>JADMNL010000023.1:543847500-545047500 GCA_016271365.2 Neoceratodus forsteri
GGTCCCAAAAACCCCATCTTGAAAATTTGGTGCCAAAATTCCAAAAAATGCCTGAAATATGCAGCAAAGTTGAAAAAACCCTATTCATTACATTATACAGCTTACCAGCATTTCCTCAGTTCACGGTCAGCTTTGAAGAGTGCAGACGTGTTCCCGGTCCACCGAAGATCGTCACGCGGAGTCCGAGGTAATTATGGGGTGGGGGTGTGGGGAGGCAGGGTGCGCAGTGGGTGGGAGCGGGTGGGGTAGAGACTCCGAGGACCATTTTTCTGTTGCAGGTTTTTTTTTTTTTAACAAAGGAGGCGACACGGGACATTTGCCACGCTGGGGTGGGCTCTCAGTGTGGCACAAGGATGGCTTGTGGGGGCCGGGACCGATGGGGATTGGGCACTCCCTGGCCGGTGACAGCATCTGTTGCCACGCTTGGGGTGAGCTTCCCAGCTGCAGCACCCTGTACCGTCAGGCGGGGACAGTGGAGCTGATGGGGATTACACTCTGGCCGGGTTGTACATATGTAGCCACGCTGAGGTGGGCACCCAGCATGGCATGTACAACTCTGGGTTCTGGGGCGAGCACAGCCGACGGGGATTGGGCAACCCTGCTGGCTATACAATGCGGGGAGCACGCAGTATGCATGTGTGTGTGTGTGTGTGTGTGTGTGTGTGTGTGTGTAGAAGTGCCGATGAGCAGGCGGATATCTTATCACTGCTCACTTGGAGCTTAGCCCCTTTCAACTGTACGCTACTGTGCATTTTAGACTGCTGTTATAGACAGCTCCAGCAGACATTGGAGAACTGCGGCTGCGCCTGCAAACACACTGACTGAATTGGAAGAGGGCTGCCACACCTCCGAAAACTCGGATGATGGCACTATGTTTCTTGCACATGCGTGCAAGCAAACATAAAAATGTGCAACATTATGTGGGTGTAGTTCTCTTTTAATACCGTGGATATTGTTATGTTACAAGAACTCCATCTAATGGTGAGTGAGAGGCAGAACCATCACAGAGATTGGGTGGAAAGATATTTTACAGTACCTGCACTCTAAGAGTAGGGGAGTGTGCACAGTGATTAGGCAAGGGGTGGGTTTTACTCTAAAGCCCACAAGACATGATCCTGAAGTTAAGGGCGTAGCTATGGATACTCCAAGTAAGCCATGGCATACTAAGTTTAGTATCGGGGGTAGCAAACAAGCTGGCCAGCATTGCTCTGCCCTTTCTAGTCCATCACTTTTAAATTCCTTTGTTGGCTTTGCAGGCTTTTTCTTTCTCTTTCAGTTTTTTTTGGGGGGGCAGAGTGGACCCAGAACTTTAAAAGCTGAAGGTCTCAATTAGGTCCGCATGGTCTGCCTGCATAGTGATTGGTTGCGGCATCTGGTAGGGGGTGTGGCAAGTCTGGGGCAGTGAGTTTAAATGCCCCAGCAAAGTTAGAAGCCATACTATTGGTTCAGTTGTACTGGGAGCGAGAGAAGTAGTAGAAGAACTGAGGAGCATCAGACGGAAGAACAGACTCAGAGCCGGCTAAAAGAATGAAGACTTCATGTGAAGTGGCAAGGAGCAAATCTGCTCACTCATGGGGGAGAGAAGACATTTCTGCCATGGTCTTGGACTCATGGTACAGTCAGTGGCAGCACAGATAGCAGGTCTAGTGTGGGAATCATCTGATTGGAGGCAGGAACCTTGTACTCGAGTTGTGGGGGGGAGGCGTGAACAGCAGTGGGGGAAGGGGTAGCAGTGTGGCAGGCTGGTGTACAAATCTGAAATGCCTGGCTACACCCCTGCCTGAAGTCAGATTCGTATTGATGAACATGACCCCAGATAAGGTCTGTGTGATCTTAGGGTCCATATATGGCCCAAATGCACCAGATCATACCTTTTTTCTGTGCATTGCCTAAGAAACTCAGGACTCTGGACCCTAACCTATCTTGCTGGGTGGGAACTATTAACACCGCAATGGACACCACCTTGGCCCCTGCTCCAGTGACCACCAGCTCCCCATATCAGAACACACTGCTCTTAAGGCAGTTGGTTATAGACCCAAGCCTTGAGGATAAATGTAGTTAATGCGTATCTGGGAGATAGGGGTTCTCATTCCTCTCCAGGGCCCACAAGAGGCACATGAGGATTGACTATTCTTTGTGTCCAGTAGTTGTGTGGAGGAGGGAGGAGCAGAATGTTCGACTAGAACTAGGGCCATATCGGATCATGCCTCAGTGATGATGTCACTCAGCCTGGCTGTCCCAAGGTAGAAGGAGATGAAGATTGAGCATTATATTGTCACAGAACGAGGCAATCTGAGAGTATATTGAGTAAAGGATAGGTCAATACATAAGGAGAATGAATATGCAGTGAATTCTAAAACAGATCCAGAACCAAATGGTTTGATACCTGTTATTGGACCAACTTAGATGTTACACAAAGAGCAAAGTGCTTAAGCTTTCGGACCAACTAAGTCCTTCCTCAGAAAGCATATGACAGTTATTTAGAAAATCCCATACTATTAACACCCATATCATGTATGATGGTGTATGATGTTTGGGGTTTTCTAAATAACTGTCATAAGCTTCTGAGGAAGGACTTGGTTGGCCTGAAGCTTAGGTCCAATAAATGTATCAAACCATTTGCTTCTGGATCTGTTCTTACAAGGACCACTACGGCAACTAAACTACATGTTTGTGAATTCTAAGAGCATCTTTTGGGAAGCTTTGAAGTGCATGATTGTGGAGGAGGGAGACTGGTTTTGCATGCCAATGGCAACTAGAGAGAAATAGGTACCTGAGAGACAGAACCTAAGCAACTGAAGGAGTTAGAATTACAGTTTGAAGGGTGCAGGATGGGAAGATGCTAACAGCGAGTAATAAATGCAGAGAGGATATCAGTGAGATATTGCAGGGAAAGTACAATTGGCAATGTTTGCACTAAACAGCTATATTATGAAGGAGGTGATTAAGTTGGGAAACTTTTGCGATCAGCTAAATGAGGATAGAATGCTTACAGCTCACCTTGATGCCTGTGAGCAGGTGGTGACCCAGCACGGAGAGGTTGAAAGTGTATTTTGGGAGTCCTTTCTTGCTTAAACATCTTGGAGGTATCCCTACATTTGAGCAGCTTGAGGGGTGCTAAAGGAGGTAGAGTGGCTGGTATTGGACCCCCAGTGGATGTAGGGCATTAAGAGGATATAGTATCTCTGTGATGGAAACCATCAGTGCTTTATAGGGCAGTTAACACGACGCAACATGATAGGAATAGATGGTTACCCCGTAAAATGTTGCAAGTCGTATTGCAGTGAACTGGCTCCTGTTCTAGTTGGAGTATATGAAGAGGTTAAGGAATTAGGAATCTTGCACATTTGATGAGGGAGACAGCAATAGTGATGTTCTTAAAGTCAATGAAAGGTCATCTTGAGTGGGGACGTTACAGGCATATATCATTGCTGTCTACAAAATATAAAATTCTAGCAAAAATACTAGCTACCCACTTAGAAAGACTCCTCCTCCTCCTCCTCAGATTGATAAACTTGGACCAGGTGGGTTTCATACAGGGCTGGATGGCCTCTGGCAACATTTAGAGGTTGTTGGATGTTATGCATGGGAGAGACACTGCCATTCCACCTGTTGCAGCAACATCATTAGATGCAGAAAGCTTTGATCGGGAGGAGTGGGGACCTGTGCCAGCGTTAAACAAATTTGGACTAGAAGAGGGTTTTGTGGGTTGGGTCCAAACTTGATATAATGGAATTTCTGCCTCAGTCTCGGTGAATGGAGCATCCTATCATGAGTTTCCCCGGGGTAGAGGCACGAAATAGGGTCACCACCATACTCCCGTGTTGTTTCCCCTGGCTCTGGATTCTCAGGTTCTGCTCATCAGAGGGGATGAGGACACGCACGGAACCGATGGTGTAGGGAACGAAGCATAGCGTGCTACTGTATGCAGACGATATACTCCTACTGTCAGTTTCCTCGAGATCACTGTTCCCAAGATTGCAGCTCAGACCGATGCATTCTCTGGCAGTTTTGGCTGTAAACTGAACTGGGGACAATCCGAGCTTTTCCCATTCATAGATTTCTGCTCAGTGTGAGCTTTCTCCCCGTTACTGCTAAGGTGTTTGGAAGGGGGCATTAAATATTTGGGCATACAAATTCAAAGGAATTTCAGTAAGATTGTACAAAACAATTTGAACCCCTTGTAACAAAATTGCAAATGAGATTGAAAAGTAGATCGAATCCCATTATTATTGTATGGTAAAATATCCAGTATAAAAATATCCAGTATAAAAATGACTATTGGGAGAGTGGGGACCTTCTGTCCCCTCTGTTGGCACTGTTGCAAACTGTGTAAGAAGCCTTTTGGCACCATGCATTTCTGCTTAAAGTTGAACCGGCCTAATATTCTGTGGTGATTTCCATATACAACCCATGATGCTTTGCATTGTGGGGGCATGTGTGATTTTGTATTTCTTTGAAACTTGGCTTCCCAGCCAAATGCCCTTTGGGGTAACCATTGCCTCAGTGCTTGCGCAGAGAGGTTCTTTGTCTCTTAAAAATGACTGTGCTGCCCTGTGTCATTTGTCCTGTACACAGGCTCTGTGATCCTAGTGACCGTACCACAAAAAAGGTTTAAAGCATGAAATAGGAATCTGCTGGATTTTTCTGTGGGGCTGTAATCCCTTGATGTAGCTGGAAAAGCTGTAACCCCTCCCCAAAGATTGAGGGGGGGGGAGCAAGACCTTCCCAGTTTCTTACATCATCACATGAGTCCAGGGGTACAGACAGTGACCTTGATCACCAGCCAAGACTGGGAAAGCTCTAGCTGGGAAGAAATTGAAGTAAACCACAAGGTCAGACACATCGACTTGTTTACTCTCTGGTGATGGTACTGAGGGTGTCCCATAACACTTTCCCAATATAATGGTACCAACAGAGTGTCTGGACTAGAGCGCACAAACTGGATGGGTCTAACATCCATGCCTTGACACAGGCACCCCTGTGGTATAACCCCTTTATTTGGATAGGACGGATGGTGACATTGAGGCTGGCTGAGACGAGGAGTGTAGCTAATAGGGGATGTGTGGGAGGCACAAAGATATGTATGGGTTAGGAAGTGCAGCTCACTGGCAGTGGCTCCAGTTACATCAGAGTCCAAGGAAGCTGTAGCAGGAAGTGTGGGATTTGAGCTGACCCTGTTCAAGCCCTTCAGTGCACTGGTAGTGCTACTGCATGTGATGCCAGTGACCTGGGTTCAAATGCGAGTCCAGGACATCGGGGAACAGCTGGTGGGAGAAAGGCTGAGCATTCCAGTGGAGGCTTCCTCCCTCTGGAGATGATAGGCAATGAGCCCTGCTGCACTACTCCTCCCTTCCTCCGGAGATGGTGGGCAATGAGCCCTGCTGCATTACTGCTCCCTTCCTCCGGAGATGGTGGGCAATGAGCCCTGCTGCATTACTGCTCCCTTCCTCCGGAGATGGTGGGCAATGAGCCCTGCTGCACTACTGCTCCCTTCCTCCGGAGATGGTGGGCAATGAGCCCTGCTGCATTACTGCTCCCTTCCTCCGGAGATGGTGGGCAATGAGCTCTGCTGCACTACTGCTCCCTTCCTCCGGAGATGGTGGGCAATGAGCCCTGCTGCTACTCTGCTCCCTTCCTCCGGAGATGGTGGGCAATGAGCCCTGCTGCACTACTGCTCCCTTCCTCCGGAGATGGTGGGCAATGAGCCCTGCTGCACTACTGCTCCCTTCCCCCGGAGATGGTGGGCAATGAACCCTGCTACACTTCTGCTCCCTTCCTCTGGAGATGGTGGGCAATGATCCCTCTTCCATTGCCAGCCCCCCTTTCTCCAGGGAGGGTGGGAAAAAAGTCCTACTGCATTACTGCCCACATTCCTCTGGGGTGGGTGGGCAATGAGCCTGTTGTGTTACTGGCCCCCATTCCTCCAGTGAGGGTGGGTGATGGCCCTGCGTTACTACCCCTGGGTGACCATAGGTTGAGGTTCAGATGAAGATGTTCAGGGATGGGGAGGACACTGCCATTGTTGACACAAGCACGTTGGTGCAGGTGCATGTCATGACAGCCATGTGTGCATCTTCCAGGGGCACATTCATAACAAAAGCAAAAGAAAAACCTGGCCGTGAAGCATGAAGGAACTGTGGTGCTTGCAGGGAGGGGTGTGGTACTTCCCAGAGGTCCAGCTGTGAAGGCGCAAGCCCAAGGTAATCCATGGGCAGAGGCAGGCAGCCTGCGAGATGGTGGGATGTTGGGGCCAGGGCACTGACAGGGACGAAAGCACTCACAGTAGAGTTTAAAATAGCTGTACATAAATTTCCAAGGCTCATGTTTATACAGGACACTATTCTAGGGGTTCCTTGAGCTGTCCTTAACCAGGTGTACAGGCACTGCAGATTGCTTATTATGAAATAGATACAAGAAATGCCATAACCTGATTGGCTGAAGGTACTTTAAGCTAGGCCATTATCAGCACAACAGCACAGCTGAAAGTACTTCAATTCAAACAGTCTCAGCACTTGCCCTCGAAGTCCTCCGTCTCTGTCCAGGTCAGAAATCCAAGCAGTCTCAGCACTCTCCTCGAGTCCTCCATCTCTGTCCAGGTCAGAAATCCAAGCAGTCTCAGCACTCGCCCACGAGTCCTCCGTCTCTGTCCCAGTTCAGAAATGCCCACACCAGGTATGGGTGCTGTGGCACAGTTTTGTGGGCCCAGTTGCTGACCGTGGGTTTCTTCTGCCACTACAACAGCCACCAGCTGCCTCTAGCTCCAGTCGTCATTACTATGGACACCACCTGCCGTCGAGGTCAGTACCTTCTGATGAAATCAACAACGTACGCTCAGTAATGCATGGCTACAGCGTTAAAATAATGTCACATATTTGAAATTTTAGCCTAAATCGCGTGCATCACATAACCTATCCCCTAAAGAACTCGACATAAACATAACGGTGCTCAAACAGACTGCCGTTTCCCACACTACCAAATGGCATGCTTTCCAGCTTCCTGCCCGTCCCTTGCTGCCAGCCTGTTGGCGATTGTAACGTCCAACCTCTGCTCCCCACAAACGGAGTCCCTGAAACCAGTACTACTCTGCGGTATTGGCGCCACCATCAGGCCAGACACCAACAATGCAGCAGCTGTTAGGGATACTTTTTTTTATCTTATTATTTCTTTCTGAATATAAAGATCCTGAAAAAAACAACTAATTATGAAGTAATGGGCCAATGGAGCCATTTCATAATCACAGTAAAGCACTCAAGGAGGTGTGTTGTGGTAGGATAATGGCCCTTTTTGGGTGGTGAAAGAACTCTGCTTCACCTTGTACGTCAACCCACCTGAGGTGTGCTGTTATCCTGCCATAACGCACCTCCTGTTGTACCTTATTGCTTGAGTTTGCCCTGTTGACTGATATTGCACTGCCTACTGATTCCATGAGTAGGCGTGCGTGCTGCTGCAGAGGCGCATTGGGACCAGCGGCATGTGCAAGTGAGCCTGTGGAATAACTGAGTAAAACGGATGTTTTAGTTACAGCAGGATGTTTTCTTCACTGGTTTTCAGAGGAGGCTACCAGAGGACCCTGGGCACTTGTACCCCGGTGTGTTATATTTCTGTGAGGAGGGCTGTAAAGTGCACATTGTCCACTTAAACCCGTGGGGGCTGCTAGATAAATGTCCATGGTAAGGGGGGATCTCTTGGTAAGGGGGGAGTCTCTCTGTCATGTGCACCCAGAGCCTCCTCACACTCTGACCTATCTTAAGGTCGTCCTGGGTTCGTTTGGGTGCAGTACGCAAACAGAATATCAGGAACAGATTTGGTGCCTCCACCTGGGGCAGGGGTATAGAAAGGCTACCTAATGTGGCCCTAACCTCCACCCAGGATCAAATATCAGTTTCCCTCACACACAGTGACCTTTTCTCCACACAATAGCAATACGCACAAAGCAATAATCAGGAACATCGTTTGTAAACAGAACTAACCTCTAATTTATTACAAGGGAGGGGTAAAGGGAAAACAAAAAGCATACAACAGGTTTTAACAGCTGTCACCCACACAGTCCCTCGCTGCCCTTGTGGGTGCACCCGGCTTCCCCCCATGGCCATAATTAATGTAATTGTTTAACCTGTTCACCCTGAGAAAAAAGATGAAGAGGGGCATGATCTTGGATCTTCCACATATCAAGGGTGTGAACAAGATCACCTGGATGGAGATGTTTGATCTGGCATGCTTCAGCAGAATGTGGGAACACGCCCTGAAGCTCAGAGCAACATTAGGAAAGGAAGGCCTTGCAAGGACTGAAGCACTGGGGTGTGTGGAGATGTCTGTTTGCACTGGGTATGGTTCGCCGTGTAATGTTTGGCAGTATTACTGCTTCGTTACCACTTCCTTGTATTCAATAAAATTTATTTGGCAGTATATCTAATGTCCAACCTCTTTCTTTGTATATCTTTTGTTAGCATGTTTTTTCTTTATTTGTTGACTGTTGTAACCATGCCTGACTGTTCATTGTATTAACCAATCTATGTATTCAAGATGTGGAACCTGTTCAACTCATAGGTGTTAATCTGAAATTCAAATAAAAAAAATTTAAATAAAATTGTCTGTTGTGGTCAGTACCTCACTGGGTTGCTGGTGGCCAACCAGACGTTGAATGTTAGGGACACAGGGGGAACACAGTTTTTGGAACGTGAACTGGTAGAACTTTAAATGGGGTTTTAAAATGTGGAAACAAGGAATTTTGCAACCGTCTGCCTGGACTTATCTTGTAGATTAAATCCTGCCCAGGATTTCATCCCTTTATATATCTAGCTAACTAGCTAAATTGCAGGAGAAACTCCCAGGGCCACTGCCCAGAGGTACCTACTGTTTGTTGACAGTCTTAGGGGTGCTGAGGAACGACACAGACTAGCGGTACTGATCTGAAATCAGACAGTCTCTGAGGAGCAGCTGCAGGCTGGAGATTCTAAGCAGGTGCTGGATTTTATTTTTATTTATTTATTTAGTTTTTGTTGACCGGGTAAGTGCACTAGACAAATCCTGCCTATTTTCAGGCACGACCTGGGGAAGGGGATACAGATGAATGCCAACTGACCTTGAGCCAGATTAAGCTGTTGGTGGTATTTTCTAGTGAATGAGGGAAATCTGGCCAGGACACCGGGGAAATTCCCCTACTGTGTGTCAGTAGGGGGAGCTGCTGCTATGGAGGAAGGTGTGTCGGTAGTTCATTCTGCTGGTGTACCTGTGGGTGAGCAGGTCTCCCAACCCACAGGTCCAGCTCAGGAGACTTTTGCTGTGTCTGCATTTGTTAAGGAAATGGAGAACGATTTATTGGATATTGCAGTGGATTTAGCTAATCCACTGACTGGTCTTTTTGCCTCGGATGAAGCTTGGCTGTCCAATATTTTAAAAGAAAATGAAATGCTCCGATATGATGATTTGGGTCAGCAATTGTCCTCCCACACTACTGCTTTGGAAGTTACTGCAGTACAGGAGGAATCTCTGAATCATGAGGACTTGCGAGTGGCTGCGCGGTTCCTGCAACGCCTGCTTAACCCTGATGCAGTGAATACAGCCCCGGCTAAAAGTATTGAGAAGCTATCCAGTGGCGTCGGCTCATCAAAGGAATTCCACTCGCCTGAGTCAGAGTGGGTGGAGCAATGTCTTGACAACTACTGTGCGCCTAACATGCAGTTTGAATCACCGCTGAACTGCACAGAGGCGCTGAAACTGTGGAGTAACCTTTCCTCCCTAAATCAAGTAACAGATTGTGCAGCTTTACCTAAACTTGGCTTGCACAAGGGTCGGCACAATGAGTTATCTCCTCCTGTTAAAAGTAAACATTCACTGACTTCATTAGGCGCTAATGAGTGCGGGTTGGAAAAGAGGTGAAGCAGGTATTTGGGTTCCTGATCCTTCACACAGCCCAATACCAGGAGGACAACTCCAGGACGATGAACTTTCTGCTCCTACTAAAGCTATGACTGATGCTGGGACTGGTTTGCAGCATGCAGCCTGTACTGATGATTTAAATATGAATAATGACTCTGCTATGCCGTCCTTCTCTGTGTCAGTGTCATTGGACTCTGAATGCTCTGAGCCACATACTACAGGGTGGGGGGACAAGCCAGCTTTTGTTCATGATCTGCCTCACCAAAACTTCTTTCAACAGTCTAAGAATGCTTGGGAACAGTTTTGATGAAAGGACCCTTTTTCTGGTCCCCCCCCCCTTACAACGGCAAAACACTGTTCGTATTGAATATTTAGGTGGTTTAGAATTAGCTCCAGATCGACTATATGTTGGTAAAACCTTGCTAAAAATGTCTTTAGGATTTTTTTCAAATGAGATACATGCCTTAATTCATGTTTCAGGGTCAAAGGTATATGATGTAAGTTTCAATACACCGCAGGGTTTGGATCGTTTTTGGTCCAAATATGATCCTTTAAAATTTAGTGAGATTTGGATTCCTTTCCGTGTCCTCTCCTTGCCTAAACCATCTCTTTAAAATGTTATGATTCTTTTAGGAATGAATCGTATCAGTGCATGATATTACATATTGGTTAGAAAAAAATGTTATGTGATTAATTCTCCTCAACCAATATTTGATGCAGAACACTTGTGGAATGGGGCTTGGAAATACAAAGTGAGATTGAGGAACAATAGTTTGGGCCCAGTTCATTTACGAATAGTGTGTTTTAGGAAATTAAAGAGGTCACTGTTTTATCCGGGCAGCCGCGGACTTGTTTTAAATGTGGGGCTTCAACTCATCTGGGTTCTGCATGTGATAGGTTAAAATGTAATCTTTGCCTGTCATTCGGCCATCATAGTTCTGATTGTAAGGCGGAGATGAGGTGTAATTTATGTGCAGACACTGGCCACACATGTAGAACCTGTCCTTGGGCCACACATAACCGCACGGATCGTGTTAGTCAGGATTCCATAATAAGGGAAGCTCAAAAAAAAGAGTGGCTCAACAAGGGGCCTCTAAACATCAGCCACATCCAGACCCCACTAGGCCCACTGCCCCTTCCCCTCCTCCCCGTCTCCTCCTCCCCCCCCGATGATATTGAGGTGGATGTTGTGGTAGATAACATTGTTCCTGAGACAGTTGCTGCTCCTCCAATTACTGTTGTTCAGCCAGAAGATACTGGGATGGAGAAAGAGGGAGGTGGGATAGTTACTGAAATGCCCCCCCCTTGTTAAAAATGTGGCAAAGAAACGAGGCATTCGGCAGTCTAGGCCTCGATCTAAGGTTGCTAAGGCCAATGTTCCTGAAGATGAAGATTTGCTATTACAGAACTATTTTGATGCCCTATCCAGTGATAAGCCAGAATCGGAGAAAGGGGGTGACTCTGAAGCCTCTTTCTTGTCCCCTCATACTTCAGAATCCAAAGGAGATCTGCTAGTTCAGGATATTGAAAAAGATAGAAGGAAGAAATTGGTGTCAGAGTTCGAAGGAGTTCTAGGTTAAAGAAACCACCCTGAGTCAGCCCACAGTTCCCTTTTAGCCAAACCCATTCACTGCTTAGCATTGCTACAGTGAATGTCAATAGTATTAAAAATGCTAAGCATAGACTAATTACCATGGCCATTCTGAAAAACTTAAATTGGGACATCTGTTTACTACAGGACACCAGACTAAATGCTGATTTCCTGGTTAGGATAACCCGAAACTCTGGTGTTGGGGTCCTTCTTTTTTCTTTGGGACTGAAGTTTGTGATGGGGTAGGTGTTTTGTTCCAAGGTGATGGGTTTAAAATTTCCAAAATGGTAGATATTTATTTAGGGAGGGCCTTGTTTTTGGATTTTTTTATAAGGGGGAAAGCTGGAGATTGATCAATATCTGTGCACCTCTTAGGAAAAATGATTGGATTGATCTTTTTAACAAAATAAAGCCTTACTTGTTTACCACTAAACAAATTTTGTGAGCAGGAGATTTTAATTGTGTGGTAGAAAGACAGGATAGGGGTGGCTCTACCAATAAACTATTCTGTGACACAGATTGTTTAAGGAGTATATTAGGACAGTGTCATCTGCAAGATTAATTTCACCAGTTACATCCCCAGGGTGGGTCTACATATCATAGAGGAGTCTTGCCCACAATAATTGATTTTTTGTTTACACAGGAAAAGTCTTGCATACTGACAGCAGATACAATTCCATTAGAAACTTCTGACCATATGATACTTTCTATAGTTTTGGGAGGGGTATTAGGTCCCCAGGTAGGTCGCCATTATTGGAAATTGAATACGGCCTTATTGAAAGAAAACAAGGCGGTCATAGCCGTTACTGATCTTTTAAAAGCTAGGATGTCAGTGGCGGTACTTTATGGAGATATTAGTTTTTGGTGGGAAGATACTAAACGAAAGTTGCGACTTTTGTTTCAAACATACTCAACTCGGTATCATACTTCACAGTATCATGCATACCTCAAATTACATCTGCAGTTGTTTAAGCTGTATACTATAATAAATACTCAACACATTTCATTGACAGCTCAAGTTGTGAATTTAAAAAATGAAATGGTGTAAATACAGTATTCTACGGCAAAAGCTATGTTAAATGAACGTAGAATTTGTTCTCCCAGTAAAACTAGTTTTGGTGATGTTTTTAAAAGTTGTACACAAAGAGCATCAGACAGATTTGTGGCAGCTGTGCAGACTGAGGAAGGAAACTTGATTACTGATGGTCCTGGTATTTTACATACCATAACAACTTATTTGACTAATATGTATAAGGCCTCTTTCATTACTGATGGGGAAGTGAAGGACCTTCTTTCTTCCATTCAGATTCCCAAACTAATGGAAGACTGTGTTAAAGATCTCATTAAACCTCTCACTGTTCAAGAAATTGAAAGTGTTATTAAACATTTAAAAAATCACACTGCTCCAGGTATAGATGGGTTACCTTCTGAATTTTATAAAATGTTTGTTGAACTGTTAACACATATTCTAGTAGTTGTCTATAACTGGGTTTTAGGGAACTTATGAATTGATTTCCATTTTTGTATTGCTGTTCAAATTTTGATTTTTAAACATGGAGACCGAACAGATTTAAATAATTGGTGGTTCCTTAGTTTATTAAATACTGATTATAAGATCTTAATGAAAATCCTTCATAACTGGTTAGTAAATACAGCCTCGGTGCATACTTCAGTGGCCCAAGCTTGTGTAGTTCCATACAGATTAATACAACATAATTTGCTCTTAGTACGGGAATTAGTAGAACAAGGGAAAGAAGGTGTACTGTGTGGTTATCTTATGTCCCTGGATCAGGAGAAAGCTTTTGACAGGGTATCTCATTGGTTTATTTCTAGCACCTTGGTTCATTACGGGATTCCCCTGACTTCTGTTTTATGGATTGATTTACTGCACAGTTCTGCTCGGACAATTCCTTTAGTTAATGGGTCACTGCCCACTTAGCCCCTTATTATATATATTTTGTTTAGATCCCTTATTACTGCTCCTCCTGCAAGATTTGTATATAAGGGGTATGGGAACTAAGGTACTTGCATATGCAGATGATGTGTGTGTGTGTTCTTATAGCAGATCAGGAATCAGGGGTGAGAGCATTGGAAGTCGTAGAGCAGTATTCAAGACCAACAGGGGCAAGGGTTAACAGGGGGAAGAGTGTTCTCTATGCCCTTAGTGGTACAGTGCCACAGATGGAGTCATGGCAAGGGATAAAGGTGACAGTGGGGCTTTTCAAATTTTGGGGGGTCTGGTTTGGAAGGGATGATGATAATAGCTGTTATAACTGGAAAGCTAAATTAGATTTTGCTCAGACAAAAGTTGCAATTTGGAAAACCTGGCAACAATCAAAAAAGAAGGCCGCAGTGGTTTTTTCTTCTCCTCATGTTTTTATTTCTCAGTGCTATCTATCCACTGCCACGAGTTTGAGGTAACTCTGCTTAGTTTGGTGTTTTAGTTAATCTGGGGAAGCCGTTTAAATCCCATAAAAAGGGAAATTTTGTATTTGCCAGTAGGGAAAGGGGGTTTAAACTTACTTGATCCAATAGTTTTTGTTTACAGTATTTTTTTTCATACCAGTTTGATAGATCTTGCCAGACCTAATCATGCTCTCTGGATTTTATATGCTGATTACTGGATTCATCCAATATATCAGATATGGGAAGCACAGGGAATTCTTTCGGCTCAGGTTAAAACGAAATGTTTTTTTTTTTTTTCGACCTGCCCTTGCTAAGCTAAAAAATTGGGGTTAACAATGCAAATCGTGCAACTTTCCATGTGTAAATTACTTTATAATGAAATAAGTACCCAAAAAGGTATTTCAGATGTTGTCTTTAAAGATATTGACCCCATATATCACTCTCGTGTGTTGAAATCTTTGACAGGTAAATTAATTCCCCCAAGGATTTGGGATGTTGCGTGGTTATGTGTACATGGGGAAACTATGTGTAAAAGGAAATGCAAAGCACAAAAGCTTAGAAGAACGAACGTATCCAAGATTAAGTTGCATTGCTCAAAAAGAGACTGACCCATTTTCTTATTCAGTGTCCCTGTGTACAGGAAGTCTGGAAGACAGTGGCAAGTCTATGGGGGAATAAGTACTGGCAGTCTGTGACATATGCTGAAGTTGTTGGTGGGTTTAGTTTGCAAAAATTAGAAATAGATGAATGTTTGATATGCCTGATATTTTGCTTTATTAAATTTATTTTATGGCAGATAAGATGCAAATATGTTTTACAACAGGTGTATCAGGAACCACAGTTGGTGATTATTGTAATTGAACATGAATTGTATAACCAATGTATTTTTGAACGTCAACATGTGTCTCCCAGTGCGTTGGCTCTCCAATGGAGGACTGTTTCTTTTATAAAAGATAAAATAGGATGATTTGGTTTTTTTTCTTTCTTTTAAAAAAAAAAAAGTCTTCTTTTGTTATATTTCTTGTTTTATTTTGTATGGATTTTGTTAGTAATGATTTGATTTATGTCTAATTACAAATTGTATGTACTTGTCAGTTTCTCTAAATAACATTTTCCCCTACTCTTCTCGATAAGTGCTATGGGATCTTTAACATCCACCTGAACTACCACCAATCCAGGCAGATGAGACCTCGGTTTAATGTCTCATCTGAAAGACGGCACCTCAGAAGTGCAGCGCCACTTTCATGCTGCACTACAGTGTCAGTACTGGGATATTAACCCAAGTGCCAGATGTGAGGAGCTGAACCCACAGCCCTCTGATCTCCTGGCCTCAGAGGAGAGTGTGCTACCTACTGAGCCACTGACACTGACAGTTTTCACCCGTGATGGGCCTTTCATCAGCTTCGCCCTCTCCCTTGGCCTTTCATTGTCTTTGTCACAAGGGTCTTTAGTTGTCTTCACCACTCAGGCCTTTCGTTGTCTTACAAGGGGACCACCCAGACTTTGTGGTCTTCTAGGACATCCAGCTGAATACATTGATCTCACTGGAGCTTAAACACAGCTTGGCTTCTCTGCAATCTCGCTGGCTCGATTAACTTTTCTGGGAATTGGGGAAGCGGTTAAAACAGTTCAACTAATTTACAGGCTTGAAAACAGTAGAACAGCAGCCCAAATAAATTCCCACTGGAAAAACAGCTGGACAGTCCCAATAATTCCCTGCAGTAACAAAAAGTCTTGAAGGTGTAACCCCTAGGTGGCGCTATCCCAAGGGCTACTACCCCTGCCTGTGTGGCTAGTGACAGGTTGAGGGGCCTAGGTTTGATGACGGGTGCCTCCCTTCAAAGGTCAGGGTTGGTTGCACTTGGCCCAACCAGATCACTGCCCTCTGGGACACTGTGATCCCCCTCGATTCCCACTAGTGGCCCTTTCACCTCACAGAAGAAACCTTCCCAATCCCCCAGATATGCAGACTTATTACACATACAGTTAACACTTACCCCAGGACTGATTCTTGCAGCATGTCTCTGAGGAACCCTAAAACAAGGTTAGGCAGTGTGACAACTACAATGCAATACTTTTCTATAGGTACTGACACCACAACCAAAGTATATTTCAATAACAACAGATCTGATTTATTGGAGGGGGTTATAACAAGGAGGGGATAAATCAGGTTGATTGGCATTAGTCACATAGATTAAAACAGTATGGTGCATGCAGAGAAAGTCAACCAGTCACACCCTCTGGGTACCCAGGATGAGGAAGGGGGCTAGCCAGGTCTGTTGCCTGGGGGAGGGCAGCGGTGCAGCTGGTTGGGGCTCTGTGATGGAGAAAAAGATCAAGCAACCACGCACAACCAATTGTAATCCGGAGCCAGGTGGCTCAGTTCATGAAGATTTAGGCAAAACAACTTAATTAGGTGACACCCTTTGATTTGATGACAGTTGCCGGGGGCTACCCTGATTATTACAGTACCCAGGCTGAACACACGAGGGATGGTGGATTGAAGTTCTGGATGGCCAGAAGCAGGGCTCGCCTGATGTGGTCCTGATGCAGCGCTTGTGCAGGCAGGGCAATGGGCAGGTCTTCTGGCAGGTCCTCATCAATGACTCGACTCTGCGCAGGTAGTGAAAGCAAGGCCCCAGTGGCGGGCCTGTTGGTGAACAGCAGTTCAGTCCAAGATTTCTGCTGGGCAGCAGCTTCCAGCACTAACACACAGGTCACAGTGGGGAAACAGACCATGATCCCCATCCAGCACCTAGCACATTCATATGTAAAAAACTTGTACTGTACCAGGCCACAGAGCCCTGACAGACCGATTGTTTCTCAGCACAATCGTCGATCTCCTACAGGTTACGCCTGGTCCCAAACAGAGGCAGCTTGCTCCTTCCACACAGCTTCAGATTCAGTCCGATTGAAAGCCCTCCACACCTTCTCCGGGCCGAAATCAGGCTAGCAGGCCAATAGACAGGCCTTCCACGGGTCTCCTGCACGAACTACGCCACAATGGCCACTCAAACCCACACAGCAGTGTTGTTCCTTCAGCTCCCAACTCTAATCTGGCTTGCCAGCAAACAGGTCAGGGCATATCCCCTAGAACCACAGAGTTCGGTTGGTCGGTTCAGTTGTCAATCACAGGAGGGTTCCCTCTATAGGTGCAAAAAGGCGCCAAGGATCCAAAACTACATTACCCAGAGTCAGGCACCATAAATTACACTCTGGCAGGCTCCATTTTAGAGTCCTCGCCCCCCAACTGGTCCAATTCAGCAGTTCAGAAACAAAATGGTGGAGCAGAATCAAAAACAGTCCATGCTGCAAGAAGGCAGGTTAGACAAACTATGTTTTACCATTACTCTGCATTTTCCCCAAACAGTTACAACTTTCAATTGGGCTCCTCTGTGCACTAGCGATGGCAGAAATGGAGCACTTAGCCAGCAGTCCAGGCGGGACTCAGGCAGAGAAACACACAGTCCCCCTAGGCAAACTAATTAATTATGTCTGCGAGCAGGCAGCTCTTAAAAAGACAGTACATGGAGGCTCCAAAAGCACTCACTGCAGTTTCAATTAAACGACTTTAACACTGAACACTACCCAGACTGGGAGCACTTAGGCAAGCTCCTGGAAGACTTTTGGGAACCCCCATTTGCAGGGGGGTTACAAAGGCATTCCACCTAAACTTTATTTTGATCTTGGCGGGGCCTAAATGCACCCTGGCTAGTCTATTGACTCATGTAGCGCTCCTAACGCAGTCTCCATCTCTAGCTTCTAGCTGGAACTCCTCTCAGAAACTTGAGCACAGCCTATTATATAGCAGACCTTTTCTCTCCACCCAATTGGTCAGTCTTTTCCCAGGCTTTGAAGGGTGCCCTTTGACCCTTCCCATAACCCTCGGTGGCAGGGAGAACTGTCTTCCTTTGGCAGCTTATAACTTTTAATGAATGCCCATTCAGGGGCTGTTAACAATATGCCCTGGCCCTGCTTGCCAGGTGGGGGCCACAGAAATCCTTATTTTGACTGGGGGGCTTCAGAAGGCTGAGGCACCATTTTGCACCTTTCTGAAGCTGCAGGAGCTCATGCGCATCTCACTCCTACGGTTCCTGGTCCTAACTGGCTGTTAGGGGACCAAGAAACTGCCAGCTAAGCTCCTGGAGGAGTTTTATACATATATTCTACTCTGCTGCCTGCCCTGGAGCCAAGAAACCTTTTAAGTCATGGCTGCATGGCCAACTGCAGTTACAGGAGCCATGGCTTCTTTAAGGGTTCAGCCACATGTGCGCAGATACTGCATGCATGGCCATGTTGCTTTACCTCCCGGTCCGGCCCTAGGACTATTCCTGGACCAGGCAGATCCTCCCTACTGTACCTAGAGCCAAAAACAGTCCAACAGACCTCGGCCTGACTTCCCTTATGGGGCTGAGGAAATGGGGAGAACCAGCAGTGGCTGCTGTGATGGTCTGGGGGGAGCCCTGGTCTGAATCCCGCCAGAGCTGCTGAAGTAAAGCTCTCTGGTCCTGAGATCAGTAGTTCATGTGATCAGAGGCGGATACAGTCAGAAAAAAAGTTTAGCACTCAGTGAATTCAGAGGGGGTGCACACCTTCCGGATCCAGACTGGGATACAAAAGATTCAATGGCACACGTTTATGAGCCACAAAAAATTAAAAGGAGCAATAGGGGTGGTTAGATGCTTTAGACTATGACTAAAATGAGTCCAGCAAGCAATTCTTTCAATTTCAGTCTTTTATTGCACAGAAGTTTCTTATTAAAATGCATGATGGCAAAAATCAACCCTACCCCAGTCCGCCGTTGCCAGCCACCAAAAACCTCAGTGCTTCACCTAACGGCCTCCTCAAGGGACATGGTTAACAGAACACAAAACAGCATTAAATACTGTGGTAATCATTATACAATTAGTTAACAATTGAAAAACAGTTACTGTAACTCATGAATAATGCTGTTTGGAAACCTTGACACTGAACTATTTAAATTGACTGCACTTATTTAGCCATGTTGTCGAATGCAGCATTACATGTAATTCTGTCACTAGATCAAAGATAATAAAATAACATCCCTAAGGCAACAATTTAACTAAATAACATTTAATCCAGGGTTCCTTATGCATAATGGATACTTTTAATCTAAACTAATAATAAATGCCAATCTGTAATTTTCAATCTCCCTAAAATCCCATTGGCAGTTATTAACAATATCAGAAAATGTTCTCGTAACCATTAAATGCAATAAAAAAACTTCACAATACAGAACTGACTCAAGTTATATCTTTAATGACTGGGTAAAAATTATCAGTTTATAAACATTATTGAAAAACAGAGCGTCATAATCGCTAGCAAAATGCTAGCAAAAAAGGTCCATATTTGTTCAAATTCAGCTGGATGCTAACGCTGTTCCTCGAATCTTGACTCATTTTCACTGGAGTCCCGGCTGTCAGTTCATGATGATAAGAACAGATTTTCTGGGAATATCCCAAAAAGTTCCACAACAAATGAGACAAAATATAATATGCAGCCTCCCCTATGCTCTCAAACAGTTCATGTTCAACAGTGACATGGGCTGGGGTGCCAAAAACGAAGCACGGACAGCTGTCTTCCAAAATCTTTGTTTCTTTTTCAATCAGGGTTCAAAAGGCGATGATCCTCAATGTTTCACCTATAATTAATAGACTTCTTCAGGAGGATGCCTTTAAGCTTCTGGTACGTGTTTAGCAAATATCGTACAAAGTATATTCACTTTCTCTCAGATTTCAACCTTCTGTGTCAAAGCAGAGTGCACCACTCTGACACACACACAAAACCTATAGAGCAGAAACCACTGAGCAAGAATCGGGGAGACCGATGGAAGCCTTAGGGCGCTAAAAAGCAAAGAAAGAGAAACATGGTTTTTGAATTGGTGAAGTGCAGTGGTACCACATCAGCCTTCTTCCAGTCCCTTGGCACCTGCCCTGTATCCAGGGACAAGTTAAACAGCCTCGTCAGAGGTTCCACCAGCTCTTCCCTTAGTTCCCGGATTACGCTAGGATGCAAGCCATCTGGACTCATTGCCTTGTCCAGCTTCAACCTTCCTAGTTCCTCTCTTACCCTGTCTTCCTTGATCAGGCTAGAATGCACCCTTTTGTCTTCCCTTCCCCTCCCTCTTAACTATGTCCCCTCTTCCCTTCCCTCCACTGTGAAGACCAAGCAGAAGTAGCCATTAAGCATCTCTGCCTTCTCAAAGTACCCATCCACTTGTACTCCCTCCTCCCCCCTCACCCGTATTATCTGCCTACTCACCCTCCTCTTTTTTCCCACATACAGTGGCATCCCCCAAGATGAAACCCAGTTCTGCAGCATTTTGCAGCACTCTGCAGCATTTGCAGCAGACTACTGAATAAAGTAAATGTAATTTCAATGGCAATTAGTCCCTTTTGTCATTCAGGAAAATGTGACACTGCCAGAATGAAGTGAATGCCACAGTTTCCTGCATGACAAAAGGGACTAATTGAATTACATTGCTTTATTCAGTAGGTCTGCTGCAGCATACTGCAAAGTGCTTTAAAAGTGGTCTTTATCCTGGGGGACGCCACTGTACTTAAAAAAAAAAAAAAAGTTTTATCCGCCCGTTTGGCCTGCCTAGCAGTTCTCCCTTCTGTGTCAGCTTTAGCCCTCCTAATCTTTCACCTTGCCACCCTCAGCTTCTCCCTGTAAGTCTCCCTGTCCTCTTTCCTTTGGGTCTTCTTATATGTTTGGAATGCCCTTTTTCCTTTCCTGATTGCCCCTAACACCTCCCTGATAAACCAGAGTGGCCATCTTCATTTATTTGTTCTTTCTTACTTTCATTATGCAGAGTTCAGTGACTTTCAGTAACCCCCGCTTAATAGATTCCCATAATTCCTCCACATCTCCCATTTTCCCATTTCCCTCCATTTCTTCCCTGAATATCTCCTTCATTCTGGTAAGGTCCCTCTCTCTGAAGTCCATAATCTTCATGCTGGTCCGATTTTGTTTCCTTCCACGTCCTTACCCTGAATCTCACTATATTGTGGTCACTTGTACCTAGACTGTCTCCCACAACTTCTGCCACACTTACCCTGTTGGTTAGGACCATGTCCAGTATGTTATCCCCCCACAGTGGGCTCCCTAACCAGCTGTTGCAAGAAAGTTCATTGTAGTGACTCATTGATCTCTTTGCTCCTGGCTGATGCTGCAGTCGGGATTTGTCAGTCCACATTGGGGAGGTTTAGGTCCCCCACTAGCAGGAGCTCCCCCTTGAGACCCATCCTTTTGACCGCCTGCAACAGCTGCCTGTCCCCTTCCTCCCCCCATGTAGGAGGTCTACAAATTACCCCCAGCCTTAATGATATTCCTGTCCGTTTATCCAAAGTGACCCTTTAGGACCTCCGTCTCCTCTTGCTCCTCCTGCCCTTCCGTTGCCCTAATGTCTTTGATGTAGAATACTATCCCCCTTTCTCCCAGCCCTGTCCTTTCTAAAAAGTCTGTACCCCGGAATACCTGTCTCCCAGGTATGATGCTGTGACCACCAGGTCTCAGTTACAGCCACAATGTCCAGGCCCTCATTCACCGTTATGGCCTCTGAAGTCCACCAATTTGTTCCCCAAACTCCTGGCATTTGCTGATAATCCCTTCCACCATATACCCCTAACCTCCTGTCATCTTACTGCCCTACATGCCCCATTTAGCGGGGGAGTGATAGCTAAGCTATTCCCTGCCGCCCCCCCCCCATTCAGTTTACATGCAGACCTTCCCTTATGTAGATATCCAATTTATCCTTTAGGGCCCTCGTGTCCCTCTTGTTTAGATGCAGCCTGTTGGGTGCATAAAACTCTGTGTTATCCCATGTCCTACCCCATTCTTCCACCAGACCGAAACCTTTTTCCTTGCACCACCTCCTTAGTCACAAATTGAATTCCTCAATTTCCCCCTTTCTATCCATGCTGGCTTTTGGCACTGACAGAACTTCAGAAAAAGAGATTGTATTCCCTCTTCTTGACAGATTCTTGCCAAATCCTTTACTCTAGATTGGACTTCCATCACACTGTTGTCCTCAAGATCATTTATGCCCAGATGCACCACAATGTGGAGGGCCCCCCCCCCCGTGTCCCGGCTAAGGTGTACACTAAATGCCTAGCCTTGAGCGCTGTTATGCCTGGCATGCACTTACCCTAACAGAGCTCTTCAACCCTTCCCCCTTCCCCCATTTAATGCCTTGAATTATGGAGTTCCCCAATATAAGTACTCTGCTATCCTCGGTCCCCCTGTTGTCTATGGATTCTCCACTTAACTGTTCCAAGTCAGAGTTCGCTCTTCTCCTCACCACAGCTTTATCCTCCCTCCCTCTCTACAATGTCCTCATTCCCAGTTTGCCTATATGCACCTTTGTCCCTCACATCATCTGGGATGCCTAACACTTTCTTCCCTTCCTTGACTTTGTCCTCCCCCCATCAGTTTCCTCTTGCTCATTATCCCCCCGCACCTCTTTTCATCCCCTCTGTTGGGTTTCCTGAGGTGCTTAATACTGTCTTCCATTCCTTGGCATTGTCCTCCCCTCTCGCAGTATCCTCTTGCTCACTACCACCCCCCGCACCTTTTTTCATCTCCTCTGTTGGGTTTCCTGGGGTGCCTAACACTGTCTTCCATTCCTTGGCATTGTCCTCCCCTCTGTCAGTATCCTCTTGCTCATTTACCCCCCCCCGCACCTTTTTTCATCCCCTCTGTTGGGTTTCCTGGGGTGCCTAACACTGTCTTCCTTTCCTTGGCATTGTCCTCCCATTAGCAGTATCCTCTTGCTCATTACCCCCTCTTGTACCCCTTATCATCCCCTCTGTTGGGTTTCCTGGGGTGCCTAACACTGTCTTCCTTTCTTTGGCATTGTCCTCCCCTCTGTCAGTATCTCTTGCTCATTACCCCC
Organism: Neoceratodus forsteri; assembly: GCA_016271365.2. Lineage (NCBI taxonomy): Eukaryota > Metazoa > Chordata > Ceratodontiformes > Ceratodontidae > Neoceratodus > Neoceratodus forsteri. The sequence continues at coordinate 543,870,297 of JADMNL010000023.1, forward strand.
CACCTGCACCTTTTTTCATCCCCTCTGTTGGGTTTCCTGGGGTGCCTAACACTGTCTTCCATTCCTTGGCATTGTCCTCCCCTTATCAGTATCCTCTTTCTCATTACCCCCTCTTGTACCCCTTATCATCTCCTCTGTTGGATTTCCTGGGGTGCCTAACACTGTTTTCCCTTCCTTGGCATTGTCCCCCCTCTGTCGGTATCCTCTTGCTCATTACCCTCTCTTGTACCTCTTTTCATCCCCTCTGTTGGGTTTCCTGGGGTGCCTAACATTGTCTTCCATTCCTTGTCATTGTCCTCCCCTCTGTCAGTATCCTCTTGCTCATTTACCCCCCGCATCTCTTTTCATCCCCTCTGTTGGGTTTTCAGGGGTGCCTAACACTGTCTTCCATTCCTTGGCATTGCCTCCCCCTTATCAGTATCCTCTTGCTCATTACCCCCTCTTGCACAACTTGCCATCACCTCTGCTGGGTTTCCTAGCCCAAGTGCCCTCTCATTTCTCCTAACAATTTCAACTTCCCCTTCCCCACTTTCTGTCATACTTCCCATGACTCTCCCCTTCCTTCCTCCCTTCCCTTGTCCCCCACCTTCCCTGCATGCTCTCCTCCTCCAGCTTTTTCCCAACCTTATCCCCACCTGGGATCTCTGAGTTATCTGTCTTAGCCCCTCTTGGTCTCTCTTACCCATCTCCCCTCCCGCCCAATGAACCATTTTACTTAAAAACAAAACATTTAAAAAAACGGTTTCAAATCAAGAATATCATGGAAGTCCCTGTGGTTTTAAAGATTGCAAACACCAGACCCAGTATGGCTCTCTTTGTAATAAAGTAGTCTATACATTTGTGCCACATCTTTTAAGCTTTCGAATGCATTCAGTGCCCATCATTTTAAACCACTGGGATCACTACTGTGTACGTCCTGAGAATGTGGAGCTAATCGACTCGTCTCGGTTACATTCACTATATTACGCACGTGTTCTTGTATTCTTTTCTTTACATTACGAGTGGTTCTCCCCACATATAAAATATTGCATTAAGGCATAAATTAATGTCGTAGACTTGATTAGCGGCATTCGCTAATCAAAGTAAAAAATGATTAGCAATTGACCGAAGGTGATTAGCAATTACAAAAAATTGATATTTTTGCTCAAAACCAAATAAAATGTACTTATCTTGCTCTATATTGATAAAATACATTTACTCAAGTTTCTGAGACTGATATCTGTTTTATTTAGCCATTTCCAGAATACAGCAATTCTTGTGCAGCAGTACATACATTTTAAGAGCCGAGATGGGATGTCTGCCAAAGCAGACTGTGAATTCGTGAGCATGAGTCCATGACAAATTAAAACCCCTGCCCCAGCACACCCTGGGACTGTGATTGACCACACAGTAACCGGCTGGGACCATGATCAGCCACACAGTTACCAACAAGGATTGGGTGCAATCTGTTTTGCTACTCTTCTCAACCGGGCATGTAGCCAGTAATTCTGGCCTTTTTTTTTTTTTGAGGGGGGGACCTGGGGGTGGTCCACCATCCTCAGCTGCCAAATCACCAGGACATCTTGGTTTAGCACTAAAAAATATGTCTATAGCCTATCTGGGTTGAATTCAGCTGGAGGGGGCCCCTGCTTTTTTTTATTTGTGATTTTTGTTTTCCCCTCCTCGCTCAGATGCTGCCACTTCTTGAGCGCTCCTAGGTCCCTCCTGCCTTTGTTCTCCCCTCTCGAGCCCTGACTCCCCCACAGGTCCCACATAGCAGCCTACCCCATGGTATTCTGGTGTTTCCCTTCACTGGGCGGGTCCCCCTCTTTTGAGGGGGAATGCACCAGGGGAGAGGCGGCACCAGCACTTACTTCTAGGCCACAGGGCACTGCTGAGATCTGCAGGGAGCGGCTTCCTGGAGGAGGCAGACGGGCAGAGGATCTGGAGGCTGTCATCTGGCAAGCACTCAGCCATTTTTCCTCCTTATGTTGTGGAGGGCAGTGTGGTGACGTCCAAGACATATGTCCACTCCTCCCCATTGCCAGTCACTTCCATCGTCCTGCGTTGCTCCCAGCCTCCGCTGAGAACCAGCAGGGCGCGGAGTTACCCGCACCTCCCCAGAGAAGGAGAGCTGTCTATGGGATGCCCTATCCTCCTCCCCAGTCGGCCCTCCAGTGACCAGTGCTCGTTCCTGAACCCGGGTCGCTGGTGTCGCAAGTGGAAATCCAACTGTCGGCCGGCATGGGCTGCTGCTTTTTAATGCGAATCAATGTTTCTACAGTATCCTCTGCCAGACTTGCTTTCCAGTCAGTTTTTACCTTGTTCATTGTTGAAAAACACCTTTCTACAATTGCATTCGACACAGGAAATACTCTCAATACATTGACAAGCTTCAGCAGATTTGGATGAGAGTTTTGGAAATCACATGCCAGCTTTGACCAGATAGCAGAGGCAGAAAGATTAATGAAATTGGTTTGAGCAAAAATCTTAAACTCTTGCCATTCTGCAAGTAGCAGAGTGCTGTCACAGTCAGGCTGCAAAAGTGCTGAAAAGTGGTCAGCTACTGCAGTAATGTCACTGTTACCATACAGCTCCAGTTCCTTTCTGTCCGCAACTGCTGGCCAAAGTCTGGTGTCTAACACTTTTGTACGCCGGTGATAGATATTACTTTCATCAGTCAAACCGAACCTTTGTTCACAACAGTTCTCAGTGTTTGTAATGTATTTCTTAGTTTGCTGTTTAAAAGTTTTAACAACTTGGCCACTAAAATGTGTTAATTTCACACCCTTGTATGTGACTTGAGCACATGCTCTTGAAAAAACATCAGACCCTTTTTTTAAGAAAATGTCAAGTTCACTGCCACCTGTGGGACCACTCTGCTTGGCATGATCAAGAGTGTTTCTCAAGGTTTCAGCAGAGCTAAGTAGCTCTGGCATTTCAACTACTTCTTTTTGAGGTGCTAGTGAGAACCTGGCAAGTGGCTGAAGCAGCTGTTCAAAATACAAAAGGTGTGCTGCCATTTGGAATTTAGTCATCATTTGCAACTCTCCCTTGGCTTAGGCCTGGTCATGAGTTGGGTCTATGGCCATTGATTCTAAATGGGCACAAATTACGGGGAATGATTTGGTAACAGCACGGGTGGCAAGAAGTTTATGCTGTACCCAACATGTGCCATGGGCCTTCTTGGGCTTTTCAACTGACATCTCCATGGCCTGGGCAAGGGACCGTAACTCTCTGAGTCTCTTAGGACTTTTCTGATAGAGGTAAAATAGTTGGGTCAGAAAGTTTGAAACATCGTTGAAATAGGTGTTATCCAAAGCATCTTTTATGTCCAGTTCTAATCTGTGTAAGAAACAATGAACACCAACTAACCACTGTATGTCTTCCCTTAATAGAGCAGCAAGACCCCGTCTTACACCCACGTTGACAGATGCCCCATCAGCCCCAAACCCAACCATGTTTTTTTTATATTAAGACCAGACTCTGTCAAAATGTCTAAAAGGAGATTTTTCAGTCCCTCATTGTGCCATCTAATACAGCTTTCATTCGTAAAAACGTAGTCTCCACTTGACCATTGATGGGATTTACATAAATTACGTAAACCAGGTCCTTTTCAGTTACACCACTGTCAGTAGTACCGTCCATAAGCACTGAAAAATAATTTGCATTTTTGACAGTAGCCAGTGGGTTTTTTTCCAGGTGCTTGCCAGTACACATTGAGAGTTCTTTCTCACTAACAGCATTAATGTATTTATTGCCCAAATGAACTTCATGGCACTTCTCTTGTTCTGCTATCACTTCCAACCTTTTAATAGGGATGTCCTCTTTGTCCATCATATACAGGATCTCCATCAGCCTGCCTAGAATCGTTCTATGCTGTTCCTCTGCATTACTGAAAGTTCTACCGGCAAATAAATTAAATAAGTTTTAAGTCTCGCTCCAACCCCCCCCCATTTTAAACTTACCAGTTGTATGGCGAAATATCAAGTGGTGACCTTGTTCTACCAAATTTGAAAATGTTAACAGCTTCCTTGTGCTGCTCTGTCACAAGATGTTTCCGGATGATGTCAACTTTTAGCTGGGGGGCCTGTAATCCCTGCAGTTAATGCCTCACTGAAGTTCCTCAACCCACATAGCTATTCTCTGTACTCACAGCACAATTTGCAAGTAACACGCACTGCAAAGTCTCCTCACTGCTAATCTGTAGCCAATTCTTTTCTGGATCATATTTTGGCACCATCCCTCTGCAGTTGCTAATTTAACTCCAGCCATGTCGGACTATAATAATAAAAGTCTGAAGTTAGCAAAACAAGGTGTCAGGGTATGCAGCTACTTAAAATTAACACATGATGAGGCTTTTCTTGAAAAAAAGAAAATGGCAGCGAGCAGATCGTGACCCCCACCCACCCGCCCAGCCCAGTTGATGGCATTGCTCAGACCAAACCCTGTTCCTAACCAACTGGGGCAATCCCGCCCATTGTGACTCCAGGCACAAGTCTTTTTTTTAGTTCCCTCATGGATCTCTGCAAAGGGCAGGCACATAGTCATTCTGTGTGTTTCCAAATTCACTGCAAAGAGCGTGGCACAACACTTAGCAGGGCACATTTTCTGGTCCCCTTGGATTCTCTGCAAAGCTGCAGGGCATAACTTAGTCTTTTCTGTTCCCAAATTGTTCACTGCAATGCTAGGGCACATGTCATTGACAACATAAGCTGGCACATATTCTTAGAAGTGCCTGGTTCCCCTCATCTCTGCAAAGCAAGTGTTTTTCCCAAACATTCACTGCAGATGCAGGGCACACAACCAGGGCTGGGCACATTAAATACGTTGGTTCCCCCAATCTCTGCAAAGCAGGGCAGATAACTTAGTCTCGTTTTCTGTTCCCAAATTGTTCACTACATATGGGCACACAAGTGGGCACACAGATCTCTGCAAAGCAGGGCATTAACTTAGTCGTATTCTGTTTCCAATAAGTTCTGGTTCCCTCAATCTCTGCAAAGCAGGGCACATTTTACTTAGTCTCTTTTTCTGTTCCCAAATTCACTGCAAAATCAAGAGCAGGGCACACAACTAGTAGGGCACATTACTTCTTGGTTACCGAGATCTCAAAGCAGGCAGTGCTGCTTACTTCTTTATCTGTTCCCAAACATTCACTGCAAAGATGCAGGGCACACAACATAGTAGCAGGGCACATTAAGTTCTGGCTCCCCCATAATCTCTGCAAAGCAGGGCACATAGTCTTTATTCTGTTCCCAGTGTTCACTGCAATTACGTTCACTGTTTGTTCCTAGATTCACTGCAAGCAGGGTACAAACTTAAAGTTCAAGGCAGGGTGACCCTTTCATGCTCTTGTTCTCCCACCACCCACAGTCCAGCTCTAAGCCTTGCCCATTCATTGCCATCCCCCCATCTGTGCCCTGAAGTCTGTGTGCCCCTCTTCCCTCCTCCAGCTCCCTGCCCAAATGAAAACGTTTTTACTTGTTTTGCTGCTGGGCTCCCCAATTCTGCTGCGCTCCTGCTCTCCTCTGAATCTGCCTGTCCCTCTGCCTCACCCACAATGCAGCCACCTGCTCTCCGCTCCATTGTCTAGGTCGCCCTGTGCCCTCTTGCGCTCTCGGCCACGCCTTCTCCCTCCGGCTCCTCCTTAGTATGGCCACTCCTCCCAGCTCCGGCTTGTCTCCGACCACCGACCTGCAAAACAAAAAGACACAGTTAGTTAACTGGACGATGGCACGACAACAGAAAAAAAATACAAAAAAATTAAGAAAACACACCTTTGGACTCCTGCTTCCTCTTCTGGGTGCACTGCAAAAGGACTCAGTCATGTTTCTCCTGCGTGGAGACTGGGTGGGGAGAGCAGGAGCATCACTGGACCAATCAAGTGAACAGCTCGGGGTTCATGGGGCGGGTTGTGGTGGAGGAGGGCAAAAAAATGGATACCACGACAAAAAAAATTAAAAAAAATTAAAGTGACAGTGCCCAATAAGGCACTTCTACAGGATCCAGGATCAGCTGGCAGTGATTAGCAATGACTGCTAATAATTGCCAGATTTTAATCACTGTTTGCCAGTCTTGGGTCACAAATTGCGATGTGAACCTGCTTATTTTATGTCTTGCACATGGGCAAATTAAACAATGTACAGCATTATTTATATAACACGTATTACAGTCAGTAACTGGATATTTCGTTAATGTGACAGGATGTGTAAAATAACTACTCTCTACTGCATATTTACATATATTGCAGTGCTTAGATTTCTTGAAGCCTTTTTTTTTGGGGGGGGGCACAACCAAGACCTACTTCCCACCTCTTCTATTTCACAAAATCTGCTTTGTTCCAAAACATCTCTTAGATTTTCGGCCCTTCTAAAAGTGACACGTGATCTGTCTCCCGAGTGTCTAAGCTAACCATCTGTTGTTTAAAAGAATCGGCCAATATTTATGAATAATGCTTCCGATGATTAAATTCCAAACTGAAAGTAACAAGTTCATTCTCATTTCTATGCTTATTTTTTGTTCAAGCACTTCAGATCTATCCTTCTGGAGTGCCCTATTTTGGGCTTCTTTCAATAAATTCATCTCATAACCCCTTTTCAAAAACCTAGCCATCATTTCATCTGATTGGATCAAAATATCTTTACTATAACTACAGTTTCTTCTTACTCGAATCATTTGACTATAGGAAATTGATTTTTTTCAATTTTACTGGATGGGCACTATCAGAATGAAGATAAGAGTTACAAGCTGTTTGTTTTTTAAAACCTTTTGCTGCAACTTTCTGTCCTATTTGACCCTCCAAAATACATCCAAAACTGAAACTGATCTGTTATCTGTGTTGTAAGTTACTTTGAACTCCAGAGGATTTTCATTTAACCAATCGATAAACAAAAGAATGTGACTACTGTCACTCCTCCATACGCAGATGACGTCATCAATAAAGCAATACTACATAATGATGTCATCTGCGAAGGGGAAGATGTCTGAATAAATATTTTCCGGCCCCCAAAGCTCCGAAGTTAAATTTGCTTGAGAGGGTGCCATACACATTCTCATAGCAGTACCCAGTGCTTGTTATAATACTGTTTATTAAACTCAAAGACTTTTGTATGTTAATATAAAATAAATACTTTCGATCAAAAATTTGGTAGGGTTAGGTGTTGTACTATGCTCAAGATAATGTTTACGATAATGTTTACAAGCATTCAAGCTATCATGATGTCTGATTGATGAGTAAAGTTGTTCAATGTCTATTATCATCCAAAAAAAGCTGTCCTGCCTTACAAAATCCTGTAATTTACACAATAAATCTCCAGTGTCTCTGAGGTAGGATCTCAACCTTAATACCTCTTGTTTGAGGAAAAAATCTACAAACGCTGCCCAGAGACATTGGGGCATGCAGGGGCCCATCCATATCTTGTGTATCTCAGAGAATGCGTACGTAACAGACACAAGGGATTAAGTTGTCATAAATATTGAAATTCATTTTCTGTGATGTCACAACTAGACTTTGCTCCCATTAATAAATCTGTATTACAGTAGAGGGCTTTGTGTTGTTCTGTTCTCAGCTTCTTATGTCTCTTCAAACTTTGTGTTTCCACAGTTGCATGCATCCTGATTTGTGAGCTCAAGCAGAAAGGAATTACATTTGTAAAATGACTACAGGTCCCCTTCGTGGAAGGCCCTGCCTGTCCTGCGTGAGAGGTCTCTACAGTTGCCATTGGAAACGGATTGACAGTAAGGCAAAGAAGGTAACGTAACAGTACAGCCATTCAGCAATAAGGTCCTGCCCTCTACTGGTAGTTATCCATCTGGAGGAGTTATGCATACAAAGCTAAGCTAAGAGCATATAGTGATTGAATGATTCATTGAGTGAGTGAGTGAGTGATTCATTGAATGAGTGAGTGAGTGAGTGAATGATTCATTGAGTGAGTGAGTGAGTGAATGATTCATTGAGTGAGTGAGTGAGTGAATGATTCATTGAGTGAGTGAGCGAGTGAGTGATTCATTGAGAGAGTGAGTGAATGATTCATTGAGTGAATGATTCATTGAGTGAATGATTTAGTGAGTGAATGAGTGAGTGAATGATTCAGTGAGTGAATGAGTGAGTGAATGATTCATTGAGTGAGTGAATGATTCATTGAGTGAGTGAGTGAATGATTCATTGAGTGAGTGAGTGAATGATTCATTGAGTGAGTGAATGATTCATTGAGTGAGTGAGTGAATGATTCATTGAGTGAGTGAGTGAATGATTCATTGAGTGAGTGATTCATTGAGTGAGTGAGTGAATGATTCATTGAGTGAGTGAGTGAGTGATTCATTGAGTGAGTGAGTGATTCATTGAGTGAGTGAGTGAATGATTCATTGAGTGAGTGAGTGAGTGATTGATTCATTGAGTGAGTGAGTGAATGATTGATTCATTGAGTGAGTGAGTGAATGATTCATTGAGTGAGTGAGTGAGTGAATGATTCATTGAGTGAGTGAGTGATTAATTGAATGAGTCATTGAGCAAGTGAAAGATTGAGTGATTGATTGATTGAGCCATTGATTCACTGATTAATGAAATTGCAACTAAACAAAATCTGACTTATCCCAGTGTGGAGCATATCATATTTGGTTTTCCATTTCTGTACCAAATGATAAAATCTGGTGGTATCCAGAAGTATTGACGGAGTACCTGGTCATCTCCACTTCTCATCCAAGATTAAACACAATCTGAGTCAAACAGTAACAACGATACCTGATTACCAGAATGCAGAATAATCAGGGCATTTATTTACTAATCAGAGTATTTATTGCATTATTCCACAAAGTGTTATTGCTGTGGATGAGGACGACCAATTGACCAACATTTCATATCACACTGGCACTCCCACAGGGGTCCAATCTGCCAGCTAGCAGTGATCAAGCCTTCACTGGGTTAACAAATGGTTTGGACATATCAGCATTTTCCTGGCCTCAGAAGTCACTTTGTCAGGTATATTGAGTAATCAATACACCATAACAGGGTGTGCATTAAGTAAGCAATAGCACACAACGGGGTGTGGGTTATGCTATCATAAACAAGTGCCTAGGGGAATAGTGAGGTTCGAGGCCACAGACAGAGTGAGTACCTTACTGCTCCTAGAAGTGAGAATATCAGAGCATAACCCACACACCATTGTATGTTATTGCAGTTATAAAACTGGTATATCTTGAGAAATACAGTACCTTTTTAGAAAAAAGTAACAAAAATTGGAAGTTTTTATTTTTTGAAGCAAAGTAGTCTCTGTACTTAATTATTAATAGGGGCGCTTGAGAGCGAGCCAACTTTCTGAGTTTTCTCTCCCCCACTACTTGTCTATTTATTGTGTGCCACTTTCTTTTAGTCACTGCTGAGTTTCCAAGTTTTGCCTCGCACCTGTCACTCCCTTTCATTCATAGCTGACTTTCCTGATATACTATAAAGAGCGACGATTACAGCAAGTCGCTAGGCTGTTGGCAAGATCAAGACTTTCTTGTGGTCTTGCTGGCAGTATACCTCCATCTGTGGTCACGACTTTCAAGAAAATACTGGTGTTCTTGTGCAAGTGCAACTCAGGAGGGAGATTGACACAGTCGGCTGCGGGATTTTGAAAGAGTGAGCAGTTCTGAACGGACAACAGTGGCTACAAACACTTTTGCAGTTTAAACTGTTCAGTTTTTCTGCTTAGTAGGGGTTGGAAGTCAGTGTTCCTGAAAACAACATGGCAGCCAAATCTAATTTTGTTTAAGTGTTTTCTCGATGGCACAAGGATATTGCATATAAAGGGGGAACAGGTACTGGCACTTGTTATTTTCCATGCTATAAGCTAAAAACAGACATACCTGGCAAGGGCTGGCAGTCAGTTATCAGATTTATTTACTGTTTTGACCCATTTTATAAAGGATTTTATTGCATACCTCATGCAAGTGAGGCACAAGACTGAAGGCTGAGTGTCCTTATGCCCGTGGGACGTGTATTCAAATCCTTTAATACATACCATGGAGTGCCTTATTGCACTTATAAAATGCCATGCTCCTTTTTTGTATTTTATGTAAAGTGAATCATTTTTATATATATTTTGTATACATGAAATAGTCCTTGATTTTGTAGGAAGTGAGGCTTCTTTACCTTGGTAGTGAGATCTGGCACCTGACCTTGCAGTTCTAGGAATTTAATGCATGGTAAGGTGACGACTCTCTCTGTCAGTGAAGTTTCTAGATTTTGTTCTTGCCATTTTATAAATGTACTTCAGAAATCTGGAAAGTAGAAACTTGTACTTTTTAGGAACAAAAACACAAGGTGCTGCATCATTGTGTGGTCTGAAAACAAAACTAAATGGTAATGTTAAATGTATGGTGAAAATAGAGTTAGAATCAACGCTTCAACCACAGGTCTTCAGGAATAAACTAAAAGTGAAAAAAGCAAAGTTAATGGAGAGGTAAAGGTAAATAAGGGTTACATTTTGAGGAAAGAAATGGGGGCAGCTCTATAAGAAAAAGGTGATAATAGGCAAGGTAAGAAAAGAATCTGGAAAACAAAAAGGTGATGATGGGTATGAAAAGGCAAAGTAGGAGTGAATGAGGAGGATCCTCAAGTGGGAACTAACTGACAGTGCCTAGTAAGAAGGTTGAAGGTTGACAAGTGTGGGGGAAAGAGACAGAGACAACTGTGAAAAATGAAAATACATGTGCACACATAGCTGAAATGACCATGTGAGTATGCCTCTATACACACACAAACAGACACACACACTGGACGGAAGTGTGCACAGGCATACCCACACACGCAAACGTACCATGCGCACATGCAAACAAAGATATGACGGGTTGGGGTGAAAAAGACAGCCTGCGGTGGCAAACCATAAGGTGGCTGAAAGATGCTGGTAGAAAATAACTTGTCTATTTTTTTTGTTGGTGGTGTTTCTCGGGAGCCCTCGCCTAGCCATCTGACGCCCCTGTGCCGACTGGTTTTAGACCCTCCCTTCAGCCCTCATGACTTACCCCTCATGGCGGGGGATGGGGAGACCCTCACCTACCCGTCCAGATCTAGTTCGGAGGAGGTGCCTTTCCGGCGGCGCTGTAAGGGGGTACCATCGTCATCCGTGGTGAGGGCTCCATTTTCCTGCCTTTTTTCACCTCTGCGGAGAGGGGCGTGCAGGACGTCAGTGGAGAGAGCACGCATGCATCCACATGCGCTCCTCCAGACGGCCCCATCTCCGCCCCCTATTTTGCAGCATCTGCACACTGCCCCTCCAGCTGCCGCTATGGGCCAGTCAAGCGCTGACCACTGATGGACCCCCCCTTCCCGGAGAAGGAGAGCAGTCCCTCGGACATGCAATCCTTCTCCAACCCTGCCAACCCCCAGCGAGCCGTGCTCATTCCCAAACACGGGTCACTGGTGTAGCATGAGGTAAGGCGTCCAGTGCCTCAGCCCTCCGTGCCACCGGGCCGGCCATAACTGATCTGTTTTAAACATGAGGGCTACGGGAGCCAGGGTGGACGATCAGCTTGGTTTCCATGTTTTTCTGTGATCAGCATCCCAGAAACCCTGCTGAAGGACAAAAACAGAAAAATCATCAACATCATGGTCCCTGGAGGTAAAACTGGACACAATGGGTTTATCAGTGGCTCCATTCCTGACTGCCCTTTAATGTTCCCTAACTCAATCAGTCAGGCATCTGCCAGTTTCTCCGATATAGCAGCACACTTCCTGCAAAGAATACAATGTATCACATTACTGGAAGTGCATGAAAACTCCTTGGTGATGTGAAAAACACCTATGGGACCCTGAATTTCAGTGACACATGAAATAAATGTACAGGTATAACAGCGAGTTCTGTTGCAAGCTTTGGTACCTGGCAGGGAGAAATTGTTAGGAGTACATAGGCTGCTTCGTACCAGAGGAGTCCGCAGATTGGATGGTTGGCGATAGGAGGCAATTGATGGCTCTATAAAGGAATCTTCTATATGAGGGTCAGTTTCCAGAATAGGGAAAGTCCTAGTGACGGTCCTGTGAAGAGAAGGTTTATTATGATGGAGGGGAAGCACTAGTGGAATGCGTCATTGTTGTTGCGTAAGAGTATCCCTTTGAGGGTCAAGGTTATTGGGCATATTACTGACCTGGGAGAGTGCTCTGTCCACTGTGCTTTGTGTGTATCCCCTGTTTTTTAATAAAAAAAAAAAAACTGCTTTATTTGAGCCTGCTCAGCAAAACCATCATCTCCACTGCATAACCTGTGATGTCTAAGAACCTGTGAATATGGCAAACCGTTCTTAACATGTTTAGGATTGAAGGAACTGTGGAGGAGAAAGCTATGTGAGTCAGTGGGTTTGTAATAAACCTATGTCTTCAGACCAGTGTTCTGCACCGACCATTTGGCATCTAGAAAAGACAGTGTGGAGGCGGATATGTCGACAGTGTACTGAAAAGATGGATGGGCCATGATAAACTTGTCCAAGAAGATTTGGAGAGTTTACCTGGAGCAGGAGGTGGCCCCCATACAGTTATCAAAATCTGTAGTAGTAGTAGTAGTAGTAGTAGTAGTCGTAGTAGTAAAACTTGTATTCAACTGAAATGAACAGTGAATACGTGCAACTCAACTGAGACAAGCTCATTTCCAGCGAGGCCCTTAGTACATCTTAGTTAAGTTACAGTATCAAAATACATCAAACATCGTTAACAATACAATATATAAATACAACAAATATTATAAACGTAGGTACAGGACTGGCCCAGTGGCGCCGAGGGTTGAGGTGCTGGACGCCACACCTTGCACCACGCGGCGACCCGGGTTCGGGAACGAGCCTGGGTCATCGGGGGTTGGCAGGGGAGGACTAGGTTTGAGCATCTGTAGACTGCTCTCCTAGTCCTGGGGAGGGTTGGGGAGAACACGCCGCACTGTAGCGGCCCCTGGGGACACCCGGGGGCACTACTAGCACAGGTGTACATGGGGAAGGAGCATGGTGGACATCGGTACGCAGTGCCTTGACCTCATTGCATGTCCGCACTCCCATGGGAGGACAACAAGGAAAAGGCTGGGCGTGACCGTGCAGCTTGATGGCCGCACCCTGCGCTACCCAGAGGACTCATGAGAAATCCCATCAGGGAGGGTCTGGGGCCATCCTGGCTGGGAGTGGCATAGGGTGCCCTCCAGCAGGATGGCATGATGACCATCCCGGATCCTCCTGGGTGCAGTACGAGCCACCCAGCTCTCCAGGCAGGCAGGGCCGGTGGCTGGATACCCCAAGCCGGCTTAGCGCTGCAGCAGGAGGGAAAAAAGCAGCAGTGATAAAAAAAAAATAAATAAATAAATGTAGATACATGCATACACACACATACACGAAACAAAAAAAGTAATCGCCTCATAAATATAAATTTTAAGATTTATACAATTTATATACTCAGTACTTAAATTATGAATGAGTCCAAGGTCAAAGCAGGTCTTCACAAATTTTCCTTAGTGCATCTTGTTTAAACCATGATTTAATTACACCTGGCTGAATGGTAATATTTACTGGTCTAAGAAATAATGGTAAATTGTTCCAGATTTGGGGATCCCTGAAGAAGCAAACTCTGGTCAGAGCCAATATGGCTGTGGAGAGCTTTTGGGATGCTTTTACCCATTATTTCTAAAGAATTTGCACAGTGCAGATCTGCTGAGAGGCAGTTTTAATGTGGTCTTCCTTTTACACATTTTTACAATGTATTTTCCTGGACTATGCCTGCTGATTGCTATGTATTTAGCCTGGATAGTTCACAGAAGAAATGGCATCTTATTTTCGGGGTGGCGGAGCACTGGCAGTAGGATACTGGAATGTGTCATACATGTGCATGAGCTGTGTGCGGGTGATAATGCCCAGTGGCCATGCACCTCAGGTGGTCGCATCTGGGCGGATCCATCATCCTGGTGCCATTGCACTGCTCAGTGCGGGTGACAGCCGATGCTGTACCCACTCACACAGGTCCCAGAACAGGCATGTTATAGCCAGCCTCCCATTCGTTTGTACAATCGGGGAACCGCGGACACACTATCCATAGCCTGGAGCGTGCACCACAAATGGCATTGCAGGATACTGCACCTCAAGGCACCCAGGATACCTCAGCAGTCCGGAGGGTGGCATGTTACACAGGGGATCGGGGGAGAGTGTGGGCCTGCAGTGGTGTATAACAGCAGGATGATACAGCATTGACAAGGCATGCACTGGAGGTATGTCAATTCCCCTCTTATGGTTTGCCAGGGACATACACACGGCTGCATACGCTGGTGGGTCCACAGCTTGCGTAGTGTCCCAATGCATGGTACAGCCACTTGTGTCATTCTGGAGTGCAGGTCCCTGGCCCGGGTCCAGTGCACTCGGTGGCTGGCCGTGGCAGGGTGTGGAGGGCAATGCCAGTTGCCACAACATGTCTGGTATGGGGAGCGGGGTGTCTACATATCCAAGGCAGTGGGTGGGGTTCTCTATTCTATGGATATGGATCACGGTTTCCTCTGATGCGTTGTGTCGGGGCTGTACACTATGGAGCTCTTCGGGGATGGAGTTGGATTGATCGGGGATGGGAGGGGGTACCTCTAGTCAACAAGGGTTGCCAGGCTGCTGTGCACCTGGGTGCACTTCCACAGCCAACCTGTGGGTGGCTGTCCGGGTTAGGCCAACTATTCATGACCTAACTGTGGGCCGCACTACTCTGGACTGCGAAGGGTATATTCCCACTGAATATGCTGCAGTGCGGCATATGCATGGGAATGCACCCTTGACTTGCATGGCATACTATTTGTGTGCACCCTGGCCCATTCCCTTATGGTCAGCGCATCCTGCATGTTTGAATATCAAACTGCGGTGCATTGTTGGAGTTGAGCGGCACATCTCCTTTGAATATGGGCGCCCTGGACTAGGCTACCCTGAAGAAGTACAGTATCAAAATGGTAAAGTCATAACCCCACTGAAAACAAGATATTGCATCTAATCTGGGACAGCCTAAGTAAATACAGTGCAGAAATGTGTAAATGAAGATCCCTGTGACAATGTGATGTAGCATCTCCCCTGCCCTATCCAGTATGCAAAATATAGGATAAGAAATATTTATAGGAAATCTACTGTAAACTGAACTTCACTGTGTTCAGTGACATAAACAGTTTCTTTATTGTTTTATAACATAATAGAATGCAGTATTTATTGTAAAGGTTGTGGCCATGAGGATGGTGTGTACAGAGTGAGTGTGTGTGTGTGTGTATGTGTTTGCTGTAGCTCAATATATTTTTTTCCCCAAAAGCATAGTAGAAAACATCTGCTGATTGCTACATATTTTTAGTCTGGGTAGTTAACTAAAGACCTGGCATATGTCTGAGACAGTGCTTATCAGATAGTGTCTTTAGAGGTTTAACAGTGTAAATTATAGATTTGCTGGGAAAGGGATGACATTTATGAGGTATGAATCTTTCTTGAAAGACGATACATTCCCAAGGGAAAGTAGTAGTAAGAAGCTGTTTAAATGCTAAGTATTTACATGTGCAAGTTGTTGCATTTTGAAGGGGGTAAACAAATCTTCAGTTTAATAGGTAACCAATATATAACAAATATTTAACAAGCTGTTTCAGTTTCCTAATGGCATCTGATAAGCAGCTTGGAGTTATGTCTCCCACATTCTTAACAGAAAGAAGGGAGTATTTTATTTCAGTTGGCATGGAAGGATACATTGAAAAGTCCAAAACATGTGTTCCATGATGCTCCATTTTCCAGCTACAGATAGCAAGATGGCTGTAGGCTTCGCCCACCGCCACAAAAATGAGATCGGCCAAATTCTGTCCTTGCTTTTGGAAGGATAAATTCAATGCCATCTGCTGAGCGCAACTCAGTTCTTATCTCTCTAAACTGTAACCCCTCTAGGATATATTCAGGGACCTCATTCCTGGAGCACTTCACCATATAATTTAATACATGTGACAGCCACCTGTCTTTTGGGTAGTGTTTGTAGACAACAGGCGCGGTCTCTGTGAAGGAGAGAAAGAACTGTTACTTAACCCAATCGACAAACAGATTGATAAAGCGGGATCCATCCTGGTACCCATGGCAACTCCACTGATCTTCTGCAAAAAAACTTTTCTTAAAAGAAAATGGCATAAAGTTTAAGAATAAGTTCAGCCAGTCAGGTTAGTGTGTGTGTGTGTGTGTGTGTGTTTGTGTGTGTGTGTGTGTGTGTGTGTGTGTGTGTGTGTGTGTGTGTGTGTGTATATGTGTGTGTGTGTGTGTATATGTGTGAGTGTGTGTATATGTGTGAGTGTGTGTGTATATGTGTGTGAGTGTGTATGTGTGTGTGTGTCTGTGTCTTGTGTGAGTGTATGTATGTGTGTGTGTGTATGTATATGTGTGTGTGTCTGTGTGTGTGTATATGTGTGTGTGTGTATGTGTGTGTGTGTATGTGAGTGAGAGTGAGTGTAAGTGTGTGTGTCTGTGTGTGTGTGTATATGTGTGTGTGTGTATATGTGTGTGTATGTGTGTGTGTGAGTGTGAGTGTGAGTGTGTGTGTGTGTGTGTGTGTGTGTGTGTGTGTGTGTGGCTGCTTGACTTCCCGCTTGTTCAAAAAATGCTGCAGAGCTGTCAGGCAATCGCTCTGGGGGATCGCTGTGTAAATTGATTTGATGTCCAGGGTAAAGGTGAGCTGATGGGAACCACTGAATCTAAACCTGTCAAATAACTGGAGAGCAAGGTTAGGGTCTTTAATGTAGTAGGGCAGGGATTTAACAAGTAGTCTCATGAGGCTGTCCAGAAATGCTGAGCTGTGGGATGCGGGAGCAGGCAGATACAATCGGGCATCCAGGGTTACCTGTTTTGTGGATTTTAGGAAGGAGCTAGAACCTGGATGCCTGAGGGCGCTGAACTATGAGTCTCCTAGCAGAGGGAGTACCCCTCTGTCTTATAGTTTCCAGTGGGGTCCTGTGGAAGAGAAGAGTAAAATGTGATGTCGGAGAGTTGCTGTGTGGCTTCAGTGATGTATAACTCCTTTTGCCAGACAACTCCTCCCTTATCAGCTGGTTTAATAACAATGTCATTCCTGTGTTGCAGAGATCTGAGGGCTGCGAGTTCACCAGCTGTCAGGTTAAAGTGATAGGGCCTACAATGAAAATTGAAGTTAGTGATTTCTACATTGGTTAACAAAATAATTGACAGCAGCAAAACAACCTGGAGATGGGGTCCATGCACTGCGTCATGGATGATGTCATTGATTATTGTGGTAACGCTGTCATCATCATCATCATCTGCACGATAAGGAGTTTCATTAGAAAAATGATCTGTAAGGTGTGCTGTGCGATAGAAGTACTGCAGATTAACCTGAACCTGTGGTACGTCGAGATGTCTTGGTGTGGGCACAAAAGAGAGACCCTTGCTAAGGAGAGGTCGCTCATCTTGTGTCGGGGGGAGACCTGGAGGAATGCAAAACACCACAATTGTTAGATGGTGTCTGACTGGAGGTAATGTTTGTTGCTGATCTGATGAGAAAGAGACTGGAGTTTGGCAGATCTCTCCCAGGTCAGTAATATGCCCCCTAACCTTGACCCTCGCAGGAGGGATACTCTCACGCAACAATGCATTCCACTAGTGCTTCCCTTCCCTCATAATACGCCTTCTCATCACAGGACCGTCACTAGGAGTTTCCCTATTCTGCAAACTGACCCTGACATTGAAGCTTCTTTCACAGAGCCATCGATTGCCTCCTACTGCCAACCATCCAACCTGCGGAATCCCCTGGTACAAAGTAGCCTACATACTCGTAACAATTCCTCCCTGCCAGGTACCAAACCTTGCAACAGAACTCACTGTTATACCTGCAGATCTGCTTCTGGTTGTCATTGAAATTCAGGGTCCCATAGGTGTTTTTCACATCACCAAGGAGTTCTCATGCACTTCCAGCAATGTGATACATTGTATTCTTTGCAGGAAGTTCGTAGCTATCTACATTGGAGAAACTGGCAGATGCCTGGCCAGCCGATTCAGGGAACATTAAAGGACAGTCAGGAATGGAGACACGGATAAACCCACTGTATCCAATTTTATCTCCCGGGACCATGATTTCGATGATCTTTCTTTTGTGTCCTTCAGCAGGGTTTCTGGGATACTGACCAAAGAAAAAACATGGAAACCAAACTGATCATTCACCTAAGCTCCCCAGCAACCCTCCAGTTTAAATGACAGACTTATTTTCTACTAACATCTTTGAGCTACCTCATGGTTTACCAGCGTAGTCTGTCTTTTTTAACCCCACCTTTCACATATTTTTGCTTGCATGTGTGCTTGGTACAACTGCATGTATGGGTATGCCTGCACACACTTCTATCCAGTGTGTGTGAGTATGTGTGTGTGGAGGGGGGGTTACTCACATGGGCATTCCAGCTATGTGTGCACATCTGTTTTCATTTTCCACAGATGTCTCTACCTCTGTCTCCTTCCCCTACATTTTTCACCTTTCAGCCTTCCTACTAGGCCCTGTCAGTTAGTCCTCACTTGAGAACTCCTCAGCTCATTCACTCCTACTATGCCTTTTCATACCCATCATCACCTTTTTGTTTTCTAGATTCTTTTCATACCTTGTGTATTATCACGGTTTCTCCTAGAGCCGCCCCCTATTTTCTTTATTAACACACACACACACATCTGTATATTTATATATGCTCTATATATGTGTGTGTGTGTGTGTGTGTGTGTGTGTGTGTGTGTGTGTGTGTGTGTGTGTATGTGTGTGTATGTATGTATGTATGTATATATATATATATATATATATATATATATATATATATATGTATATATACATACAGTCAGACCTGGTTAATCCATACACATTTGTGTTTGCCAATTTTGTTACGTAATACAAATCTACGTAGTAACCAGACAGTGATAATAAAGAGGTCAACAGCCCAACAAAAAATCCATCTGCAGTGTTTTTCATTCAGATAATCAGACATATGGATTAACAAGGCACGGATTAACCAGGTCTGACTGTACATATATATATATATATATGTATACACACACACACACACACACACACACACACACACACAGTGTATCCTTTATTTCCTTACCTCCACTAACTTTGCTTTTTTTTCCCTGTGTTAGATAATTCCTGAAGAAGACTTGTGATCGAAACGTCGACTCTAACTCTAGTTTCAGCATGCATTTAATATTACCATTTTGTTTTGTATTTTTTAGGTATTTTTGTACACTAGGATAGTCCTGTTTATATGAATCCTCTTGTATTTTAGGGGTCCCCATGGGGGGGACAAGATAATAGCAGAGATGTGACATTAATGCAACAATTAGGGTTCAGGCTATAGCAAAAAAGTAGGGAAATTAGGTTTTAGGGTTTCCAACCCTAAAACCCCACCACCACCTCTAGAACAAATCAGGGTGTAGTCTTCCTTGGTTGTCAACTCTAAAGCTCACCCCATTAGTTGTATATGTTTGTGGAGTGTATAGAATGGGTGAGCTTTAGGTTGATAACCCCAAGGAAGACTGCACCCCTGATTTGTTCTAGAGGTGGGGGTTGGCCTAATTTCTCTACATTTTTTCTTTGTAGCCTGAACCCTAAATATTGCATTAATGGAGTTTTTTTTTTTTTTTTCAAAGAATGACCTTACTTTTTGAGATAGTATAAGCATATCCGTATTTGCCTGTGGGAGCGCAGGGCCCAATCCATCCATACTTTTTATGTTTGCTTGCGTGCATGCGCAAGAAACATTATGTGGCAGCTTAGGAGAGAAGCAGGTTGTGGAGGTGTGGCACTGTGGCAGCCAACTGCGGCACTGAATTTGAGGGCTTGGCATTGGTGGACCAGTGCAGGCACACTGTGCTGATGACATTGGTTTCCCAAAAGTGCCACCAACTTGAAACAATTTTGCCGCAGCAGTCATGGGCCACCTCATCATTGCAGGGTCAGCCATTCATCTCTGTGTTGAGCGGACAGTGCGATGGTGGGCGGTCCCTGATTGTTGCAGCCACCCCATGTGCCATGAGCAGTGCAGGACTTGTTATCTGGGGAGAAACGTAGCACTGACAGGCAGCCATGACAAACTGTATGTACGTGAGAGCGAGCCTGTTAGCGCTGTATCCAAGTTCTGTGCTGTTCTGACCACTGCCAAAGCGGGACCCAAAGTAGCGGAAAGTGAGTGGAGTACACTGAGCTGCACCGCTGGCTGTCCCATGGTGACATTCCCATATCCCTTGTGCCCGAGAAAGCAAAAATGGGAGCCATACACTTGCACTTAGTGCAGCCCCGAGAGAGAGATAGCCAGAGTTATGGCTGTGAATGCCCCACCCCCCCAACCGATAGTGCTTCCAGATTTATGGTAATCCCCATATTTAACAGGGTTTCAGGTACAAAACCAGGGTATGGAGATGAAAGTCAAATCTTGCCATTTCCAAGGGGATTCGGCTGGGGTCACGGAGGATTCGGATGGAAGCAGTGCTAAGCAGTGTCAGTCTTGTTGCTATCTAAACACAAGCATTAGCATTCACAATCACTGCCCATTCATGCACCGACTGACACTTAAAGTGCAAGGACTCCAGATTGGTTCACGGCACCTATGAGGTGTTATGATTTTTTGGGTGGGAGGACCATGAAATTTAAATGCCACTATAAATCATGTGCCGAGCGAAGACTGTTCACTTAGTTTGTTCTCCCAGCTTGGCTCCCTATGTGCTGCAGCATCTCTGTGTCTGGGTCAACAGCAGGAAACTGTTCCGGTACCCAGTCGGGTCGAGAAATAGTTTAATTTAATACCACATTCCACTCGGGACTCACTGGACCAGAAGAAACTGCAGCGCCGTGGAGTTCAGGATTACAGTGTAAAAAGCATTGGTCAGATGAGATTACCCCTGTATTGTGAGTCCCAGAGTTTGAAATTCATGTTGGACTACCGTATGTATAGCTTTCTCTTTGGGCATTTTTTCCAGTATAGTGAGCATTTCAGTTTGTTCGTTCTAGGCACAGCAAGCTCTTGATCCACAGGACAGTGCTCCCCTACCCTTCTTCCCATTTTGAATAATTGTTAGGTAGTCGAGCACATTTAACAATACTGCTTTTCCTAGCATCCTGGTGAGTCACTGTGATGTGCCGCTATGTATTGCGGTTCTGTGGGGCAGTGAAGTGAGCTGCTAGCAAGGGTGATGTTTCTCCGTGAGCAGCAGTTGTGTTGCTCAGTCCGGTGTGTTTGTGTTAAAAGATGGGGTTGATGGCAGTTATTGTTGCATGATATGAGCATGTTAAAAATGCCATGACTGACAGTGTTTTTTGTGTCTTTAAAAAAGGAAAAGAAATGGAAAGTCACATTCTGTGGAGGTGTACTCAGCATTCAATGACTCCAACATTCAGCTGTAATGAGTTTGCAGTTCCATCGGTGGTGGTGATGTTTGATAAAATGGTTTATGTTCCTGAAGATGTATTGAGCAGATCTCTTTATTATGTTTGCTTGCACACATGTGCAAGAAACATAGTGCCATCATCCGAGTTTTCGTAGGTGTGGCAGCTGTCTTCCAGTTCAGTCAGTGTGTCTGCAGGCGCAGCCACAATTCACCAATGAATGCTGCACGCTGTCTATGACAGCAGTTGAAAATGCAGTGCCCTAGAGTTGAAAGGAAGAGACCCGCTTCAGTGAGCAGCAATAAGAGAGTGCATGCTTATGCGCTCCCCCCCCCCACGACACACTGTATGGCCGACGGGGTGCCCAATCTCTGCTGGCTCTGCTGTGCTCCCCCAACAGAGCCGAGGTGCCACGCTGGGAGCTCCACCCCAGCGTGGCATGTCCCAAGGTCATCTAAAAAAAAAACTGCAAGAAAAAAACCTTCCTCGCTGACTGTCCTGACCCCCCACCCATGCCCACCCTGCCTCCCCACACCCCCACCTCACCCTATACTTTCTACATACCTCCGGAGTCCAGTGCGATGATCTTCAGTGGACCGGGAACACATCTGCACTCTTCAAAGCCAACCACGAACTGAGGAAATGCCGGTAAGCTGTAAATTGGAATAAATAGGGTTTTTTTCAACTTTGATGCATATCTCAGGCATTTTTGGGAATATTTTCACCAAATTTTCAACATGGGGTTTTGGGACCCCTCATGAATTCTGTCACTGTCATTTTGTTAATTGGCCCGAAGGTGATTTCTAGTCACTGCGGAACCACCTTTCAGGACCGATATTTAAATGACAGTGTCACAGTTCATGAGGTAGGCCTCAAAACTCTATGTTGAAAATTTGAAAAGATTCCCAAAATGACTGTTTTACGAAAGCATGCGTTGCACTGTTCCCACGCATGCTCGTAAGTTCATTAATTTTCAGTATTTTCACCCAGATTTTCAACATTGCCATTTTACCACACCTCCTTATGAGAAGTACAGCTGTCATTTTTCACATCTCACCCAAAACGAGTTTCCGCACATGTAGCGCACAATGGCGCAGTCGGTGTGCGAAATCAATGTTCGGGACAGATTAAGAAAATCACAGTGACACTGTTCATGAGCAGAGGTGTTAAAATGGCTATGTTAAAAATTTGGTGAAAAAGGTCCACAAAATGACTGTGTTACGAGCAACCATTGAAGCAGTTTCCATGCACCCTCATAAGTTCATGGATTTGTAATATTTTCAGTCCAAATTTTCACCACTGGCATTTTTCCACACTTCCTTATGAACAGTAATGCTGTCATTTTTTACACCATGGCCAAAATGTATTTTCGCACTTCCAGCGCAGAAATGCTTGGTCACTGAGAAATCACTGTTCGGGACAGATTAAGAAAATCACAGTGACACTGTTCATGAGCGGAGGTTCCAGAATGCCTGTGTTGACAATCTGCTGTAAAAAATCCCCAAAGTAATTGCATTACGGGTGTGCGTTGCACAATTTCTATGCACGCTCATGACTTCACCAGTTTTTTTTTATATTTTCACTGCAGATTTTCAACATTGCCATTTTTTGCACCTCCACATGAAGAGTACAGCTGTCATTTTGCACATCCTGTTCGAAATGTGTTTTCGCACCTGTGGTGCCAAATGGCGTAGTTGCTCTGCAAAATCAGCTTTCCGCTTACAAACTGATATTGCCACTGTTCATAAGGAGGGGGTCACAAAAAACCCATGTTGAAAATTTGGAGTGAAAATACCAACGAACGCCTGAGGAGTTAGGGTTTCCGACCATAACGCCCACCCTGTAGAGACTGACAGGCATCAGGGGTGTGACTTGGGATTCTCACCTGTAATGCTCATACCATTCCACACCCTGCAGCCAGTGAGAGGCATCGAGGTGTGCCTTGCACTGTTCAGCCCCAAAGTTCACCCCATTCTCCTATACAGCACCCATCTCACCGTATTTTCTGATTTAATGGGGTGAGCATAAGGGCCAAAGACCCCAAGGCACACCGTGACACTTGTCGGTGTCTGCAGGGTAGGGTGTGGTGAAATGGCATGGCCTTTATGCCTGACGACCCAAAGGCACACCCCAATGCCTGTCAGTCTCTGCAGGGTGCTGGGGGGGTTGGCTTCAGCTCAATACTTCGCTGCCATTCCTATTATGCAGCTCTGTAACTCCTACACTACCAATGCCAATGCCAGCAAGCCAACATTCGGCTTTGACAAGTGCTTGTTATTAATAAGTGCTGATGGTATGGTAGCGATGGCATTTGTAGGCAAAGTATGGAGAAAGGAACGTTGATACATGCAGGTGGGTAAAAAACCTGCTGTCAGGAAATGTTTTAATGTGATTATGTTGGGAGTATTACTCATAGCTGAGAAGACTCTCAGCCAGTCAGGAAAGTGGATTTTCTCTATCCAGTTCAAAACGGTACTTTTACTATATTGCACAGCAGTAACAGCCTGAGCATTAAACAATGTTACACTCACATGCAGAATTTCGACTACTGCAGCCTAGAGGGACATTCACCACAAAGTGGACTATAGAGTTTGTCAACAGGGTATGCAGTGCTCAGAGGCTTCTTTTGAAACATTTTTTTAGCAACTGAATTTGCAAACTTTAGTAAGGTGTACCCTCTCTAGCATAGCACTAAAGTGTAAGCTGCCCCATGGCCTTGCTTGAAGCTGTCCAAATGCCTACGTAATAGCCCACAAGCCACAATTAGAAACCACAGCCTGAGGAGTGAGCTTATCAGACCAGATAGCTTCAAACTGTTTTCATATTTGTAATGTATAGTCTGTAGCCTCTGCTCCCCTCACCCCACTGTACCCTTTGCCCTTGGGGGAGGGGGGATCAGCAGATAAGCCCAGTGACTGAACTGTCTCATTGCCATTCAGGGAACCAAACAATGGGTTGGGGGCTGGGGAGCATGTGAGAGGGGGAGGGAGAGCAAAACAGTGAGAGAGTTAGGGAAAGAGAGAGAGGGAGAACGACTGACATAACTCATTTTGTACCATTTTAAATATAATGACAACTGAAATGAGTGGCAACAAATGTGGAATCTGGACATTTAAGCCCCCCAATATATTTGTAACCCCTAGATGGCGCTATCCCAGGGGCTACTACCCCTGCCTGATTTGCCACTAACAGGTTGAGGGGCCTGGATCCAATGGCGGGTGCCTCACCCAGAGGTCAGGGTTTGCAATAGTTAAACTAACTTGGTCACAGCCCTCTGGGACACTGCAACTCCCTTTCTTCCCACTAGTGGCCCACACAGTATATCAGAATTACCTTCACAGTATACACTTACCCCCAGGTCTGGTTCCGCACTGGGACCTCCTGTGAAATGAGATACAGTGCAACAATCACAGTACAGTACTTTAACATAGACAAATACCTCAGGCAGTATAACTTTGCTGAAACAAGCAGCTCTGATTTATTTAGGGGATATAACAAGGACAGGGGAAATCAGGTTAATTAGCTTATCACTCTAATAATTCATTTGTGGCTCTGTGACAGGCCTATCCCTACCAGTTACTGTCCCTGGGTACCCAAGCCCTAGTGGCTAGTCCAAACCGTGGCAGCTGGTAGGGGCCCTTTCACACAGAGAAAAGGAGAATTAAACAGTCAGCAGTACAGTAATTCCATTTGGATTTAATGTGGCAATTCAACAGGAGCGACCCTGAATTAGTACTCACGACCTCCAAATAAGATAGGGTCCTTCAATGTCAGTAGGGCTCACTTGAGGTACACAAACCTCTTCACACATTTATATAAAAGAAAGCACTATACCAGGCAGGCTGCATCTGTATCCCGATCGCATTACTGCACAATACCGGGAGAACACACAGCAGATTCAGTTCCTGACAGACCGAGTGCAATTTTCAGCAATTCTTCCAGTCTTCTACAGGGTGAGCCTGGTTTCTACTCTTCAGAGATCCTTTGATTCTTTTCACAGGATGGATTCAGTCCTAACAAGCTGTTACACAAGCTGCAGACCGAACTCTGGGCTCATACACTGCTTTTGACTAAAACTGCACACTGAAAAAGCACAGGGCTCCTTCCTTCTTCACTGCCAAAGCTCAACTCAAACTCCAACCGACAAAACCGGCACTTCCTTTGAGTTCCTCCCAGTTCTTGACTGGATTGGCTGTCACTCACAGTAGACTGCTGCTGTTGGTCCAAAAGGCACTGAAGTCTAAACTACATCTCCCAGAGTCACTGCTCATACAATCCTCTTGTGGCTGGCTCAGATTATGAGTCCAAGTTCTGATTCGTCAAGGCACCATTTTAGAGCTAGCTTATCCACACTGATTGGTCCAGTTCAGCAGTTCAAAACTAGAATGGGGAACTAGCAGACACAGTTCTGACTGCAAAGAAAGCAGGTTAGACAAACTGTAATTTCATTATTACTCTAAATAATTTCTGGCAAACAGTTACATCTTTCAGATAGGTTCCCTTTGCACTCCTAGTGACTGCAAAATGAAGTGAATTGGCAGCAGCTCGAGTGGTACTCAATCAAAGAAACACACAGTCCCCATACAAACTAATTATGTCTGCAAGCAGACAGCTCTTAAAGAGACAGTACCAGAGGTTCTAAAAACACTCACTGATAAATGGCTTAAATGCCAAACACCATTCAGGCTTGGAGCATTCAAGCAAGCTCCTGGAAGTCTTTTGGGAACCCCCATTTGCAGGGGGGTTACATATTTATTGTTAGAAATCCTCAGATTCTGAGAAAGAAACAATTGCCTTAGGTAAAAGTTTTACTTGTGTTTTGGGCCACCTAGAACTCTTGCCTGTAGAACACAAATATTCTTTGTTGGGGGATCAAGAACCCAGAAGTCTCAGCTGTTTTATGTATTCTTATTTCACGTGACATGTTTTAGGTGATTTTTAACTTGTAAAAATAAATAAGAACTCAAAGCAGCTTTAATATTTGGTACAGTAATTTTATTGACAGGTTTAATGAAGCCAGTTGTGTACTGTATTTACACTGGTTTGTGCATACAGGAAAATGTACAGGAATTGTATCTCTGTTTTATGGGGAAAATACAGGGAAAATGAGGGTGCACTACAGGAAACTGGTTTGCCAGATCTGGGAGCACTGCGATAATGTTGGCAGCTCTCCCCAGTGGAAAATACGAAATACTTCCTGCTTGTTCTCTGTCCCTTGCAATTACTCTGTTTGGAATCCGGCAGCCAGATTGTGTCCCCCTTCCCCATGATAGAAACTGTGCTCACAATCAAAAGTGTGTCTAGCGCCAGTGACAGAGAGAGAGAGAGACGGATACACTGTGCTTACTCTCTTGCTCACTCCAGTGGTAAATATTATGTGCTTATTCTCCATCCTTTCGCAAGTGGTGTGTGTTGAATACAGGAGCCAGATCCCCCTTCCCCCTCCCTTTGGCAATACATACTGTTATTAGATCATCTTGAAAGTGTCTGTAGCACAGCATGAGAGGGAGAGAGAGAGATGGAGACACTGCGCTTACTCTCAGTTGCAGAAGAGATAGACACAGTGGTCAGTTCTGTAACAAGGAGAGAGAGAGAGAGAGAAGCACACATCAGAACACTTAATTTTGCAGTGCTGCACTCTCCTCTGTGTCTGTCTGTCTGTCTGTCTCTCTCTGTCTCTCTGTTGAACTATGCACTGCGAGTCTGTCTTCTGTTGAACTGAGCTCTGGGAACAAGGAGCATGTCACAGAGAGACATGATCGGAAGAGAGTGGTTTAGAACCCAGCAGCTCTGACAGTCCTATCATGTGTCTCCCTGTCTTTGTGAATACCAGCTTGCTTGAGTGTGCTGTTGAACTGTGATCTGTGCATGACTTGCAAGCTGTACCTCCACTTAGTTCAGCCCTTCGCATGGCAGCTGCAGGCCACCGCTGTACTGGGTGCTTCACTTCAACCCTTTTCCTTCCACTGGACAGTATGCTGGGTACAGCGTGGGAGTATGTAATCCAGCTTGCCCTCAGGCGGAGGTTGGCAGTTGCCACAACCCATCTGCTGAACCAGCATCTCTCATTCCAGAGTGGCACTCCCCTTACAAATAGTAGGCCTATCTCCTGCCTTGGCCAGCAACTCAGTCTCTCTTACCAGGTCTCTCAGCATCTTTAGCACAGTTGAGAGCATCTCTTGGGAACGAGACTATGATCCCCCTCCCCCAGATAAACAGCCAACTTCAGTGGGACAATCTGTGCTCCGCAAACTCACCAGAAACTTACCATGATGGGCAGCCCCATAGCATACTCTGTTTCCCATACACTCAGCCCAGAAATCTACACTAAATGCTTTCAAACTCGGAGAAACCCCTGGAGTCCCCACAGCTCTCTTGGTGGCCATCCCTGGAGGCTACCAGGTCACTGGACAACAAACTCAGCCATTCTCACAGACTGGATCCATACACAGCTGTTGCTGAGAGGAGCCCTTTCCGCCTCAGGCAGCCAAGCAAGTGACCTGAGGCAAGGGTGTCTAGAAGGGTTCCCTATACCCTCCTATCACTCAGCCATTATGACACACTCTCTGCCAATACACAGCGTGCACTAAACTCCACCCCCCGGCTGTCAGAGACTTTACCAGTCAGTAGGTTCTGTGATCTGGCATTTTTGTAATCAGCCCCCCTCCCACAGCTGGAAGGAAGGGGTTGTTACATACATACATATTATAGCAAAAGTACAATTGCCCACTTAATTATATAAAGACTATAATGAGCTAGGTACTGTACAAAATAAACAGTTGAACTATTCTAATTGTAAACAGTAACAACTGTGACTGATGTAATAGACTCCTACAGCGATGTTAATTGCACACTTAACTCAGAAACACACAGTCTTATTGTGAACTAAATGCTAACTGAACTCCAAATTAAAATCCTCTATTAAAACTTTCTTTTTCAGCTAAAGCAGTTTGGCCTGTGAGAAACACTATATTTATTGAATTGGTTGCTTCCCAGAGTTACCTACATAGGGCCAATGTTTTTCCATTTTCAGTAGAAAATGTTGGGAATAAATGAAATTTGTCACTTTTAAGTCGGCTCTTAGGAAGCCAGTTTTTCATGAGAAAACTAAATGCACCACTTTATCATGTGAACATCCCCACTTTACATCAGCTTTTTGTTCAAATCCCTCCCCCCCGGTCCTATTTTGAGACAAATGTTTTGTACAAAAGATGCTGATTTGCCCTCAGTTTTTTTTTTTTGGGGCAGGAATAAATGCATCTTAAGAGTTTGCCAAACAGAAGTGGCCATTTTTGAAAACGGGAAATCATTGGCTGTGCCTAGAATGAACATTTCTGAGTTGGAATAGAGTATAAAAACCAAGGAATTACAGTATAAGGATGAGACCCCTTAGACTTGGAGTGTTTTTTGTCTAGTTGTTTTAAGTGGTACAAAGTTGTTACTAGAAAGTGTGTTTGTGCAACATGCAAAATATAAAGATTGTTTAGTGCAGAGACATTCAGAGGTCTCAAATCCTGCAAAAAAATAAAATGAGTATTGGGCAGGTCTTGTTGGTTGTCAAGCCAGGGCCCTCACGTCATGCTTATTTCTCCTTACCGTGAATTGAAGAGGGTCAACATGTGGAGGTATGGTGTAAAGGCAGTTTCATTTCTAACTTTAAGCACCGTCCCCCTTCTCTGGATGGCCATTTCTTTGTCCCTGAGCATCCGCAGTGTCTCCAGACCTGCTGCTTACTGACCAGGAATCTTCTAACCCCTGCATGAGAGTAATTACTCCGAGCACTCACCATTCCCAAATTTCACTGCTCCGTCTATGTACCTGACGATGGAACCTCACAAAAGTCTCCTGTCGTATGGTTTGTTTTCCTCCTATCGTAAAAGCTTGCTACCATGAATCTGGCACCTTGTATGTATTACCTCTTGGAGCCATGGCTATGTACCTGCCTGTAGTGATTGTACTCTACCTTACTTATGTTTACTCTATGCATATCATGTAATCGACAAAACTGTATATGTTGGTATGCTCTCCCATTCTTTGAAGTACATCATGTAATGGACCTCACTGTTTATGTCTGTATGCTTTCCTACTTCCCCCTACCCCCAGGGCGCACCTTGAATCGAGCAGTAGTCTGCTCAGCATACCTCCCTGGTTAAACACTTAAATAAATAAATATCCGCATTACTCATTGGGGTGTATCACAGGTGACGAATGTTGCACACACATGACCACACAGCTTATTTGCTTCTGTGGACAGCCTCTAACAGATCAAATGTTGTATGCCTGTTTAATTTATGAAGAGTTAGAAAAATTACAGTTGGGCATATATGCCAGGCCCTCTCAATTTAAAAAAAAAATATTTTTTTTTTTGCCTTCTGCCCTTGGCCCCCAGGTGCCTTGCTCATTTTGTTCCTCACATTGGCTCTGCCCCTCTGCTCACTGGACTCCCACTGATGTCACACACCACCTGACACTTAGTTTTCCACCCAGTTTGCAGGGTACAGGTCTGTCCTTACCCTGGTGGCCCCCTTTCCTCCAGGCCACTAAAGGAGTGGGAGTTGCTTCTTTAGTCCCAGAAACACGGCTGTGAAGCTGCCTCTGAAATGGGCCCGGTGGTGTGGGAGAGTGAGCGCACAGAGGCCATCATCTGAGGCAGCCTAGATTGACTTTTCTTCTTTTTTCCCCTATATTTAATTTTATGATTTTTGGACAGGAAAGACGCACTAAGCTGAGGCTTGTTTCCAGGTGTATCCTGAGAGTTCAGGGAACTTAAATGACTTGCTCATGCACAGGAAAATTGGGTGTTAGCATGTAAAATAAATTACAACAGATTTCAAAACTAGCTGTAGTGTGTGAGCATTGAAACACATGGAGCACAATTAGATTAGGCAGAGCAAAGATGCCAGAATAAGTGCTGAGGAAAAAAGAAGGCGGGCGGCTAGACTTTGTCAAGGTGTGTCGGGGTGAGGTAACAGTGACACCTGCCTGCTGTCTCTGGATAGTCAAAGGACATAGTGGATGATTGTTATGACAAAATCTAAGAGGGGCAGTCGCAGGTACATTGTTTTGTGAGGTACTGCCTAAGCCTCTGTTTGAAAAGGCCAAGCTTTGTTTCTGTCTGGAGGTCGCTGCCAAGAGAGTTGACCCAGTGGGGGGCATAATATTCCAAGGATCTTTGACTTCTGGCCCGGTGGTGCTAAGAGTTGAGGTGCCGGATACCACACTGGTGACCCAGCTTTGGGAATGAGCCAGGGCCATGGGGCTGGGGGTCAGCAGGGGACAGAGAGGATTGGGCACGTGGAGGACTGCTCTCCTCTCTTGGGGAGGGAGGGCTTGCTGTCCTGCTCATCGATCGCCTTCTGGTGGCAGCCAGGGAGAGATGCAGGCAAGGAGGCACATCACTGATATCTGTCATTAGTAGGGAGGGGGCCGGGAGAAAACTGCAGGAAAACTGAACTGGTAGGCTCTATGATGGCTGTACCAAGTGCCCCTCTCCGGCTCCCCTGATGTCTGGATTTCACTGTGGGGGTGGGGGAGAGCTGGCACCCCTTCGCCTTGGTCATGTCATGGTGGGAACCCATGGAGGACTTAGGGGGTGTCTGGTGGGGAACGGTGTGGCTGGAGACCAAGTCCCCTGACAGGGAGAGGCCGGAGCTGCTTGCCAGGCTCCCAGGGGGAAAAACACCCTGTGTGGGGAAAATGGATCGAACGGTGTGGCCGGAGATTGAGTCCCCTGACAGGGAGAGGCTGGAGCTGCTTGCCAGGCTCCCAGGAGAAAAAACACCTATATGGGGGGAATTAAAGGATCTATGACTTTGAGATGTCTGGTAAAAAGGGACCTTGAAGGGCTGACAAGTTGCACCTCTGGTGTTTTGGAGGTTCTTAGCGAGGCACAGAAGGTTCCAAATACCTTGGGGGGAGGGCAGACCTAGGGCTGTCTTTTTAGTAAGTGTGCAGATCTCATACTTTAGTCTACCTTTTTAAATGCAACCATCTGGTTTGGGCATACAAATTGCATGTGTGCGTTAACTGTTGTGCCCCAGTGAGTAGTCAACATGCTTTGTTTTAGGCTATGGAGACTCTTTAGAGTGGAGTCAGTGGCACCTCCGTCTACGACCAGGCCATAATAGAGAGTGGATAGGACCGAGCTGTTTACAGCTACCCTGAGGGCCTCTGACATCATACAATGTTTATGCCTGGGCAGCAGCCTGAGGTTGGCATTGACCGCCTAATGGCAACCTGATCAGTTTGTGTTGCAAATGATAAGGAACTATCGAGCGTGACCCCCAGGTATTTGAAGGCACTTGTTACGATCGCTAAGGGGGTGTTTAGGTTATTGTAGATGGTGAGTTGGTGGGACTTGTTTTTATTTTGTGGGGTTGCAAAAGTCCTGATGTTAGTTTTTTTTGTAATTTTGGAGTAGCTTATGCTGCCGGAACCAGGACTCGACCGTAGTAAAGGCCACCAGTAGTTGCATGTCTAGTACAACTGGGTCAGGGTTACTGGCGGATAGCACAGCATCATCTGCATACAGAAGGACATTTTCTTTTCAGACAAGGGGAAGGCGGTTGAGTAAGAGACTGAAAACTTAGACAATTTAAGATAGAAAATGTACTTATTTAGATCATCCAGTATAGTCTTGTAACTGTCATTTATGATCTTGTATAATTGTCGCTGTTGAATGTTGTCTGTGTTTGCATTTGTATTTATAAGAGACTTTATTTAAACTTCTGTATATGAAATAACTACTGCAAACATACCCGTGGGTTCTCCTTGGAAATGAGCCTTGCTCAATATAGTATTGAAAGATATATTACATTTTTTATAATAACCTTATGAATACTGTAAAATGTTGTTATTGAATGAATGATCTCACAGTATGCATGTGGTAGCTGTGAGATTCAACCCCGATTCTCCAGGCACGTAGCTCAGTGCTCTTAACCGCGATACTGTACAGCCTTTTCCTGATGCCTTTTCTCTCTGCTCACTGGCACACTGGTGAACACCATGACTATTGGGTGGGGGGGGCGTGCCTGTCGACTTGTGGTCACTCGCACTGCCAGTAGCCCCTCCACAACGCTAATACCAGCTGCCAATAATGTAGCAGTGGCACGTTGCCCCACCAAAGAAGAGTGCCCTTTTTGCTGGCCTCCACTAGTGATGTTCCGAGCTTGGGTGATCATGGGTCACCAGTGAAGCACACATGTCCGCCTCTCAGCACTGAGTCATGTTGTAGTGGTCTGTATGTAATGGACAAAGCCAAGTGTTCTTCTCCTGTTCTGTTACAGTCCGAGAGATAATGCTGCTGCTGCTAGGCACGTGTCTGGAGAGTCTAACACCGCCACACAGAGACTAGGCACGTGCCTGGAGAGTCTAACGCCACTGCACAGAGACTAGGCACGTGCCTGGAGAGTCTAACGCCACCGCACAGAGACTAGGCACGTGCCTGGAGATTCTAACACCACCGCACAGAGACTAGGCACGTGCCTGGAGAGTCTAACGCCACCAAGACAGAGACCAGGGCACGTGCCTGGAGATTCTAACCACCGCACAGAGACTAGGCACGTGCCTGGAGAGTCTAACGCCACCACACAGAGACTAGGCACATGCCTGGAGAGTCTAACACCACCGCACAGAGACTAGGCACGTGCCTCGAGAGTCTAACGCCACCGCACAGAGACTAGGCACGTGCCTGGAGATTCTAACACCACCGCACAGAGACTAGACACGTGCCTGGAGAGTCTAACGCCACCGCACAGAGACTAGGCACGTGCCTGGAGAGTCTAACGCCACCGCACAGAGACTAGGCACGTGCCTGGAGAGTCTAACGCCACAGCACAGAGACTAGGCATGTGCCTGGAGATTCTAACGCCACCGCACAGAGACTAGACACGTGCCTGGAGATTCTAACGCCACCGCACAGAGACTAGGCACGTGCCTGGAGATTCTAACGCCACCGCACAGAGACTAGGCACGTGCCTGGAGATTCTAACGCCACCGCACAGAGACTAGGCACGTGCCTGGAGAGTCTAACGCCACCGACACAGAGACTAGGCACGTGCCTGGAGATTCTAACGCCACCGCACAGAGACTAGCACGTGCCTGAGATTCTAACGCCACCGCACAGAGACTAGGCACGTGCCTGGAGATTCTAACGCCACCACACAGAGACTAGGCACGTGCCTGGAGAGTCTAACGCCACCGCACAGAGACTAGGCACGTGCCTGGAGAGTCTAACGCCACCGCACAGAGACTAGGCACGTGCCTGGAGAGTCTAACGCCATCAAGACAGAGACCAGGCACGTGCCTGAGAGTCTAACGCCATCAAGACAGAGACCAGGTAACGCGCCTGAGAGTCTAACGCCACCAAGACAGACCAGGCACGTGCCTGGAGAGTCTAACGCCACTCAGACAGAGACCAGGCACGTGCCTGGAGAGTCTAACGCCACCAGACAGAGACCAGGCACGTGCCTGGAGAGTCTCAACGCCACCGCGACAGAGACCAGGCACGTGCCTGGAGAGTCTAACGCCATCAAGACAGAGACCAGGCACATGCCTGGAGAGTCTAACGCCACCGCACAGAGACTAGGCATGTGCCTGGAGAGTCTAACGCCACCGCACAGAGACTAGGCATGTGCCTGGAGATTCTAACACCACCGCACAGAGATACAGTAGATTAGAGAGAGTTTTTAAAGGATTATACACTTTGCAGGATTTTTTTAATTATTCTAAACTTTTTATATAGGGTTTGGGGTAGAAATAATGAGAGTAAATGACCACAGCTTAATGAGTTGGAAGTGAGAGACCGAGGTGGAAAAAGATCATTGGCCAGGCTTTATTCTTAGGTTGTATTGCTACACCAGTATAAATGTAGTTTGAAAAGGAATGTTTCCAGTTTCCTGCAAAATAGTTATAGTTGGTGCTAACAAGACAGAGGACTCTTAAAACTTTTGAATTTCAAGACAGTCATGCATTTAGAGAATTATATATAAACATTTACGTATTCGCACATTTTCTTTTCCCTATACCTTTCTGAAGAAGGACTCCCTTTGCTTCCTAAATATATTGTAAATTATGGACACTCTAAAAACATTGTCTTGTTTGTATACCTAGCGAGCAGATTGCAAAGAGGTGCAATTTCAAATAAAGCCGTGCAGAGAGAAACATTTAAAAGGGGGTTTCATGTTGCTATCTTTTATTTAAGCAACAGCAGAATACCAGTTTCCTTTAAGGGAAGAGTGTAGTAGTTTTATCACTGGTGTTAACTCCCCCCCAAAAAAATCTTTTGTAATTTTTATCAGGACTCTGGCAAGGACTGCTTGTCCTGCCCACCAGGCAGCTGCAGAGTGAGGGCCAGATATTCAAACTGCGCTATTTTGTGGAGCAAGCCCTTGCACCGCACAAAATAGTTGTGCTGGGGTGTGGCCAGAGCAATATTCAAAGGAGTTGCGCCCTTGAGCAACTCCTTTGAATATCACCCCCCAGCCACAGCCACTGTGCATGGCGCAGTTGAACTTGCGCCACCGCAAGTGGACAGAGTGGAGCATTCAACTTGCAGTGGCGCAAGTACCATTGTGCCATGCACAAAATCCCGATATTCAAAAGGTGACATGCAAATGGGGCCATAATTCATGAAGGCACAGGGGGCCATTTGCATCTGATTATGGCCCCATTTGCATGCCATTAGCATGCAGGTGCACGATCCCGAGGACTTGCGCGGCGCCCTGCCGGGTAACGGCCGTCGAGACCGGCGCCTACAGCCTGATCGCAGGCAGAAGGTGTAAAATCCCCACCACCCA
The DNA here is from genome assembly GCA_016271365.2 of Neoceratodus forsteri. Classification (NCBI taxonomy): domain Eukaryota; kingdom Metazoa; phylum Chordata; order Ceratodontiformes; family Ceratodontidae; genus Neoceratodus; species Neoceratodus forsteri. The sequence goes on from JADMNL010000023.1 coordinate 543,905,427, forward strand.
CCCCCACTGGCGATTGCGGGCGCTTAACCATCTCCCCACCAGCCCGATCGGGGCAGCAATGTGTCTCCCCAACACATCCCCTGGTGGTCCAGTGGACCGATAATCCCGATCGCGGGATATAATAATTAAACACCCCGAACATAGTCCTGGTGGTCCAGTGGACCGATAATCCGATTGCGGGATGTAATAATTAAACACATCCCCGAACGCCGTGCCCTGGTGCCTAATGTCCCAATACCCCACCCACCCCACGAAGCCCCACCACCCGCTCCCCTCTGGCAGCCAGCGGGCGGCAGCATCCCACCCGCCTGCCGCCCCGCCGCCCACTGACTGACTGCCCGGTAGGGCTGCACGCCCATTGGTGCAGAGCAAGAGCCAATGGGCGTGCAGCCCATACCTGCAAGACAGTTCAGATTTGTGAATGAATACATGTGGACGCGGGCGGCAGGCGGGTGGATGCTGCCACCCACCGCTGGTGGGGAGCAGGTGGGTGGTGGGGGACACTAGGCACCAGGGCTACGCTCGGGGTGTACTATTACATCCCGCGATCGGGATTATCGGTCCACTGGATCACCAGGGCTATGTTCGGGGTGTTTAATTATTACATCCCATGATTGGGATTATCGGGTCCACTGGACCACCAGGGCTATGTTCGAGGGGGTGTTTAATTACTCAGCCCGCGATCAGGCTTATCGGTCCACTGGACCACCAGGGATGTGTTGGGGAGCACATTGCTGCCCGCGATCGGGCTGGTGGGGATTAAGCTATGCCCGCGATCGGGCTGGTGGGGGTTTAAGCTATGCCGCTGATTGGGGCCAGTGGGGTGGTGGGGATTTTACACTTTTGCCTGCGATCGGGCTGCAGGGGCACAGGAGGGTTGGGGCCAGCCACAGGTGGCAGCTGCTGTGTTGCGCCTGCAATGCAGCAGCTCACCTGTGGGGGCCCTCACTTGAGCCTTTTTTGGCTCAAGGTTATGCAGGCAGGTTGGGGTTGCGCTAGACAACTCTGTACAGCCTGGCTGAATATCGGGCTGTGCAGTTTATGCATGGTTTCTCCCCCTCCAGTTCAGCATGCATTCATTTGCATTGCGCTGTTGCTCAGCATGTTTTCTGTGGCGCAACTGCCTCCTGCTGAATATCGCAGAATGGAGCAAGTTTGGACTTGCACAGGCGCAACCCTATTGAGCATGGCGCAACCCTTTTGAATATCTGGCCCTGAGTATCTTTGTGGGGGGAAGCTGACAACCTGTGCACACTAACTGGAAATTTTAAAACAAGTCACTTTATTAATGTTTTGTTGTTGCAGGTATATTTTTAACAATCTGTGTATTCCTTTGATTTATAAGTGGTTTGGGTAGGCTTTATTTACATGCTGTCTCTCTTTTAATCTTGAGTTGAAATTTTGAACCAAGTCTGACAAAGTGAGCCAAAGAAGTTATCAGTCTCAAACAAACTGGTACACTTCCTTACTTATTTGAACCACTGACCAGAAAAGAAAAGTTAAGCTGGTGAATAATTCCAATCATTTTGTTTTTACAAACTTACATACTCTAGTCTACCAACACATTAGTTTTTTCCTTATAAAGTCTGGGCCGACTCTCCCACACACACACACACACACACACACACACACACACACACACACACACACACACACATATATACATACAAGGATGAGTTTTTACAACATCTGACATAAGAAAACATAGTGTCAGGCACACTCCCATGTCAGACAGGCTTCTCTCTCAGCTGGAGATAACAGCAGCTGACTGATACCATTCCTCCCAGGACCTAAATTAGAATACAGTACTTTATCGTGAATGGCTGGGACAAACAGAGACAGGGAAGTGTAATAAAATATTAAAACTAATAAATACCTTGTAAAACAACTAAATAAGTACAAAACAAATATTGCATAGGCAGCTGAACACCTGAAGATATGTTCAGGAATTCTGTATATCTACATCAGTACACTAGCTCTTTAAAGAGACATAGTTACAGCTATACAGTAGAAGGCAATGCAGCCTAGAGGTTAAAGCAGCAGGCTGCAATTTTGGAGTCCAAACAGATGTGGGTGCAAATCCCTAAACTACCACTTGCACACTGTGTAATCCTCAGCATGTCATAATCTCCCCATGCTGCTGAATCACACCTGGTAACAGGTGTCCCCCTCAGTGTGTCTTCCCAACAAATAAGTAGCAATCCCCCAAAAAATATTTTCTAAGTTATGCTATTCTGGATTTATAAAACCTGTTTTGTTTTGTTGGGGGCGCCGATAAAAGAGTATTTACCCCCCCCCCCACAAGGAAAAGAATAAATCCTGTTTGTGTCACTGCCTCTGCGATAGTCCTAGGAATTAGTTTCATCTCTATTGTAGGAAAATGAATGGAAACAACCCAAACATTTCTCTGTGGTCCTGTCAAGGGATGTCTGTGCCTTTGGAAATGCTGTAGTGACCCTTGCTGTTATTTATCTCTCTCTATTATGGTTCTGGGCTGTTACCTTCTGCCCCCCCCCCCATAGTCCTTCTGTCTCTCTAATCTGGATAGGCAAGTCAAATATTTATTTCCGCATCTTTTGCTGCCTTGTAAACACAGCCCCAACCAAGCCCTGAAAAGTAAATAAATCCTTTTGAGAGATTTATGTGCCTGTAACATTTTATTGTGGCCTACTGCTATCTCTTTTTCATCTGTTTTTTCTTCTTCCCCACCCTGCCATGGCTCTGTCCTTTTCACACAACCACTCTGCTGGTTGGAAAAGAAAACAAACTTAGATTTGGGTTGCCATTGACTGTAACTTCACCTAGAGCCCCCACATACTCTCTCTTTGTCTCTCCTCTTCATCTAGATGACACAATTTAAATATTTATTTTATTAGCATTCCCCGGCACATTGTTCACACACCCACAACGAGGCATGAAAACACAATAAAAAGACACAACTCAAATGTTTATTTTGTCAGCCTTCCTTGACCTGTGCATTAGGAATGTGTGTGACTGTGAGATTGCCGTAGGGATCCCCTACCCCCATTGTACTCTCTCTAATCTTTATCAGAGTTTTGAAGGCACAAGTAAAATATTCATTTTGCCAGCTATCTCTTGTCCTGTAGACCTGTACACACATGCATACTGATACCCGAGAAGGAAATTCTCACTGTGATTTGTCATTTGTGTGACTATCTGATTTCTACATGTACCCCTGTTGCCTCTCTCTCTCTCTCTCTCTCTCTCTCTCTGTCTCATCTGCATCTAAATTCTGGGAGGCACAATTACAAAAATATTTTGCCAGATGGATCGTGTCTCCTACACACAGCCACACTAAGTCCAAGAAGAAAAACAAGTGTTTATTTAAGTAATAAGGTATGACAAGGTGTGTGTTATCATGTAATAACACCACTCCTGGGGTGGGTACCACCGCAGGGGTGACATTATTACACAATAACAAACACCTTGTAGTGCCTTATTGCAATTATACAATGGCTCGATGTTATACAAAATAAACAAAACATTAAAAATGTTTTTAGTAGGTTTTTTGTGTTTCTGAAGAGAAAAAAGTGGTCAATCAAATGGTCCAATAAATCCATACAGTGATGTTATTGTGTAATAACAGCACTGTCTCAGGCACCCACTGACCAATCGGAATACAGGAAATTTCCTTGCCATTGTATAATTGTAGATTATGTGATTGCATAGTCTCACCTTGAACAACCCCCCACACACACACTCTCTCTCTCTCTCTCTCTCCTCCCTCCCTTTCTCTATACACTGTGGATCTGAAAGACATAAATCAATGATTTATTTTGCCAATGTTGCCATTCACAAACAGCCACATGGTGGATGGGATAAGACAATAAACTTCTATAAGTGACGACAGTGACTGTGAACTGTCTCATATGGCACCATCATAGTCTCTCTCTATCCCATCTGGACCCAGATGCCATAGTTCAAGTATTTATTTTGCAAGCTTTGCCTTAGCCCTGAACAGATAGATTCTCTGAGTCCCCAAGAAGAAAATAAGCTGTTATATATGGTTCCAGTGAATGTTAAAGTTCTCTACTGTCAACTCATACCCCTCTGTCTCTCTCTTTTCCAGATCTGAATAACACAAGTACAATATTTAACCAATAATACCCGACAGGGTGTCTGTTGTGCTGGGATAACGTCATGCCTCAGGTAGTTGGACACAAGGCTTCAGGTTGGAGCGTGTCCAATACCCGAGGCGGACGTTATCCCAGCACAACAGGTAAGGTAAGGTAAGGTAAAATTTATTTATACAAGGCGCCCTTCCTGAGCTCAGGGTGCCTTTACAATAATCCATACAATAACAATACATTTAAAATCCATGATATTAACAACAAAGACATGCATAGCAGACATTGCGTTTCTGAGATAACACACACCCTGGAGGACATTATTGCTATTATACAATGGCTTGTTGTAATACAGAATTTAAAAAAAAGCATTTTAAAGAATGTTTTTGTTAGTGTAGATAAATATTTTTGTTTCTTAAGAGAAGATGCAAAAAAAGGCCAATCCACCAAATCCAGTTGGTCAGTCAGGAGGTTCAGAGTGAGGCTGAGACTAGACCCATGTTGTTGTACTGGGATAACATCGGGGTCCATTCCCAGACTGACCAATCACAGACCATCTCAGCTTTCATTTTTTTGGAAGGGGGATGGGTGGTAGTCTGCCATTGCTCTGTACTTGACACCTATACACACCGAGGTTTGGAAAAGACAGCAAAGTTTGATTTAAGTTGTCGGTGTATGTAATTTGACTTCAGCCCCCATGTAGTCTCTCTCTCTCTCTCTCTCTCTCTCTCCCTCTCCCCTTCTTAATCTAGATAACACAATTATACTAGTTCTTTTACCAGCAGTCCCTAGGCCATTGTATATATATACACACACACACACACACACACACACACGCAGAGGCATGGAAAACAAAATCATTCTCACTAGTGTGCAGATTGTATGGTGTACTAATAATAGGTAATGAGTACACTTTCCCCATGTGTGTGGACAGCTTTGGGGGGGGGTCAAAGTGCAATTACTGTGAACAGCGTTTATACTTTCACAGCACTGTGGCAACAGTGCAGTGCCCATGTGTAGAACATAGCCCCACATGGGAGCTGAAGTCCAATGCAAGTTGGTTTCCTTTCAAACTACCCTGCAGTTGTCCAAGGCACAAAAGGCATTTCCTGATCATGTATAACTTCTGAACATTCTATCTTTATTTTCTTTATTTATGTAATTCTTTGTTAACCAGGTAAGGCCCACTAGCCATTGTTGCCTGTTTCATGGGCAACCTGAGAGCACAGGGGAGGTTAAGTGACCTACTAACATACTACAAGGCCAGCAGATTAGGCCCTATGGTCTATCGAGTCTGTTCAATGGTCAGTGCCTTCCCAGGGCACCATTGGTAGCCCCCTTCCTCCCTACAAGGTCCCCCATTTCCTAGTGAGGCTCTTGGATGCACCTTCCCTCTGTACCTCTCTCAGCCTTTCTGACACCACTCCACAGTAGTAGCAACCACCAACTCCCTGAGCAGTGCATTCCAGGGCTCCACCACCCTCCTCGTGAAGTAGCGCCTCCTTGTTCCTTGTGGCTTGCTCACAGTCACACAGTATGCAAGTGGGAGATTGTGGAAAGCCACTCTGCACACCCATTCCTTACCCTCAACCCCCCCCCCATCCACCATACCCATCACAACTTGAATGCATCATAGTAGCGAACACTCACAGATGTGGGGATACACAGTCAGAGCTGTAGTTCGTTGCCCTGTGTCTGGGTCATGTACGTAAAGATGGGCACCAAACAATGTGTTTCAATGTATTCAGCCTGTCCTTCACTGTTTACACACTTAGCCAGACTAATGCTTTACCACAGCATACTATTTAATAAATCAGTAGGAGTTTCAGCAATTACAATTTTTTTTGATAAATAATAAAACACGCACACTTGCTTTATTTGCTTGTTTTATTAATTTGGATGTAACACAAGTAAGAAAAATAAATCTGAAGACACAACAGGAATACATGATAGCTTTTTGCAGTGATTCTGTACCACATCACAGTCGGTACTTAAAAAAAAAAAAACTGTGACTTTCCTCTGTTGTTACATAGAGACTGTGCTACACTGTTACCAGGAGTTGCAACTTTGTTGCTACACAATCTATACCTTTTATCAGTTCCTTACAGAAACAGTATGCAACATTGTAACATGCTTACCAACCTTCTTGCAGCTTTTGATACTTGGTGTAACATATTATTTCAGTCAGAAACCAAGCTTCTTACAAAGCACACTGGATTATGGGTGTTGGAGAAAATGTCATTTTTCTGCTTCTTTTCTGTGCTACCTACATAACTCTATACTCATTCGCACTAACAATGTCAAAACCAGCAAGCAAACGTTCGGCATTGACAAATGCTTGTTGAGATAGTATAATCATATCCTTATTTGCCTGTAGGAGTGCAGGGCCCTCTGAGCCCGGCGCTCCCATCCCTCCATAGATGCGTATATGTATTTTGCTGTTGAAGTGCAGGGCCCAGAGTGCCCTGCGCTTCCATTTGTAGGACAACAACAACCAAATTGTCAGCATAGCCTTCTTATTAACCCACCTCATGTACCTGGTGCCGAAAAATTTCGCATCTCTGTCAAAACATGATTCCACGCCACCGTAACGTCATTCTATGCACAGGTGCGAAAAGACAGTTTGTGCAGGATTTGAAAATGACAGCTGTCATGTTCATGAAGTGGTGTTAAAATGGCTATGCTTGAAAATTTTGAGTCAAAATATTAAAATTACCAAAGTTACATGCAGCGTAGCAAAATTTCAGTGGATAAGCATCACTTTGTTATTATTTTGACTTAGATTTTCAAATATATCCTCTATGGACCCCACCTCATAACAAGGGTAGGAAAATTTTCAAATCCTACTTGAAAGGTGATTTGACCAAGTGACTGCAAAATTGTCTTTTGGGCTGGATTTGCATAATTTCACTGCCATTGTTCATGAGGTGGGGTATCAGAAAGGCCATGTTGAAAATTTGGTGTCAAAATATGCAAAAATGTCAAAGTTGTGCATCAGAGTTGAAAACCCCATTGAAATACATTGACCCGCACTTACCTTACCTTACTGTCTCGTATAGCAGTCAACGTTTCCAGCAGCAACTCGTGTCTTTGATCGGAGAGTGGATCTTCACGCTGGGACCTGTTCAGGTGAGTGAGGGTATGTGGGGTGGTTGGGAGCGGAGGATCCGTGTGGGACGGTTTTCTTTTTTACAGGTTTTACAAACAAAACAGAAGACATTGAGGGACTGTTTTCTTTATTTCAGAGAGGACAGCGATCGGGGGGGGGGATTGGGTGCCATTGGACACCAAGAAAAAATACAGTAATAACGGGGACTGTGATCGCAGGGTGGGGATGTCACTAGACCCCAGGGAAATATTAAATCATTACAGGGACAGTGATCAGAGGGTGGGAGACACCACTAGACACCAGGGAAATACAAAATAATTACAGGGATGGTGATTGAAGGGTGGGGGGTGCCACTAGACACCAGGGATGAGTAAATAACTACGAGGACTGTGATTGGAGGGTGGGGGTACCACTAGGCACCAGGGAATTATTTAATCATTACGGGGACGGTGGTCGGAGGGTGGGGGGGCACCATTAGACACCAGGAAAATACATAATAATTACAGGAACAGTGATGGGAGGGTGGTTGGAAGGGCCCACTAGACAGCAGGGAAAGACAAAAACAAGCATTTTTGTATGAACACAAATTCATACAAAAATGTTCAAACTGCGTCCAAATGAAAATAGCAGATGCGAGTCACGAAAAAGGATTTCAAATCTAAACAAAACACACGTCTGGGTCATTTCTCCAAAAGTTAAGTGCAGAATCCACCTAACGGAATCCCAATGAGCAACAAAGATGTCTTGGGCTCCCTACAGGATGTCATTTTTGTAGGTTTTAAAATAAAAAAAAATTAAAAAGATGGTGACAAAGGAAAAAGGATTTTTTTTTTACAATAAAGGATTGACCCTATACAAAAAAGGATTCTTTTTCATTTCATACAGCTAAGTTGAAATGCTTACTGAGCATGTTCAGAACCTGACATTTTAAAATGTAATAACTTTGGAATTAATTAATATTTTTTGACCAAACCAGCAAAAGGCACATCTGTGCGCAAACCCCTTTCTGTCCTGAAGATTTCACACCAAAATTCCAAACCATCTAGGCGCTAGGGCTCTTAAAAAAGAAACAGCAGAAAACCTTGCACATCTAACCGGAATGAAATGTGGCACATCCAGAGATCTGCCCCATGAAACTGTGCATGCAAAATTTCATGCCAGTCCATTGAATAGTTGTGATGTTAGTAAAGTGCAAAATGGGGTTTAACATTAAAGGAGAACAAAGGGCAAAAGTCATGCAGTGATCGCTACACAGATTGAGGCTTCAGTACCCCGATTCCCCCCGCACTCACACTATGCATTGCAATATTTAAATACATTAACACCAATAACTTTTGATAATCCTTCCATAGCAAGGTGAAGATACAAATAGTGAATTTTTAACTAAAGGGGGCAGCCTTGCGAAATGGCACAAGGATGCGGATGTGGCAGCTTTGTGGAAATTCGCCCACAAATTAAAACTTTGCTGCATCTCAAGACATAAACACAGTGGAGGCGGTCCAGAGAAGGCCAGTTGAAATGGTGTAAGATCTGCATCAAAAACTCCATGAGAAGATACTAAAGAATCTCAATATGGACACCGTGAATGAGAGGAGTGCAGGAAAAGACAGAGACATTTAAATACCTCATGGGAGTAAATAAGGTGCAGGAGGGAAGTATTTTTCAGAAAAAAGGTGCCCATGAACAAGGGGTCATGCAATGAGGCTGGCGAGGATAGATTCAGGAGAGATGTGAGGATACACTTCTTCACACAAAGAGTGCTGGCTTCCTGGAACAGTCTTCCAGTGGAGGTGGGGGGGTGAAAACAGTGGTGGGGCTCAATAATACATGGGACGGACATAAGGGAATTTTATCGGAAAGTAAGGGGGAGGGCAGAACGAGGTGGCGATCAAGTAGGGTCTGCAGTGATACTGTAGGTAGGGAAATTGGGAAGACTGGACGGGCCAAGCGGTCCTTATCTGCCAGCAAATTCTGTGTTTCTATGCAGCCAGAATTTTGTAACATGTGGGTACCCGGCAGCCAAGATCGCTCTACTAACACTGCAACATAATGACACACCTTTGCCCATTCCTGTACAGTACCCGTATCTCCTATGCCCTGCTCTATTTTCACTGACTTTGCCTAAATGCCATATGTGTGTGTGTGTGTACATATGTATATGTGTGTGTGTGTGTACATGTGTGTGTGTGTACGTGTGTGTGTACATATGTGTGTACATGTGTGTGTACATATGTGTGTGTACATATGTGTGTGTACATATGTGTGTATATATATATATATATATATATATATAGATATATATATATATATATATTATTTTGTATGCTTCCTCATCTGACCAGTTCCCATCTGTTCTGACCCACTTACCCAGTCCCATCACCCACCTTCTCCAGGACGCTCGCCTTTCCATTCACCCCGGCTTGCTCCCTAGAGCGGGGCCATTGGGGGTGGACCATAGCCCCTGACAGAGTCTTTGTCAGTGTAGTGGAGAGGGAGCCATGGTCAGTGGTGAGGGGCAGATGTCCTCCTGCAGTGGCCAGGGTTTGTCCGTGTTTTCTGGTTTTCCCCGCCCAAGCTCCTGATGCATGCAGTGTGTGCATTGTGCGTTGAAGCTTGTTGTCATCCTCCTGCCCGGATCCTCGACTCCAGCAGCACGCCACCTATGATCACCAAGATGATGGTAGTGCAACGGAGTCTGGAACCCCTCCCTCCCCAAGGTGGAGAGAGTCCTTTGAGATGCTTGTCTTGCCATACATGGCTGACCCTCCCACAACTCGAGCACATTCCCAAACTTAGGCTGTCTCCATCGCAAGTGGTAGTGCTACCTCTGCACTAGTGGGCCGGCAGGTGTCAAGGTACATTAAGAACATGTAAATTCACTGTACATACAATAAAATGCCACTCACAATCTGTGGATTATTGTTTTATTTGCAAATGATGACGTACATGCTCTTTGTGCCCGAGTGTGTAGAACTGTTGCACAGAAAAAGGACTTCCGATGAAGGACAGGTTGCTGTAGAAAATGGGAAGCAAGTGTTGGAGAATGACTGACTGGTTAGTATTCCTGTCGCAAGTAAAAGCATAACTCAGCACATGCTGTTGAATGCCATGGTGATTCTGTGCAGGTTTGTGATGCGGACTCCCCCAAGGGGCTTCTTTCATCATGAAACTGTTAAGCAGGAGGCAGTAAGCTGACATCCAGGTCTGTGCCTCGTTGAAGGAGGTTTTGTAATGACTTGTTTAGTTCAGTTGTGCTTCTGGTTTCTATGTACACGATGTATCCTCAACATAGACAGTACTTTAATAAAGATATTGTCAGCACTACCTGACAAATGCTTTTATCTGTATTTTTTCTGTGGCTAATGAGATGGTCATGAAACGTGCTGTTGCATCAACAGTCCTTTACTAGGCAGTATAGAAGTGGTCACATCAATCTCCCGTGAAACTGGAAATTGAATGTTTATGGACAGTGGCCCTCGTATTTGGAATGCCTGTGAACAACTCTTTCAAACGATGAGATCTTGGGCTCACCTGTAGCTGAAAGCACATGATTAACAGCCCAATCCCCATTGTGCTGTGCTGCTCTCCCCAAGTGCAGATTGAGTTGTGCAGTCGTGAGGTGCTCCCACCACATGTGCAGAACAATGCGGAAGCATGCACAGAGGGCTTGCACACCCACTCCCCCACACCCATTCTCTGAGCCAAACACGCAGCTCCATGTGTGATGTGATGGGGCAGGAGTGTGATAACACACCATTCCTGAACTGAGCTCTACGGAGCAGAGCCCCAGCAGAGGGGCCACAGGCTGCACAACCCTAGAACATGTAGTAGAACTCGTGCATCTCCATGTTCCAGCTGCAGGACAACCCTGGGGGATTGATGCCCCCTCCATTCATACTCCAACCTTTTGAACCAGTGTCAGGGCTAGGGGCCACTATCACCACTGTGGGTGATTTAGGCTGGCAGTATAGCCCAGAAGTTAGAGTAACAGACTGTGAACGAGCTGTGTACATCCAGCAGACGAGGGTTTGATTTGCACAACCTCCACTTGCGGACTGTATGACCCTGAGCAAGTCACATAACCTCCCCAGTGCTCCTGGGTTGCCCCTGAAAATAGGCAGTGTGCCTAGTGGGCCTTGCCTGGTTACCAAAGAATAAAAAAAACAGCTCATGGTTCTTTTATAGATGCATAGAATTTGACAGCAGAAAAGGACTGCTTAGACCATCTAGTTTACTCAGATGATCCCTACCTAGTCTGTCTTCGCAGACCTTGTCTGGTTTTCGACACCCCCCCCACCCTATATGCAATCTAATATGCCTCTGTGTCTGTCTAATACTTGCTTGAAGCTTCCCATTATTCTGGCTTGCACCACTTCTGCCAGCAATCTGTTCCAGGCATCGACTACCCTTTAAGTGAAGAAACAATTTCTCACATCAATCTTGAATTTACCCCCAGCTTCATTGCATGCCCCCCAGTCCTAGTACATGCTCTTATTTGAAATATACTCCCCACCTGTACCATGCTGATTCCTTTTAGGTATCTATAGGTCTCTGTCATAGGCCCTACTTTCATCGTGGGTGATCCCACAACCTCTCCTCATAGGCTTTTGATGCAAACAATTGATTTTCGTTGCCCTCCTCCGGGCTGCCTCCACTCTGTTTCCTTTCTGAGGTGCGGTCTCCAAAACTGAATACAGTTTTCCTGGTGTGGTCACCCCAGTGAGCGATATTACAGCAGAACCACCCCTCTTCTCCTGCTAGAGAGTCGTCCCCTCTATGCAACCCAGCATTCCACTATCCTTACCCACTCTGCCCTGCTGTCTTGAGGTCCTCAGATATGATCACCCCTGGATCCCTTTCTTGCTTTGTGTCTGCTAGTACTACTCCGCCCATCTTATACTCGGTGCCGGAGTTTTATGTCCTAGGTGCACTACCTTGCACTGTTTGACTCTGAACCTCAATTGCCATGCTTTACCCATTCCTTGAGCTTTTCAAGATCCCTCCACATTTTTTTCTACCCCTTCCTGAGTGTCTACCATATGGTAGATTTTGATTATCATCTGCAAAAAAGGCACATCTTCCCTTCCAGTTCTTCTGCAATGTCTCCTGCAAAGATACTGAAGAGATAGCTGGCCCAGTGGCACTGAGAGTTGAGGCGCTGGATGCCACACCTCGCACCACACCGGCGATCTAAGGATGGGAACGAGCTTGGGTTGCCGGGGGGTTGGCTGGGGAGGAGAGAGGATTGAGCGTCTGGAGGACAGCTCTCCTCTCCTGTGGAGGGTTCGCCAGTGATTCCCCAGCAGCAGTGACTCCCAGTGAAGATTGGAGGTGCAGCAGTCGGGGTCATGCACGTATGGGGTGGAAGCAATGGCGGCTGCCCATGAGAAGGGTACAGGAGCATGCCCGGCTCATGCTGGGCGTCATTGCATGTCCGCACCTCTGAGGGGTCGCGATCATACAAGGAAATGAGAAACACACCACTATCTGGGAGGACAGCGCTGCACTAAAGTACCCCATGCCCACTGTCAGATCCCGCCAATCAGAGTCCCTGATGTCCTTCAACCCTCCACCAGCCTGCAGCCCTAAATTGAATGGAGCACCGAGGATGTGGAGGTGGCCCCATTCTGGGGGGCGCAAGCCAGGGAGCCAGCTGCAGGTAGGGAGAGGGGAGTTCGGAGTATGGGGGGACTTATAATGAGGGGTCTCAGGCTGGGCAGGAGCTTGTCTAGGTGACATTCAAGGGAGTTCCCAGATAGCGGCGACCAGAGGGGAAAAAAAGGGGTGGGGGAAGATACTGAAGAGGACTGGTCCCAGTACTGTGCCTTGTGGTACCCCATCTGTCACACTCCCATCTTTAGAATGAGTGCCATTAATTACCACCCTCTGTATCCTGTCCTTTAGCCACTTACTGATCCGATTTACCTCTGCTGATCCTACTTCTGTGTTGGTCAATTTCCTAATCTGCCTTCCATGTGGCACCTTGTCAAAGATTTTGCTGGAATCCAAATAGGCCACGTCTCCCCAGATCAATTTCCGTGGTCATCCAGTTAAATCTATTAGATTCATTTGGCATGAACCCCCCCCCCCAAGTAAATCCATGCTGTCTGTGGGCTTGCAGCCCATTAGATATTCTATTACCCTTTTCCATAGTAGTGTTTCCATCAATTTCCACACCACAGAAGTGAGACTGAACAGCCTATAACTGCCAGCTGGTTTCACCTATACAGGGTGCCAATGGCAGTGCGCCTGGTCATTAAGGCGCCATCTTCCAATGTCACCATCCCTCTTTGTGGGCAGCCATGCCCCTTCTAAATATTCTAAACCGGGGTGGACCCCAGGGAGGGGTGGTGAATTCACTAAGTAGTGCCCTAATGATGGGCACACTACTGCCGGCACACAGATGTCCGGAAGGGCTGCCAGCCTACTGCCTGCTGCTGCCGCTCTTGTGCAGAGACATTAGCCCTTCTTCAGTCCTCTGGAACTATTGCTGTTTTCAGGGAGTTATTGAACAAGGATGTCAGTGGGGCAACCAGACTCTCAGTTCTTTAAAGTACCCTGGGGTGAATCCCATCAGATCTCATAGCCTTATCCACCTTTACATTCTCAGGTGCTTTCAGCACACTTTCTTCCGAAAATGGACCCGTGTCCATCCCCCTCTCCTCCCTATCATTGTTTCCCGGGTGCTCTGTGTAGTATTTGCATGGGTATATATGGTAGTATTTGCATGGGTATATATGGTAGTATATGCATGGGTATATATGGTAGTATTTGCATGGGTATGTTTGGTAGTATATACATGGGTATATATGGTAGTATATATGCATAGGTATATATGGTAGTATATGCATGGGTATATATGGTAGTATTGTGCATGGATATGTTTGGTAGTATTTGCATGGGTATATATGGTAGTATTTGCATGGGTATATATGGTAGTATATGCATGGGTATATATGGTAGTATATGCATGGGTATATATGGTAGTATTTGCATGGGTATATATGGTAGTATTTGCATGGATATGTTTGGTAGTATATGCATGGGTATATATGGTAGTATTTGCATGGATATGTTTGGTAGTATTTGCATGGATATGTTTGGTAGTATTTGCATGGGTATATATGGTAGTATTTGCATGGGTATATATGGTAGTATTTGCATGGGTATATATGGTAGTATTTGCATGGGTATATATGGTAGGAAGTTGATAAGAGTTAGTTTATACATATGGGTATTGTAGTCCATTATATAGGTAAGTTCCTATCATGCACATTAAGCCTTTCTTTGTATATGTCCAGTGATGCAAGACCACTATCTCTGAGTAGAATAAAAGATGGCCACTAACTGACATACCATGTACGAGTCTCTTCTGTACTGACCCACAATATATCACACTGGTGATAGGGATTAACACCAGAACTTGTATGAGTGCAACTGAAGGGTCATGTAAACTAATGCATGTTTTTTTTATTTAAATTGCCTTGCAAATCCTACCAGCTCTTTGCGTCTAAATTCTGTTCCGTTGGGGCTGCCTTATTGGTCCCTCTCTGCCTGGCTACTTAAAACCTCCTAAATTGCTTAGGTGCACAGAGTTATCTACAGACAGATAAAACAGAAACCTAAAGAGCTGTTTACTACTTTGATGTATTGAAAAAAGACACAACACAGCTAATAGCAGGGTTCCACGAGGCACATGAATTATGGCTTCAAACTGAAAGCTAACATTCCTTTGCTTCACCTCGGCTGGTGTATGTCCTCAGGCACTGACCACAGAAGCAAAGCAGAAGCCTCACGAGGCACACCTCGGCAATTGCATCACACACAAGAGAAACAAAAACGCCAGAAAAAGACACTTTTTTTTGTTTTTGTGTGTCGACACTGCAGCTACTGAGCACCTACCTGTAGCCACAGACATCATGACTACAATTGGCAGAGTACCTGAATTTGATAAATCTACAGAAACATTTGATTTATATCTAGAGCGTTTCCAATGCTGGCTTAAGGCAAACAAAATAACATAAGATGAACAAGTAGCTGTCTTCCTTAACAGTCTTACAACCACAGATTTATGCCCTTCTATGGGATTTAACAGCCCCAACTGACGTCCTGACCCTGATATATGAGCAAATCACTGAGGCACTTGCAAAGCATTTCAAACCCCAGCCCCTTCTCATTGCTGAACGGTACACCTTCTATCAGCGCAACCAAGGGGAAGGGGAACCTATTGTTGACTACATCATCGCATTAAAGTCTCTAGCATTCACTTGTGAGTTTGGCCAGTCCCTGGATGATGCCCTCCAGGATTGCTTTGTCTGCATTCTGAGAGGGGAAGCTTACAGAAAAAGGCTTTTGCAAGAAAAGAAACTAGACTTTCAGACAGCTTGTGACATTGCAGTCACTGTGGAGCTCGCTCAAAAAGGCTCCCAAGCACTGGTGGGACATTCTAAACCCCAAAGAAGTGAAGTTCATAAGGTTATCCATACCCTAGAACAAAAGGGGACATGCCAAACCACACAGTGGTCCATCATATGCTCGTCAGCAAGCCCAAACATTTAGGAAGCCAGCAACACAGGGCACTTCCACAAAGTCAAAACCGTGTTACCAATGTGGAGGTAATAACCACCATCAAAGCACATGCCGCTTTCGACATAAGAAATGCCACAGCTACGAAAAGTGGGTCACATACAAAGGGTGTGCAAAAGTACATCATGGACTGCTACTGCATGGTATGTCACAGATGACACTGCAATCACTGAAACAGAAGATGAGACATTGCACCTGTTCATGGTTTATGCAACATGGGCAACCAGAATGGAAATTTACCTCCAGCTTGAGCTAGCAGGCAACCCAGTAAGCATGCAGTTAGACACTGGAGCCTCAGTATCTCTTGTGCCAAAAAGCATCTACAGAGAGAAACTTCAGCAGTGCCCATTGCAACCATCATCTGTTCAGCTCTTGACTTACATGGGAGAGCAAATCCACGTGCTAGGAGAAATCCAAGTGCCAGTCACCTATGAGGGAGGAACATGGACCTTGCCTGTGGTGGTGGTACAAAGGGAAAGAGCTGCATTACTAGGTAGAGACTGACTCACACAGATCAGACTGAACTGGAAAAAGATCTTCAGCTTAAATACGGTGACCAAAGCACTGCAAGATGAGCTAAAGAAAGTACTGAACAAACATGGTCCTATTTTCCAGGATGGTTACGGCACAATCCGGGATTTCAAGGCAAAAATCCGAGTGCAACCAAGAGCCATTCCAATTTTCCACTAGCTTCAGCCAGTACTGTATGTTCTAAGGGAAGCAGCAGAGAAGGAGCTGGACCATCTCGAAAGCCATGATATCATCTCATGAGTAGAGAGGAGCGACTGGGCTGCCCCTATCATTGTGGTACCGAAATGAGACAAAACAGTGAGGTTATGTGGTGACTACAAGGTTACAGTGAACCGTTGTATACAGCAAGATACCTACCCATTACCCAATGCAGAGGACTTGTTTGCTACACTCTCAGGGGCAAGTTCTTTAGCAAGTTGGACTTATCCTTTGCATACCAGCAATTGGAACTGGAACCAGAGTCAGAACCTATCTAACCATTAACACCCACAAGGGACTTTACCAGTATCATCGCTTGGCATATGGAGTTTCCACTGCGCCAGCAATTTTCCAGAACACAATGGACCAGATACTGCATGGACTGGACCATGCAGTGTGCATTATGGATGATATCTTGGTAATAGCACCAACAGTGGAAGAGCATCTGACAGTCCTGGACCAAGTTCTGACCAGACTGCAATGGTATGGGCTGAGAGTAAAGCTAGCAAAATGCCAATTCTTGCAAAATTCTGTTGAGTACCTAGGTCATCAGATTGACGCCCAAGGCCTACGCCCAACAGAGAGCAAGGTGGATGCTATAGTCAAGGCACCTGCACCAACAAATGTGACAGAGTTAAGACCATTCTTAGGCCTCTTGAACTACTATGGATGGTTCCTCGCTCATCTGTCCACATTGTTGCAACCACTCCTTGACTTGCTACAGAAAGAAGCTCACTGGAATTGGTCACCACAGTTTGAGGAAGCATTCCAGGCTTGCAAGAAATGTCTTCTAGGCCGCAAATGGTTAACGCACTATGACCCAGCCAAACCCCTGAGGCTGGCATGTGATGCATCACCATATGGAGTGGGGGCTGTCATCTCACATGTTACCTTCTAGAGAAGAACACGTGATCACTTTTGCTTCCTGGACATTGTCCCCAAGCGAAAGAAACCATGCTCAGATTGAGACAGAAGCCTTAAGCATAATTTTCAGTGTCAAGAAGTTCCATAAGTACTTGTACAGACAGAAATTCACTCTGCTAACAGATCATAAGCCTCTACTGGCAATTCTGGGGCCAAAGGCCGCAATACCAACTCTTGCAGCACTCTGGATGCAGTGATGGGCCCTGATTTTGTTGGCATATGACTATGACATCGAATGCCGACGTTCTCATGATCACGCAACTGCAGATGCATTGTCAAGACTGCCATGCAAGGATGCTACCACGAAGGAAGAGGATGCAACAGTAATCTATCTTTCACATCTCAAGGACTTACCTATTACTATACACAGGATGTCGCAGCAGAGACATGGAGAGATCCTGTCCTCTCTAAAGTCCTGGATTTCACCCTAAATGATTGACCTAACTTCACAAGAGACCCAATCCTCCAACCTTTCTTAGACAAGAAGGACCAGCTGTCCATAGAGCAAGGCTGTGTTCTGTGGGGAGCTCGAGTTGTGATACCGCCAAAGTTTCACAAGAGGTTACTTTCTGCCTTACGTGACACAATATATCACAGTCCCCCCCACCACTCTCTAGTGTAAAAACTGAGCAGAAGTAGCTGCTTAAAGTGTCATCTTCTTCCTGGTTTCCCTCTGCACAGTCTCCCCCTTCCACCTTTTTAATTCTTATTATCCTTTCCCTTGTTTTTCTCTTCTCACTTATGTGCCTGAAGAAGGTCTTGTCCCCTGTAGTGGCCCCCTGGGCAATTCTTTCCTCTGTCTGCACCTTTTCACCCCTAACTGCTTGCCTGCTTCCTTCTGCCTTTTTATGCATACGTCCCTGTCCTCCTCTCTCTCCGTTTTCTTATACCTGTAGAACATAACCTGTTTTTTCTTTTACTACCTTTGCCACTTCCTTGGAGAACTGTACTGGTCTCCTTTTCCTCCTATTCATGCATAGGTCAGTTGCTTTAGTTGTCCCTTCACATATTTTTCCCATTGTGCTTCTCAACCCTCCCTTGCACTTTTCAACACTTCTTAGGTAGAACCTGCGACAGTTACCCATTTCTCTAAAATCCATCCTGCTAGAGTCCAGAACCCTCATTTTGGTGCGGCTCATGTCTTTATGCTGAGCCCCATTGTATGGTGATCACAGGTACCATGTCACCACTGTGACTTCTTCGGTGCTGTCCCTGTTTGTAAGCATCCACTCCAGTGCTGCACCAGCCCTAGCTGGCTCTTTGACAGTTGAAGAAAAGCCCCCTACCGGAAGTCAAGGATAACCATGCTCCTTGCCGAAGCCGCTGTTGGGAGACTCCACTTCATGTCTGGTGGATTAAAGTCATCAACAATCCTCACTTCCGGGGGGGGGGGGGCTAATGAGCCACTAGCTGAACAGTCGCAAACTTCAGCAGCTCCGCGCCACGGGAATAAAATATAAAGTTTTCCTGCGTGTAGTGGTGCTAAAATTACCTCAGAACTAGTGCAGTGTCTTTCGGAATACTGGGAGAATATCTGGTTCCAGCGACACCCGCATGGCAGTCGACGAAAATTAGCAAAAAAGCGACTGCAGCTGAGAGTGGGTCAGCAGGAGGCCTGGGCCTGATCTCATTGTCGGCCATGGAAATAGCGTTCATTAGTCCCAGAGTCGATGGCGCAGCTCTTTAAAGAGCTCCAGGAGTTACGTGAGGCCTTTGTCTACCAAGAAAATTATGGACGGCGTAACAATCTAAGGATTAGGGGACTTCCCGAGGGAGCAGAAAGTGGCAATCTCATGGAGTTTTGCGCAGTGACTTTGCCTAAACTATTGGGGCTTGAGTTAAAACTGGCAGACTGAAAGTGGAGTGGCCCACAGAGCATGATACCGTTCTCGGCTGATCAACCACCAAGGCAAGTAATTTTCAGACTCCATCACTTTCCAGAATGTCAGGCCCTCATGTCTGCCTACTGCAAGAAGAAGGAATTGGTTTATGAAGGTCACAAATTGACACTGCACCACGATTTGTCCACCCTTGTTCAGAGAAAGTGACAGCAGCTTAATACCATGAATATGCTAAGGGAGAGAGGTCTGGAGTTTTTCATGGTTTATACAGCTACCGTAAAGGTCAAATCAGAGGGGGCGACTTACCCATTTTGGGAGCCAGCTAAAATTAAGGCCTTTCCTCGACAAGTGGGACTCCTAAGCATATGGAAAGCTGAAGATTCTGCTATCCTGGCTCTGTAAATACTTTTTTATTTGTCTGGGTGCACTCATCTTTGGGCACTTGGCTCATCTGTCTTGCGGGGCTCTATCCCTTGGCCCTCTCACTATGATCACCGCAAACCAGGGACATTGCTGTGTCTGTTAGTGGCTGGGTGTGCCTTCCCGCCATCTGGATCCCAATCTTGAGGATTTACTTGGGCCTGTTTAGGACTCCCAGTGCTATTGTACAGCTGTCCATAGGCCCTCAGGAATTTATAATGGTGGTCTTGTTTTAGGCTTCCCCTAAATTGAATGCTGATGCTGGCAGGAGACTGACGATCGAAAGGACAATACTGCTGTAAGGAACTATTCGACCCAAGAATCTTTCTGAGATTTTAACACCGGACCCTTTGCAAAGCATCTTAAGACAGAGAGCCCGAAGATTTCTGAATTAGCAGCCAACTTAGACCAAGATGGACTTCTCTGGCAGGATTACAGGTCAGTGGGGTTGTGGGGGGTGGCCTGGCACATGACTTGAGTGGCGAGGGCCGCGTCCCCCTTCCGGCTCTAGATCCTTGGGGATTTTTTAATTTTATTTTACATTCTGTTTATTCTCTGGAGGTCCAGGGCATCTCTCCAGGGTACCCACGCGACTACCACCACTACTCCCAGCCTGAAACCTCCTCTAGTGATCTCTGCCTGGCCCCCATGGCTTGTCCAGCCCCCCCCAGGGGAGGGCCCGCCCACCCATGGCAGCCTTTCCGAGATTAGAGGGACAGCCGGAGCAGGTGGAGGTACTTAACAATTACTTTGCCTTGGTTTTCACTAGGGAAGATGGTGGGACAGCACCGTACGGAGGGAGGCAGGTTAAAATTGCAGAAGGCGGGGAGGCCACGGATGTTGAAATTCCTGTTGGTAGGGTGAGGGAAGCGTTCAAGTCTCTAAGAACGGAGAAGGCACCTGGTCTGGATGGTCTTCATCCCAGGGTGCTAAAGGAAATGGCAGATGTCCTGGCTGCACCTCTGACGAACCTTTTTATTTATTGAGAAATCGGAATTACACCTTTGAGTCATAGACTCTTTTGCAAAGGCTGTTCATCAGTAACATAGTATACAAGCATTACCCAGAGACATTAACAAAGGTACATATCAAACAATCAATTAATGTAGTGCACAGTGATTACCAGGGAGAAAATAGTACAGCAGGTTCATGTTACATTCTGTGGGTAGAGGCAACCCAGAGTTGATTAAAAAGAAACAAGAGATGCAGTAATAAGTCATTTGTTTCACCGTAGTAGTCATTACAGTGCAGTGATAATATAGATGGGAAACTAGCAGAGATAAGGTGCATATTACATAATCCATTAATATAGCACACTATGAGTTAGTGAGGGGGGAGGAAGAAAGCAGGGGCTGATTCAAGAAGGAAAGCTAGGAGCAGTCACAGGTCGAGCTCTCAGTGAGAAACTCCCTGAGGGTGATTTTGAAGGGACCTGTCTTTGTCTCGGTGGAGATAGCTGCAGGTAGGCCATTTAGCCAGTAAGGGGCCCTGTGATAAAAGGCTCTTTTAACTCCTCCCTTCAGACGGGGTGGGTGCCTCAGGATTGGAGAATGGCCCACATCGTACCTATCCACAAAGGCGGCTCTCATGAGGAGCCTGGGAACTACAGGCCTGTCAGCCTGACGTCGGTGGTAGGCAGAATGATGGGGGCCATCTTAAAGGAAAGGCTGAAGGGGTTTCTGGAGGCACTGGGCCATCTGGATGTTCCGCAGCATGGCTTTGTTCAGGGGAGATCGTGTCTGACTAACTGTTTGGAGTTCTATGAAGGGGCGATGAAGGCGTTGGACCAGGGCAGGCCAGTGGATGTCCTTTTTGTCCTCTTTCTAATCTTCAGCAAGGCATTGGATTTGGTGCCACACCCTGAGCTGCTGGATAAGCTGGGGGAAATGGGGAAGGGGGAATGGATGGTCAGGTGGATAGGAAACTGGCTAGCTGGGTGGTTTCAGAAAGTGGTGGTTGGGGGGGTTCATCTCTTAGGAGGGTCATTAGTGGGGTCCCACAGGAGTCGGTGCTGGGTCCACTGCTGTTTAACTCTTACTTCTAGGGATGTGGATGTGTTGATCTTAACCACATTGTCTGGCATGTCCTTTCCCTTTAATTATCTTGCCGGAAGTCTTTAACCTGGCTCCTCCCACCCGCCCGGGTGGTATATACCTCAGCTCTGCCCCTTGACGCCAGATCTTCCTTTCTGCTGGAAGATTCAGGTTCTGTCCTTATTGCTCCCATGCTGAGTAGGCCCTGGCACTTAAATCTTCAGATTACTTACCAAAACTTAAACTTGTTACAGTTTTACCGCATCAATTTTCAATCGCGACCACGATGGAGAAAAAGTCCTTGCCTGGTTCCGCCGGTGCCCCTGTGAGCAGAAGGTGTCTCGCACTGACTCACACACCACGTGCATCTGTTGCCTGGGCTATGATCATGATACCCAGGCTTGCAAATTTTGTCACTCGTTCCAGCCAAACATGTTGGATGATCGCCTCCCAATTACAGCTCGCCGACCGGAGAAATGGAACTAGCCGGTAAAATATAAAAAGGCCCATTGGGTGGTCTTTGCGGCTACGGGGTCCGCTGAACAACTTGAGCAAATGAAGGCTTTTGAGGAGGAGGAGGAGGAGGAGAAGGCGGCATCGGGCCGCCGATCAGTCCTCTTCAGCATTGGTCATTGTACCGCTCAAACTGGGCTGTACCTTTACAGGTTCCTTCAAGGAGTTGTGCCAGTCTCTCCCAGCCAAGGGGGATGGCCTATCAGCTTCGACAGCTCCTGTTCCCATAAAAAAGGATTCCAAGGAGTCGAGAGAGAAGGAGAAGTCTCATCAACATCGTTCTTGGGATCAAGAGCAGTCTTGTTCCCAGAAATCTCCAGTTGTTACTTCTGTTGAAACTGTGGCCTTGAACACTGGCTTCACAGTGCCCCCATCAGGCCAGCCGGCTCAGATGCGGGACAATGACCTGGTCGAAATTATTATCCATCCCGTTGACCCATTGTCACTAGATGTGGCTAACAATTCCTTGTTCAGGACTCTGGCCCTGACTCGATGTACCGAGGAGGAGACCCAGCCTGCTGGGAACCTCTTCATGGTCCTGGAGGAGGCATGGGTCTCCCTGGCTCCTTCTGAGCGCCCCCATCAGTCCCCCTGATGGTCTAGGTCTCGGTCAACTTTGACTGAGAGGTAGAAGAGAACTCACAAATGCCACTCTGGGTTTTCCAAGAAGTGGCTCTGCCGCTATTCATCCTCGTCCTCCTCGGAAGAGGAGAGGCTTCGGTGCAAGTTGCGTCGATGCTACGAGGACCTTATGGGGCAACAGTTGGTGTTGGCTGGTCCGAAGTCGACCCCGGCTTCCATGTCAGCCATCACATGGCTGTTGCCCTATAGGCCAACTCCTCCAGAGCCGGCCGTCACCATCCCTCTGCCCGCGGAGCCAGTGAAGGCCCTCCTAGCTTGGCTGAAAATAGCCTCTCTGCCGATTTATGGTGGAACAGCCACCTAAACTGCCTCCCTCCGGGGCTCCTGTCAAGGAGTCTTAGCCCGTTAAGGGCCTCCCACACAGGCTGTTGGTCATCCTTACTCCCGACCATCCGATGGGTTAAACGTGGCTCTGGTGGTCGGCCAGTTTATCCAGTCTCCTCTTTGTACTTTTGTATGTTCGATGTTTTGCTTGGGGGTCTCTCAACAGAGGAAGGTGCCATGTCTTTCACGGGCATTCTCATCTCCGAAATCCACGGGTGTCCTGTTGGAGCCTGTTCAGAAATGGGCTCGATATCCCCTGACAGACATCCTGGATAAAGGAGATTCTTCAACAGAGGCCTTCCCTGTGGCTGAAGCCATTGTTGGCCCGGCCCAAGAGCTTTGGCAGCACCCTGCCTCCTGCCCTGCACCACCAGCCTGGATGGCCCGCAAGTATGTGGTTCCCATCGGCTCTCTTTCTGAGTTCACAGAGCACCCCTTGGCTGAGGGACTGGTGACCGAAACTGTGTTTCAGCGCTTGGGCAATTCAGGAGACACTGATAGACCTCCGGACAAAGAGTCCAAAAAACGGAACCACTCTGCCAGAAAAATTCTGTGCTGCCTCCTTGCTTGGTCTCCATCAGGCGAGCTCGGCTGTCATCATGGCACACTTCTCCCATGCCCTCTTGGGCTCTGTAGTTGAGTTCTTCCTCACCTCCCCGTGGACCTTCAGACTATGGTAATTATTTTGGGGATATTTTACACCAGATTTTCAACATAGGCATTTTGGGACCTCTGCTCATGAACAGTGTCACTGTGATTTTCTTAATCTGCCCCATGGGTGTAGGCAGGCATACTCCAAGCATTCCACGGTGTGCAATTTTATTTAAGGGGGGGGTAGCAAATAGGCTCTGAACTGCTTCCTTTTTCCATGAAAACTAAAAGAAAATACTGAACCTTTCTGTAATTTTATTCCTAGGAGTCAAAACTAGAAGGACTGGTCACTAATACTCTCTTTGCATCCTAAGGACAATACAACTTTACAGGCTCTGGGCTGGTATGTGGGTGTCTTAGGGAACAATACATGGCATTTGTATTTACCCATGCATGGCAACAACCATTGTCATGAGATACAAAAGTTGTATTTATTGTGCCAAATGAGGCAACAAACACGATCCTGGTGTACATTTGTATATTGTCTGGCTACACCACTGGGGAGGTGGGGGTAGCTCACCCTAACAAGGGGGGGGAGGTAGCAGTGAGTCCACTTGGTGTGCAGATCTGAAATCCTTGGCTACACCCCTGATCTGTCCTGAACACTGATTTCGCACACCGATCGCGCCATTGTGCGCCACATGTGCGAAAACACATTTTGGGTGAGATGTGAAAAATGACAGCTGTACTGTTCATAAGGAGGTGTGGTAAAATGACAATGTTGAAAATCTGGAGTGAAAATATAAAAAATTCTCAAAGTTACGAGCGTGCGTAGGAACTGTGCAACGCACGCTCATAAAACAGTCATTTTTGGCAAATTATTTTACCAAATTTTCAACATAGGATTTTGGGGGACCTACCTCATGAACTGTGACACTGTCGTTCATTAATCAGTCCCAAAAGGTGGTTCCGCGCAGTAACCGCAAAATCACCTTTTGGGACAGAATAACAAAATGACAGTGACTGAGTTGATGAGGTGGGGTCCCAAGAATCCCATGTTGAACATTTGGTGAAAAAATTCCTAAAAATGGCCAAGATATCCACTTAAGTTAAGGGAGGCAGTATAGCGCAGTGGTCTAAGGCTCTGAGCTGCAAATTTGGTGACATCCAGCAGACCAAACCTGGGTTTGAATCTCACAGCTTCCACTTACATACTGTGTGACCCTGAGCAAGTCACTTAACCTCCTTGTGCTCCCAGGTCGCTCCTGTAAAAAAGCTTTCAGCTTAGTGTGCTATACCTGGTTAAAAAAATAAATAAATTAAGTTGAAAAAACCCTATTTATGCCATTATAAAGCTTACAGGCATTTCTTCAGTTTGCGGTCGGCTTTGAAGAGTGCAGACATGTTCCTGGTCTACTGAAGATCGTCATGCCAGGCTCAGGAGGTAAGTGAGGGTGTGTGTGGGGGTGGGGTGGGGGTGGGGAGGAGTGCATGAGAGGGTGGGCACGGGTTGGGGAGGGACACCAGACTCAGTGAGGGACCGTTTTCTTTATTTTTACAGGCTTTTGAAACAAAAGGACACTGCAGGACTATTGGCATTCTAGGGTGGGCTCTAGCATGCCACCTGGATATTTTGGGGGAGTGGAGCCGATGGGGATTGGGTACCCCATCGGCAAATGAACTGTGGAGGGGGCATGCCGACAGGGAGTTGGGCACCCCCGTTGGCTTTAAGAATTGGGAGGGGTGGGTGGCGGCCTTCCATCGGCTTCTGGGGACTGTGAGAGGCTGACAGAGAGGCTGTTGCCATGTTTATTAAAGGAGGAACACCACACAATGCAGCTGTAATTGGCTGCTGCAGTCAGGGACTGCCCCGCAGCAAAAACAGCTGATTGGGTAGTGACGGGGTGCTCCCTGATTGCAGTGGCCTGTTTCTTTGAGCATAGTGGCACGCTCATTAACTGCCATCATTGACAGCGTGCTCCTCTGTTTTCCAGGGCAGAAACCAGCCCCAGAACGGACTGCTGCCATCCAGCACAACACTGCTGCCCCTCCACAACCCGCTGGTGAAGGAAGCTGACTCAATGTGTTTCTTGCACGTGCGTGCAAGCAACCACAAAAATGAATGCTAGATTTTAGCTTCGAGTTGTTATGCACTTTCATTATTATGTGCATGGCTTGACAGGGATGACTGTTTAGGTATCAGTGTGCTTAACTTATGGTAAATAAATGTATTTTTGAGGAGTATATAGTGAGTTGTCTGATACCATGCGATATTTATTGTATATTTAAGCCCCCTGTTCAAAACTCCCCTCTGGGATTTCCTATTGTTATCACTCTCTCTGTCTTGGATCTTTTTCTCTTTTCCATTCAAACACCCCTTCCCCCTTTTTCCCCTTCTTCACCTTCTTTTCCTCCCCCCCCCCCCCGGACAATTGTCCATGTATATATTTATCTCAGATATATTTAGTCTTTGATGTATTTAAAAAATATGTATTTTTTTTTCTGATGCTACATTATATGCTTTGAAGTCTTTTCATGTATAGTTGTGTGAGCACTGGTTTTTGATGGATATGTTAAGGCAAACCAATCAGGTTCACTAAAAAGGTGTGATGTCATGATGACATGGTTTGAAATGGGTATGTAACTGCCATGTTTTTAACTGTTATTCAGCCTTTGATAATGGATGTAATCCAAAACGCGTTAGGCTGTGTGGCGTTTTTTATCTATTAAAGGACCTGTGCCCTTGTTATTCTTTGAGAGGTTGGTGTTTTGTAATTTGTTTAATGAGATGCACCACCATCCCAGTGCTCACTCCTTAATGTTTTCTGTTGTGGTACACACACACACACACACACTTGACTAATACATATACCACACAGTGACGTCCCCAGGATGAAACCAGTTCTGCAGCATTTTGTAGCACTCTGCAGAATGCTTCAGCAGACCTACTGAATAAAGCAATGTAATTTCAATGGCAATTAATCCCTTTTGTCATTCAGGAAAATGTAACACTGCCAGAATGAAGCGAATGCCACCGTTTCCTGCATGACAAAAGGGACTAATTGCCATTGAAATGACATTGCTTTATTCAGTAGGTCTGCTGTAGCATACTGCAGAGTGCTTTAAAAGTGGGTTTCATTTTGGGGACGCCACTGTATATGCATATATATTCCAGACATAGCAGTGCACTGTCTACATGCATTATTACAGATTAAAAAACGACATTAAGGGACTGTTTTCTTCTTTTCAGGTTCCAAGGGACATTGGACGGTGGAAGTTTGCCACTAGAAACCTCATTTAAATCAGCAGTGACATGCATAAGGCTGAAACTGATATAAACAGTGGGGGAATGTAGAATAGCAATTTTTATACTAACCACTGAGCCAACTAACTGCACTTTCTAATTGTTGTGATACGCACACACACTGACTAATACATATATGCATATATATTTATATATATATATATATATATATATATATATATATATATTCCAGTATAGCATAGCAGTGCATTATCTACACACACAGAGCACTGACACACACATATACACGCTGTCTTATATGGCATTTATTTACACGCACATCTAACCCTAACTTTTACTGTATTTGGGATAAACACTGTGTTTTGCACTAACTCATTGTACTAATCTGTGGCATGACTGGGTAACTAAGGTAGAGGCCCAGAGAGGTGCGGTGGATGTGGCCCGTTTGGACTTCATAAAAGCCCTTGACACCGCCCCCCCATAGAAGGCTGATTCACAAACTGCACAGCCTAGGGGTGGATCCTAAAATAGTTCTGTGGGTGGAGAACTGGCTAAATGGGAGGAGTTAGAGGGTTGTGGTACACAGGGAGTACTCTGGAGAGGGAGAGGTGATGAGCAGGGTGCCGCGGGGTTGGTGTTGGGGCTGGTCCTCTTCAGTGTCTTTATTGGGGACATTGCAGAGGGACTGGAGGAGAAAGTATGTGTCTTCACAGACAATACAAAGGCATGGACTAGGGTAGGCACACCAGAGAGAGTTGAAACAATTGGGGAAGACCTTAACTAACTGGAGAAATGGTCTGAAGAATGGCAGCTGGTATTCAGTGCAAAGAAGTGCAGGATCATGCACACAGGGCACAAGAACTCAGGGGCAAAGTACAAACTAGGTGGGGAGGTACTGACAGTCAGAAAGCAGGAATGGGACCTGGGAGTTATCATCTTGGAGGACCTAAGAGAAACTAGGCAGTGCAATAAAGTGGTTGGAAAGGCTAGTCAGATGCTTGGACACATAGGGAGGGGTATCAGGAGTATAAAGAAGGAGGTCACCTTGCCCCTGTGTAAGACATTCGTGAGAGACTGCACCTGGAATATTGCGTCCTGTTCTGGAGGTCTCATCTGAGAAAGAACCAAGACAGGGTGGAGGCGGTGCAGTGGAGGGCAACTAAAATGGTGCAGGGCCTGTGGGACAAGACGTATGAGGAAAGACTAAAGGAGTTAAAAATGCATTCCCTGGAGGAAAGGAGGGAGCGTGGGACATGACTGAGACATGCAAATACATCACCTGTATAAACAGAGTGCAGGAAGGAAGCATCTTCCAAAGTAAGAGATGCTCCAAGTCAAGGGGCACAAAATGAAGTTAGAGGGAGGTAAGGCTCAGGGGAAATGGTCTGAAGAGTGGCAGCTGGGATTCAATGCAAAGAAGTGCAGGATCATGCACATGGGGCACAAGAACCCAGGGGCCAAGTATGAACTAGATGGGGAGGTACTGACAGTCAGAAAGCAGGAAAGGGACCCAGGAATTATCATCTCGGAGGACCTAAGAGAAACTAGGCACTTTGCAAATGTTTTCCTCACCGCTAGCCCACTAATTCCGCAACTCCCCCTTTCCATCCTGACGCTCGCCATGTTTCTACCCCTGGCTCTCACTCTTTCCCTATTAACTCTTCCTGCTGCACCCACCCTTCCCTGTCCACTCCAGCCTGGCTAAAGTCCCACCCCATCCATGGTAGTGTCCCAATTATCTACCCCTCCTCCGTCATTATCATAATAAACAAGTACATGACAGCCATCGTCACTTTCTGTGGTTTTAGCTCAATTTTTCCCCCAGTCGTTGGTAATATATCCCTCCTGTTCTTTACCTCTCTAACCTGCCACCCCATACACGGCCTCTTTCTCCAATATGTGTAGTTGCCGGCTGCCTCACTCAAAAGATCTCTGCTTATAACCCCTGTATGTCTATGGTTGATTGTACATCTGCTGACTTCTTCAACTGTAAAATAATGCTGTTTTTTTTTTTATTTATTTCAACCTTGTACTGTACTGTATACACTGTATATACTTTTTCTTCCTTGTATATTATTGCTTTTTGTATACCTGCTTCTGTACTGTACTTTGATGTATTCATGACCAGGTCCACCTTGCAAATGAGCCTTGCTCAATGGTGCCCACCTGGATAAATAAAGATTTTGATTGCCTGATTGATTGGAACATGAGAAAATATGTTTTCATGGAGAGGGTGGTGGATGCCTGCCAAAAGAAGTGCTAGGGACTAAAATGGCCACAGATTTTAAGAAGGAGTGGGATAGGCAGAAGGGTATCCTGGAAGCATCATGGGTGCTCCAGAGTTCAATTTAGGCATGGGGCCTCACACTAGATAGGGATTAATAGGGCAGACTGGGTGGTGATGTTACTCCCATCCCCCTGCCCAACCTCCCAGTGAGCACCCACCCCCCCCCAAACTTCTCCACACACCCTCACTCACCTGAACAGGTCCCAGTGTAAAGATCCACTCTCCCATCGGAGACATGTCTTGCTGCTGGAACTGGTGACTGCTATATGAGGAATAAGGTGAGTGTGATACCGTGTATCTCAATGGGTTTTCAACTGTACTACCTTATTTCTTATATAGCAGTCGCCAGACCCAGCAACAATGCACGTCTTCCATGGGACAGTGACTCTTCACACTGGGATCTGTTCAGGTGAGTGAGGGTGTTTGGGGAAATCTGAGGAGTGTGGGGTGGCAGGCGCTCAGTGGGAGGTCGGGCTGGGGTGTGGGGTTGCATCAGCGATGGACCTTTTTTTACAGACTAAAAAAAGACATCAAGGGATTGTGTTCTTTTCAGGCTCCAAGGGACATCAGAGGGTGGGAGGGATTGCCACTAGACACCTAATTTAAATCAGCAATGACATGCATAAGGCTGAAACTGACCTAGATAGGGGCGAATGTAGACTAGCAATTTTTGTACTAACCACTGAGCCACTTAAGTGCACATTCTACTTGTTGTGATACACACACTGACTAATACATATACAGATATATGCATATATATTCCAGTATAACATAGCAGTGCACTGTCTACACACATTTTTACAGATAAAAAAAAAGACATTGAGGGACCGTTTTCTTATTTTCAGGGTCCGAGGGACATCAGAGGGTGGGAGGTTGCCACTAGACACCACATTTAAATCAGCAGGGACATGCAGAAGGCTGAAACTGATCTAGATAGCGGGGGAATGTAGACTAGCAGTTTTTGCACTAACCACTGAGCCGCTTAACTGCACTTTCTAATTGTTGTGATATGCACATACACTGACAGATACATATATGCATATATATTGCAGTATAACATAGCAGTGCACTGTCTGCACACACAGAGCATTGCCCCACACACACTAACAGACATACACTACCTTTTATGGAATTTTTTTTACTTATACATCTAACCCTAACTGTTACTGTATTTAGGATAAGCACTGTGTTTCGCACTAACTCATTGTACTAATCTGTGGCATGACTGGGTAAGTAAGGTAGTGGCCCAGGGAGGTGTGGTGGATGTGGCCTGTCTGGACTTCTTAAAGGCCTACGACACTGTCCCCCATAGAAGGCTGATTAACCAACTGCACAGTCTGGGGGTGAATCCTAAAATAGTTCTGTAGGTGGGGAACTGGCTGAATGGCAGGAGTCAGAGGGTTGTAGTAAACAGGGAGTACTCTGGAGAGAGACAGGTGATGAACAGGGTGCTGCAAGGGTCGTTGTTGGGGCTAGTCCTCTTCAATGTCTTTATTGGGGACATTGCAGAGGGACTGGAGGGGAAGGGATGCAATAAGGTGAACACGCCAGGGGGTGCTGAAAGAATTAGGGAAGACCTTAAAAAAACTGGAGAAATGGTCTGAAGAATGGCAGCTGGGATTCAATGCAAAGAAGTGCAGGATCATGCACATAGGGCACAAGAACCCAGGGGCAAAGTATGAACTAGATGGGGAGGTACTGATGTAACAAAGCAGGAAAGGGACCTGGGAGTTATCATCTCAGAGGACCTAAGAGAAATTAAGATGACCGGAAAGGCTAGCCAGATTCTTAGATGCAGAGGGTGGAGTATCAGGAGTATAAAGAGGGAGGTGATTTTGCCCCGTATAAGACTCTCATGAGAATGCGCCTGGAATACAGCATCCAGTTCTGGAGGCCCCATCTGAGAAAGAACAAAGACAGGGTGGAGTCGGTGCAGCGGAGGGCAACTAAAATGGTGCAGGGCCTTTGGGATAAGACCTATCAGGAAAGAGTAGCCAAACCAATATTTATAATATTTGTTTCATTTAGGTAAAGCATTTAATCAATTTTAAATATTGAATTTTACAGGATATGCCAGTTGGGATTTGAGATGTCATTTACAATGTGGTCATGCTTTTACCCATTTTTTCTAATGTATTTGCACAACGCAGATCTGTGGAAAGGCAGTTTTAATGTGGTCTGCCGTTTACACATTTTTACAACGTGTTTTCCTAGAATATGCCTGCTGATCGTTATATATTTAGCTTGGATAGTTCACAGAGGATGTGACATCTTACTTTCAGTGGGGTTCTACATCTACACATTATTATGCTATATTGTGTGAAATCAAAACATGCTGAAAACAACATTTTACATCTGTACTAGACTACCCTGGATAAATACATTGTAAAAATGGGTAAAATCATGACCCCACTGAAAACAAGATATTGCGTCTAATCCAGGATATCCTGAGTAAAGTGCAAAAATGTGTAAAATAAAGATCTGTATGAGAATGAGATGTAGCATCTCCCCTGTGCTGTCCAGGATACAGGATACAAGATACAGGATGTGTTTACCAGCCATGCTGTAGTTCAATATAAAGGTTTTTTTTCCCAAAAAAGCATAGCAAAAGATTTAAAAAAAGATACTGTTCTTTACTTGTCTCAAGGTTTAAAGTTGCAGCTGTCTTCTGCTATACTAAATGCATTCTAGACACTACTGAAGGCAGCAACAAGTTTAAGAAACTGTAATTGGTTGTGCTGTATACATAGATTTGAAACCAGAGAAGGTGGCTGTTTTCAGGGCTAAAAGTTTCATAATGTGTTTGCCAGCTAAAGCCTAATATAAATATTTTTTTTCCAAAAGCATAGAAAAAGTAGTAACAAAAGATAACAGCTTTTTACTTGTGTTAGGGGTTAAAGAAATTGTTAAACTATGTCTGAGACAATGCTAATCAGATAGTGTCTAAAGATGTTGACAGTATAAATCTTTTTACAAGATTCCTTGCTGGGAAAGGGTGACATGTTTATGAGTGACTCTTTCTTGAAAGAGAATACTAGTCAAACTCAAGCTAGTAGTTATCACACAAAATAGTCCAGTGCAAACACTGCTGAGCTGAATAAACATAGCAGAGTGGAGTGATAGCTCAAACCCTCTAATTGTATCTAGTCCGTTAGGAATCTTGAGAGGTCCCCCTCTTCTACTGTAATAGCAAAATGTCTGCAGGGCTCTGCCCACTGCAGCCGCAAAAATAGAAATAGGTGGGGTGCGACTATATTGATTCCTTTCTACCACATTTTTTTCAATGTACTAGCTCATGTATTGACCCTCTGGGCAGGTATGTTAGCTTAACAGGCCATCTATTCCCAACAGAAGTAATCCTAGCTAATGTTTATTTCCCTCAAACTCCAGCAAAAATGGGTTTTATTTGTAATTAAAAGTTTATTGACATTTTCTTGATAAATGTGCAAATATAATGGGATATTAAAAGAGCTATACAAATACCAGGAAAGTAAGAAATAACAAAAGAAAAATATGTCTAACAAGAAGTATATACATTTGTCTGGTAGCTAAGGTTAGGCATAAAATCAATGTACAGATTTCAGGTCAGGGGTCATACAATATTGCAAATTAAGATATGGGTCCCAAATGTCATGAAATGTATCTACTATAGCTATACTAATGTGAGCTAGTCTTTCATAACTAGCTCACATTGCAATTTCCTGAAGCCATTCTGCTACGTTTGGTACTGTATTATTTTTCCAGTATCTAAAGATTACATTTTTTGCATCAGTAAGTGCAGCATGATTTCAAATTTTCTGGTGGTTTGAAAGATTAGATGTATCAGAGAAGAAACCTAGCATGATTTCCTTAGCCGCGAATGTTAAATCAACCTTAATAACATTCTTACGAACCAAAAACGCTTCTCTCCGAAAAGGAGCCAATACATCACAGAATTAAATTATGTGGGAAATGGGACTTGTACTCCTAAGGCATCTCCAGCATAAGTCATTAGATAAAATGCCTAGTTCTAGCAGCTTGCAAGGGGAATAATGCCATCTATGTAGAATTTTGAATTGACCTAATCTGCCCTTGGATTCTCTACAAACCTTAAGTGTAATGTCCCAACAGTCATTACAGTCTTCTAAAGGGATCATTATTCTGAGTTCTTGTTCCCACTTTAGTATTAAAGCTTCAGTAGGGTTGGTTTCTGAGTAGACAGTCATCTTATAAATAGTTTTATGATCCTTAGTAGTAATACAAATTCTGTCAATGACATGAGATGGAAGGGAAGTATTACCCTTGAGCACTTTAGTAATAATGTCTCTCAATGGAAGAAATCTGTAAAATGCTGTTTCTGATAGATTATTCTTATTAGAAAGTTAAGTAAAGGTAAGGAAAGAGGCGGAAGAAGGATCAAAGATATCACCCAGGTAATGAATACCCTTGTAGTTCCAAATTGGCC
The DNA here is from genome assembly GCA_016271365.2 of Neoceratodus forsteri. Taxonomy (NCBI): domain Eukaryota; kingdom Metazoa; phylum Chordata; order Ceratodontiformes; family Ceratodontidae; genus Neoceratodus; species Neoceratodus forsteri. The sequence continues at coordinate 543,939,223 of JADMNL010000023.1, forward strand.
AGTCAAGGCATTTGTTTTCATATTGGTATAAGTTACTGCCCCAAAGAGGACAGTGGAGAGAAATGGCTAGATTCCAGCCTAGTTTGTAAGAGGTGTCTTGCCATGAATTATGTGTCTGTTTGAGTATTGGATGTGTGCTGATGTTTTTATGGAGACCTAAAAAGAGAGTTACTCTGAGATGAAAACCTCTTAATAAAGATTTTTCTGTGAAGAACATCTGGAGCTCTCTTGATATTAGGTAGCTATAGTGTTCTAGTACTTTGGGAGACAAAAAAGTGGCATGTCTTAATTTAAAATAGGGAAGGCCAAATCTGCCTCTGTTCTTGGGTTGCTGGAGTTTAGAGAGGGAAATGTGTACCGGTTTGCCATCCCAGATGAAGCCTCTAAATGACAAGTGTATCTTTTTAAAAATAGGTGAAGGTATCTATACAGGGAGGTGCCGAAGGAGATAGTATATTTCAGGGGCTAACGTCCTGTTAATTGATTGAATCTTTCCCCACAGAGATAGGTTCATATGCTTCCATCTATGAAGGTCTTGGGCTCTCTTTTCTAGTAGTGAAGAGAAATGTATTCAGATGACTTTATTAATATTAGCCAGCAATGTAATACCTAGGCATTTTGTACCATTAGGTGGGTTTTTAATTTGGTTATTGGCCAGAATATTGGAACCCTTTTTGCTGGATAAATGAAGAGCTTCTAACTTATCCAGGTTAAATATGAAGCCTGAGAACCTAGCGAATTCATGTATAACACCTAGTAGGGCAGGTATTGAGGTTGCTGGGTTCATTATGGGACGTAGGCGGTCATCTGCATTAGCCAAAGTGTTATGCCTTTTACCCAGTGTTATGCCAGAGATATCTGCTGAGGTTCTGATTTTGATCAGAAGAGGTTCTAAAGCAAGAACAAATAAAAGGGGCAATAGAAAACAGCCTTGACGGGTGCTTCTTAAGATTGAAAATTTGTTGAAGAAGTGGCCATTAACTTACACTTGTGCTGTTACATCTGTATATAGTACCGTAACCCATCTACAAAAATAATCACCCAGGTTAAATTTATTCAACACGTGCACGGTGTGATTTCATTCTAGACAGTCAATTGCTTTATTGGTGTCCAAAGAGAGGAATAAATTGTGCCATAGTTTATTAGAAGCACACACGAGATGTAGAGCTTTCCTGAAGTGAACCGAATTGTGACTGTGTAAATGAAACCAACTTGGTCAGGGTGGACCAGATTTTGCATTACCGTGTTTAATCAATTAGCTAAGACCATGGCCAATATCTTACAATCTATGTTTATAAGTGAAATAGGGCAATAGTTTTTGCAGAGGGTTGGATCTTTAGGCACTTTTACACACAGGTTTGTAAAACGAAATAAACATTACCTGTGTGGCGCCGCTATACTCTGTTGCATTTGGGTTTCCTGTTATACCCCTGCAAGTATTCCGGCTAATCCCACCTCCATTTGTTTCAGCTGCCCCAGAGTTTGCTGCTCCAATGGCAGTTTCTGCAGTGGTACCGGAATGGCTGTTTTACACATCCAGATAAAATGAAACATGTTCGTGCAAACCGCAAGAAGCAGAGATTGAGGTTTGGCAAACGTTCACCAAGGGAATGAAACAAATGCTTTTTACACACAAGGGATGTAACAGAATACTGTTTCCGTAACAGTTATTCTGTTACATAGACCTGTGTGAAAAAGTGCCTTTTGTCCCTCTTAGGAAGAACAGAGACATTAGTTATTCATAAATGAGCACAGGCGAATACCCTGTGCATAATTGGGGAGAGTTTCTGAATGGTGGCCATATAAAACTCACATGAGAGCCCATCTAAGCCTAAGGCTTTACCAGATGTCAAGGACATTGTGTTTTTTATTATTTCTTCCTGTGAAATAGGGTTGTTGATCAAAGTGTTATCATCCTCAGAAATAGATGAAAGGAATAGGTCTATGACGAGGCTCTCTAAAGCGGTGTTATCAAATTTAACCTGAGATTTATATAAACTAACGTAGTATCTCTACTAAAAACAGCAGCAGTTTGTTCGGCGATTGTAACCGTTTTCCCTTTATCATTTTTTTATGGGGGATAGTTTAGTACTTTCTGAAATGTTACGGAGTTTATGGGCTAGCAATGTCCCCTGAGCTTCTCTTGCCTCCCAGTATTTTTGCTTTAGTTTGAAAAGAGTATATTCTGCTTTCTGGCTAAGGATGGTGTGTCTTTGCAAATTTAAGACCTATCTCATGGCGTAATTCTGATTTTGTAATCTTATTTTTTGAATTTGGATACAACGATTCCTTGTTTTTTCACTTGGTTTCTAAGTCGAATAGTTCTTTTTCTTTATGTTTCTTTTTAACGCTTGAATAGGAGATTATTCTACCTCATAAACAGACCTTGAATAAATCCCACAGAATGGTGTCAGAGACATCTCCTGTGTCATTCAGCCCAAAAAATGCTTTTCTCTGTATTCATCAGTTTAACAAAATTAGCTGTTATTAAATCTCTATGCTTTATCTGGAGAAGAAATGTCCTCAATAATAATTCTGTCCGAAATAGGGACATGATCTGAAATACTAATGTTACCAATGTTGCAAGCTGTTGGACCAGGGATAAAAGACTTAGTCACAAAAATATAGTCTAAACAGCTGTAGGAGCCATGTCTAGCCAATCTGAAAGTGTAATCCTGATCGTTAGGGTGGGTAAGCCCCCAGGAGTCCACCAAGCCAAATTCTTTACAAAGTCTCTTACATGCCTTTGAAGAGAAAATCTGGTCACTGGAGGCTTTGTTATTTCTATCAAAATAGTTCAAAACTGTGTTTGTATCTCCTGCCGTAATCTTATTCATTGTGTTAACATTCAACATAGTGTTGGCTAAGGAGGAAAGAAAGAGGATTGGCTTGCATTAGGAGCATAAATACTTACAAGAGTGACTTCTCTGCCATCTATTTTGACCTTAACGATAGTAAATCTACCTTCTGGCTCTACCAGTGTGGCGACAACAGAAACATTTAATTATTTATGGAAAAGATACATATACCCCTATTCTTGGAATTGTAAGGACTACAAAAACTTGTCCCAACCAAGATTTCTTAAGTGTTAGTCTCCAGAGAGAGGTGTGTGTCGCCTGCAAAGATGCAATGTCAGTTTTTAAAGCTTTGAGATAGGATAGTATCTTGGTTCTCTTAATAGGATTATGACATCCTTAGATATTCCAAGAGTCTATTTTAAGAATCCACCCCCCCCGTAGTCGTACTTAGCAAATAAGCAAAAGAGTAAAACTTTTGACTTTGTAAGTGATTCAATAAAAGCAATGTAATTTACCAGTAGCTGTGACAGAATATAACTAGACTAAAACTTTGCAAACATTTCTTATTTTTTAGTTGTTTAACCAGGAGTAGCACACTAAGCTGAAAGCTTTTTTACAGGAGCAACCTGGGAACACAGGGAAGTTAAGTGACTTGCTCAGGGTCACACAGTATGCAAGTGGAAGCTGTGGGATTCAAACCCAGGTGTGGTCTGCTGGATGCCACCAGATTAGCAGCTCAGAGCCTTAAACCACTGCACTATACTGGCTCCCTTTCAAGTTCTGAAATGCTTTTTAACACCTAGAGCAAGATGTAGAGCAAAATGAAAATATTACAAACGCAAGCTCACAGGCTCATGGGGTAATAGCAGAAATTTGGGGGAAAACATCAAAAACCTCACAGGGAAACCCATTAAATCCTCTCCCTCTATGATCGATGTTAATGGCACTGTTATTCAGAACCATAAAGTAATAGCTGATACCTTTAATGTCACTTTTACTGATCTAAGCAGTTTACTTCCCCAGACTTTTAACAAACCCATCTTACCCGGTAACAAGGACAAAACTGTTCCTCATCCCAATATTCCTCCCTTCTATTTCAGAAGGGTGTCCCTTGCTGAATCCAGAAAATACCTCCGGAAGGTATTGGGTAAATCCAGATTTAGCAGTGACCCACTGGATCTAAAACTCTTCTCCCTCTCCCTTGATGTTGTTTTATTCCCTCTTACCAAACTCCTAAACCTCTCGCTGTCCCTTAGACAGGTTCCCAAACCTTGAAATTCTGCTGTTGTCACTCCTGTACACAAACATGGTGATAGGTCTCAACACTCCAATTAATGGCCCATCTCAGTTCTCTCCCCGCTGTCTACAGCCCTTGAGCGCATTGTAGCAGACCAACTGTCTGAATACCTTCACAAATATAACATCCAGTGTCCGCAGCAACCATACCTCTCAACTGTACCACATTACGAGGAACGTTCCTCATTTTACTTCACAAAAGCTCCCTGTTCCACATTGTGAGGACTTGTTCCACATTCAAAGTCAACATTTTATAGCAAAAATCCACAGTAAATGATGCAAAAATATATATTATTCAATTAATAACAGACTTTCTGAACATAAATGCAACATTTTAACAGTGTTTTGAGCTTCTTAGGTAAAGATTTGATTAAGTGTTCCACATTTTGCCCATTTGTTCCACATTTTGACAGGCAATGTTCCACATTTGGGGGAAAAAAGGTTGAGAGGTATGGCAGCAACATGGCTTTAGAATAGCATATAGTACAACCACTGCCCTACTTGAATATACTAGTCACATTCGAAAGGCCTTCAACACTGGACAGTTGTTAGGTGCAGTGTACGTAGACCTAACCAAGGCCTTTGATACCATAAATCACCAACTCCTGTTGAACTCCCTTCCCACCCCTGGCCTCTCTAAGGAGGTAACTAACTGGTTTGAAAGTTACCCAGTGGGAAGGTACCAGCAAATTAAGACTGGGGACTCACTTTCCCATAGCCTTCCTGTGCATTCTGGGGAACCCCAAGGCTCTATCCTTGGGCCACTTCTCTTTAGCCTCTTCATTAACAACCTTCCAGCAGCCTGCAATCATAAAATGATCCTATACGCAGATGATGCTGTCCTCTCTTCTACCCACTCTGACCCAGCCCATTTATCCCTTGACCTATAGGCAAATTTTATCCTTGTTGAAACTTGGTTTGATGAGCATGAACTGCTAATGAACGATAAAAAAAAGGCCATGCTGTCCTCCAACTCTCACAGCAAACAGATCATGCAGCTTAAGTATCCTGAACAAACACCTCCCTCTCGATCTGGTCCAGGAGTTCAGATACCTTGGAATTACGCTCGACAGCACACTTTCCTATAGCACCCATGTTAGTCTCACCTCCAAAACCATAAACTCTGACCTCAGCAGTTCTGACTGTACCCACTAGGATGACTCGCTGCTACATCTTTTACTAGCCCCTTCCACTACATTCTCCTCTACCTTCCTAGTCTCGTACCACTCACTCACTGCTTCCTCTTCCCTCCCCCTCTTTGACTCTTCACCTCCCTTCCTCCCGGTAACCCCCTTCCACTCTGTCCCACCTTCCCCACTGTCCCACCTTTTTCTTCCCCTACCCCATGCTGCCACTACTTTCCTCCTCTCTACCTCCCTCCTACATGAACCCCTTATTCACTCTCTATCTCCCTCCTATGTGAACCCCTTATTCACTCTCTATCTCCCTCCTACGTGAACCCTTATTCACTCTCTCTCTCCCTCCCTCCTTCGTGAACCCTTATTCACTCTCTCTCTCTCCCTCCTTCGTCAACCCCTTATTCACTCTCTCCCTCCCTCCTACGTGAACCCCTTATTCACTCTCTCCCTCCCTCCTACGTGAACCCCTTATTCACTCTCTCCCTCCTCCTATGTGAACCTCTTATTCACTCTCTCCCTCCTACGTGAACCACTTATTCAGTCTCTCTCTCCCTCCTATGTGAACCACTTATTCAGTCTCTTCCTCCCTCCTTCGTGAACCACTTATTCAGTCTCTCCCTCCCTCCTACGTGAACCACTTATTCACTCTCTCCCTCCCTCCCACGTGAACCCCATATTCACTCTCTCTCCCTCCCTCCTGCTTAACCCCTTATTCACTCTCTACCTCCCTCCTACGTGAACCCCTTATTCACTCTCTTCCTCCCTCCTACATAGAAACATAGAAACATAGAATTTGACGCAATAAGCCGCTTGGCCCACCCAGTCTGCCCATTCCTACCTACTGGATAAGCTGCAGATCCTAGTTAACCAGCAGCCTACTTCTTCCTACCCCCACCCCCCAGAATTGCCTTATGACTATCCCATGCATGCTTGAATTCCCCCACTGATTTTGACTCCACAACCTCCTCTGGAAGGCCGTTCCATGCATCCACAACCCTCTCTGTGAAAAAATACTTCCTTAAATTACCTCTGAGCCGCCGCCCCCCTTCAAATTGTGCTCTCTTGTTCTTGCACACCTCTTTTTTTGAAAGATGCTACCCTCTTGGACTTTGTTGATTCCCTTGAGGTACTTGAAAGTTTCTATCATGTCCCCCCTCTCCCTCCTTTCCTCGAGGCTATACATATTAAGCTCCTCTCTCTTCATATGACTTCCGGTGCAGACCCTGCACCATTTTAGTTGCCCTCCTCTGGACAGCTTCCATCCTGTCTATGTCTTTGCGGAGATTGGGTCTCAGAACTGCACACAGTACTCTAGATGGGGTCTTACCAACTGTCTGTACAGAGGGATAATAACTTCCTGTTTTCTACTGGTGATGCCTCTCCCTATGCATCCCAGTACCCCCCAACCCTCCTTGCTGCCCTCTCACATTGCTTGCCCATCTTTGGGTCATCTGATATGACTACCCCCAGGTCCCTTTCCATTTTTGTTGTTGTTAGTATCTCAACCCCCATTGTGTACTCTTCCCTGGGTTTTTGTTTCCCAGGTGCATTACCTTGCACTTCTTAGCATTGAATCTAAGCTGCCATACATTTGACCATTCCTCTAACCTTGCCAAGTCCCTTCTCATTCTTTCCACCCCACCCTGTGCATCAACTCTGTTGCAGATCTTAGTGTCATCTGCAAAGAGACATACTTTTCCTTCAGTCCTTCTGCATGTAACCTTATAAAGACATTGAGAGGACCGGTCCTAATACTGAACCCTGCGGTACCCACTAGTAACCCTCCTTTCTTCTGAGTGGACTCCATTTACTATAACTCTCTGTGTCCTATTCTCCAGCCAATTCTTTACCCAGGCTGTCATCTTGGGACCCACTCCCAGGCTGGCTAACTTGTATATTAATCTTTTGTGTGGGACTGTGTCAAATGCCTTGCTAAAGTCTAGGTAGGCCATGTCACAGCCCCTCCTGATCTACTACTTTGGTCACCCAGTCAAAGAAATCTATCAGATTCGTCTGGCATGACCTTCCACTGTGAATCCATGCTGTCTAGGGTCCTGTGCCCTCTGGCCTCTAGATACTCGACAATTCTTTCCTTTAGAAGTGATTCCATCATTTTCCCTATCACTGAGGTTAAACTAACAGGTCTGTAGTTTCCTGCTTCTGCCTTGCTCCCACTTTTGTAAGAGAATCACATCTGCCCTCCTCCAGTCCTCGGGTACCACCCCATCCTTCCATGATTTGTTAAAAGGGTAGTCAGTGGTGTCACTAGTTCTACCCTTAGTTCTTTTAAATTCTGGGATGAATCCCATCAGGCCCCTTGCTTTGTCCACCTTCAGTTTTAAGAGTTCTTTCAGAACCCTTTCTTCTGTAAATGGGCGGTATCAACTTCTGTATCCAGAGTGTTACTACTGTTTGTTTATGTATCTCCCCTCTTTCTTCGTAAGTACTGAGCAAAATATTTGTTTAGTATCTCTGCCTTTTCACAGTCTCCTCTGCCCACCCTCCCTCCCTTTATTAAGCCTCATATCCCTCCCTTGGTCTTCCTTCGCTCCCTGATGTACCTATAATTGTGAACCCCTTACTCACCCTTTCCCTCCCTCCCTCCTACGTGAACCCCTTATTCACTCTCTACCTCCCTCCTGTTAACCCCTTATTCACTCTCTCTCTCCTCCTCCTACATGAACCCCTTATTCACTCTCTCCCTCACTCCCTACTATGAACCCTTATTCACTCTCACCCTCCCTCCTACGTGAACCCCTTACTCACCTTTCCTCCCTCCTATGTGAACCCCTTATTCACTCTCTACCTCCCTCCTGTGTTAACCCCTTATTCACTCCCTCCCTCCTACGTGAACCCCTTATTCACTCTCTCCCTCCCTCCTATGTGAACCCCTTATTCACTCTCTCCCTCTCTCCTACATGAACCCCTTATTCACTCTCTCCCTCCCTCCTATGTGAACCCCTTATTCACTCTCTCCCTCCCTCCTACGTGAACCCCTTATTCACCTCTCCTCCCTCCCTCGTGAACCCCTTATTCACTCTCTCCCTCCCTCCTCACGTGAACCCCTTATTCACTCTCTCCTCTCTCCCTCATGAACCCCTTATTCACTCTCCCTCCCTCCCCCCTCATGTGACCCCTTATTCCTCTCCTCCCTCCTCATGAACCCTTATTCCTCTCTCCTCTCTCCTCGTGAACCCCTATTCACTCTCTCACCTCCCTCCCATGGAACCCCTTATTCACTCTCTACCTCCCTCCTACATAGACCCCTTATTCACTCTCTCCCTCCCTCCTCCTCATTGAACCCCTTATTCACTCTCCCTCCCTCCCTCCTACATGAACCCCTTATTCACTCTCTACCTCCCTCCTATGTTAACCCCTTATTCAGTCTCTCCCCATGTGAACCCCTTATTCACTCTCTACCTCCCTCCCTCCTATGTGAACCCCTTATTCACTCTCTACCTCCCTCCTACGTGAACCCCTTACACACACTCTCCCACCCTCCTACGTGAACCCCTTACTCAATTCTCCCTCCTTCCTACATGAACCCTTTAGTCACTCACTCCCTCCTTCGTGAACCCCTTATTCACTCTCTACCTCCCTCCTACATGAACCCCTTATTCACTCTGTCCCCCTCCCTCCTACATGAACCCCTTATTCACTCCCTCCCTCCTAAGTGAACCCCTTATTCACTCTCTCCCTCCTTCGTACTTGAACCCCTTATTCACTCTCTCCCTCCCTCGTACTTGAACCCCTTATTCACTCTCTCCCTCCCTCGTACTTGAACCCCTTATTCAGTCTCTCCCTTCCTCCTCGTGATCCCCTTATTCCTCTCTCTCTCCCTCCCTCGTACTTGAACCCTTATTCTCTCTCTCCTCATTACTTGAACCCCTTATTCCTCTCCCTCCCTCCTACACTTGAACCCCTTATTCCCTTTCTACCTCCCTCCTCCTATGTGAACCCCTTATTCACTCACTCCCTCCCTCCCATGTGAACCCCTTATTCACTCTCTACCTTCCTCCTACATGAACCCCTTATTCACTCTCTTCCTCCTCCTACATGAACCCCTTATTCACTCTCTTCCTCCTCCTCCTACATGAACCCCTTATTCACTCTCTCCCTCCCTCCTTCGTGAACCCCTTATTCACTCTCTCCCTCCCTCCCTCCTACGTGAACCCCTTATTCACTCCCTCCCTCCTCCTATGAACCCCCTATTCACTCTCTCTCTACCTCCCTCCTACGTGAACCCCCTATTCACTCTCTCTCTACCTCCCTCCTACGTGAACCCCTTATTCCTCTCTACCTCCCTCCTACATGACCCCTTATTCACTCACTGTCTCTCCCTTCCCTCTCCCACCCCTCCCCTCTTTCCTCATTTGCTTGACTTCCCACCCTGTGTAATGCCCAGTACATTTTGCCTCTTCCTCTACCCCTGCCCTTCTTCCACCCCATTCTGCTGTTTCACACTTCCCCCATCTTCCCTTCCCCCAGCTTGCCACCATATTTTCCCCTCCCCTCCTCCCCTCCGCATGCTTGCCCCTGCACTTTTGTTGCCACTAGCACTTTATGAGAAAGTCTCCATTTCTTTTTACTGCTTTTACCCTGTTCACCCTTTCCCCCTCCCTTCACCCTTTATTAGATGTTGGCATCAATATTTTTGGTCAATGTTGTATCTTCACTAACTGTAAGTTACATTGTTTGCATCAATTCCACTTTGTTTTTTTTGTTCCACAATTGTATCTGACACGGAACCTTTGAAAAAGAACCTCTGGTTCAAAGGTATTTGTAATGCCAGAACTCAATAAATAAATAAATAAAATTATAAAGAAGTATTTTTCTGATACACTGTAAATGAAACCGAAAAAGTATCAATATAATCTAGACAAACAAATAATTAGCATAATGAGTTACAATATAGGTAACAGCATAATAACTGCATTGATGGAATTTAAGCTATGCTACAAAATGAAGGAGAAACCAGTAGGTGAGCGTGAAGCAGTACACGGTGGATGGCAAATCACAGAGTCGCACAGTATATGAGAAACCTTTGCCAGTGGTTCTTTCTTCCAAGGTACAAGTTTTGTGCTGCATTATCCTGTCATATACAGGTGTGTGACACAAACCAGATAAAAAAAAAGAAAAGAAAGTGCTGGCTCTCATTTACAATAGTTGGGACTTACTCACTACTAGCAACATGCATAAATTCTTAAAATCTCAACAGCAGCCAGCCTGGTGGCACTGAGGGTTGAGGCGCTGGATGTCGCACCACGCTGGCGACCCGGGCTTGAGAGTGAGCTTGGGTTGCTGGGAGTCGACCAGGGAGGAGAGGATAGAGCATCCAGAGGACAGCTGTCCTGTCCTGGGGAGGGTGGGCCAAAGACTCCTCAGCAGCAGCAGCTCCCAGTGGAGGCTGGGGGGTGCATCAGCTGGGGTCGCACACACATGGAGTAGAGGCCATGGCGGATGCCCGCGAGAGGTGTGCAGGGGCATGCTCATCTCACGCTTGGCATCATTGCACTGTCCGTGCCTCCAGGGTTCATGATTGCACATGTAAGAGGAAACACCCCATGATCTGGGAGGACAACGATGCGCTGAGGCCCCCACGCCCACCGCTGGATCCCACCATTCAGAATTCCTGATATCTGCTGACCCTTACCCTGCCTGCAGTATTTCCAGATTGAAGGCGCACCGAGGATGTGGAGGTGGCCCTGCCCTGTGGGGTACAAGCCAGGGGGCTAGCTGCAGGTAGGAAGTGGGGAGTCAGGAGCACTGGGAGGGGACTCACGATGGAGGATCGCAGGCCAGGTGGGAGAAGGCTGAGGGGACATCCGCGGGACTTCCCAGAGAGCAGCAACCAGAGGGAAAAAGAGAGGGGGAAAAAATCTCAACAGCAGAAAGGTTGCATAGATAAATTAAATGAAAAATAAAAAGACATAGGTTTCAGTATGCCCATTCCTGGGTAGAGGGGACTAAGAGAGAGGGGAGTCCAAGTGGAAAAAGAAAGGAGAGAAAAAATGGGAATGAAGAGGAATCCTGTTCGCTCCTTAGGTTATGCACTTCTTATAGAGAATGCTGGAATAAATCATGCTGCAGCAGCTGTTGCATAAAATCATATCAGCCCAGGTGGTATTTCTTATGAAAGATTAAGCCAACACAGCTACCTGTGATTCTCAGTGTTGCAGTACATCATCCTAACACATCCTGGTTATGAGGTGGCATTTACCCAGCAAGGAGCTTACATCCAGATTTTAACTGATACACAGTATACAGAGCCAAACTACCCAGAGCAGAACTTGTATCGCAGCAGGAGAATGTATTCAGTTATACAAACTGCTCTGATAAAGCAAAGAAAAAAACAAAAACAGCTAGTTAGAGACCATGACATGATGCCACTCCTGAATAAATTCTCAACTTCATGGCACCTATGTCCTTAGAAATTTAAAACTGTCTGCCAAAATTAGATTGCATTCATGTCAGTGGGTGCATGAACTAATTTTTAACAGGATTTTTAACTGCATAGAAAGTCCCAATCCCTTTGTTAGTTTTCTGTGTATGCATTACAATAACAACACTTACCATCCTGGAAGTGCAGAATATTGCCTAACAGAGCACCATGAACAAAGGACGTGCACCAACAAGAGACTGTACTTTGCTGCATAAATAAAATAGTAATGGCTGGCCTGGTGGCACTGAGGTTGAGGCGCTGGACACCTTACCTTGCGTTACACTGGCTACCCAGGTTCAGGAACGACTTCGGGTTATCAGGGTGCCGGCGTGGGGGGGGAAAGGAGCAGGATCGAGTGGAGCCGGTAGGCTGCTCTCCTCTCCAGAGGGTGGAGGGGGTGGGTTGTCACCCTCCTGTAGTTCCACTCTCACTGGGTGGAAGTCTGGTGGGAAAGTGTAGGCAGAGGGGACAGCAAGGACAGGAGGGTGGAAGGAGATGAGCTGGCATCATGTTGTGCGTGCATGCCTCCACACGCATGCACGGCCGTGTGCCAGGGGCCTCGGAGGGCGGGGACAGACAAAACACCATAAACATAATAATTAAGATAAAGAAATAAAATGTTAAGATAGTAAAAAACACCAATAGTATGCAGAACCTTCAGTTACAGTAATACTAAAATTTTTAACAGCAGCCACAACGAGTTATTGAATACAAGTGTACAGGAAGTGCATATTGACTGTGATTGGATGTCACCGGACAGAGTATTAGCGCATTACGTATTGAGCAATAAAGTAAGGAAGGACCGGAATAGAAACCTAAATCTTTCAGTCCTCTTGCGTAGCAGAAACAACCATTGCTTCAGGGGCATGAGAAGAGTCCAGAGTCGGTTCCAAAGAGAGGCGAGGTGGTTGGGGGAATCAGATTGTCTCTGCTCCTGCCTCTGTTCCATTTCTTCGAGTTGAACCTGGACTGCATGTAGCAGTATGGAATGTAGGATCTGTTTGATGGCATGCTTTTCTGTCTAATAGAAGAATTGAGAACTGTTTTCAGCAACAAGTTACTCTTAACAGCAGTAGTATATAAATCCAGAGTAGAAGTTATACACTGCTTGTCCTCAGCAGCCCTGTTTGAGTTAGAGTGGGGTTTCCATTGAGTGACGTTAGTGCGAGGACCAGCTGCATCTTAGTGGAATCTTCATGGTAGCTTTTGCTGTTGTCATGGGAACCCATAGAACTCAGGTGATTGTTTGAAATGGAGGCAGTTTCAGATACTGGAAAGCCAGTTAAGTCCTCTAAGAGTTTCCAAGCCTCTTCTGGGGTCTCACAGATTTTAGATTTTTGACCCTGAATAGCGGGATATTTTAAGTAGTAAGCAATGTTCAGCTTTTGAAAATGTCGCTTGACCTCATTTAACGCTGTACGCTTCTCAACAGCCATTCCAGAAAAGTAATGAAAGAAGGAAATTTTAGCACTTCTCCAAAACATCTTCCCCTTTTCTCTAGCCAACCTCATAATCTGATCTTTAACAGAGAACCTTAGAAAATAGGCTATGATAGCCCTGGGGTTGGCACCATTCTGCGGCAGAGGACGAAAGATCAGTGGGCTCTCTCAGTCTCTAGGGGCCAAGCCCACTGATGATTAAAGAGCTCAGGAATCAATTGTTGTAGGAAAGCACTTATGTTTGTTCCTCGATCCCTTCCGGAACACCCACTATTCGCATGTTGTTTCTCCTTTCTGTTTTCTAATCGTCAACCTTTTGGAGTAGATATTGAATATGGTTATTCTGGTGGTCTGTTTTATTATCCAGAGTTTGTACAGTGTCATTTAGCTGCAGAGTTTGTACAGTGTCATTTAGCTCCAGTGGTTGTACAGTGTCATTTAGCTGCAGAGTTTGTACAGTGTCATTTAGCTCCAGTGGTTGTACAGTGTCATTTAGCTGCAGAGTTTGTACAGTTGTTTAACCAGGTATAGCACACTAAGCTGAAAGCTTTTTTACAGGAGCGACCTGGGAGCACAAGGAGGTTAAGTGACTTGCTCAGGGTCACAAGTATGCAAGTGGAAGCTGTGGGATTCAAACCCAAGTCTGGTCTGCTGGATGTCACCAAATTTGCAGCTCAGAGCCTTAGACCACTGCGCTATACTGCCTCCTTATGTCATTTAGCTCCAGAGTTTGTACAGTGTCATTTAGCTCCAGTGTTTGTACAGTGTCATTTAGCTGCAGTGTTTGTACAGTGTCATTTAGCTCCAGTGTTTGTACAGTGTCATTTAGATGCAGAGTTTGTACAGTGTCATTTAGCTGCAGAGTTTGTACAGTGTCATTTAGCTCTAGTATTCTTTTCTCATTGCTGTCCACCCTCCCGGTAATTACGGCAGAATCTTTTTGCAGTTTGTCTAGAGAAGCCTTCATGTCAGTGACATCTATTTTAAACCCACTTGGCATTTCCTTACTGTACTGAATGTTGGACTTACTCTGTCCAGACAGTGAAGCACTTGATTGTGTGGCTGTCTTTGGTCCCTCGGGAATTTTTTGCCCCAGCTATTGACATGATAGTGACGTTGGCTGACAGGACTGAAACAGCTGATTTTTGATTTGAGGAAAAACAGAAAAATCTTTAAGGAACAAATGCGGATTTTGCAATATTTCGTTCCTCTGGTTAATATTTTAATCAATGAAGGAGAATGGAACAGGAATTTTAGTTGTGGCCCATCAAATTGTAAAATAAAACAGATGGGTGAAGCAGCAGCTACAGGGTTAAGTGGCCATACTCATCAGTGCCGTGCACACGCTTCTAGCAAATATGTTTTACAGACTTTTATGGGTAAGCTGTTGGGACTGCTAACAGACCAACTCCTCCTCAGAGATTTCAGTTTAATTTAAATTCCAAATTAGATTCTTCTAGACCTAGTACACATGGAATTACCCAATCGCAAAGATGCCTGAGTAAAATGTCACATCACCTAGTGTTGGTGGATATTTGACGGTGCCTCTTTCCCCGGATAAAACCTACACTCATTACTCTCCAAGGCATAATAGTTCCTCACACCTGGATTTCTTTATCACATCCTGTGAGCACTTCCACATTATTTAGGATATGGTATATGGTCCCTGGGTACTCTCACACCATAACTACTTATTAATTAAGGTAAATGTGGGTAAGCTAGGGTGAAAACACATTTGGCACCTTAATAATCAAGTCCCAAATCTCCGCTGGCTTTAAACAAATAATTGCAGACAGTGATAACGGAGTGGTAACAGACCCCATCTTATGGGATACTATTAAAATAGTGATAAGGAGCAATATCATTTTTATATTGCAGGTGTAACCCCCCTGCAAATGGGGGTTCCCAAAAGACTTCCAGGAGCTTGCTTGAATGCTCCAAGCCTGAATGGTGTTTGGCATTTAAGCCATTTATCAATGAGTGTTTTTAGAGCCTCTGGTACTGTCTCTTTAAGAGCTGTCTGCTTGCAGACATAATTAGTTTGTATGGGGGGACTGTGTGCTTCTCTGAGTACCACTCGAGCTGCTGCCAATTCACTTCATTTTTGCAGTCACTAGGAGTGCAAAGGAACCTATCTGAAAGATGTAACTGTTTGCCAGAAATTATTTAGAGTAATAATGAAATTACAGTTTGTCTAACCTGCTTTCTTTGCAGTCAGAACTGTGTCTGCTAGTTCCCATTCTAGTTTTGAACTGCTGAACTGGACCAATCAGTGTGGGGTAAGCTAGCTCTAAAATGATACCTTGGACTCATAATCTGAGCCAGCCACAAGAGGATTGTATGGGCAGTGACTCTGGGAGATGTAGTTTAGACTTCAGTGCCTTTTGGACCAACAGCAGCAGTCTATTGTGAGTGACAGCCAATCCAGTCAAGAACTGGGAGGAACTCAAAGGAAGTGCCCGTTTGTCAGTTGGAGTTTCAGTTGAGCTTTGGCAGTGAAGAAGGAAGGAGCCCTGTGCTTTTTCAGTGTGCAGTTTTAGTCAAAAAACGTGTGTAAGGCCCAGAGTTCCGGTCTGCAGCTTGTGTAACAGCTTGTTAGGACTGAATCCGTCCTGTGAAAAGAATCAAAGGATCTCTGAAGAGTAGAAACCAGGCTCACCCTGTAGAAGACTGGAAGAATTGCTGAAAATTGCACTCGGTCTGTCAGGAACTGAATCTGCTGTGTGTTCTCCGGGTATTGTGCAGTAATTGCGATCGGGATACAGATGCAGCCTGCCTGGTATAGTACTTTCTTTATATGGATGTGTGAAGAGGTTTGTGTACCTCAAGTGAGCCCTGCTGACATTGAAGGACCCTATCTTATTTGGAGTCGTGAGTACTAATTCAGGGTTGCTCCCTGTTGAATTGCCACATTAAATCCAAATGGAATTACTGTACTGCTGACTGTTTAATTCTCCTTTTCTCTGTGTGAAAGGGCCCTACCAGCTGCCACGGTTTGGACTAGCCACTAGGGCTTGGGTACCCAGGGACAGTAACTGATAGGGATAGGCCTGTGCACAGAGCCATAGAGTGAATTATTAGGTGATAAGCTAATTAACCTGATTTCCCCTGTCCTTGTTATATCCCCTAAATAAATCAGAGCTGCTTGTTTCAGCAAAGTTATACTGCCTGAGGTATTTGTCTATGTTAAAGTACTGTACTGTGATTGTTGCACTGTATCTCATTTCACAGGAGGTCCCAGTGCGGAACCAGACCTGGGGGTAAGTGTATACTGTGAAGGTAATTCTGATATATTGTGTGGGCCACTAGTGGGAAGAAGGGGTTGCAGTGTCCCAGAGGGCTGTGACCAAGTTAGTTTAACTATTGCAAACCCTGACCTCTGGGTGGAGGCACCGCCATTGGATCCAGGCCCCTCAACCTGTTAGTGGCAAATCAGGCAGGGGTAGTAGCCCCTGGGATAGCGCCATCTAGGGGTTACATCTTGGAGGCTCACCGCTGGGATTGTGTGTCCTCTAGTGGCCATATTTACGAACCACTGTTAAGAAAAAAATGGGTACCCCGACAGAAGTGGCTGTGCACCGGCTGGTGGAGTGGTGTACTGGGGAGGAGATCGACCCCCAAAATGCTATGCTTATCCTGGACATCCCCCTGGGTATCAATACGGACACTGTGCAGGGAGTACTTTCCAAGGTGGAAGGTTTACAAAACCCTGTGGTGGTGGGTCGGCATGCTAATCTGCTCACCCACACTTTCCTGGCCCTAGTAGAGTTTAAGGATCCCATAGATAGCTCCAAAGTGCCACAGACCATTACCCCAGAGGGAGCCCTCACTGCTTGGAGAGTGATAACTAAGGACAGTAAAGACCTGGGGAATCAGCCCCACCACTATCTGAAACTTTTGAGGAGAAATTTGCTGAATGGTTGCTGGGAGGGAAAACTGTGGAGGACTTGAAGAAACTATTCTTGCCACCTGGGGTGTTCCTCCCCAACACCCTCTCCTGCTCCAGTGCCCGTAATGGTGGCTGAACCAATGCAGACTCCTATTTCTGCACCTGCCATTAGTCACGACTCTTACCGAAGGTTGAGGATCTTCTCTGGCACCTCCCCACCCCCAAGGGGAGGATGACTGGGAGACCTGGATGAGACTATGTTGCCCCCAAGTGCTAGAATGGCAATGCTCGGAAGGTGGCGAAGAGGGTTAGTGAGAGCCTCCGAGGTCCTGCCCTGGCTACCATCCGCTAAACGGGCCAGTAACCCTGAAGCGACTGCACAGGCCTATCTTGAGGCCTTGGAGAATGTGTATGGGAGCCCAGATTCTGATGAGGACCTATGGTGGAGAGTAAGAGATGCACAACAGTACCAAGGGGTTGTTGTCTGTGTATGTATCTCGGCTGGAAAAATTGTTGCAAGAATGCCTCAGAAAGGGTAGTTTGCCAGCGATTGAACTGGACCGAACCAGACTGGACAGGATCCTTAAGTCTGCCCCCTTCTCAGAACTGCTGTTGCTTCAGTTACACCTGGCAAATCGACTGGAATCCCCCCTCCTATGATGAGTTAATGAGAGAAATTCGAGGAGTTGAGAAAAGGCGACCTCGGGAGGGACCTGCACCAATAGCTGTGGCTACGACCCGAGTGACTGAGGGTGACCCATCAAGTGAAGTTCAGGGGCAGAGGTTGGCAGTCAATGAGTGCTCTGACAAGGAAAAAGATATGTCACAATGGGGCGAACTGTTGAGAGAGATCCGGGAATTCAAAAACAGTCCCTTTATGAAGGCCACGCCTGCAAGTACGGGCCCTGACCTATATCCGACTGCATCTGCTATGGGGTGGGGGGTACCCACCCATGTATCTCCTGCTGATAACAGCTCCGAACTCGATTCCTTGACCATGGAAGTGGAGAAACTGAGAGATGTCTCCAAATGCTTATCACGCAGACAGAGATGGCACCAAGGTTTCCAGTTAGTAATACCCGCCCTGGCTCCCAGTGTGGCGCCTCGGCCAGCTCAAACTCCAGAAAGTATGTTTTGCTATAATTGTGGGAAAGATGGGCACATGAAAGGAATGCCAGTCCCAAAGACACTGACAAAGTTGCATATAGGCTACAAGGAGAGCTTGGAGAAGAAATCAGTGGTTAAGAGGTGCGACATGATCCAGTGAGGGCACCAAAATGCTAATTCACGTCCTTTTGTGGCAAGGTCAGTTGCCCAGGCCCCCACTACCGCCTCTCCAGACTGGTCCAGAATAGTGGGTCCCTCCATGGAGACCACTGTAAGGTGAAGGGTGTCTACAAGAGCTATATTAGACAGTGGCTCCCAAGTGACAATTATGTTCCAAGATTGGTATCAGAAGCATTTGTCAGACATACCCTTACAACCATTAGAAGGACTGCATGTATGGGGTTAAGTGGAAGGCCTACCCTATTCCGGGTATATCCGAATTTGGCTGTCTTTCCCCACCTCCGTGGCTGGAGTGGCGAACAAGTAGAGACCCTAGCCTTAGTGTGTCCCCCACTGGACTGTATGATGGTGTCCTTTGTTGATTGGAACAAATGCTCATATGTTCGGAAGGCTGGCACAGTTGTGTTATGAAAAACAGGGGTCAAAGACTAGTAGAGCTTTAAGAGTTCCGGCTTTAATTAAGAAGGCCTATGAGGCACAGAGAGATGCTGAAAAACAGAACCAGAGGAACCGGTCGGAATTGTATGGAAGAAGGATCCTGAGTCTCTGATCCTGGCGCCAAATGCCCAGTGTACCTTACAGGAGAGGTCCGTATCAGAAAGGATGTTAAGAATAAAATATTAATGTTGGATGCACCAGGCGATGGAAAATTGCCAGAGGACTGCTGGTCAAGCCTAGTATTTTGCCGCTAGAGCCCATGCTTATGCCAGAAGGGTAATGGTCCAAGTTCATAATGTGTCTGAAAGAGACATTCGAGTAAACAGAGGTTGCATCCTGGCTAATGTGCATTGTGCAGACACTGCAGTGCTACCCAGCAGCAAGAGTTCAAGGAAGAATGACAGAGTAACGCCTGACTTGTTTGATTTCGCGACTCCGCTGCCAGCTGAATGGAAAGTGAAGATCAGTGAGAAGCTTGCCCAGAGAGACCAGGTGTTTTCTTTAAAGGAATGGGATGTAGGATGCGTGCAGGAGCTGAGCACAATATCCGGCTGCATGACGAAGAACCATTTCGTGAGAGGTCTCGGCGCCTGGCACCTGCTGACATAGATGATGTGAGGCGGCATCTGCAAGAGATGTTAGCTGCTGGTGTAATACAAGAATCCAGAAGCCCTTATGCTTCCCCATTGTGGTAGTGAGGAAAAAGAATGGAACAGTAAGGATGTGTGTGGATTATCGCACCTTAAACGGCGGACTATCCTGATCAGTACACAATGCCCGCATTCAGGATGCTTTGGACTGCCTAAGCGGGAGCAAGTGGTTCTCTGTGCTGGATCTCCGCAGTGGGTACTACCAGATCCCGATGGCCCCAGAGGACCGTGAAAAGACAGCCTTTATCTGTCCGCTTGGCTTCTATGAATTCATGAGGATGCCTCAAGGATTTCAGGTGCCCCAGCCACTTTTCAGCGATTGATGGAGCGTGCAGTGGGGACATGAACTTACTAGAGTGCCTGGTATACCTAGATGATGTTATTGTGTTTGGCAGCTCACTGGAGGAACATGAGAGCAGATTATTTAAGGTATTGGACCGACTGGAGGACTTTGGCCTTAAACTGTCCATTGATAAGTGTCAATTTTTTCAAACATCAGTAAAGTATGTGGGACACATAGTATCCACCGAGGGAATAGAGACCGACCAGCAAAGTTGAGGCCTTGACCACCTGGGCCTACAGCCACAAAATCTAAAAGAACTGCAAAGATTCCTCAGGATTCTGTGGTTATTATCGCAGGCTTCATCAAGGACTATTCAAGAGTGATCCGCCTTCACTTAACCTTTACTCAAGGGTACCCCAACCCACAAAAATACCAAAAGTCAGCATCCCTCAAGACTGAAAGAGTGTATTTTCATCCGAAGAAGTATTTGGGGCCAGCTGGACTCCTGATTGTGAGACTGCTTTTCATGAGATCATATATCAACTTACCCATGCTCCAGTGCTGGCCTATGCCGATCCAAGAAAACCCTTACATCCTGCACACTGATGCTAGCTTGCAAGGGTTGGGGCTGTGTTGTACACAAAACACGAGAATGGCTCTGAGACCAGTGGCTCTTTGCCAGTAGAAGCCTGACCCCTATCCGAAAAGAACTATCCTGTACATAAGTTAGAGTTCTAGCTTTGAAGTGGGCTATTGTTGACCAATTCCATGAGTACTTGTATGGGGCTAAAATACTAGTAAAAACTGACAATAATCCTTTGACCTATGTGCAGACCTCAACTAAGTTGGATGCCACTGGCCATAGGTGGCTTTCTGCATTATCTACATAAGGACTATGCTCGAATACCGAGGTCTGAACCACATAGATGTTGATGCTCTCTCTCCCGGAGGCCTGTTCCCTGAGAATGATTGGGTCCGACTGGCAGAACCTGACATCGGCACTCTGCCGAAGTTTGACAGGGAGGAACAAATGTCCACGGACGAGTGGACTGCATGGTGGATTGCTTGGAGCTCTGAGAATTGCATACCTGCTGTTGCTTATTGCCACTTTTCTGCAATAGACATTGGTGCACTGCCTCAGCTGGACAATGACAGTATTCGGCGGGCTCAATCACGCGATCCCATGATCAAAGCAGCTTTAGAAGCCCTCTATGCAGGAAAAGATGTCCAAATTACCCACTGATTTGAGAACTGCACTGTTATACAAAGAAGGTCCTAAGTTGAAACTGATCAATAAACTGTTATAATAGAGAAAAGTAGACAGAGGGGACAAGTAGACAAACAACAACTAGTGCTGCCTACATGCCTTCGAGACTCAGTATTGAGGTCCTTGCACAACCATAATAGGCACCTTGGTATAGACAGAACACTTGACTTGGTGAGATCCAGATTCTATTGGCCTAAGATGGGGAATAATGATGTGGAGCAACACATTGAATCCTTGTAGTCATTAAGCATAGAGTGTTTTGCCCTAGAGGGCTGCCCCCTATTAACATAACCACCAGTGCACCCATGGAGCTGGTCTGTATTGATTTTCTAAGTTTGGAGTCAGATCAAAGAAATATCAGTAATGTGCTGGTGGTCACTGACCATTTAATGAGATATGCCAAGCTTTCCCACCAAAGACCAGAAAGCATCCACTGTAGCCAAAGTACTTGTAGAAAACTTTTTGTTCACTATGGGGCTCCACAAAGAACCCATTCTGATCAAGGGATAGACTGAGAGTCGTCTGATCAAAGAGATGCTTTTCTGTGGGGAGTGCGAAAGTCCAGAACCACTCCTTACCATTCCCTAGGGGACCCACAGCCTTGAATGCTTCAACCAGACTTACAGATATGCTAGGCACCCTGCACCCAAAGGACAAGCCTAGATGGAGCCAATAAATTAGCACCCTGGTACATTATAACTGCACCAAAAGTGATGCCAATGGATTCTCCTCCACTACCCGCCTGATGTTTCCAAAGAGAAGCTCACCACCAGTAGATGTGTGTTTTGGGGTCTCTCCTGATGGGGTTCAAGATGGACAACTATTTACAGTATGTGCAAAGCAAGGCCCAGCTAACTCCATGCGTACTAACTGGCTCAAACCATGGCTCAAAGAAATCTGGCCAACAAAGAAAGGTATGATAAAAGGTGTGAAAGCACAGGAACTCCAGGGAGGAGATCGGGTATGCTAAGAAATCTGGGACTGTATGGCAAAGTAATAAGATTGCTGACAGATGGCACCATCTCCCTCATATCAGAGCAAACTAGATGATCTGCCAGTGTACAAAGTAAGGCCTGAGAATAATTCAAAAGATGTAAAACAATGCATAGAAACATTTACTGCCCATTGGACAAATCTTAATTGAGTCTGAGCCCTAAGATGCCCTCTGGATCAGTGACTAGAGCTGCCGTTAAGAAAAGATCAAGAAAGTCTGCACCTACAGAAGAAGCGAAGTGTCTCTCCATTAGTCCCAGTTGAGCATGACTGTCAGTCCACATCGGAAGAAAGTGAAGTGACTTTGAATACTATCCTTCTTACTTAACTGAGTCAATTGTTTCGGGCAATCCTCTAGTCAATACTGGAGACAAAGCTGGGCCTTCTGACTGTCTAAGCCCCCAGCTTCATCCCTGGAGCCAATGCTCCAGAAAGTGAAGTGCAAAGCATCAGATCAGATGAAATGGAATCATTGTGCATGGTTGAACTGTTTGAGCTTTCAGGGGAGAAAATGATAGATTAGGGCAGACTGGTGATACAACTTAACAAGAAGAGTATTTTGAGTGCCCTGACAGTCCACTGCCAGTGTCCGCAAGCTCTCCATGCAAGCCAAATGTTGTGGACTCAGAAACTGTAACTCCTGGAGCTGAGAAAGTGCCCCTAGTGTTCTAGCCTCTACTCCCCATGGAGACTCCTGACAAGGAGGACAATGCTGAAAATGAGGCTCAGAGTGCAGAGACTATAACAGTCTCTTAGAAAGACTGGTCGAGCTGTAAAGCCTGTGGTGCACCTCAGTTATGATCTACCTGGGGAGGCCTGTGGACTTGCCCTCTCAATGTTGTCCATAAAGGAGTGTATGTGTCTCCCCGAGCTCATTGCCCAAACTGAGCATCAGTGCTAACTCCAAGTTACTTGTGTTGCCTTCTATATGGTGCCCTTGCCCCATCCAGCCCCAAGGTAACTGATAGGAAGGGCCCCTCTCTTCAGGTTTCATGTACAAGAGGTAATAACTTGAGTTATGGTACAATGTGTATGTAATACTGTGTAAAGAGTGACGTACTGCAATGTTTCAGAAATGTGTTCTTGGTAAAATGATATATTGACTGATGATTACGTATGAGCTTCTAACGCAAATGTATATGGTTGCAGTTAAAACTTATAGGTACTTTGCTTGACGCGGACGCTAAGCTTTCCCATATCAGGAAGGGTGTAACCCCCTGCAAATGGGGGTTCCCAAAGACTTCAGGAGCTTGCTTGAATGCTCCAAGCCTGAATGGTGTTTGCATTTAAGCCATTTATCAATAGTGTTTTTGGAGCCTCTGGTACTGCTCTTTAAGAGCTGTCTGCTTGCAGACATAATTAGTTTATGGGGGACTATTGTTAGCCTCTAGTACCACTCGAGCTCTTTTGCCAATTCACTTCATTTTGCAGTCACTAGGAGTGCAGGGGCCTATCTGAAAGATGGCTTTGTTTGCCAGAAATTATTTAGAGTAATAATGAAATTACAGTTTGTCTAACCTGCTTTCTTTGCAGTCAGAACTGTAGCTGCTAGTTCCCATTCTAGTTTTGAACTGCTGAACTGGACCAATCAGTGTGGGTAAGCTAGCTCTAAAATGATGCCTTGGACTCATAATCTGAGCCAGCCACAAGAGGATTGTATGGGCAGTGACTCTGGGAGATGTAGTTTAGACTTCAGTGCCTTTTTGGACCAACAGCAGCAGTCTATGTGAGTGACAGCCAATCCAGTCAAGAACTGGGAGGGAACTCAAAGGAAGTGCCGGATTTCGTCTAGTTGGAGTTCAGTTGAGCTTTGGCAGTGAAGAAGGAAGGAGCCCTGTACTTTCTCAGTGTGCAGTTTTAGTCAAAAAAGTGTGTAAGGCCCAGAGTTCCGGGTCTGCAGCTTGTAACAGCTTGTTAGGACTAGATCAGTCCTGTGAAAAGAATCAAAGGATCTCTGAAGAGTAGAAACCAGGCTCACCCTGTAGAAGACTGGAAGAATTGCTGAAAATTGCTTTCGGTCTGTCAGGAACTGAATCTGCTGTGTTCTCCCGGTATTGTGCAGTGAATTGCGATCGGGATACAGATGCAGCCTGCCTGGTATAGTACTTTCTTTTATATGGATGTGTGAAGAGGTTTGTGTACCTCAAAGTGAGCCCTGCTGACATTGAAGGACCCTATCTTATTTGGAGGTCGTGAGTACTAATTCAGGGTTGCTCCTCGTTGAATTACCACATTAAATCCAAATGGAATTACTGTACTGCTGACTGTTTAATTCTCCTTTTCTCGTGTGAAAGGGCCCCTACCAGCTGCCACAGGTTTGGACTAGCCACTAGGCTTGGGTACCCAGGGACAGTAACGTATAGGGATAGGCCTGTGCTGAGCCATAAATGAATTATTAAGTGATAAGCTAATTAACAATGATTTCCCCCTGTCCTTGTTATATCCCTAAATAAATCAGAGCTGCTTGTTTCAGCCAAAGTTATACTGCCTGAGGTATTTATCTGTGTTAAAGTACTGTACTGTGATTGTGCGCTGTATCTCATTCACAGGAGGTCCCAGTGCCGGAACCAGACCTGGGTGAAGTGTATACTGTGAAGGTAATTTGATATATTGTGTGGGCCACTAGTGGGAAGAGAAAGGAAGGCAGTGTCCCAGAGGGCTGTGACCAAGTTAGTTTAACTATTGCAACCCCTGACCTCTGGGTGGAGGCACCCGCCATTGGATCCAGGCCCCTCAACCTGTTAGTGGCAAATCAGGCAGGGGTAGTAGCCCCTGGGATAGCGCCATCTAGGGGTTACACAAGCAATAAGAAAATTATGGGAGATCATTTAGAGTCCCTAACGGACCAGCCTGGTACCCTACAGGCACTGAATGCTCAGACTGAGGAGCCTGTAGCTTTACAAATAACTACCCTACAGGCTGAATTTCAGAAATATTTCAGGCTAAAGGGGAGCGGTCATTGTCCTACCTCAGACAGTCCTGTTATTAACACAGTGCTAGGGGAGTGCGCCTTCTTGCGTGCAAGCTCAGGGCAAGTGGAAAAACGCCTGTATCCTACAACTCTGTAGCCTGACTTCGGGTACGCTCAAACATCAGGGTCATTGAACAGCACAAATAGTGCAAGAATATTATAAACGCCTCTATGCAGCAGAAGTCCCTATTGCCTTAGAGAATATCCAGACCAGTTCTAATTCTCTCTACCTCCCTGCCCTGCCATGGAGCAGCAACACATTTTGCTGAGGATGCTGGACGGTCAGGAAAGAGGAGCTCCAATTCACCTTAGGCCTAGCAAAATCTCAGAAGTTCCCAGGACCTAATGAGTATCCGACAGAATTTTACAAAGCTTTTTTGGAGGAACTCCTCCTGCACTTTATCCAAGCCTATAGAGGGGTACAGGAAGGTCAGACCCCATGCCCTACCTGAAATGGGGCTATAATGTTGGCTATTTTAAAACTGGCAAAGGATCTGCGCAGTTCTGCCTAATGCCTCCCAGTATCCATGTTAAGTATGGACTACAAATTCCACATCTCCCAGTATCCACGTTAAGTATGGACTACAAATTCCACATGGCTATATGGGCTCCTAGACTGGTTAAACTCCGCTCACAGTTGATGCACTCAGACCAGTCGGGGCTTATACCATCTTGAAAAACAACAGATAACATCCATAAAACGTTCCACCTTTTGGATTATATGGAGCAGTGTTCCCTGTTGTTCACTCTTCTCAGCCTTGATTCTGACAAGGCCTTCAACAGGGTTGCCTGTAGCTTTCTCTGGAGACTCTGTCAGACTTTCAGTTCCCTTCTCAACTAATGGATTGGCCGTGAATCCTTTATGCCTTCCCTGAGGCATCAGTTCAAATGAACAGCTCCTGCACGTCCTCCTTTGTTTTGCAGTGGTGGCCGAGACAGGGGTGCCCCCCCCCCGTGCTATTCACTCTTTACATTACACCCTTGGTTGTAGCCATCTGATGGAATGGGTGTGTTGAGGGGGTGCCCCTGGGAGCCAGGAATTCAACATTTCAGTGTCTGGGATGATATTTCCCTCACATGATATTTCTCAGTCCCCATACCCTTGGAGGAAATAGTATGCTATGGAGAACTCTCTGGTTTTAAACTGAATCACTTCAGAGTTCATTACAGTTCCACTGCCGAGATAAAATGTCAATAACCATTGAAATTGGAATACTCCTACAAAAACAATTATTACATGTACAATTGCTAAATTATGAAACACGGGCTTAGCAGTTGGTGCAGGAGTTCACCCTCTCGACAGTTACTTTCACAAGGCTTTTTTTCTGGGATATATATATTCGTATGGTAGTCCCCCTCGAGTATTAGATTCTTTGCAGACGCTCCTTATAATGCCCTCCCTCCAAATTATATTTCAGAGACTGGGACAAGATGATGTCACTTGTCATATGAGGGTGCAATGATCCAGGATTCACTACCATACCTTATAAGTCCCAAGGGATAAGGGACGACTGAACCTCCCTAAATTAAGCACTTACGTATTTGCTTCCCAGCTAGGAATAATCTACTGTTGACTTTCCCCAGCATGCTGTTCCCCGTGGAAACATACTGAATTTCATATTAATGACTTATATGACACACCAGAATACCTTTTTTTCTCACCCCTTGAATAAGCTATAGGTGAGGGACAACATATACAGCTATAACTTTGGCACAGTGACAAGGGTTCCATCAAACTGCATGCCATGCATAACTCGTGGCACTGAAGGCCAGGTTCTAGGGGGTGGGGGTAGGAAGAAGTAGGCTGCTGGTTAACTAGGATCTGCAGCTTATCCATCAAGTAGGGGAAATGGGCAGACTGGGTGGGCCAAGCGGTCCTTATCTGCCATCAAATTCTATGTTTCTATGTTAGTCCCAGAGACAGGGACTTTGCTGCATTGCTCCATTGCAAATGGACACAGGCTTTCAGACGTGGAAGCAACTGGGCCTAAAGTATCTGTATTAGTTTATTAATGAACTGGGAATACTCTCATTCAAGACCCTCCAGGGCATACATGGTTAACGGGGTGAGAACATTTTCACTACCGACAACTCAAGGTTCAACTGCTACACACGCGCACCAGGGCACCCCTAAACTCCCTGACCCCATGCCTTAACTACTTAGGATTTCCTAGGCTTTCTAAAGGGAGAACCATGGCAACATGTGATAGGCCACCTTTGACAGGGCCTACAAGAGCTCTGGCCTTACACTTCTGAGTATACATTAAGTAAATGGAATGGTACGCTGCAGTCGTTCACATTTATGGAACCTGGACTAGGTATGCCTTACCAACTTGGAGGGTTACCTCCGCCACAGCCTGGCGTCAATAAGCTAGAAATGCTGATCTGGGTTCTTTTAGACCCCACAGATACAGGCCACACATATGGGACAGGAATGCAGTCATTGCTGGCGATAGTGCGGGCAGATAGAAGCAGATCATCCACACATTTCCTGGGCCTGCCCGAGCCTTAAGGACTTTTGGTAGGAACTAGAAAGACATCTTGACAAGCTCTCCATACACACTGCACTAATCAGTCCCTCTATGGTGTTGCTTTCCATCCCTCCACAGGGGAGGAGGGTGGGTCCTACCCTGTGTCCAATTTTATTGCTTCCCTTGGAAGTAGTCATCAGTGAGACCAAATCCACATTCAAGATGAATTATGGCTTTCTGGGGACAAGATTACTTATTACGATTGATTGATAGGAGCTTACACGGGCTCTGCCTTTTGCCCCTTACTGCCTACCTTAATGAACAGTATTTGGACTGCCCAGTTTTAGTTTAGTTTATTGCTCTAGGAATTATTACCTTTGAGCCAATGGCTCTTTTACAAAGGTTCCACGTCATCAATGTACAAACAAACAAGACATGTTACATAGAATGGTCAGCAAATTATAAAGGTTTCAGTAAGCCAGTATAATACAGTACATCCCAGGAAAAAAACAAAACATTGGAGAAACGGTCAAGGTGGGAAGGGTAGGAGGAGATATGGGGAAGGGAGCAGACTTAGAGTAGTTAGAGTTGCTGCACCATCTGTAGACAGTAGTTATACAATGATAATTGCGAGCCCCCCTCCCCCGTAACTCCACCATACCAGGATATAAAATAATAATGAGAATGTTTGCTGCTGTAAATCTTCACCGTAAGTAATTCAGTGGCATGCATCTATCCTGTATAAGTAACTCAGTGGCATGCATCTATCCTGTATAAGTAACTCAGTGGCATGCATCTATCCTGTATAAGTAACTCAGTGGCATGCATCTATCCTGTATAAGTAACTCAGTGGCATGCATCTATCCTGTATAAGTAACTCAGTGGCATGCATCTATCCTGTATAAAGTAATTCAGTGGCATGCATCTATCCTGTATAAGTAACTCAGTGGCATGCATCTATCCTGTATAAGTAACTCAGTGGCATGCATCTATCCTGTATAAGTAACTCAGTGGCATGCATCTATCCTGTATAAGTAACTCAGTGGCATGCATCTATCCTGTATAAGTAACTCAGTGGCATGCATCTATCCTGTATAAGTAACTCAGTGGCATGCATCTATCCTGTATAAGTAATTCAGTGGCATGCATCTATCCTGTCTAAATCTGTAGCACACACATATTGTGCTTCACGACAGTGGTATCATATGTAAATACATTGTTAAAATGTGTAAAGAGAGGACCTCACTGAAGTTGCATCTAAGCTGGGCTACATTTGATAAGTACATCATAAAACTGGATAACAGAACGACCCGATTGAAGGATGAGATGTTTTGAATGTCTACTTGCTGCTCCAGTGTTGACAGATTGTGTAAAAGCCGCTCCCAATGAAAGCAGTGCTTTGTTTATCTCAGCAGAGTTGAATGGGGGGGTTGCACTGCGTGCCCCTACATGCATGGTATTTATGATCCGGAACTGAGTGTTTATGACACTCACACACGCCCCTTTTCTTTTGCCATGCTCATGCAGCTATTGTCAGTTAGATTACCTTGATGACAGCCATATGTGTGAACATTCCGTGGAGAAACTGCTCGCTGAGTTTTCACACTGAACTCAGGACACTGACTAAGCACATGAAGCTTTCACCTGCAAAATGCTCATTCTAATTGCAATTTTTGGTATGTAGGTGTTTTTAATAGTTTTTTTCCATATAGATTTTTTTTCTCCATGAGCCCCGGCAGGTGACTGTGGTCCTCCTCATGGAGGAACTCACTCTTCGGTCCCATGCATCCCCACTCTGCCGACCCCGGAAATTTCCCCATGAATTGCCACCTATGGTGGGGCTAGGGAGGAAGGCGCTGACCTTCCGAGACCCAATCCAGACACCGGGGTGGTTCTCGGAGACGTGGGGTCATCATAGAACCTGTCAGGCTCCTTTTCCTTTCCCCCCCTCCCCTACCGATGTGAGCATATTGGTACGTGCCTCCTTACCCCTATTGCCCTCCAGCCACCACCAATGGGCAATCAACAAGCAGGACAACAAGTCTCCCTCCCCGAGAGAGGAGAGCAGTCCTCCAGATGCTTGATCCCCCCCCCGACCCCTAGCAACCCAGGCTCGTTCCCGAACCTGGGTTGCCAGCATGGCACGAGGTGTAGCATCCAGCGATTCAACCTCCAGCACCACCGGTCCAGCACATTTTTAGTATTTATGTGAACATTCTGCAGAGCTCCATTTTGCATTATTAATTACCATAATGCTCGTACAATGAAAAATATTACTCTCGTCCCCTATCACTTGTGAGCCTACATTCTGTTAGCCTTCTTGATACCACCATGCCAACCAGCTTTGTACGAAGTGCTTCATTAAGAAATAAATTAATGCAACTTTGCAATACACTGCATGTTGTTCTAACAGTATCCAAACATGCCTGTGCAAATGTCAGAATCGAAACTTAGATCGATCTCTAAATGTCCATTCAATCCGACAAAATCAGTTGCTTAATTTGGATCATAACTGTTTAAAATACAGACCAACAACAAGTAGAAATACTCTGAGGTTAGTGCCGGTCACCAAACAATAGTAAGCTGAGTTTATGTTTATTTATCATTTTTTGACCAGAAAAGGCACACCGGGCTATTGTAGCTAGTTTACAGGTCCGTCCTGGGGTGGATTACATGGACCTGTTGTATTGACGGGGGGAGTGTCAGCCAAGACACTGGGGAAACTCCCTTCCTCTTCTTCGATAAGTGCCATAGGATCTTTTACTTCCATTTTTTATTTCAAGGAAGGGGCTGGAGTAGAACAGTGAGACAGTCTAGGGAGGTCAAATCATGGAAAGCCATGTGTGCAAATGCCAGGAGCCTTAGCAACAAGATGGAAGATCTGGAGGCTGTCATGGTGCAGTCAGACCTGGACATTGTGGCCATCACTGAAACCTGGTGTAATGATAACCACGACTAGGGAGATGGCCATACCTGGCTACAACATATTCAGAAGAGACAGAGCAGGCAGGAAGGGAGGAGGTGGCACTCTATGTGAAAAATGACATAAGGGCCACAGAGATCCAGGAGGAACAAAGTGGGGAGAGATACTGTGGGTTAAGCTGGAAAGGAAAATGGGGACAGCCATTCGCACAGGTGTGGTCTATAGACCACCAGCCCAGGAGGAAGAAACAGATAGGAGTTGATGCTAGCCATCCAAAGGATGGCAGACAAGGTGAGGTAGTACTGGTTGAGACTTCAATATTCCAGACGTGGACTGGAGCATCCCAGCAGCAGCATCAACTAGGAGCAGATTTATCCTGAATCCTTCAGGGTGCCTTCCTCAAGCAACTGGTCATGGAACCAACTCGGCAGAAGGCAATACTGGACCTTGTGCTCACAAACAGGGACAGTGTGATGCAGGTAACAGTGGGGAGCACCTGGGAAACAGTGACCACCAGTCATTGTGGTTTGAAATCACAGAAAGAGCAGAACCAAACCACAAAAACACGTATCCTGGATTTTAGGGGGCAGACTTTGGGAAAATGGAGATACTTGAAAGAGGCATTAAGGGAATGGGACAGAATCAGGGTTGAGGAACAGTGGGCAGTATTTAAAATGGGATTATAAGAACAACAGAATTATGTATTAAGCAGGTTAGCAAGAGAAAAAGGAAGAGGAGACCATTATGGTTTTCCAAAGAGGTAGAAAAAGAACGTGAAAGCCAAAAGATTGCATTCAGGCAATACAAAAGACACAGGCAGAAGGGATAGGGAGAAGTACCAGGAGAAGCAAAGGGAGGCAGGGAGGTCAGTAAGGAAGCCAAAGCTCAGACAGAAGAACACATTCAAAATCAGTGGGTAGAGGGACAAAACCTTTTACAGGTACATAAGTGAAAAAGAATGACAAAGGGAGGGATAGTGAGACTGAAGGGGAGGATGGGGGCACGTGGAGGATGACAACAGTAAAGCTGACATATTGAACAGGTATTTCTGCTCAGTCTTTACTGAGGAAGAGGAGGGTAATGGGTCTGAAGGAGTACAAGGGTGAGAATGGTGCAGAAATGGACACAAGTCCCTTTACATGAGAAAGGGTCCTGAAGGAACTGGAAGTAATAAGAGTTGATAAAGCAATAGGGCCAGATGGGGTGCACCCCAGGGTCCTTAAAGAACTAAGAGAGGAGGTGGCTGAACCTCTGGCTATCCTGTTTAGCCGATCACTGGAAACAGGGGAGGTACCCAAAGACTGGACGACAGCAGATGTAGTCCCCTTATACAAAAGTGGGAACAAAGAGGAAGCAGGGAACTACAGACCAGTCAGCCTCACCTCGGTAGTGGGGAAGATCATGGAAGCACTACTGAAGGAGAGATTGGTGGAACATCTGGTTGTCAATGGACTACAGGACCCAAGGCAGCATGGTTTCACCAGGGGGAGGTCATGTCAGACCAACCTTATTGAATTTTTGACTGGGTGACTAGGGAGGTGGATCAGGGAGGGCAGTGGACATAGCCTATCTGGACTTCAGCAAGGCCTTTGACACTGTGCCACATAGAAGACTATTACACAAACTGGGAATATGGGTGTGGGCAGGACAGTAGTGTGGTGGGTAGGTAACTGGCTGGGTGGCAGGACACAGAGGGTGGTGGTAAATGGCTGTCACTCACAGAGGGAAGAGTGACCAGTGGGGTACCACAGGGATCAGTGCTGGGACCGGTCCTATTCAACATCTTCATCAGTGACATTGCGCAGGATCTAGAAGGCAGAATTTCACTGTTCGCTGATGACACAAAGCTCTGTAACAGAGTAGACACACCAGAGGGTGTAGACAGAATGAGAAGGGACCTGCAGAAAATTGAAGAATGGTCAAGGGTTTGGCAGTTGAAATTCAATGCAAAGAAGTGCAAGATAATGCATATGGGGCACAAAAACCCTAGCACAATATATCAGTTGGGGGGTGAGGATATAGCATGCACCAAGCAGGAAAGGGATCTTGGGGTTATCATCTCTGATGACCTCAAGGTAGAGGAAACAGTGTGACAAGGCAGCAGGTAAAGCAAATAGGATGCTGGGATGTATAGGCAGGGCATTACCAGCAGGAAAAGGGAGGTCATAATTCCGCTATACAAGACACTAGTGAGGCCCCACCTGGAGTACAGTGTACAGTTCTGGAGACCATACCTACTGTAAGGACATAGACAGGGTAGAGAAGGTTCAGAGGAGGGCAACAAAGATGGTGCATGGATTGCATCACAAGTCCTATGAAGACAGGTTGAAGGAACTGAACATGTACCCTGGAGGAGAGGAGGGAGAGAGGGATAGATAGAGACATACAAGTATCTTACAGGGAGGAACAGGGTGCAGGAAAACACTATTTTAAGCGAAAAGATGTTTCAGGACTAGAGGGCATGGGATGAAGTTGGAGGGAGGACGATTCAGAGGAAACATGAGAAAGAATTTCTTCACAGAACGGGTGGTGGACAAGTGGAACACCCTGCCAGAGGAAGTGGTGGGGGGCTGAAACAATCACGGGATTTAAGAATGCATGGGATAGACATAAAGGAATTCTGGAGGTCAGGGGTAAGGTGCAACAGACTTCTAAGAAAACAAACTGAACTTACAAGCTCAAATGGGCAGACTGGGTGGGACATAGGCCCATATCTGCCGACACTGTCTATGTATCTATGTATTTGGACACCGACCAAAGATGGGCAGATGGGACCTCAGTTTTACATCTTATCCGAAGGACGGCACCTCACCAGTGTAGTGCCCCCTTGTATTGTACTACAGTGTCAGTCATGTGATCAGTAGTCCTGACGTGGAACCTTTGTAAAAGAGCTCACGCTCAAAGTTCTTTCCACTATACTAAATAAAAGAAAGAAATAAATGTGTATTAGCCTAGGTGCCTAGTGTGGTGCTAGAACCCACGAACATCCGATCTTCCAGCCCAAGAGGCGAGTGTGCTTCCTACTGAGTCACTGAGACTGACAATATTAATTTATAAATACAAATCCCATCCTATCAATAATGTGACCCTCTTCCACCTGGTCAGCCAAAGCGAGTATTAGACTGCCAACAGACGTTTTATTATTAGGCAGATTGTTTCTCTGTACCTCCCAGTCCTTCAGGCCATCCTGAAATCTGGATTTCCTTATTAAATGTTTAAAACACCTGTGTACAGTTGTTTATTTTATATAGTACTTCAAGTATTCTTACTTCTATTATGTTACCCACAGTACTGCACTTGTAACTGCTGATACTGCATTCATTGTTGAAACTGCCTGCCTCGATTTCTCCCCTTTCCCTCTGGTCGCACCTGGAAATGAGCCTCACTCAGCGTGCCTTTCCCGGTCACCAAACGGTTAAATAAATATGGGAATAAATGGTGTGCTGCAGTTATGGAGATGACGGCTGTACTAACCATGAGCCAGGATGCATGACTTGTAAGATTTGGCCAAAGCAACATATTTCATGTTATACAATTCATGGAGATTGATATATTACTGGTGGTTGATGTGCAGACTGATGGTCCTGACTGATTCATGTGTATTGCAGACTTTATTAAACTCATCACTTAAATATGCCAAGGTAAAACCCATGTCTGATTCAGTTAAATCCAGGTATATCATCATATGCTTTACAAGTCAGTTCAGTATCCATGAGTGTCATGCCATTAACCTTGCTCTGCATTGCTCCTACCATGCCTGTACACTTGATATGTATACCCATGACGTGCTTACCCTGTCCCTGTTGTGCAAGTTATATATTGCTTTTACCTTGCCTTTTACTTATGTCATATTTACCCTGTTGATCCTGTTCATTGTTCTGTATTCCTCTCCTTATGTAACAAGCTCGTTTGTAATACCTCCAATCAATGTATATTGTCTGTATTGCATTACTGCTAAAATCATCTACTGCGTGTATACCTGCCTCCTCTGTAACCCTCCCCCCAGGTCGCACTGTGAGACAAACATCTTTTTGCTCAGCGTGCCTTTCCTGGTGAAACATTTTCAATAAATAAAATAAATAAATAAATTGTCAATTGTCATGTTCGTCCAGTAGGCACAGTTGTCAAAATGATCTACCTTATGGTAAGAAAGCACTGGTCTAGTATCATTTAACATTGAGTCCCCCCACCCACCGCCTCCAACAATGTTTTGCAAAGCAATTTGGGATCAAGATTGTAGTATGACAGTTGATAAAAAAACTATTTATTTGAAGAGTTAAAGGAGGAAAGGCACTCTGAGCTGCAATAACTCATCTCCAGATGCATGCGGTGGGGGGGGGGGAGCGATACAGAGGATGTATGGAATGCAAGATACATAACATTACAGAATATCCAGTTACATAAACAAAACTGAAAAGCACAGTAAACGGTATACATTTACTTTACAGGAAACCAAATCACATATTCACACACAGTGCTAAGCTATACATTTCCAAGACTGAACTTACAAGAATAAGTGCTAACCAAACAGTTATTGGGTAATCTGTACAGTCACAAGGGTACTAGTTGAGGTCAAATTAGTTAGGCCGGGGCAGGGATGGGAGGTAGATTAGCCAGCCAAGGCCTTCACCCTTTGGGGTGCAAGAACCCTGCAAGGGGTGAACGCAGGGAATTAGCATGGAGATTAGTTAACCAAGATAGGCTGGATATTTTTGAAGGAGGAGGTGGTGAGAGGGAGGCGGGGTCAGGTGCAGTGCAAGAGGGAGATGTGTGATGTTGGAGAAAAATGGATGGAGAGGGAGGGGTCTGAGGTAATGGCTAAGGGAAGAAGTTCCAGATACTTGGGAAATATGAGAAGGTGGCTGGCCCTGATGTGGTTAGCCGGGGGGGGGGTGCCAGAGCCCTGTGTAGGGAGTTGTGGAGGGAGTAGAGGGGAGTGCGTGGGACACAGATGAGGGAATGCAGGTAGGGTGGCAGTGAGATAAGCCAGTACTTCCCAATTAAAGAAGCACTATGGGCAAGACGTCTGGCACTGAGAGAAGGGAAGGAGAACGAGGTGTGAAGGTCACAGTGGTGAGCACGAGGTGGACAATCGAGAGTGAAGCAGCAGAAGCCATTGGAAAGACTGTCCAGTCTGGAAAGGGTGGATTTGGGGGTGGAGTTGTAAACTATGTCTCTGAAGTCAAACATACGGAGAATCATCTTTTGGACAATCTCTCTGTGGGCTGGCAGGGAAAGGCAGTTGCTGTGTCTGTACAGAGCACCAAAGTTTGGGAAATAGCTTTTTGTGGCTAGTGTCCACGTGCACTGTAAAGTCAAGGTTCTTGTCGAGTCATAGCCCGAGGTATTTGAAAGAGGAGACATCTTCCAGTAAGGAACAATCGAGGGTATGTAAGGAAGGAGTGGCATCAAGTCTGGTGACCTTTTGTTTGGTGTCAAAGGTCAGAGAGACCATCTTTTTTGGCATTTATAGAGAGTGGATTTGTGCGAAACCAGCGCTGGACATTTCTGTCCCATGCCTACTTGAATCCACTGACTGTATCTGCACCCAGGTCACATGTAGAAACTATACTTCTTTCCTTCTACTTGCAGATCCCCAGCTCTCCCATTAAATAGAGAGACATAGAAACATAGACCATGATGGCAGAAAAAGGAGAGGTCCATCCGGTCTGCCCATATTCCCTATAATCCCTGGAACCTTCCCTGGAACCTTCTGTTCCTCCAGGGTACTAACCCTCCCCATCCTAACCCCATTCTCTTCCCTGGTCTTGTCGCCCCAGGTGACCACTGTTCCCTTCATTCTATCCCATGCCTGCTTGAATCCACTGATTGTGTTTGCACCCCCCACCTCGGCCGACAGACTGTTCCAAGGTGCAGCCATCTTTTTCGTAAAGAAGTACTTCCTCATGTCCCTCTTGAACCTCCCTCCTGTTAGTTTCCATGTGTGACCATGTGACCTCGAGTTGGTATTCAGGGTAACTAATTCCCTACAGTTTATAGTACCTTGTTAATTTCTTTAAGCAAGTTGAAGGAGTCTTATATCTTCTCTCTCTCTCCTCCCTTCTGGTTTCCAGTGAATATGTGTTTAGTACCTTGAGGTGGTCTTCCTAGGATCTGCCCTGCTAGCCCTGAATAATTTTGGGGCTTACTTTGAGGGTGGCTTTTGCAGCATGCAACACCGTTTGGACTGAAACTGTGAGGCGCCAGGACCAAACAGAAAACTTCTAGCTAGCAGTCTACCATGGGGGACCACCCCTACCGACATCAGCACACTGACGTCCGCCTGTCCCATAAGGGGTGTGATCCCACAGACCTATCTCAGTTCTTTTCCCACAGTTGATCCACACACGCACCTCCATGATGCCGTCGCTGATCGCCATTTTATTCAATGTATTTACTGGTGATTTCTTTTCTTTTCTCCAATAGTATTAACCTCAATTGTCTCTGTTTCTTCCATCTCGTTTATGTCTTTTTCTCCAGCCTCATCTTCTATCCGGCCTACAAAGTGTGCCTTTGGCAAGCAAACACCCACCAGAGATGGTCACTCTTCCTACCTGCTCTGCTTAGGCCCAGACCACAACACTGAGGCCTCACAGCACTGCCAGGACTTCAGCCAGGCCACACGGAGACACTGCTTGAAGACCCTTCAAAGCTACCTGCTTTCAGCAAAAATTGGCCACAATGGAGAAGGAGCTTTAGGATAAAAGCCTTTCGGCTCTTCCAACTCAGTCTTTCTGGTCTTCGTCTTCTTTGCCTCCTCTCCCCTTCCCCTTCAAAACATAAGCACAATCCTCAGTCAGCCTCTCACTCGCAGTCACCGCATAGACTGGCTTCCGCTTGTGGGTCTTCCTCCCACGGGGGGGTCAGCCCCTTCTTCACCTGGCAGCCCTAACTTCCTTGCAGGTGGTACTGCCCCCTGCCCTCATTTCTATCATGGGTGGCAGCTCCTCGGGGCAGCGGACCTTGTCCCCTGCCTCCCAGCCCCTGACATCCAGGCTGTTAGCTCCCGTGGGTCTTCAGCCAGGTGGATAGACTGGGGTTGGTTCCTCCAGTGGTGGTTCTTTGCCCGTTCCCCTCCCCAGTCAAGGCATTGCCTTTATTGGTCTTCCAGGCATCGCCTGGAGCAAGTGCTCGCCTCTTCTTCCACACAGGCGATGCCTCTGCCCCTGCCTAGGGGGTCCCTATTAGTTGAGCGGTGACTTTCATTTATATTGAAAGGCTACTTAAAGGTCTGTAAAAATGGTCTGATAATTAGCCCCATAGACATGTATAAGGTGCGTTCCCATGCTCTTCCTGGGCATCTGTCACAAGATGTGAGAGCGCAGAGGCGGAGCAGGTGGACCGGGAAATGGAAAGGGATCTCCTGGCCAGTGGTTCGGCCACTGTTACAGTCCCTTTCCTTACATACACCAGGGCAATAAAATTACAAATTTTAAGACGGAGGGGCTATCGCTGCCCCAGGCTAGTGGGCTGTGAAGCCCAAACCAGGTAAATATTATGTCACACCTTTACTTTAAACTGGAGATCAAGTCAGGAGGACAGGGGCATTAGTGAGGCAGTAGCATCAGGAGACAGCTGGGCTCTTTCTGTTGCTTTAGAATATGCTTTTTAGAAGTATTAACTAGAGCTATGCAGACAGCCTGTTGGTGTTTAAAACAGGATTAGAATATGCCAGGGTTCTCTTTAAGCATGTCTAAATCTTTTGTTTGCATATGTGCCTGGCGTTTCTTTGTGTTCTTGCACTAATGACTTTGAACCATACTAACTCTGCTGTTGAACATGGCACTTGCTGTACTAACCCACTTTCAGGTCCACAAAGCATGATCAGTGCCACACAGAGTCTGTTAACATGGCACACTCTGTTCAGATATGGCGTCCGTGATACCAGAATCACATTAAACTGCATAAAAATAGCACAAGTTCTCTGAACTTTTGTTGCCATTTTTGATGACTTGCACAGTTTGAGAGTCAGTGTCACACAGTGACAAAAGGTTAAGTTGCAGTATTGGGGATTTTACTGTTGACATCTGGATAATATAATAATTTTCTAGACCGTGGTTGGATAGCCAAGAAAAACACAAACTGCTAATTCACTTCCATATACCTTCTTGCAGTTCGTTGTATTTTGTAGTGTGTTCCTAACAGGGTTGGATTGACAGCCGATTTTGTATTGGGTTTATTTTTTAATGTTACAAAATGTTGTATGAGACTGGGCTGAAAGACCTCCTGTGTGTACTCTGCACATTCTGCAGCTTATCTGTATGAGATCCCTTTTTGCTATCAAATATCAGGCAGTTTATGTGTGACCATAAAAATGCTTGTTGAGTGCAAAACTGTTTTTGTGTGTGATTTAGCTGATCCTTTGGGTGACAGCAGTCCACCAGACAGAGCTGACTTATTTGAATGTATGTGACAGTACAGTATATCTCCTCTGCGTATATATAGAAATAAACATTTTCTGTTTAAAAAAACAAAAAAAAGTAATTTCCGGTGTTTGTGTTCATTCATTTAGTTTGCAGGTGGTGTATGGTGGGTCTGCATGATATTTAGTACCTGTTGCTGAATTACTTAACAAAATAGGTGGTTATTCATAAACTTTGTATTTTGTTTGTACGTTTATTTCTGTATGAGCAATCTTTTACTGGATTCCCCTTCCCAGTCACAAATATCACTTCTCCACACCAATTTATTCCCTCCCTCTTGTCCTCTATCAGTATGATTCTGCCAACTCCATCACAGGTACATGAGAGGTTTAAATTCAGTACCCTGCGCCAAACTATTCACCAAGGCTCCCAACTCCATCACAAGCGCATGAGAGGTTTAAATTCAGTACCCTGCGCCAAACTATTCACCAAGGCTCCCAACTCCATCACAAGTGCATGAGGTTTAAATTCAGTACCCTTGCGCAAACTATTCACCAAGGCTCCCAACTCCATCACAAGTGCATGAGAGGTTTAAATTCAGTACCCTGCGCCAAACTATTCACCAAGGCTCCCAACTCTATCACAAGTGCATGAGAGGTTTAAATTCAGTACCCTGCGCCAAACTATTCACCAAGGCTCCCAACTCTATCACAAGTACATGAGAGGTTTAAATTCAGTACCCTGCACCAAACTATTCACCAAGGCTCCCAACTCCATCACAAGTACATGAGAGGTTTAAATTCAGTACCCTGCGCCAAACTATTCACCAAGGCTCCCAACTCCATCACAAGTGCATGAGAGGTTTAAATTCAGTACCCTGCGCCAAACTATTCACCAAGGCTCCCAACTCCATCACAAGTGCATGAGAGGTTTAAATTCAGTACCTCTGCGCAAACTATTCACCATGGCTCCCAACTCTATCACAAGTGCATGAGAGGTTTAAATTCAGTACCCTGCGCCAAACTATTCACCAAGGCTCCCAACTCCATCACAAGTGCATGAGAGGTTTAAATTCAGTACCCTGCACCAAACTATTCACCAAGGCTCCCAACTCCATCACAAGTGCATGAGAGGTTTAAATTCAGTACCCTGCGCCAAACTATTCACCAAGGCTCCCAACTCCATCACAGGTACATGAGAGGTTTAAATTCAGTACCCTGCGCCAAACTATTCACCAAGGCTCCCAACTCTATCACAAGTGCATGAGAGGTTTAAATTCAGTACCCTGCGCCAAACTATTCACCAAGGCTCCCAACTCTATCACAAGTGCATGAGAGGTTTAAATTCAGTACCCTGCGCCAAACTATTCACCAAGGCTCCCAACTCTATCACAAGTGCATGAGAGGTTTAAATTCAGTACCCTGCACCAAACTATTCACCAAGGCTCCCAACTCCATCACAAGTGCATGAGAGGTTTAAATTCAGTACCCTGCGCCAAACTATTCACCAAGGCTCCCAACTCCATCACAAGTGCATGAAAGGTTTAAATTCAGTACCCTGCACCAAACTATTCACCAAGGCTCCCAACTCCATCACAAGTGCATGAGAGGTTTAAATTCAGTACCCTGCACCAAACTATTCACCAAGGCTCCCAACTCCATCACAAGTGCATGAGAGGTTTAAATTCAGTACCCTGCGCCAAACTATTCACCAAGGCTCCCAACTCCATCACAAGTGCATGAGAGGTTTAAATTCAGTACCCTGCGCCAAACTATTCACCAAGGCTCCCGACTCAAACAGAAGGGGGCACGGATGGAAACTGTGGAGCTGGAGTTTCAGGAGGGATCTTGGGAAGCATTATTTCTCAGAAAGGATTGTAGAGCCATGGAACAAACTACCTGCAGAGGTGGTAGGAGCTAGGACCGTATCAGCATTCAAAAAAGGTTGGCATAAGGAGTATGCTACAATCAAATCCGCAAAGGAATCTACCAGCTAGGACCCAGGATCACCTAGGATCTCGGGATCTGAAGGACAGACTTGATGGACCTTTGGTCTCCTTCTGCCATCACCTTTCTATGTTTCTACATCAATGTCCACCAGGAATTATTGCTACATTCTTCCCATGGTACATGTCTGACACCTATGGGTACATAACAGTGGTGAACGAGGTGAAGCAGGGTATTCTGTTTCAGTATTGACTGAGCACCAGACCAAATGATCATGCTATGAAGCTCGAGGGAGACAAATTAAGAGGTATGTGAGAAACTACACATTCACAGTTGGGGTGGTGGATGCCAAGGACAGACTACCACAGGGTATTAAATAGCTGGTATAGCACAGCAAACCGGGGGGGGGGGAATGCTAACCATTGTCAGAAATGCTTAGCACTAGACTGCTAACGAGTTTTTGAGTTAGTCCATGACACTAAACAACATTAATAAAACAACATAATTTTTTAAAATTTTGCTAATCAGTCTGTGCCAAGTGCTATGCATTTTCAGAACTTACTAGCACATTTACACATCAAACTGCTAATCCGTTTTTTTCAGCCTATTTAAAACCCTGCTACCAGAATAGATGTTGGGATCTGCAGACATGCATTGGATTAACCTAGCAAAGTCCATGATGCAGTATTGTACAGATAAAAACATGGGCACATTACATGGGCTACCATGACGTGCTGTGCTTCTCTGTGTATAAAATCCTACATGGTGGCCGGATGTTCCACACACACATAAACATATAAACATAGACTATGGCGGCAGATAAGAGCCGCGTGGCCTACCCAGTCTGCACATTTTTGTTTTATTTTTGCTGAAGACCCTACTTGACCTACAGCACCGTCTCTTCCAATTCCAAAACAATCACACTGGGAAGTAGTGGACAGGGGTATTCCAAAATAATCAACCATACAATAAATGTGCGTTTCATGTGGAGAGTGCAGCACTTCTTGATATGCGTATAGAAAATGAATAACAGTGACAGGAGAGTGAAGACGACTAACAGATTTCACATTCATTAATTATGTTAAGGTTGTGGATATTCAAAATGGAATATAGAACATTTGCCATATGGATGTGTGTAACAGAAAATAAAACACACATTTGTCGTTGCTGAGTGTTTGCCATTTGCATTGCTGTTGTACTGGGTCTTGCTTGCACACGTGTCTATTATATATTAACCCAAGATGAACCAGATGAGATTTAGTACGTCATTTGCAATGGCATCCTGTTCCGCTAAGGTTGTTGGTGGGCAGAGTCATGAAGTGTGATGTAAC
This sequence comes from Neoceratodus forsteri, assembly GCA_016271365.2. Lineage (NCBI taxonomy): Eukaryota > Metazoa > Chordata > Ceratodontiformes > Ceratodontidae > Neoceratodus > Neoceratodus forsteri. The sequence goes on from JADMNL010000023.1 coordinate 543,981,149, forward strand.
TTACGATTTGAGGGAATCTCTGTATGATTACCTGCTGTATTACTTACTGCATGCACCCTAAAATTCTCTACTGTTCTAATATCACACTAGCATGGGTCACCACACTTGGGAAAATTTGAGGCTGAAGAGAAATGTGGGGTATCAGAACTGAAACACTTGAGATCCTGGTTTCCTACACTTGTTGCCATGACATAATAAACAGGCTATGCTCTCTGTGTGTGTGTGTCTCTCTCTGTCTCACTCTCTTCACCCCTCCTACCCACATCCTTAGCTGCAGGGGTTAAATTGGGCAGGAGCGCACAGGAATTCAGTTACACCACCTCTTAGAAAAATATATGAGGAAGTATTTTTTTTCACAGAGAGGGTGGTGGACACATGGGACGGCCTTCCTGAGGAGATCATGGGGTCAAAAACAGTGGGAGAAATCAAGAATGCATGGGACAGACATGAGGCAGTTCTGGTGGGGGGTAGGAGGAAGTAGGCTGTTGGTTAACTAGAATCTGCAGCTTATCCAGTAGGTAGGGAAATGGGCAGACTGGGTGGGCCAAGTGGCCCTCATCTGCTGTCAAAGTCTATGTTTCTGTATTTGTATGTTTATATGACAGTTCCACCACCTCTGTCAGTTTTCGTCACTGACTACTATAGGAGAGTTCCACTTCCTAGACATGACAGTTCCCCCATCTGATTTTTTTTCCCATTTAACCACTGCTTAGCTGGTATCCCTGCTAGGCTGGTATACCACAACAGGTAAAAGTCTGTGACAACTTACATAATGTAAAGAGAAAAAGGGAGCGGCGGGTGGTGTATTAACTGCATTAACTGAAACGGAAAGTGACAAGAACACACAGTGAGCTGCTAGGCATGGAAGTGAATAGACAAGCTGCACAATCTGTATTTTGCTTGTTATGCTGCTGTCATATTCAACAAAGTATTACAAGGTGGGGGTTGGGGGAATTGCTTAACCAGGAAAGGCACACTAAGCTGAAGTTTGTTTCCAGGTGTGACCTGGGAGCACAAGGAAGTTAAATGACTTGCTCAGGGTCACACAGTATGCAAGTGGGGGCTGTGGGATTCAAACCCAGGTCTCCAGGTTTGCAGCTCAGAGCCATAAACCACAGCACTGAAGGTAACAAGCAGTTATTGATTTCTGAAAGATGTGATTGGCAACCTTTTTATCAAATACTCAAGCTTGTATTCATGTCATAAATATCTGTTACTCTATGCTTGTTACTATCTAACTTTTTTTGTATACAGTATATTGCACTGTATCTGCATACAGATTTCAGACTACTGGTTCTGATGAGGATTTCCTTCTAAAAGAGACAGACAGTGTTGAAAGAAAATGCATAAAATCATTAGTGAAAATCTTGTCTGTGCCTTCCAGTTCTTGAGACTAGTTTTATAAAACTGTAACAGGGTATTGTGTACGTATAAAGCTTGACTTTGGTGGCATTTTGATTGGTATAATAGACGAGGGTCTGCGGTTCGAATCTTGATCATGGTGACTTGCATAATAAAACAAAGTCTCAGGTAATTAAAAACATAATTGGGAAGATATTACTGTCCAACTTTCCGCATAATATATTACTTTACAACAGAAGCCTCACTGACTATGCAGCTGTTATTTGGTTTCAAACCTAATGCTCCTCTCTCCCACTGCTGGTAGCATTTTCATTACAGTTGGCTTAATGTGAGTTTGAATATTGCCAGTTTGGCACTATGTCCAGGTGAACGTCATTAGATGTGTACCAATACATAATTATACTTTTTGGGGTTATTCTATACCCTTTACAGCAATTGCTTGTCAGTGCCAAGTCTCAGATTATGCATGGCATGTTGATTCCCATGTCACATACCGACAGTGGAAACAGTCACTGTCTCATTAAGTGAAGCAGTGTGTGGTGAATGAAATTGTGCCAAGGTAACCTAACATTATGCAATGCTAAAGTTTCAGTTCCTCGAATATCCAGTCACAGTCACACGTAACTGTGCAAGTTGCAGTGAACAGATGGGCTCCTCGAATGACCTTCCGTCTGTATTCATTTATAACAACAGTATAGTAGAAGCCTGAAGTCAGCCACTACACATGTTTCAGATCAGTTTAGGTTTCCGTTTACAAGGGATGCTTGGAAGCAGCTTGCCAGTAACAAAATGTTTACCAGCAGATTTGCTGTTCTTAGCCTGCCGTTTGTATGTGGCAGGTACTCCGAGTAAACCCAGCTTATGTTGAAGTCACTGTCACCATTTGATGTGTGCCTAATTCTGATTGTGCCTAAGTAGAAAATACATCACACCATCAAAACTCAAAAAAACAGAAAGAAACGAATGACTATTTTAGTATGCGGGCAAAGAAACTTCACATACTATTACCAAAAGTTCCTATCTGGCAACTACAAAATGACGAGACATACAGTGACAGATGCAAATGGGAAAAAAAAAATCCAGTATGACAGTCTAATATAGCAAGCCAAACCAACCACCTTGGCAGCTACAGAGTACTATAATGTGAGTACATGCACCGTCACACTACAGATTCACCGCTGACACTGACAGCACGATTGCTGTGCTTGAACATATTCTGAGCTACTGTTCATGCCAGGGTTTGATTTGGTGTCAGCATCAGAAATAGACAATGCCAGCTTGCTGTGTGGTAACATTCTTTTTTTTAACTAGAAGTTTATTCAAACAACCAATACAGAACAGAGTTATACATGTTCCAATGAGTACAGGTCAGGTTACAGTATGTATTCAGAAGAGCAACCAGGTCTACTAAGTAACATAAAAAGGGAAAAATAATTTTGGGGAGAAACTGAAAATAAGACGACGCTTCCATGCAATTAATTTTCTTAGCTCCACCAGAAATAAGTGTCTTATTCTCTCTTTCTTTACAGGTTAGTCATTGAGGTCGAGCAGTTCCATCTATAGCAATAAGACTCCAAAGCAGGACATACCCTTCCCGTCCCTAACAGAAATATTTATCTAGATGCAGAGCGTGACCAGCAATTATTTATCAACTCAAACTTACTGTTTATAGCCCTGTAAACTATTAGATTCCTAGTGGTTGTATTTTATATGTAATAAAAATAAAAAAATAGAAAGGAAAAAAAAAAAAAATAAACCCAATAAAAGTAGAGGAGTTTTCCAGCTGCTGTCCTTAGTGCTCCTGTGTTATACCTAATAAACTTGAGTATGTTTGGAGCAAAAATATAGAACGCTGGCTGCATATTGTATTTTAACACTTACTGTCAAGGGGAGTTTCCATCATTATATACAATAACAGTCTAATGCCCTTGAGATTAAAAGTAAGCCCCCATCCTGCCTAATTACACCATACTTTCCTATTAGGTCAATGGAGGAGTTGTTTCAGCACCATTGTACCCTCTCTCTCCTCCACCAGGTGGTAGTATGGTAACCGTCTCGAGTTGTACCTGTCCACTCCAAAGCGTAGTTTAGCTGTGATAGCCTTCAGCTGCTTAATGGAGTTGACATTAGCCATCCAGCTCGCTTCCATGAGGATCTTAGGTGACAGCCAGTGCTGCGTAACAGCTTTTAGTGCTGCAACTTTCAATGCTTGGAAGGGATGCTTTTCATTTCCAGAATTTAGGCCTTTTGGGGGAGTCCCAACACCAGATTAATAAAGGAGATGTTTACCTGGAGTTGAAACATGTTGTAGGGTTTTGATAACCTGTGTCCAAAAGGGTTGAAGTTGATCACATTGCCCAAAAATGTGGTAGTGTGTGCCACGCACTCACACCCCCTCCAACACTGATCTGTGCCGTATTGGCCTAGATGTTTAGAAATCTCGGGGGTAATGAAGAAGCACATGCACACCTTCCACTAAAATTCTCTCCAGGAAGACAAGCTGGTTGAACTGAGATTAGAGTTGGCTGCCGCTCTGGCTAAACTGTTCACCAAATCCCTAAAGAGTGGGGAGGTACCCGAAGATTGGAAAAGGGTGATCATAGTCCCGCTCCACAAATTGGGCAGCAGGGAGGACTGGGGACGTTAATGGAGACATTACTCAAACAGAGGATCATGGCATTCCTGGAGGCTAGTGGCCATCAGGACCCCAAACAGCATGGTTTCACAGCAGGTAAGTCATGCCAGACAAACCTGATTGAGTTTTTTTGACTGTGTTACAAAGGTTATAGATGATGGTGGGATGGTAGACGTGGTCTACTTAGACTTTAGCAAGGCCTTCGACTTGGTTCCACACAGAAGACTGGTAAAGAAACTAGACCACACAGAAACTGGATCAGAAGTAGTTAGATGGGTTAAAAACTGGTTACAGGGTAGAACCCAGAAAGTGCAGGTAAATGAAGCACTGTCATCAGAAGGTAGGGTAACCAGCGAGGGCCCACCTCAAAAAGGCCATTGACCGAGTGGAAACGGTGCAGAGAAGGGCAAAAAAAATTAATCAGGGACTGCACGAGATGTCCTATGGGGATAAACTGAAAGAACATATATTCCTTGGAACAGAGAAGAGAGAGGGGTGACATGACCAAAATATTCAAGTACATAAAAGGCATAAACCGGGTGCAGATCTCCCAGTGTAAGAAGGGCAGCAGAACCAGGGGACATGGTCTAAGGCTGCAAGGAGGGCAGCTCTCCACCAACACCAGGAAGTGTTTCTTCACAGAAAGAGTGGTGGATGCCTAGAACAGCCTGCCTGCAGAGGTGGTGGGGGCAAGCACAGTGGTAGGTTTCAAGAATGCTTGGGACAGATACAAGGGGAGCCCTCAAACCCAAGGGCAGTTAGAAGACTAGGCTAAAAGACAATGGGCAGACTAGATGGACCTGGTGGTCTCCTTCTGCCATCAACTTCTATATCTATGTTTCTGTGGTCACCTTGGGTACTTTCCGCCCTGTCCTCTCCCAGTCATCCCCCTCCAGAGCAACTCCCATCTCCTTTGCCCACTGACTCTGTATACGTTGGATACCTAAGGTACCTACATTTTCCTGTAGTAGTTTGTATATTTGTGAGATAAGTTACTTGGTATCCCTCAAAATAGCTTTGGTGTAAGTGAGGGCAACCCCTAGAGCTGGATCACATGCCAAAGCCACCAGCCCCAGCCCAGAAGTTATGTAGTCTCTGCATTGCAGATATCTGTAAAAATCTTGCTTAGGGATTTTGAATTCTACTTGAAATGAGTGAAAATCTGTGATAATCTCCCCTCTAGTTAGTTGTCACAGCCTGTTAATACCCAGTCTGTCCCATCTCTCTAAACAGTGGTCAGATATCCCGGCTGGGAATCCCAGCAGATATTTCAGGGGGTTGTATTGCCACACAGGTTGCATAATTTCCCACTGTTGCCTTGCCCTCAACCAAATCTTCAGGGTGTGCTTTGCTCATTGATTTTGTATTTCAATAAGGGTAGTAGGTACTATATCCCAAGGAAGGTACCTTAGGGGGATAACTGGGTGTGCATCCACTTTAAGAGCTGTCCAGTTGGTTCCAGTTCCCCCAGAGTGTGGTACCATTCTGTAAGCAATATCCATCTTTGCAACATAAACATGACCACGTATCACAAGTGAGTGCATTACAAATACAATGTTTAATGAATTTACTATTCCTCCACTTTGGTATCGTGGAGTAATATATTGTCATCAGAAGTGTCGCTGCTGACAGATGAATGGTCGGCCTCTGCAGTCTGTGAGGAGCTTATAAGACATTCAGATATCTAGGAGGTGGTTGCTTTTGGAGCCGAAACACAGGAGAGGTCATGCTCCTTGTCGGAAGACATTGCAAATTTAAAGTAACAGTTCAGTAACGTACAACAGATCAACCAGCTGTGACAATGTGGGATGCACTGTATCAGTAAAGCTAGCACTTGAATTTCCCACTACTCCAGAATTGTGTCATATTGCTGGTGTCTCTCCATGCAGTGCCGCTGATTGTGTAAGCATTAGGTCATGACCTCCGTTAAAAATTGAACAGGTGAACGAGAAGCAGTTTTATCAGAAAAGGTAAAGAAACCCGTTTTTCACATCACAAATGTCAAAACTGACCATTTATTGCAGAGATCGAGCACCAAGAATAAAATAGCTTTGCACGTGATCTTTAAGAAAAACCCTGACATTACCGTGTGCTGCACCAAAGTTCACACCAGGGGAACCCCGCTAGAACCACCAGCCGCATTAGCTATCGCATCCGGACATTACCACCTACAGAACTGACTGTCACACCAAGGGCTCCCACAGTACCACTACCTATTTTTTATGTAGCCCCCAAAACCCCTGACACTGCCATCGATGGCACTGACCACCACAGCGGCCCCAGGACCCCAACAGTAATGCTTTCTGTGAACCCTGATATTGACACTCGCTGCAGTACCAGTCACATACAAGACCCCCAGCAGTGCCTGTGGTTGCAACTAATAGCTCCCACTGACCGACTTAATCCCTTGCAGCCCGCAGCCCCATTCCGTTCTTCCTTTTCCGATCTTCCTTTTTCAGGCTTGCCAAAGTGACATGCTCCTGATTCTCCCTTCTCTTCTCGTCCTGTTGCATCTCTCCTAATTCCAATGATGGAAAGGAACGGTACCAGGAAGGCCTGGAAAATTTGAGTACTGACCCAGTGGTACTGAAAATTACTTGTTAGCCTCAAAAAAGTAGTGCAGTGCAGTGACTGTGGCTTCTGGCAGTTGGTGCTGGGATTGCTTTTACATTGGGGGGGGGGGTTAGGGTCCTGGGCAAGAAGGTTGACACAGCTGTTCAGCAGTAAGGATGGGCACTGCGGAGGCAGGTGCCATCAAAGTTGTTAGGCTGTTTCCTGGGGAGAGCAGTGCAAAATTAACCATGTGCATTAGAGACAAAGACAGACTGCTGGTGTTGAGAGTTGATCAGCTATTTGCTGATTGGCTTCATGCAAATCAAAGGACTGGAGCCCTCTCTGACTGGAGTGCTTCAGTCCTTTGAAGTACACAAACTTTCTGCCCAACAAGCAGTGAGTGGTGTCATGACCACACTGCCTGGTGATTGGCCTATGGGCCTGGCAATGACACACCTCCCAAATCCCCATGTACTTGTCACAAAACGTGTTCAAGCACAGCAATTGTAAAAAGGGTTCCAAAATCATGAAACCTGATTAGCTGAGGGACATCTTTACCTGTGTTATTATCTCGGCACAAAATCGCTGGCTAAAGATCCAGCATCCGCTTCACAATAAAATCAGTACGCACCACACATTCGTGACTGCCATCACAAACGTGGCTCTCATCTTTACTCACGTAAAATTTCAACCACGCCCTAAAAATAAAACTGCCTTAAACTAAAACAATAATAGTTTAGTGTTATTTGACCTCATAATCCTCTTCTTACACTTACATACATACATACATTTACAAATGAAGTATCACATTACTTACCGTTTTACTTTCTGGTGTTTCTTTTCTGATCACGAAACTCCCTCTCCTATCCTCACCTGCTTACCAGGGGAAATCTCTGCTGTTTAACCTGCTACAGATAAAACAGAAGCCCTGGTTCTGTTTGAGGCTTTCTGTTGTGTGAGTGATGGGTTGAACATTCTACTAGTAGGACTGAACATAGATTAAGTTGGTATATTCCGTCCATAGTAAACGTTCCATCTACTGAGTTTAGGAAAGATGGTGCAAAACAAGGTGGAGAAAAGGTGAGGAAACAGGTGAATATGGTGAGTTGGTATACCGTCACTACAGCGACAATGGTACACCAAACCCCCCACAGTAAAACCCCCACAGTGCCTGTATCGGCAGCGATGGGAGATTTGCATTGAGACACTTTAGGGCGTCAGGGGGGTAAATATCTAACTCCACTGTCTGTGCAACGTGGAGTTAGACATCTATAGTGGGGGTGTGGGGGACACAGCCCCCTTCCCCACATTGTGCGTTGCAGTGTTGCTGGTCTGTTCAGGGTCACGTCGCAGTCAGAGGTGTCGACGATTCCTGGCGCGGTTGAAGATGTCGGTGTATTTGTTGTCACGCCAGCGTTGTAGATCCTGGTGAGTTTGGGAAAATAGATGATTTAAGGCCTAAGTTGAAAGAAATCTGTTTAGCTGTACATTATATTTGAAACTGAGCTGGCATGCACAATGTTGGGATGTGCTGGGACTATTTTGTTGGGGTGGATGAACATTTAAAAAGGTCATTAAAATGCTTAACATTATTTTATTTTTGTGTATTTTTTTATCCCCCCCTCAGAAAAATCTTCCCATTTTATATTTGCAGTAAGCCATTCCAGGGTGTGCTTTGTGGTGGGATAACGGCACTTCTTAGATGGTTGAAGATACTCAGTGATGCCTTCTGGCTCACAACACTCCCAGGGTATGCCATTATCCCACCACAATGCACACCTTATCATAGCTTATTGCTTAAAAATTACTAGTGTACATACTATATTGCTAGTGTATGTAGTATGTTACTACTATATGTACTATGTTACTGTGTCATTAGTGTATGCATGGTTACTGTATTACCACTGTGTGTACTATGTCACTGAGTTACTATATTAGTAGTGTGCTTATTATGTTTCTAGTATATGTATTATGTTACTACTGTATGTACTGTGTTACTAGTACATGTATTATGTTACTGTTACTATGTTGCTGCTGTATGCACTGTTACTGCATTGCTATGTTACTGTAGTATGTACTGTATTACTTCTGTGTGCACACTTAGTGTTGCTACTGTATGTACAATGTGACTGTTAATATTGTATGTACAATACTGTGTTACTATGATATGCACTATAGCACTGTAACTGTTACTACTGTATGTACGGTGTTACTATGTTACTACAATATGCACTGTTACTGTATTACTATGTTACTTCTGTATGTAGTATGTTACTGTTGTACTGCTATATACACTGTGTTACAATGTCATTACTGGATATACTACATTGCAATGTCACTACTGGATGCACTGTTACTCTGATACTACTATATGTGCTATGCTACTTTGTTACTATTGTATATACTATGTTACTACTGCATGTACTATTTTACCTCTGTATGTACTATGTCATAGTGTCATTACTGTGTGTACTACATTACTATGTTACTACCATATGCACTGTTACTATGTTATTACTGTATGTGCTGTGTTACTGTGTTACAATGTTACTGTCTTACTATTGTGTGTACTGTTACTATGTTATTACTGTATGTACTATGTTATGATGGCAGTACTGTGTGTACTATGTTATTGATGTATACACTGTTTTGCTATGACACAACATTAGGTACTATGTTAGTACTGTATGTACTTATTTCCAATTATTTCACCAGGAGAGACACACTAAGCTGAACGCTTGTTTACAGGTGCAACCTGGGAGCACATGGAAGTTAAGTGACTTGCTGAGGGTCACACAGTATGCAAGTGGGGGCTGTGGGTTTCAAACCCAGGTCTCCAGGTTTGCAGCTCAGAGCCTTAAACCACTATGCTACTGCATACTGTAGTGACATTGCAATGTAGTATATCCAGTAATGACATTGTAACACAGTGTATATAGTAGTACAACAGTAACATACTACATGCAGTACTATTTTGCTAGTGGGTGTACTGTTACTACTTTATATGCTATGTTCTTGTGTTACTACTATCTGTACTATGTTACTAGTTTATGTGCTGTGTTACTACTTTATGTACTATAGTATTGTTACCATGTTACTACTGTATGTACTATAGTACTGTTGCTGTGTTAGTACTATATGTACTATGTTACTATGTTATGTACATAATATGCTACTACAGTATGCACTGTGTTACTACTTTGTGCATTGTTACTGTGTTACTACTGTTTGTACAATGTTACTGCTGATTCTAAGATACTGGAAGGACAGTTACTTACCTGGGTTGGAAGAATGGGCTAAATATTTGACACATCTTGCCATAAATGAGAGAGTTAGTTATTTAAATGCAGGAATGTTACATAAATATGAAGATATTTGGAATCCTTACTTTACATGGCTATCTGGAAACTAAATGTTATAGGAATAGCAGCTGATAATGAGACTAGAGAATATGTACTGATTTATAGTCAGAATAGTAGTATTAATAAGAATGAACAAAAATTATATGGATGTGCTACGTATCGGATGGAACAACATACAGTACTAATTAGTTACTTATATTGATTGGTTGTATATAAATATTCAGTATATAAATATTTGCTTCAAAGTACTTTTATGATTTTATGGATTATACGATTCATGATTGTAAAATTTTTCTGAAAATAATAAAAACTTTGGGACAAATGTACATACTGTGTTACTACAGCGGAGCCAGCCGTGAGAAAGGGGGGGTTACTAGTGGGGTACCACAGGGTTCAGTATTGGGTCCAGTCCTTTTTAATGTCTTCATGAGTGACATTGCAGAGGGACTGGAAGGAAAAATATGCCTTTTTGCAGATGACACAAAGATCTGCAACAGGGTTGATACACAAGGAGGCGTGGAAAGGATGAAAAGGGACTTGGCAAGGTTGGAGGAATGGTCGAAGTATGGCAGCTAGGATTCAATGCAAAGAAGTGCAAAATAATGCACCTGGGAAACAAGAACCCAGGGAAGAATACACAATGGGTGGGGAGGTAGTAACAACAACAAAATGGAAAGGGACCTGGGGGTAATCATATCAGATGACCTTAAGGTTAGCAAGCAATGTGAGAAGGCAGTAGGAGGGCTGGGGGTATACTGGGATGTATAGGGAGAGGCATCAGCAGCAGAAAACAGGAAGTTGTTATCCCTCTGTACAGACAGTTGGTGAGACCCCATCTGGAGTACTGTGTCCAGTTCTGGAGACCCCATCTCCGCAATGACATAGACAGGATAGAGGCAGTCCAGAGGAGGGCAACTAAAATGGTGCAGGGTCTGCAAGAGAAGCCATATGAGGAGAGACTAAAGGAGCTTAATATGTATACCCTTGAGGAAAGAAGGGAGAGGGGGTCATGATAGAAACTTTTAAGTACCTCAGTAGAATCAACAAAGTCCGAGAGGGTAGCATCTTTCAGAAAAAGAGACTTGCAAGAACAAGGGGACACAATTTAAAGATAGAAGGAGGGCAGTTCAGGGGCAATGTGAGGAAGTATTATTTCACAGAGAGGGTAGTGGATGCATGGAACAGCCTTCCTGAGGAGGTTGTGGGTCTAAAACTGTGGGAGAATTCAAGAATGCATGGGACAGACATAAGGCAATTCTTGTGGGGGGTAGGAAGAAATAGGCTGTTGGTTAATTGGATCTGCGACCTATCCTGTAGGTAGGGAAATGGGCAGACTAGATGGGCCTAGCGGTCCTTATCTGCCGTCAAAGTCTATATTTCTATGACCCAGTACAGTAACATGCAGTAAATGGCACGTCACAAAATACTGCAGTAAAAAATGGTTTACTTGCCATTGAATTGCACTGTTCCCTGCAGCATACTGCAGCATTTTGTAATATACTATGATATTTTGTACTCAATTGCTCAGTTTTGTACTCAGTGCCCTAAACCACAGTGCTATACTGCCTCCATTATAGCAATTTAGCAGATGTTCCATGCCGAGCTGGAGATGCAAAGCTGGCCTCCAAGATGAGCAACAGTAGTAGTGCAGGTACCTCCAAGGAGGAGCTGAGGGAAAGCCGGATGCAGATTGAGAGCCTCTCCTCTCAACTTTTCAGCCTGCAGAAGGAGTCCTGAGCCCTGCAGGATCGAATCCTGGAGCTGGAGAACACACTAGTCAAATAGCAAGAAGAAAGCTGTCGACCGCTGACAGATAAGGATTGAGAAATGGCAGAGATTCGTGAGCAGATGAGCAGTTTTTGGATGTGAAATTGGCCCTGGACATAGAGACAGGAAACTGCTGGAGGGAGAGGAAGAGAGACTGAAGCTGTCTCCCAGTCCATCTTCACAAGTGACAGTTTCTCGTGCTTCCTCAAGCTGCAGTGTTTGCACAACACAGAGGAAAAGAAAACGCATTGATGTGGAGGAAGAAAAAATGACCTACCATAGTAATGTTATTTCTTCCCAGTGATACTCGGGTATTCAGAATTCTGTAGTGACCCTTTAAGACAGAACTGCCTGGAGAGAATGGAGCACATGCAAATAATGGAACCCTTTGCACGTGACAACTTTTCAAATGCTGCTTTGAACTAACGGCTTTAGTTCTAAACCTCTCAGATTTTCTGAATGCCTGGAAAGGCAGGCCCCCCAAGGACTATGCATATTAAATAATAATAATAATAATGATGATAATTAAACCCATAAAGCCCCAAATAAACCCGCTAACTGGAGGGTAACACCTTAAAAGGTACCCCCCCCAAAATGTCAGAATCACCTGAAAAAAGGGGGGAAAACACTATGAACCTAGTTAGGAAAAACAGTGCCCCGAAGTGGCACTTATACCCCTGAGTGCACAGTATTCACAAGTACTGAGGCTACTGGCTCTAGAAGGGGAGGCAGGGTCTGAAATTCAGAATACCTGAGTATCACTGGGAAGAAACAACATTACTATGGTAAGTAATTTTTTCTTCCAACCCCAGCAATACTCAGGTATTCATAATTTCTGTAGACTACGAAGCAGTACCTTTGGAGGTGGGTGTCACAAACCCACTCAGCAGGTCAGCCCTCTACTCCCAAAGTGCCAACCTCCGAGCGTAGTCTTGTGAACAGTTAACAGAACAAGGTAACCCTCTTGTCTGTTTTTGTGGATTCGAATCAACCTTTGGTCTCAAGTCTTGGAGGGATTCAAACTGTGAACCTCTTGCTAGCATACCCAATGCACAGGCTCAGATAATTTTGTCTTTGGGGGGGCCAGATATCTTTGTCTACAGGCACCTAACCAAGTGTACAGAAATGAACCCTTAAAAACTGTATTAAAAGACCTCAGATTTAAAACGCTTACCTTTTTTCCAGTTTGGTATCACAATTCAAGCTTATGCACAGTGTCTGCTTTAACCATATATACTCTACTTGTAAAGGAAATAAATCAAAGACAGACCAAGTAAGCTCTAAAAATAGAGTTGTACTAAAATAGATAATAAATATGTAACACATAAAATACAGAACTATTATATCACAAGACATACAAATCTCTTAAAACAGGTTTTAACAGTGCAGTTCCTACTATAGTACTTAGATTTCTCTCTCTCTCTCTCTCTCTCTAAATATCTGCTTAAAGTGCTCACAGATGTTTCTTTTGTCAGAGTCTAGATAGAACTGTCTGAAGAAAAGCAGAATAATGTTTAAAAGCTGTTTTCCCTACCTATTTGCATGAGGTCACCTAGCTCCTCCCTGTCAAAATATATAAAAAAGTATATCTATATAAAAGCAGGATGTCTTTTCCAAGTATTAAATTCTGCAGCCTCAGCATAACTCATGTTCTTCAAATGACTGTCTTTGATCTTATGATAAGCTTCCCCCCTTCCAGGACATGAAAGCATCTTTTATGACTTCGCACTAAAATGTCACAACCTGCTCTTCTTCCTCTAAGCATTATCAAAGTTTATGATTTTCCCTCTTAGCAACTACAGCTATAATTAACTTAGAAAAGTCTGTAATTAGCTTCTGGCCTTCCATGTAACACCTTGTATCTAAAACCTGTGTGTGTGTGTGTGTGTGTGTGTGTGTGTGTGTGTGTGATCTCACATGCTGTTTCAGCATTTTTCATGGGAGACAGTTCATAACACATTTTTTATTTTACAAAAAATCATACAGCACTCAGAACTGGCTGTCCATGTCACAATCCTCTCCACCTAGACTGAATTTGGGGGCTCTATCCCCTGCATGGGATGAGCTTCCCAAATCAGTTCACTCCTCAAAGAGAACGAGACAGCCCATCTGAGTTCTGGTTCCTGGCTACAGCTCTATGTACGATTGTCATATCATACCCATGCAAAGCAAGACTCCATCTTAGCAATCTACCATTGTTCTTTCCCATCTGTGTCAGCCAAACCAGGGGGTTGTGGTCAGTCTGCACCTCAAAATGCTGCCCATATAAGTATGGCTCTAATTTCTTTAGGGCCCACGCTATGGCAAGACACTCCTTTTCCACCGTGGAGTATGCTTGCTCCCTGGGAAGTAACTTCCTACTCAGGTGCACTACTGGGTGATCTGTCCCTTGGCTGGATGTATGACTTAGTACTGCCCCAATACCCACGTCTGAAGTGTCAGTCTGAACTATATTGTATTTGTTTTGTTAAATGATTTTATTTATTTGATTTCTTTTATTGGTTTTATTAGTTTGTTTTACATAGTTTTTTTCATTGGTCGGTGCTCATGGCTGTGTATTGTATGTGCGGCTTCTCGCTGTTGTCTGCCCCAGCATTCCCTTAGGTGTGAAACAAGTTGGTTTCATGGGGGGGGGCTTCATTCAGCTGCATTCAGTTTCGGGATAGTTTTGCCGTTCGGTGCTTCGGCTGGTATCTGCACTGTACTGTTTGCTGTTTGCTGCTGCTTCTGCTGCTGCCGGCGTTCCCCTCGAGAGTGCAATGTGTTGTGCTGCGGGGAGCTATTTCAGCAAAATTAAGGAGTCCCTTTTCTTATTGATATCGGCTGCTACCTCCTGCTTGTTATCTGCTGCTATCTCCTGCTTTAATACCTTTTGGTGCAGGGGAGTGAGCTGCTTGGTGGGAGGTCACAGTGATTGATTTCTACTTCCTCGACCTGCTCCTGGATTTTACTTGAAGTGGATCTGGGGACTGTTCATCGTCGCTGTGTGCTGCTGGATTTTATGTCTGGGATATATGGCTGAAGATTGGTGGTTTTTTGGTAAAGAAGCGAGTTTCCTCAAGGAGAGTGCTGCAAGACTTTAAGAACTTTGATCAGGAAAGACAGCTAATGGTCTGAAGCATCGTGAGTGTGGGACCTGATTCATTGCTCAGTGTCCCACTTTTTCTGGGATTTTTATTTTATTGTTGTGTGTATATGTTAGTACTATTTGGGGAAGCAGGCCCTTAGCAGTGACCTTGGTAGTGGGAGGTCCCCCCCTTGGTTTATGCCTAGGTGATTTTGAGTTGTGCAGTTTGGGACTGAGCAGGAGCTGTTCCCATTCTCTCCCTAAGGAGTTGGGAGTTTTTGGGGGGCTCCTAAGCTGCTCTGGAGTTGGCCTGCTAGTCCAGCCTCTGGCGAGCTGTAGCTGCGGGTCCCATTAGCATAGCAGAGCCTGATTAGGCATTGGGGAGGTGTGTTGGAGGGAGCCCCGACTTCCTGTGTTTTGGCCTGTGGCTATCTTGGCCTTATCTGAGACTGCTTCCATTTTTGGACTTACACCGAGTGTACATACTGTCTGAGTTACTGTAATGCCACTTGATTTCCACTGGATCCTGGTGCCATCTGATATAGGAAAGTGTGAGTGGTGAGAGGACCTCACTCTCCTTTTCTCTCTGGATTCTGTGCAAGACTAATTTTCGTCAGCAGTGGGAGTGCCTTGAATTTCAACTTGACTATTTATATTTGTTTTTTCTTTAAATGTTTTTTTCCTACTGGTAGTGAGAGGACCTTTAGGATAAAACCAGTTTTGAAGTGTATTTTGTTCTTTCTTTTCTCCTCAGTGCTGTGAGAGGGTCCTGGGGAAGGGAAGTTAATTAATGTTGTTTTGTTTAGTTGTTTACTGATTTTGTTATTTTGTTTAGAGTAAGTGTAACTGTGTGGGTTTTGTTTAATTGGGGTAGTTTGTGTATGAGGTAGTTGGGGTTTTACTGAAGTGTCTGGTATTTAGTTCATTCTTTGCTTGTGATATGTGTTGGCAAGACTCCCCGGTCGTGCCTTATTCGTCCTCTGATCTCCGTGCCCTCCGCCCTTTCTCCTCTCCCATTTTCAATCTACCAGTGCTGTCAGGCGCTTGGTATTGCGTATAGGAGGTTTTGGAGTGGATTTGGCGGAGGCCGCGGACATTGGAGGGCAAATGAACGGATCTCTCATATAGGGCTTATTAGGTTCAGAAGACACCCTGGGGCAAAATGGAGCCTGAAACATGGAGTTCCATGTCTAGACCCCATACCCAAGGGCACCATCTCTTTTGATGGGCAAGGAGTTGGGACAGCTCCGGAGCCCTGTCCAACTCGATCGGTATTGTGCAATGGCAGAGCTGTTAAAAACAAATCTGCTATTATTGCCGACTTTTTGGGAACAGCTGATCTGGCTTGCATCACCGAGACCTGGCTGGATCATAATGCTGGTCCCATCTTGGAGGCAGCAGTTCCAGCCAGGTACTCGGTGATTCACCACCCGAGATTGGATCGCGGGGGGGGGGGAGTTGCGGTCTGTTTCAAGACCAGATTGGGGCTCACGAGTGCACCAGTTGAGGAAGCTGAATTCTTCGAGTGTACTGTAGTAGCCGGTGTGGGTTGCAGGATAGCCCTCGTCTGCCGTCCACCAGGGGACAGGGGACGATTCCTGCAGGAAGTGGCAGACTTCGCCTCCGACATGGCATTGGAGTCACCCAGATTGATGGTTCTGGGCGACTTCAATGCTTGGGTCGATGACGAATTCTCAGTTTTTGGTCAGCACTTCCTCCAGCTTATGATATCACTGGGCTTCACACAGAGTGTTTCTTCGGCTACTCATAATCACGGTCACTCCTTGGATTTGGTCTTTCTCCTGGGGATTGAGGCCTCTAATTTGATGGTGGAACCAGTCAGTTGGTCTCACTACACCGTGGGCTTCAATTTTTCTGCTCCCCTTCATAGGTCTGCTCCAGTGGAGATGGTTCGATACCGCCCTTTGCGGGATGTGTGCCCTGAAGACCTTATGGTGGTATTGAATCTCTCAGAGTTTCCGGTTGCTAGCAATAGTCCGGAGTCGTTAGTTCTGGCTTATAATCAGGCCATTTCCTCGGCTCTCGACTTACTTGCTCCCGTCCGTGTTCATCCCCTCTCTCTCTCCGCCCTCGGGCCCCATGGTTTGATGGGTCCTTGAGGGAGTTGCGACATGTGGAATGATGGTTAGAGCGTTGCTGGTGGAAATCTGCCTTAGAAGCCGACCGCCTTAGTTTGGAGGGGCATTATCAGCTCTGCTAATCAGAGATCTCCCATAAGAAGGCAGAATTCCTGTCCAGGGAGATCGCTGTTGCTCAGAATCGACTGGCCCAGCTTTTCAGAACTGTAGACAGGTTCTGCAGCCCAGCCTGTCTCCAGCTCCGTCGAGCCTTTTCACAAGAGAAGTGTGATGAGGTCGCTCACGCTCCTCACGGTCTACCTCCCGCTGTTCCTGCTCTGCCTCTCGGCGTTCTCGCTCTGCCTTAGAAACATAGAATTTGACGGCAGATAAAGACTGCTTGGTCCACCTAGTCTGCCCATTTTGCTACCTAACAGATCAGCTGCAGATCCTAGTTAACCAACAGCTTACTTCTTCCTACCCCCCAACTAGGACTGCCTTATGTCTGTCCCATGCATTCTTGAATTCCCCCACTGTTCTTGACTCCACGACCTCCTCAGGGAGGCTGTTCCATGCATCCACAACCCTCTCTGTGATAAAACACTTCCTCACATTACCTCTGAGCCGTCCCCCCTCTATCTTCAAATTGTGCCCCCTTGTTCTTGCACATCTCTTTTTCTGAAAGATGCTACCTTCTTGGACTTTGTTGATTCCCTTGAGGTACTTGAAAGTTTCTATCATGTCCCCTCTCTCTCTTCTTTCCTCAAGGGTATACATATTAAACTCCTTTAGTCTTTCTTCGTATGCCTTCTGGTGCAGATCCTGCACCATTTTGGTTGCCTTCCTCTGGACAGCCTCCACTCTGTCAATGTCTTTGCTGAGATGGGGTCTCCAGAACTGCACACAGTACTCCAGATGGGGTCTCACCAACTGTCTGTACAGAGGGATAACAACTTCCTGTTTTCTACTATTGATGCCTCTCCCTATGCATCCCAGTATCCCCCAGCCTTCCTTACTGCCGTCTCACATTGCTTGCCCACCTTTAGGTCATCTAATATAATTACCCCCAGGTCCCTTTCCATTTTTACTGATGTCAGTATCT
This sequence comes from Neoceratodus forsteri, assembly GCA_016271365.2. Taxonomy (NCBI): domain Eukaryota; kingdom Metazoa; phylum Chordata; order Ceratodontiformes; family Ceratodontidae; genus Neoceratodus; species Neoceratodus forsteri. The sequence goes on from JADMNL010000023.1 coordinate 543,999,075, forward strand.
CACCCCCCATTGTGTACTCTTCCCCCTGGGTTTTTGTTTCCCAGGTGCATTACCTTGCACTTCTTTGCATTGAATCTGAGCTGCCATACATTTGACCATCCCTCCAACATTGCCAAGTCCCTTCTCATCCTTTCTACTCCATCTTGTGTATCAACCCTGTTGCAGATCTTTGTGTCGCCTGCAAAGAGACATACTTTTCCTTCCAGTTCCTCTGCAATGTCACTCTGCTATTCTGACTGCCTTCCCAGCCTCTTTCTGCTTTAACTGATAAAGTTCTCTGTCCTGCTCCTTCTGTGTTTCCTTATATTTCCTGAATGCTATCCTTTTCTTCTTAACCTTCCCAGCCACCTCTTTCGAGAACCATAGCGTTTTTTTCCTTCATTTTGTTTTGTTGATTTGCTTTACACAAAGGCTTGTTGCCTCTGTGATGGCTGTTTTGATCACTCCCCATTGCTCCTCCACCCCTCCTTCTTGCCTGTTTGCTGGTGCTTTACTGAGGCACTCTCTCATTTCCCCAAAGTCAGCCCTCCTAAAGTCCAGTACTCTTGCTTTTGTATGGCTTGATTGTATGGCTGTGTTTATTGTGAAACCACACTGTTTGGTGGTCGCTTGTTCCCAGATGGCTACCCACTTCTAAATCTGAGATTCTTTGTCTGTCCCCATTTGAGAGTACCAGGTCTAAGATTGCTCCCTCCCGAGTGGGTTCCAATACTAGCTGTCCGAGGCATGCCCCCTGTAGGGCATCAAGAATGACCCTGCTCTTGGATGTGCCTGCAGCAAAGGTGCTCCAGTTAACATCTGGCATATTCAGGTCTCCATCAACAATATCTCACCTTTTTCTGCCATTCTAAGGAAGCCTCCTATCATTTCCTTGTCCGTTCCCTCCCCCTGAGATGGGGGTCTGTATACAACTCCCATGCAGATTGTGGTGCCATTTCCTGTCTCCAGGGTGACCCAGAGTGCCTCATCTGCTCCCTGTCTACTCTTTAGTTCTGTTGCTTTGATCTCTTCCTTTACATAGAGAGCTACTCCTTCTCCTCTTTTACCGTCCCTGTCCCTCCTGTAGATTGTGTATCTTGGTACGTTGACATCCCAGTCATGGTTCTCTGTGTACCATGTTTCTGTGACTGCCGCAGTATCCAGGCAACCCTCTTCCATCAAGGCCACTAGTTCAAGGAGCTTGTTACACAGACTACAGGCATTGGTACTCATCACCATCCACTTTTTGATGGCCTTACCCCTTTTAGCCCCATTCCTGTCCTTACTGCCTTTGTGTTTTTTTACATTTACCTCTGTCCTGCTCCCTAATGACTTCTCTACCTTGGTGTTTACCTCACTAATTACCGTGTTTTGTGGGAGGAGGCTGGGATTTCCCAGCTTCTTTTCAATGCCTCCACCCTTGGCAAGTTTAAATACATAGATACATAGACAGTGTCGGCAGATAAGGGCCTATGGCCCACCTAGTCTGCCCATTTGAGCTTGTAAGTTCAGTTTGTTTTCCTAGAAGTCTGTTGCACCTTACCCCTGCCCTCTAGAATTCCTTTATGTCTATCCCATGCATTCTTAAATCCCGTGATTGTTTCAGCCCCCACCACTTCCTCTGGCAGGGTGTTCCACTTGTCCACCACCGTTCTGTGAAGAAATTCTTTCTCATGTTTCCTCTGAATCGTCCTCCCTCCAACTTCATCCCATGCCCTCTAGTCCTGAAACATCTTTTTCGCTTAAAAATAGTGTTTTCCTGCACCCTGTTCCTCCTGTAAGATACTTGTGTCTCTATCATATCCCTCTCTCCCTCCTCTCCTCCAGGAGTACATGTTCAGTTCCTTCAACCTGTCTTCATAGGACTTGTGATGCAACCCATGCCATCTTTGTTGCCCTCCTCTGAACCTTCTCTACCCTGTCTATGTCCTTACGTAGGTATGGTCTCCAGAACTGTACACTGTACTCCAGGTGGGGCCTCACTAGTGTCTTGTATAGCGGAATTATGACCTCCCTTTTCCTGCTGGTGATGCCCTGCCTATACATCCCAGCATCCATTTGCTTTACCTGATGCCTTGTCACACTGTTTCCCTACCTTGAGGTCATCAGAGATGACAACCCTAAGATCCCTTTCCTGCTTGGTGCATGCTATATCCTCACCCCCCAACTGATGTATTGTGCCAGGGTTTTGTGCCCCATATGCATTATCTTGCACTTCTTTGCATTGAATTTCAACTCCAACCCTTGACCATTCTTCAAGTTTCTGCAGGTCCTTCTCATTCTGTCTACACCCTGGTGTGTCTACTCTGTTACAGAGCTTTGTGTCATCAGCGAACAGTGAAATTCTGCCTTCTAGATCCTGTGCAATGTCACTGATGAAGATGTTGAATAGGACCGGTTCCAGCACTGATCCCTGTGGTACCCCACTGGTTACTCTTCCCTCTGTGGAGTGACAGCCATTTACCACCACCCTCTGTGTCCTGCCACCCAGCCAGTTACCTACCCACCACACTACTGTCCTGCCCACACCCATATTCCCCAGTTTGTGTAATAGTCTTCTATGTGAAGCATTTAAACCTCTCACCTAGGATCCTGGTTCCCCCCCCTGGACAGATGCAGACCATCACACCAGTATAGGTCTGTATCCCTCCAGGTGGCTCCCCAGTCCCCAGTGAAGCCAAAACCCTGAGCTCCACACCAGTTTTTCAACCATTCATTGAATTCCCTGGTGAGGAGTGCCCTAGCATCACCCTTGCCATAGACAGGCAGCACCTCCAAGAAGGTTACCGTATGTGCTACTTGTCTAAGGCCCCTCCCCAACTCTACAAACTCCTCTTGCACTGCTCTGATCCCATTCCTAGCCAGGTCATTTGTCCCTAGGTGGACAATGACATCCAGCTCCCTCCCTCGTGCAGCTCCTCCCACGATCCTGAGGATTCACTTCCTGTCCCTCCAAGCCATGGCGCCAGGCAGGCATCTTACCTTCCTCTCCCCTTCCTCCCCATTTCTACCCCCTAATGATTGAGTCCCCCACCAGGAGTTGTTTCCTTCCCCTGTGGGGTCCCATGCCACCCTCCTGTGGGTCTCCTTTGTGAAGGTTCCCAGCATCCTCCTTGGTCTCCACTGCAGGTGCCTCCATAGAGGAACCACTATCCACCAGAAGAGCGAATGAATTGTGGAGAGGTACAGCTGGAGGGATGCAACTCTGTTCCACCACCCTCTCCCTTGCTGAGCCCACCCTGGTCCAGCCTCTCCTCTTTCTTGGCAGCCTCTGAGGTAGTGGCATTGGCCTTGGTGGTCCCTAGATGGGGGAGAAGGTTTCACGATTCCTAGCCAGGTCAGCCTGGAGACAGGCAACCTCCTCCCTCAGACCAGAGAGGTGCCTGCAAATAGGGCAGCACCACAGCCTCCAGAATGTCTCCCGGAACACTGCCGCCCACAGCCATTGCACTGCACCACTCCTATCATGTCTTATTTTGTGTCCCCTCTCCTGTTTCTCTGTATGCTTACTCTCTCCTCTCCTTACAGCTCTCACCCTTCCTGTTCTGGGGGAGCAACTTCCTATATTCTTCAGTAGCCACCTTCTTCCTTGCTCAGTGTCAGACCACCAGCAGCTGGGGGGAGAGTGAGCTACTTTTTTCCTTTAGGGTTGACAAAACCAATGTTTCTCTATGATCCTTCCCTTCCTACTGCCAAACAGGAAGTTCTTGTTGACAGTCAAATCCAGTGGCTATAAAAGTAGAACTGGCTTAGGGTGGGATGGAGTGCAATTAGTAAGAAAAAAGGCTAGCAACAGGAAGTTGTAATTTGAGATCACCTGCTTTTATAGTGTCTAAGCCACGCCCCCAATTAAGCTCTCTCTCCTCCTACTGGTTTAGCAAAGTAAGTTGATACAGTACCCTTCCCAGCACAGAACACACACTGACTTTCTTTCTTTTCTTTCTTTTTTTTAACCCTAAATAAGACCCATTCTACTTCTAATAAATTATCTGTCTGCTTAATCTCAACAGGCACTGACTCCTGCTGAGATATAAGTGTTAAATTAATAAGAAAATGTAGCTTCTTTCAGTTAGCTGCTTTCTGCTCTACAAGCAAGGCTAGCAACAGGAAGTTGTAATTTAAGTCACCTGCTTTTATAGTGTCTAAGCCACACCCCCAATTAAGCTGTATCTCCTCCTACTGGTTTAGCAAAGTAAGTTGATACAGTACCCTTCCCAGCACAGAACACACACTGACTTTCTTTCTTTTCTTTCTTTTTTTTTAACCCTAAATAAGACCCCTTCTACTTCTAATAAAGTATCTGTCTGCTTAATCTCAACAGGCACTGACTCCTGCTGAGATATAAGTGTTAAATTAATAAGAAAATGTAGCTTCTTTTAGTTAGCTGCTTTCTGCTCTACAAGCAAGGCTAGCAACAGGAAGTTGTAATTTAAGTCACCTGCTTTTATAGTGTCTAAGCCACACCCCCAATTAAGCTGTCTCTCCTCCTACTGGTTTAGCAAAGTAAGTTGATACAGTACCCTTCCCAGCACAGAACACACACTGACTTTCTTTCTTTTCTTTTTTTTTTAACCCCAAATAAGACTCCTTCCCAAATAAGACTCCTTCTGCTTCTAATAAAGTATCTGTCTGCTTAATCTCAACAGGCACTGACTCCTGTTGAGATATAAGTGTTAAATTAATAGGAAAATGTAGCTTCTTTTAGTTAGCTGCTTTCTGCTCTACAAGCAAGGCTAGCAACAGGCCTTCTCTTCTGCAGCTTGCTGGCACTCACACTCCTCACAGTCTGCCTCTCGTCTCTCTCATTCTCTCTCTTCTCCTGGAACTCCAGCTCCATCCTACGCAACTCAGTTTGCAGCCTGAGTACTTCTGGTGACCTTCCCCTGCTGCTGTGGCCCTTCACTGACAGTGGCCCTGTTGTCCTTCTTATCGGATCTGGACACTGCACTGGCCGCTAGCCCTGCCACACTCGAGGTTTGGCCCTTTTCAGTCACGATCCGTGACTCACTACTCGGGGTATCTGCTACCATCAAGGCATCTATGAGGTTCTGCTTTCTGGCTTTCACCACAAACGGGACTCCTCTGTCCCTGCACAACTGCTTTAAGTAGTCTACAGTGTGCCTGTTGTAGTCGGAAGTCATCTTCCCTCACTACTGCTACTCTGACTTGCATTTTAGGAAAAAAAATAAAATGGGTAGGAACTTCACTGTACGCCAAGTGATATAGTTCTGTTTCCTTTTTTAAAAATAAATCACTGCCTTTTTCTTTCTTTGCAAGTGAGCTTGTGGTCTCAAGCTGACACGCTGAACAATAAAAGCTTGTAATACCAAAATTATGCCACCGCTGCCAACCAATCTGTCAGAAACCTGCTTGGCAGGTCAGCCCTCTACTCCCAAAGTGCCAGCCTCTGAGCGCAGTCTTGTGAACAGTTAATAGAACAAGGTAACCCTCTTGTCTGTTTTTGTGGATTCGAATCAACCTTTGGTCTCAAGTCTTGGAGGGATTCAAACTGTGAACCTCTTGCTAGCGTACCCAATGCACAGGCTCAGATAATTCTGTCTTTGGGGGGCCAGATATCTTTGCCTACAGGCACCTAACCAGGTGTACAGAAATGAACCCTAAAAACTGTAATAGAGACCTCAGATTTAAAACGTTACCTTTTTCCAGTTTGGTATCACCATTCAAGCTTATGCACAGTGTCTGCTTTAACCATATATACTCTACTTGTAAAGGAAAGAAATCAGACAGACCAAGTAAGCTCTAAAAATAGAGTTTTACTACAATAGATAAAAAAATATGTAACACATAAAATACAGAACTATTATATCACAAGACATACAAATCTCAAACAAAACAGGTTTTAACAGTGCAATTCTTATTACAGTACTTAGATTTGTCTCGCTCTCTAAATATCTGCTTAAAGTGCTCACAGAGGTTTCTTTTGTCAGAGTCTAGATAGAAGTGTCTCTGAAGGAAAACAGAATAATGTTTAAAAGCTGGTTTTCCCCACCTATTTGCACGAGGTCACCTTGCTCCTCCCTGTCAGAGTATATAAAAAAATATATCTATATAAAAACAGGATGTCTTTTCCAAGTATTAAATTCTGCAACCTCAGCATAACTCATGTTCTTCAAATGACTCTCTTTCATCTTATGAAAAGCTTCCCCCTTCCAGGACATGAAAGCATCTTTTATGACTTCGCACTAAAACGTCAGAACCTGCTCTTCTTCCTCTAAGTGTTATCAAAGTTTATGATTTTCCCTCTTAGCAACTACAGCTATAATTAACTTAGAAACAGAAAGTCTGTAATTAGCTTCTGGCCTTCTATGTAACACCTTGTATCTAAAACGTGTGTGTGTGTGTGTGTGTGTGTGTGTGAGATTTCATATGCTGTTTCAGCATTTCTCATGGGAGACAGTTCATAACACATTTTTTTATTTTACAAAAAAATCATACAGCACTCAGAACTGGCTGTCCATGTCACAGTGGGCACAGAACCTTCATTTTGGAAATAGACTCTGCAGGACTGCTGTGCCAAACCTAGCATCACCCCTGGACTGGATGTCCAGATTGTAATACTTTGTAAAGGTGTGTACTGCTTTCCAGGTAGCTGCTTTGCAGATGCCACTAATGGAACATCCCTGGCAACTGCTAAGGTAGCAACTGTGCCTCTTGTGGAATGGGCCCTCAGTCCTGTTGGGGGTTCCTTTCCAGCCTTAGTGTAACAAAACTGGATACACTGGACTATCCATCAAGAAATGTACCTTTTCAATGCTGGGCTACCCTTTCCCCTCATCCCTATAAGTCAGGAACAGTTGTTTTCTGTCCTGCCTATGGTCCTTAGTGGCTGTCACACAGTAGCTAAGAGCTCTCTTGACATCCAGACTGGGGAGTCTCCTTTCACCAGAGGTAGAGTGCTTAGTGAAAAAGACAGGTAAGATAATGGTTTGGTTCAGGTGGAAATTGGAGACCACTTTAGGGAGAAATTTCCTGTTCGTTCTCTGAACCACCTTATCCCTGTAGAATGAGATATAGTCCTGTTCAATGCAGAGACCCTGGAGCTCACTGATTTTTCTTGCTATCTCCTAAGGAGAAGGGAGAGTCAGAGCACCCACAGAAGTCCTTTTTTTTGTTCAGAAGCACCACTGTATGGTGACAGAGATAATGCTGACAGTGACACCCTGATACTGCCGCAGCCGACCCTGATGCACCCGACACCAAATTCCATGAACTCGACACAGCAGTGCAACAGACGCACCATTACACTGCGAGGCGCACAGCAGACAGGACACACCAGCACAGACAGTCCACGACACCGGCGCTACAGCTCTGGACTGGTCAGCACCCCCCGAGCCACAACAGACCTGATGGACAGCAGAGCAACACATCAGGTCATGGACGGGGGCACTGGTAGGCACTACAGGGGCAGCGGGTTTGTGGCATGACAGCAATGCCAGGACTGGGGATACCCAAGGGCAGCAGACACAGGGCGCCCATACAGTTCATGTGGAGCACCACAGGTGCATAGTGGCCATGGTGGTGCTGCCATTGTTGGGGGCATGTTGGCTGCTGTGGTGGGTTTCTCTTGTGGCGGTTGAGATTCCGACTGTTGCTGTCCAGGTGTCAGGCTTGTGGTGTCATCCTGACACCGTGTTTTCTTTTTGTCCAGTAGGGGGTTCTTTGTGCTTCAGTTTTAGTCTTTTTTGAGGGAACCGGGGAGTCAGCCAGTTCAGCAGGCCTCTTAGTCATTTTATCATCCGTCTCAGAGGTTGAATATAACACTGCAGTGGTTTCACCCACAGCAGAAGAGGGTGTCAGCTGGTCAGAGCTTGAGGGACCCTTAGGTGGAGGAAGTTTTTTCTTTAGCTGTTCCAGGCATTTCTCCACAGTTTTCTCTGGGAAAGTTTTACAAATTTCACAGTCTTCTTTTAGATGATCCTAGCCAAGGCAAGCAACACACAAACTGTGCTTATCTGCCTTCACAAATACTTCCCCACAATCAGAGCAGCTTTTAAAACCAGGATCACCAGTTTTCTTTTTAGGTTTTTCAGATATTTTTTCAGGAACTGATAAAAAATGTAAACTGCTAAATAATTTTAAGTTTTAAGAAATATTTAGCAGTAGCAGTCAATTCCGGAACCGATAAGAAACCGATAAAAACCGGGAACCGCAGAAAAAATGAACCAAGGTTATCGGTTCAGTAACTGAAAAGGCAGTTATAAAAATAACATTTTGAAAATAAAAAAAAACTAAACTGACTTAGTTTTTTAGTCAGAAAACTCCAAAATGAACTTAAATAACTCGGTTCACCACCGGTTATACCGAACCGGTAGGAACCGATAAAATACCAAAATTAACACTAAAAGTAAGGTTTAACTAAATTACAATAAGTAAAAGGCAGCAAATGAAAGAAAAAAGGTACTTATATGAATTTATAAGTTTCTTTATGTCACAGGTAGAAGTTGAGGAGAGGAACTCCAAGCATCTGGACTTGATAGGCAGAGAGTGAAATCTGAGAGGTTTAGAACTAAGCCAGTTAGTTCAAGGCAGCATTTGAAAAGTTGTCATGTGCAAAGGGTTCCATCATTTGCATGTGTTCCATTCTCTCCTGGCAGTTCTGTCTTAAAGGGTCACTGCAGAAGTTATGAATACCTGAGTATTACTGGGGTTAGACTCTGAAGCTAGCAGTAGTGTGAGCATCGCTCATTCAGCTTCAACTGCAGGAAACGTCAGCGTTGAGGAGATAGATGCAGATGGGAAATTAATCCGCTTGAAGAACACCTTTGAACAAGATCAGTCAATGGGTGGTTGGGAGATGACAAGAAAAACTGGAGAAACAGCATTTTGTGATATACTGTGATATTTTGTACTCTACTGTACAAAACTATGTTACGCATATAGGGCACCTCTCTGGTTCGACAACCTCTATGTAGAAATCACATCAGCATCAGAACTGGGCCCTTTCAAATGCCTGCTGTGTCGACATCTTCTAGAGAGCAATAGCCGTGACTGTCCCTGATAACTTGCCACCTGTTTCCTTTGTTACTGTCCTAGCACTCCCCTAATTGCCATATTACCCTGCCCTACCAACCCCCTGCTTACTGTCTTATATCACTCCGATTGTTCCCTCAACCCCCCCAAGTCACCTGCTTCCTCTCACCCCACCTCCACACTCTGCTGTCCCCCGCTCCCCTCCCCCCAACACTGCTTCCTTTGCCTTTGCTGTACCTGAGTCCCAGCCTTATGTATGACAAAGCCACTTAAGGCTGCACCTGTCCTCCTCCTTACTGACTAGGCTTTTCACCAGCACAATTTTTAAACTTTTTTATGTTTTATAATTTAATCTCTATTACTGTATCCTACTGCTTTAATGTTTCATTTAATTAATTTATTTATTTAAGAGTTTCACCAGGAGGGCACACTGAGCAGAGTACTGCTCGATTCCAGTCGCGTCCTGGGGGAGAGGGGAACGGAGAACACAATACAGAAAATATATATTGCAATCAGACAGTATGCGTTAGATGCAGCTAATGGCACTAGACATAAAATTATAGCTTGAGCAGAGCAAGACAGCAGGGAGCTTCAAGGTACAAATGAACTAACAAATACAGTGCAACATAATACAGCCATAGTACTCCAGCTGTAACTGTTTAGCTTGTTTAGCTAGTAACACGTGTATTTACCCAGTGTATGTTTTACAACCCTTTCTGACATGGAACCTTTGTAAATGAGCAGTTTTCAGCGCAAAGGTATTGTCATCCAAGATTTGAAATAAATAAAAATAAACATACTGCCTTGCTTCCTGGCTGGTGTCACAGTATGTTGCTACTGTGTGACTGTTAGTACCACATGTTAGTACTGTACAAAACTATGTTATAGTGTTACTAGTGTATGCACTATGTTAACTACTTTACGCACAGTATTACTACTGAATGTATGATATTACAGTGTTACTATGTTACTATTTTGTGTACAATGTTACTATCGTATGTACTATGTTACTAGTGTATGTACTATGCTACTACTGTATGCACTGTGTTACAATGTTGCTACTGGATGTACTATGTTACAATGTTACTAGCGTATGTACCATGTTGCTAATGTATGTACAGTGTTACTATGTACTACTGTGTATACTTTGCTGTGATTCAGTACTGTGTGTACTGTGTTACTACTGTGTTTACTATGTTACTGTATCTCCTATGTTAGTGACTGAGCTAGACTACCTGGAAGCAGATGCTTTTCTTTGACCTTATGGGATGGGGATGCAGGGTGAACTCCAGCACAGGAACTCTGTTCTGACATGACACTTGCAATGTGACACTCTAGTAAACGTTCTAAGTGTGGAAATGAAAACAAACAGGAGGGAGCCTCTGGCAGTGGGAGGAGATGAGTACAGGTACACTATGTGAGCATTACATTGTCATGTTTTTGTAACATGAACTTCTGCTTTAATTTTTTGGTGTTCCCTAATGTGATAGACTGCAAGCATTAGTACGGGGGCACATCTATACCAGCAGTGTGTCAACACAGTCTTGCACTATCGATACACAAACCACAAACACCTCTTTTTTAGTCTGAGATGAAACAAGGCGGCTACCAAACAAAAACTACAGACATGATGACACTTGCCCATTCTGTCTTCTCACTGTGGAGCTCAGAACAATAAATTTGTCACAGTGTGGTTTCACCTTCCCATGAAAACAAGTCAGAGATGATGAAACCACATGTCAGTTTAGGTGCGGGACTGCAAACAGAGATGTGGCCCGCAGCAGTGCATCTGCCTGCATGCATGATCTCACAGGGCGAGGCACAACCTCACCTGCTGTTGCCTTTTCTCACGCTATACTATTAAAAATTAAAATCCTCTGCAAATCACTTCAAATAAGTTCAGTTTTGTTTGGTTACTGGGTGGGTACTCTTGGACCACAGGGCCCGTTAACAGGCACGACCCATGAACGTACAACACATTCTGTACACATACAGACATGAAATAATCATATATACAAATTCAATAATAATATACAACCTAAACTTTATTTAGAAGCAGATGCAAACCACTGGTGAAAACGAATGGTACCAGCATTCCTGACGTTCAGAGGTAGGCGATTCCACACATCTGGTACTTGGTAAGAAAATGATTTCTGTCCAGGTTTCAGTTTGTACAAAGGAAGACTGACTGACAAGGTTTCATTTGATCTTGGATCACAGTAATTTTTCTGTATTGACAGCAATTCATTAAGTGGACTACCCTTCCCCATTTTAATACATTTAAATATTTACTGTCCCAGTTTATCTTTTTGTTGTAAACAGAGCTACTGAAGTTTTGTGTACACACTGTAATGTTGTTCAGATCTATTTGCCCTAAGGGCAAATCTGCAAATAGCATAGTAGAATGTCTTTCATTTTTGAAGACACTTCAGCAGTGGCTGCACCCCAAACTACACTTGTGTAATGTCGAATGGGAAGTAGACTGATCTGGGCAAGCACCTTACATTTCTCATCAGTTAGTGGGTCTTTTATACGATACAAGGACTCCAGTCTTTTATGTAACTGCAGTCACCTGAGCAAACATGTTTTTGTATGTCAAGTGGAGAGCCACATGACTCCTAAACATCTAAATTGCTCTACACAGTTGGGTGTACCATCCTTCATGTTTATTTTAAAGGATCTTTTATGTGTGGTACTGAATAGCATGGGTTATGTTATTTCCTTATTTAAAACTTGAGGATTATCACTAAACCGAGTGACAGTTTTTCTAAATTAATATTCCAATGTTTTCTTCAGTAATGTCACATCCCTTGCCACAGTATAAATAACCACATTGCCAGCTTACTAAACTACATCGTCATTCTCACCAGTCAGGGGTAGACCATTTATAAATAAGGAAAACAACAAGGGTCCCAATACATACCCCTGAGACATAATGCCACTAATCTTAAAGGGACACTGACAGCAGTAAGAGCCCCACACCCAAGTATGGGGCTGGTCCTAATTTGCACTCTGTGAGTGAAAACATTTTGTTTACTTACTGTTTACTGCACTGCAGTAGATTGTATCATACTCATTTTGTTGACCTGCAAGCTGTTATTTCCTGTAACTACAAATCCCAGAATCCCTTGCGGCTGACATGAGTGGAGGGCTGCAGCAATTAGAGATTTAATAGCCTGCAGTGTGTTTAGAGCTTTTATAAGCTCCCAATTTATGTTTGTCGGTTCAGCTGTTCTCCCTGGGCTAAGCACAGTCACCTGTGGCTGTACTTAGCCCAGGGAGGACAGAAGGAACAACAAATAAAAGATCAGAGCTTATAAAACTCTAATGTGTACTGCTGGCTATTGAATCTCCCACTTCTGTAGCTCTCCTCTGATGTCAGCAGCAGGGGATTTGGTTTTTTTTTTATCTCACTTCGAGATAGAGTTCTTGCAGCAGGTACTAACTGTTAGGACTATGCCGCCAGGTACTAGGACCCCACGGAAAAATTCTAGCTAGCAGTCCAAGACGGGCGACCACCCCCGACATCGGCTTCGCCCCCAGCATTACTCTCAGCATATAGGAGGTGGTCCCCTGGCACCACCTCAGTTCTTTTCCCACCGTTGATCCTGCATTTCAGTTCCCCAGATGCCCCCTGCTACCGTCGACCGCCATTTTTTCTCGACGCTCCATGCAGTTCAACTCTTCAAGTTAATCGATTGTCTCTTTATGTCTGCCGAGTCTTCCACTTCTACACTGTGGTGTAAGGTGAAGTGTGCATATGGCAAACAAATTCTGGCCAAAGACGGCCATTTGGCTTGCCTCATGTGCCTGTGACCAGAGCACAGGTCGGACGACTGCCTGCACTGCCTCAGCTTTAACAAGTGCACCCGCGTTCACCTCCTGATGACACTCAAGGCTCACCTGTTGGAACAACATGTGGCTGCGATGCAAAAGTCTCATTCTGGACACAGCTCTTCATCATCTTTTGCCCACGATGTCTCCCCCAAGGAGAAGAAGCACTTGGGGTGGGGCATCACAGGACAGACAAGGACAGGTCCAGGTCAGACTTGTGGTCCTGTTCCCTGCACAAGGGCTCCAAGGCCTTTGGCTGGACGTCAGAGTCTGCACCCCCAGGGTTGCTAGTCCTCCCAGGGCTTGCAACCACTAAACCCTCCCCCGCCTCTACCCAGGTGTCAGGCGGAGGTTCGAGGCAAGGGCCTTCCCAGGCTCTCTCTGCATTGTCTTTGGCCATCAGACCCCACAAACAGATGCTAGGGTCTAGGGCCAAGGTCTTGGCCTCTGTTACTTCTACTTCATTGAGCATGTCTTCGGGCCCTGCCATTGGTAAGGCCTCATGCTCCGGTTACTCAGCCAAGGCCGATGACCACAACAGGCGCCAGGGTGCGAGCATGCCAAGGAAGTGCCCTCTGTGCTGAAACTGTCGTTGGCTGTTCCGTCAGACCAACGACAGCCTCCAGCATCATCTGTCTCCATCACTCTGGAATCAGACCAGACATCAGTCTCCAAGCCATCGTCAGCCTTGCTAGAGTGGAGTAGGACTACACCAGAGGACCTGACAACCGCCAATCTGACGTCCGGCCCCACTAAGCCTACGACTACAGGGCTTGGCACCCAGTTGTCAGCCAAGGCCAAAGCATGTTACGCTCAGATGGAGGACCAGATGCCAGATGATTTGCCTGTTGGCGGTCGGGCGCCAGAAGCCCCTCAGATGCCAGGCCTGGTGCTGACCCCTTTGGGGTCAGCCAGCCAGATGTCAGACCAGCCATCAGGCTTGATAGACTCCTTGGTGGAAGTAGGAGCACTCTTTTCCAGTTAGTGGAACACCATCAAGGGTGACCTACTACCCAAACCTGAACCCACGGAGTGGCGACCATTCCACAGCCACAGCCTACACCTCCCCGCTGGACTCCGTCGCCACATCCAATGTCAGACTGCTTGACTCCAGGTGTCTCGGATCAGGGCTGTGACAGATGTCGGGGACACAGTCGTCACCCATCCTCAAGGTCTTCCTCCTGCAGGTGGAGTAGGTCAAGCGGATATCGCTTCCGACGTTGGAGCAGGTCCATCAATCGTCACTATGAGCCGTTGGGTGACTACAGCGGTTCCTTCTCACCTTATGACTCTTCTGAGGATGACCTCCCTCTGCCTTCACCAGATCTGAGGAAGGATTCACTCAGGTCTCCACGTGATGAACCCACCTTCCTTGAGGTTATAAGGCATATCCAATTCCTTAACCAGTGGGAAACAGAGTAATTAGACCCAGAAAGGAGATGCTTGGCTAACTTTTTGGGAGTTACTAACCCCAAACCACTAGTCATTCCCCTGTTGGTGAAGCCATTCTAGGATGTAAGAAAGCTGGCATGGAAGCATCCTTCCACTATTTCTGCAGTGCCCAGAAAGGTGGATCGCCTCTACAAGACCCCCAGAAACGAGCCCCACGTCGGTGAACAGCCCAAGGCGGACTCCATAGTCCTTGCAGCAGCTCATGGCAAGTCACAACAGCCTAAGCATACCAGCTCCCAGCCACCAGATAAGGAATCAAAAAAGATTGATCAGTTTGGGAGGAAGGTGTACACCTCTTCCACCTGTAGGTCTCTAAATTTCTCAGCACATATGGTCATGTACCAGAAGTGCCTGTGGCAGAAGACTATGGACCTGGCTAAGACACAGCCAGATTCTGACAATAAGTCAGAGCTTCTGGCAGTCCTGCAATCCGGGGCAGATGTGGGCAAACATGTTCTCAGATGCTCATATGATGCGGCAAATACAGCAGCCAGAGCCACAGCCTCAGGAGTATTCCTCAGACGACATGTGTGGCTTCGAGTGTCCGGGTTCAGGCAGGACCTGCAGGATACTGTCTTGGACCTGCCATTCCAGGACCCCATGCTCTTTGGCCAAGAGGCTGAGAAGGTCATCACTGGCCTACAGGACTTGGGGAAGGTAGTCTCCAAAGTACACAAGGGCCGGGATATTCAAAGGGGTTGCGCATGGCGCAACGGTGTTGCGCCAAGTGTTGCGCCATCGCAACCCTCTGATCATAGCCTTGTGCCGATATTCAAAGGGATGTTGCGCGCAGATCCCGATGCGCAGGGTGCACCAGTAGTGTATGCAGCGCCAAGTGCGGGGGCATGCCTATGCATATTCCACACATCCCGGTATTCAGCCTGGCATGTGTGGCGCATATGCTGGTGCAACCCATACTTGCACTGCACACTGGTGCTCAAAGTTGAGCTAAAAAGAAATAGGAGCAAGGGCTGACCACCCACAGGTGAGCTGCCGTAGTGTAGGGTGCAACACGGCGGCCCGCCAGCTGTGGAGTGGCCACCCAGCTCGAGGCCAAGGTCTCTGTATTGATGTTCGCCCCATGCCCGATCGCGGGCATCATAATAGAAATAATATCCCTGGTGGTCCAGTGGACCGCTTCCAGCCCGATCGCTGGCATAAGTATAATATGATACACGTCAAATATCCTGGTGGTCAGTGGACAGCTTCCAGCCGATCGCGGGCATAGGTATACAAAATGACACTTTAAAATATCCCTGGTGGTCCACGGTACTCCCCTCCCCACCCGCCCACTGGGCCCTGCCACTCCCCCGGTCAGCGGTCGGCGGCTCCCCACCTGCAAGCTGCCCACCAACTGACTGCATACAGTACAGCTGTATGCCCATTTAGTCCACAAGCGTGGAGCCAATGGGCATGAATCGTGCCTACTACCAGTCAGATATGTGAATGGATCCATTTACATGTTGGGACTGTGTAGTACAATCTGATCTGCACACCCATTAGCACGCTGTGGGTAATGAAAGCGTGCAACCATACTGTATGGCGGCCGGGTAGCTGGCGGGTGAGAGCTGCCGCCCGCCGCTGACCGGTGGGAGCGGGTGGCAAGGCTCAGTGGGTGGGGGGGGTACCGCTGGACCACCAGGGATATTTTAAAGTGTCATTTTGTGTACCTATGCCCGTGATTGGGCTGGAAGCAGTCCACTGGACCACCAGGTATATTGGACGTGTATCATTTTATACTTATGCCAGCGATCGGGCCGGCAGCGGTCCACTGGACCACCAGGGATATTGGACGTGTATTTCTTTAGATGTATGCCCGCGATTGGGCATTGAGGCACTCTGCCGCGATGTGCAGGGGGCGGTCCCCAATGGCTGGAGCCTGGCAGGGCGCCAGGCGCAAGTTGCCGGGGATCAGCGCACCTGCATGCAAATGGGGCCATAATAACATGCTAATGGCCCCAGTTGTCCCTTGCATGCATTATGGCCGCATTTACATATCCACCATTGAATATCACGGTTCCTGTGCCTAACGCAACCGCACTTACACTGGCGCATCCCCCTGCTCCTCCCAAGCCACTTGCGCTGGCGCAGTGCCACTACGCCATGCGCAATGCAGGAGGCCACGTTGACATATTCAACGGTGCTGAGCCATGGCACAGCACCGTTGAATATCGCCCAGTCCATGCCCTGGCGCATCCTAGTTGCACTGCGCCCGGCTGATGCCCCTGCCTGGCGCATTTCTGAATATCCCACCCAAGATGTACAAGTCAGAACCGTATCCCCCTATGCTCCTGCTAGGCGCTGGCCCTTTCAGAGGCAACAGGGACAGCAAGCAAAGAGACAGCAACAACGAGGAGGGTTCAGAAGAAACACACCTCTTCAGGCACCAGGAACTCGGGGACTGTGATCAGCTAAGCAGTCCAGAGCTCCTCTCCCCAACCCCTCAGCCTCCACCTGACTTAGCCCCCGGCAGAGTCAATAGGGGAAGCAGTGGGAGAGCGATTCTCCCTTTACCTCATAGGTTGGGAGAACATCACAACAGATTAACGGCTGCTGCAGCTCATAGACAGGGGCTACACCCTGGAGATTTTCCATCTACCCCCGAACAATTCACCAGCCTACGTATTCAGCTCTTCATCCCATGCAAACCTAATTTGGGTGGAGATACAGGCCCTCCTGTCAAAGCGAGCGATTCAAGTAGTACCGGAACCCCAGAGGGGCAAGAGTTACTACTCACGCTTCTTCCTACTTCCAAAGAAGACAGGGGACCTTCGTTCCATCTTGGACCTCAGTCAACTGAACATCTTCATAGAGTACAAAAGGTTCAGGATGATGACACTCCAGGGGTTGCTTCCCATGCTGCGCCAAGGAGATTGGTTCTGCTCTCTGGACATGCAGGATGCGTACATGCACATTAAGATCCTGCCATCCCACAGGAAGTATCTCAGATTCACATTCAAAGGAGAGCACTACCAGTTCAGGGCTCTGCCTTTCAGCCTGTCCTCGGCACCTCAGGTATTCACCAAGTGCCTGGCTGAAGTAGCTGCAGCTCTCAGGAGGCAGAGTCAATACAACTACTCCTACCTCGATGACTGGCTACTAGGTGCCCTAACTGGAGAACAGCTATGCCTCACCCTGGAGTGCATCTTCAAGATGTGCCAGGACCTTGGGATAACTCTAAATCTCCCCAAATCAGCCCCTTGGCCATCCCAGAGACTCCAGTTCATAGGAGCCATCTTGGGTACGGTTCAGGGAAGAGCCTTTCTCCCGTTGGACAGGGAAGATTGCTTTCAGGTGCTGGCCAAGAGATTACTCTCCATGGATCAGGCTCCAGCCAGAATGGTACTACAACTCCTGGGTCATATGGCCACTGCCATAGTGACCATGCCTCTCGCTCGCCTGCACATGAGAATTCTGCACTGGAACCTCAGGGTGCAGTGGGACCAGTAAATCGACGATCTTGACCAGAGTGTCAGAATCTCCAAGGCAGTACACCAAACCCTGCTACGGTGGCTGAATCCCTTCTGCTTGATGATAGGGGCCCCTTTCAGGAACCCCCTCCTCATCTGGTTATCACCATGGATGCGTTGGGCATGGGATGGGGTACCCACCTTGGGAGCAATCAGACCAGCGGGTTTTGAAATCAGACAGAACACTCTTTGCATATAAACGTTCTGGAGATGACAGTGGTGCTGTATGCCTTACAGGTGTTCTAGGATGACCGCCATCTGGGCCTAGTTCTAGTCCAGATGGACAACATGCCCATGGTTTTCTATCTCAACAAGCAGGGGGGCACACATTCATATCCCCTATGCAGAGAAGCCATGAGGGTCTGGTACTGGGCAGTAGATCACAGCCTGGAACTGTTTGCGGTGCATGTCCCAGGTCTTCAGAACACCTTAGCAGACAGCCTCAGTCGCTCACAATCCCAGGCTCATGAATGGAAACTACTCCAAGAGGTAGTAGATGACATATTCAAAAGATGGGGGACTCCAGAGCTAGACATCTTCATATCCCCACTCAATGCCAAACTGCCCAATTTCTGCTCACTAGAGCCAGGGCCTGGTGTTTTTTGGTGAGACGCATTGTCCCCCTCTTGGACTGGGAGGTTTCTCTATGCCTTCCCACCCTTCCCCCTTCTGCAGTGAGTTGTTTTCAAGCTACAGTCAGAACCAGCAACCATGATTCTGGTAGCGCTGGTCTGGCCCAGACAGATTGGGTTCCCGCTTCTACAACAGATGGTAGTAGAACTCCAGTTCCACTTCTTCTGTCCTCTCAGTTGTTATCCCAAGAGCAGGGCTCTCTGATTCACCCAGCCTCAAGTCTCTGCATCTCCATGCATGGCTGCTGCAGACTTAGTCAGGAGCAGGTTTGGGGTGTCCGAGAAGGTAGCCAAGGTGATAGTGGCTGCAAGAAAACCATCTACTAGGGCCACATATGCCATGAAGTGGAAGTGGTTCAGCTTATGGGCTGCTGCCCGTGACATAGACCCATTCTCCTGCGAAGTAAACTGGGTCCTGGAGTATCTTTTATCCCTGTCTGATTCAGGTCTCAGCTACTCATTCATAAAGGTACATCTCACGGCTATCTCAGCCTATCATGTACTGGTGGATGACAGGACCTTGGCGCTGCTGGATGTGTCATGTACCTTCCTGCGAGGTATCCTGCACATCAGGCCTCTCATTCGGGACCCAGTTCCACCATGGGATCTGCTGTTTATGCTGGAGAAGTTAACATTGCCCTTCCCCCTTTGAGCTTCGCTTTCTCTCTTGGAAAGCGTTATTTTTAGTTGCCATTACCTCAGCCCAGAGGATTTCCGAGCTCCAGGGTCTCGTGTAAGGAGTCATATTTGGTTTTTCATAGGGACGGGGTGCCCCTTGGCACAAACCCTAAGTTTCTTCTGAAGGTGGTGTCAGAGTTTACTCTCAACCAAGACATTAACCAGCTGGTCTACTACCCTGAATACTCTAACAAAGGGGAGGCACTGTTACATTTTGTATGACGAGGATCCTTCATAAACGAGCTTTCAGCTCAAAGGATGTGCTTCTGACTTTCCTAATAAAATACAAGTTCTCTAGATGTACTTAGAATCCTTAGGTATTATGTTGATTGTACAAGGAAGGAAGGAAGGAAGGAAGGAAGGAAGGAAGGAAGTAAGTAAGTAAGTAAGTAAGTAAGTAAGTAAGTAAGTAAGTCAGACCAATTGTTCATGTCCTTTGCTCAATGAATGTCAGTCACTAAACAGACTATGTCCAAGAGGTTAGTCAACTGCATTGCGTTTTGCCATGAAAAGTACTGTATGGCAAGCCCCTTCCGGGCCCACTCAGTGGTTGTTCAACTAGAGGGATAGCGACTTCTTTTGCATCTTTCAAAAATGTGTCAGCAGCAGATCTCTGTGCCACAGCCACCTGGAGTTTGGTACGCACCTTTGTCCGGTACTACAGTTTGGACCTTACTTCCAGAAAGAGGGCAGGTTTCGGCTTGGCAGTCCACCAGGGTTTGCTCTCATAGGAACCCAGGGACATTTTTATATACACTGCCCATCTGAGCTGGTGTTATCCCTCTACTGCTTGGGACTGAGTCCTAACAGTTATTACCTGCTGCAAGAGCTCTGTCTCGAAGTAAGATAGTACAGTTACGTAAGAACTTACCATAACAGTAGATCTTCGAGAAGAGCTCTTTCAGCAGGTATGCTTTCCCTCCCTCCTTCCCCCCGTGCTTCTTCCTGTATATCCCTAGTGGAATGACAAAGCCTCCTCGGTTTGTCCTGTCCTTCATGCTAGCTGGGTCTCTGGCGGACAAACTGAGGTGGTGCTGGAGGACCACCCCCTATATACTGAGGGTGTTGTGGGGGTGGTCCCTTCATCTTGGACTGCTAGCTAGAATTTTTCAGTGGGGTCCTAGTGCCTGGTGGCATAGTCCCAACGGTTATTACCTGCTGCAAGAGCTCTTCACAAAAATCTACTGTTACGGTAAGTTCTTACAAAACTGTACTTTATAGAAAATGTCAGCTTGCAAGTCAACAGAATTTATGTGATACAAACTACTAAACTGCAGTAAACAGTAATATGTTTTTACACACAACCTGTAAGTTAGGACCAGCCCCACACTTGGGTGTGGGGCTCTTAGTGCTCACAGTTCCCCTTTAACAATATGTTTTCTGTTCCTCAAATAACTTGCTATCCAACCTGATGCTGGTGCACCAAAACCAACCTGCTGCGGCCTTAACTCCAGGAGGTTGTGGTCCACTAAATCGAATACCTTGGTCATGTCCATAAATGCCGCCCGCTCCATCAAAATGCCTGTTCCAGTTGTCATGCACAGCCTCACCCCTCACCCGATCCCCACCCATCCGTTTTTAAAGTGAAGTTGTGCTGCAGAATTTTTTTCAGGGGAGGTGATCCTGTCTTTGCTCCCATGTTATGCACCCCTCTAGTGTTGGCATCACGCCTTTCTGCCAAATCTGGGTCCCGTTAGTAACCATGGAGGACACTTTGGACAAGATCACTCTGTCTCTGATCACCCCCCAAGGTAGGGCTCCGTTTCCAGACAGCGCCTTGCCATGTGTTGGGCAAACATGGATCGAGTGCAAGGGGAGTGGGGGAGAGGCTGAGTGGTCTTTAGTACTGACCGACCTTGGAGAGTGACTGGGCCATCCCATTATCCATGCCAGGGTGTGAAAGAACTGCTAAAATTGATTAGCACTTTTATTGTAGTCAATTGCGAACAAACAAACTGAGACATGAGCTATGGATTATCCCAACTGATTAGCAGTTTTACTGGTGAAAATGCTAATCATTGTTGCAGTTACTTAAAACCCTGCATGCAGCCAGTGGGTTTGTACCTTGAAGATTGACTTAACCCGCCATTCGTGATTATTTGGCCTGATCATCATGCTCAAGAAGCCACATGTGCTGCCTGAAGCACTATCCTAGTCCCACCCTTCAGGTTTGGGTCTAGCTACAGTGCTCCAAGCCTTCCCACCCCATGTGGAGAGTGCCCCCTGGTGGATGCTCAGGTGAAGTATGCAGGCTCTGCATATTAATTTCTGAATACCACGAATATTAGACTTCCCTAATATTTGTGCAGGTAACAAATAGTTTTTGTAACGTGGGGATTAATAAGAGTGCAAATGAACTGTTGTGATTAGACACCTGTTATCTTGTGAGCGATTCGCAGTGGGTATTAATTCTCAAGTAATGCCCGCTGCTGCAGTACCACAGATATCCAAATGAAATTAGTGGCACTACATACCAATGCGGCAGCGACAGTGATTTGAAGCTGTAGTTCGTTTCCCACCCACCCACCCAGGTTGCCCATGACTAATCGACATACAGTGTTAAGTCATTGTGATGCAGTCTACAGTACATAAGCAGGATTGGGGAAATGTAATAGAAATGCAGAAAAGCTATGATTGAAAAAATAAAAAGTACCTTGAGATGTTTTCTGGTGTATGCCCTTGCTGTGCATGTTATCCATGTGTAGGAGTCGTAGCAGGTAACAATTAAAGCACTGTGCTCTGATGGCCGACATTTACAGATAGGGACAGCGCACTGTGTATTACTGCTGCAGCACATGGTACAGCTCCTAGACACGGATGACCCACATGGCGAGTGCAAACCCGAGGACACATTAGAAGGTACTTTCTGATTTTTTTAAATCATCAGTTCCCTGCATTACTATGAAATGTCCCCAATCCTGCTTCTGTACGCATGACTGAATGCCCAGTACTCCACAGAAAGACGAGGTGGTGTAAGAAGTATCCATTGCGACAATGTCACACTTCTTTGTTACTTGTTCCATTGCTAATATGTAAATAAAGATGTTATGAAGTTCTGAAATCCCATAGTGCTTTGCTGCATCGTCGTAGTAATCTGGATTAACAATCTCAGCTGAACTCTGCAGTAACGGAGAACTGGAAATGAAAAGATTCTTTGTTACTCAGTGATATGCAGCGAACATTTAGATCACAACAGTTAAGCAGTACTGGTGACAATGTAAGTAGATATTAGTTTGGGGAAAACATACGCTTCTGGAAATATGCAAATGAGCGACACGTGTGTTAGCAAAAGTGTGCTACAGCGTCTTTTGAAAATGTGAAAAATGTTAGTAAAACTATTTACAGACATGCAGAAGTGATTAAAGCACTTCACAATGTCTTAATGTTTTGAGCATCTTACTTTTGTTTACTCATTACAGCAGATGTTCATAAATTGGAAACCACCATATTAATAAATATGGTTTAAAAAACAGGAGAAATGTGTTGTTATTCATATATTGAAGTACGTAAATGTTGAAATAAGTGTTACAATTAAAGAAATAATAATTGGCATCCATGTTTGTCCATGTTACAAAGAGCATTAAGCCCCTGGAAAGGAGGCTTCTACTAGAATTAATGCATGGTTGGGTGGTTATGCATTATCGACCCATGCCTTGTGCCACAACCCCCAATGCATTAATTCCCTAGTAGAAGCCTCCTTTCTCAGTGCTTAATGCTTACTTACTGTTTTGTATTTACTTGGTTACTTGGTTTGCTAAGACAGAAAGGCCGAAGGCCCGTTAGAACGTATCCCAATCCTAGTGGGTGTATTGTGTTGCTCTTGATATCAGTATGTACTCATCAAGTCCTAGTTTAAAACTACTAAATGAAGTTCTGTTTACTAGTTCATCTGGGAAGTTTATTCCACAAATGGGCTGATCTTTTTGTAAAATAATTATTTATCTTGTTAGTGTTGGCCCTTGGGAGCAGCAGTTTTTTATTGTGGGACTTTAAGTAAGCAGATCTGTTATTGAATTCTGGGCAATGTTGAGTCATAAATTCAGGGTTATTAAAAATATTAAACAATAATAGAAGCCCCCCCCCCCGCCTTCTTCTCTCCTCCAAACTAAGCTAAACAGGCCCAGTGAAACCAGTCTATCCTAGTAGTTCAGATCTTTCATCCCACGTATTAGTTTGGTTACTTTCCTCTGAGTCCTCCAAATTAACGCAATATCCCTGGAGTTCCAAAATGGGGATCCAAAATCCAAATGTGCTGTTATGTAGGTTTTATACAATTGCATTATACATTGGGTATTCCTAGAGACAACTCTGCGCTGAATAGAGCTTATTAGTCAGAGTGTGGTTTTTAGTACTTGGGTGCAGTGGTCGAAAGAAGTAAGTTCACTATTAACTATGATTCTTAGATCCCTCTCTTTATCCAGTGAACGTAGTTGCACACCATCCAGGTGGTACAGCAGTTTTGCGTTATTTTTACCAAAGTGTAACACTGTGTACTTTTGGGGGAGTACATATCATTTTATTCTGTGTGGCCCAGTCCTGAATAGATTTTAAATCTTAAGTCAGAGATTTATATTGGTCAGTGTTGTCTACCTCGCCTCCAAGCTTGGAGGCATCTGTAAACTTGGTGCGTTATTTATGTCATAAGTCAAATCACTTATATAGAGACCAAAAAGCACTGGTCCCAGCACCGCCCTCTGGGGCACACCACTGCTGATGATGCCCTCATTTGACAGGTGTCCATTTATTCTCACCTGTGTTTTTTTTACTTTTTATTTATTTATTGAGTATTCGGATATACCTTTGAGTCAGAGACTCCTTTACAAAGGTTCTACATCACAGAAGTTAAAACAGAGCAGACATTAGTGAGTAATTCAACAAGGTACACAGTCACGTAGATTACAGATAACAGAGATGCTAACAGGTAGTTACTAGGAATCCGTTTGTACGAGTCATTAGCAGTACAGTTATAGTCAGGTATATAATGGAGTTGTCAACACAAAGAGGGTCTTGGGGTAGAGGGGTAAGCAGATTACAGATAACAGCGATGCTAACAGGTAGTTACCAGAAATCCGTTTGTACAAGTCATTAGCAATACAGTTATAGTCAGGTGTATAATGGAGTTGTCAACACAAAGAGGGTCTTGGGGTAGAGGAGTAAGCAGGCCGAGGCCACTGTCAGGGGAGTGAAAGGCAAGGATCAGTGGCAATCACAGGTATTACTAGAGGATTTAAGGTGGGCCTAAGGTGGGTTTGAAAGGGACAATTCTGTTTTCTTTGCAAGAGAAGTGGGAAGGCTGTTCATCCAAGACGGGGCCTTGTAGCTGAAAGACCTTTGGAACTGGGAGGTACGGCAGTGGGGAACTAAGAGGAGTAGCTTTTCAGAGCTACGGGTGTGCTTAAGCATCAGAGTCGGGTAGACTAAGGGGGTGAGCCCAAGGGGTGAGAGACCAGTTCTATGGTCGAGATGTAACCAGTTGGTAGCATTATAGAGTGAGCAAGTATGGGTGAGATGGTCACAGCCCCGTATGAGGCGGCAAGCTTTATTTAGGGAGAGGCAGAGTCTATGTAGGGCCGAAGTGTTTGCTGCACTATAGATCAGTATACCATAATAGAGTAGGGAGGGGACAGTGAGCCTAAGGGCATCAGGAGTAAGGCAATGTTTGAAGCGGTACAATAGCCTGAGCCTAACATTAAGAGCGGTGGGCAAGAGGTGGATATGTTGGTGGAAATTAAGAGCTGGGTCTAGAGTGATGCCTAGGTATTTAAAGGAATCCACTAGCTCCAGAGGGATCAGATTGGCAGTTAGTACTTGAGGGCAAGGATCTTTACGGAAGTTCAGAGGGTGGGCGAATAGCATAACTTTGGTCTTATAGTTGAGAATAAGCTGCTGAAAGGAGAACCAATTTTCAGCACAACTAAAGGAGTATTGCAGGGAATGGTGGAGTTCAATGGAGTCAGAGTTGGAGGAACAGAGCACTGCATCATTGGCGTAAAGAAGCAGGTTGCCAGGGCAGGACTTGGGGATGGAGTTAAGGAAGAGGCTGAAAAGTAGGGGACCTAAGATGGACCCCTGTGGAACACCGGAGAGGACAGACAGTCTGTTGGATAGGGTGTTACCAGTTTTGACCTGCTGGTAACGGTTCGAGAGCTAATCAGAGAACCAGCCAAGAGTGTCCTGAGAGAAACCAATGTTGGAGATGGTGGCAAGTAAGAGGGAGTGGTTGACGGTGTCAAACGCCTTAGTGAGATCAGTGAAGACAGCACCAGTGATATGGCCTCTGTCCAAGGCAGAGTGGACATGTGCAGTAAGTTCCAGAAGGGCAGTAGTAGTACTGTGCCCTCTCCAAAAGCCGTGCTGCTGTTTGCAGAGTAGGTTGTACTTGTTGAGGTGGTCCGTGACCTGATCAGAAATAATCCATTCTAGGGCCTTGGACAGGGGCGAGAGAATGGCGATGAGGTGGTACTTATTGGTGATGGTACAGTCCCCATTTTTAAAAACTGGGGTGATGGAAGCGGATTTCTACCTAGCGGGGAATTTCCCTAGACATAAGGGGCAGTTTAAAATATGGGTGAGGGGATTTAGTACCTCATGGAGGGAGAGCCGGAGAATTCTCAAGTCTGAAGTGTCACTACTGTAGGAGGAGGAGTGGGACAGTGCTTTTTTGAGATATGGCTTGGCGGACTTGGGAGAAATGCGACGTAGGCGAAAGGGAGTGCTTCTGGTGGGGAAGAGGGGGAGTTGGCAGGGGTGGGTCAAAGAAATTAGAAGGGAGAATGTGGCTGGGGTTTGTGAAGGTGTAGTTGAAGGCTGTGGCTATACTGGAAGGGCCTGAGGTCAGGCACCCATCTACCATTATCTGATTCGGGACAGGGTCTGGAAAACAAATTTCTATCCACTTTACTATATACTGTATGAGCTAAATCTCTTATTTCTTAGTTTTATGATTAAAATGTCGTGGGGCATTGTGTCAAATGCCTTCCCAAGGAGCAGATGGATTTGGGCACAGGTGTTTGGGCCTGGGTGCCAACCTGGGAAGATATGAGCCTCAATAGGGGAGACAGCCTGAATCCATCCGGGGGGGGGCCATAGTCCTTAGCAGGGGGTTTAAAATTTACTTGGATGAGCATTTAACCTAGCTGGTGGGGGTGCGGGAGGTGGTAAAACCAAGGGAGGCAACACTCTCCCCTTCCCCCCCGGATGATGGAGCATTTGGAAGGGAAGGTCCAAGAGGAGTAAACTCCCCTAGGGTAGGGGTACAAAAAGATGGGTGGGGTCAAGGCAGAGAAAAAAGGGGGGTATAAATCAGGCAAGCAAGAATAAAGTAGTAAAGGAGACAGGGAACGGTCACGGTAAAAAGGGAAGTGTTGTGTCAGGCGGAGCTTCATTGGACAGCACAGACAGGAAGGGGGAAGCAGGCAGGGTGGGAATAAGGTATTGAGAGCCATGTGTGCGAGTACAAGGAGGCTGGGAAATACAATTCCACACCTGGAGGCCATCTTGGTGGAGGCTAGCCTGGACTTGGTGGCCATCATGGAGTTTTGGTGTAATGAGTGCCATGACTAGGACGTGGCTATACCTGACCACTCTGTGTTCAGGAGAGATGGGGCAGGGAGGAGGGATTGTATAATATGTGAGGGAGAGACGGGGCAGGGAGGAGGGATTGTATAATATGTGAGGGAGAGACGGGGCAGGGAGGAGGAGTTGTACAATATGTGAGGGAGAAAATCAAGGTCACCGAGGTACAGGGTCACCTGGAGGAAAAGGAAGGGCTGGAGGTGCTGTGAGTTATCCTGGAGACAGGTGCTGGGACGGCTCTCTATACTGGGGTAGTTTACAGACATTCAGCCCAGGGAGAGGAGATGGATAAGGCACTGGGGGAAGCCATCATCAGGGTGGCGAGTAAGGGGGAGGGGCTGCTAGTTGGGGACTTCAGTCTGCTAGATGTGTAGTGGAGCCTTCCAGTGGTGGCTACAGCATGGAGCAGGGCCATCCTTGAGTCCCGACAAGGGTTTGTTCTCAGGCAGCTAATTAAAGAATTCCCTAGCGACAGGCAGTGCTGGACATGGTGTCTACAAGCAGGGACAGCATTGCAGACATCACAGTGGGCAGTCCCCTCAGTACCAGTGGTCACGGTACACTGGGGCAGTGCTGGACCTGGTGCTTACAGGCAGGGACAGCATTGCAGCCATCAGAGTGGACAGTCCCCTCGTTACCGGTGATCACTGTACACTGGGGCAGTGCTGGACATGGTGCTAACAGACAGGGACAGCATTGCACACATCAGAGTGGACAGTCCCCTCGGTACCGGTGATCACGGTACACTGGGGCAGTGCTGGACATGGTGCTAATGAACAGGGACAGCATTGCAGCCATCAGAGTGGACAGTCCCCTCGATACCGGTGATCACTGTACACTGGGGCAGTGCCGGACATGGTGCTAACGAACAGGGACATCATTGCAGCCATCAGAGTGGACAGTCCCCTCGTTGCCGGTGATCACTGTACACTGGGGCAGTGCCGGACATGGTGCTAACGAACAGGGACATCATTGCAGCCATCAGAGTGGACAGTCCCCTTGTTGCCGGTGATCACTGTACACTGGGGCAGTGCCGGACATGGTGCTAACGAACAGGGACATCATTGCAGCCATCAGAGTGGACAGTCCCCTCGTTGCCGGTGATCACTGTACACTGGGGCAGTGCCGGACATGGTGCTAACGAACAGGGACATCATTGCAGCCATCAGAGTGGACAGTCCCCTCGTTGCCGGTGATCACTGTACACTGGGGCAGTGCCGGACATGGTGCTAACGAACAGGGACATCATTGCAGCCATCAGAGTGGACAGTCCCCTCGTTGCCGGTGATCACTGTACACTGGGGCAGTGCCGGACATGGTGCTAACGAACAGGGACATCATTGCAGCCATCAGAGTGGACAGTCCCCTCGCTGCCGGTGATCACTGTACACTGGGGCAGTGCGGACATGGTGCTAACGAACAGGGACATCATTGCAGCCATCAGAGTGGACAGTCCCTCGTTGCGGTGATCACTGTACACTGGGGCAGTGCGGACATGGTGCTAACGAACAGGGACATCATTGCAGCCATCAGAGTGGACAGTCCCTCGTTGCGGTGATCACTGTACACTGGGGCAGTGCGGACATGGTGCTAACGAACAGGGACATCATTGCAGCCATCAGAGTGGACAGTCCCTCGTTGCGGTGATCACTGTACGCTGGGGCAGTGCGGACATGGTGCTAACGAACAGGGACATCATTGCAGCCATCAGAGTGGACAGTCCCCTCGTTGCCGGTGATCACTGTACAGTGGGGCAGTGCCGGACATGGTGCTAACGAACAGGGACAGCACTGCAGCCATCAGAGTGGACAGTCCCCTCATTGCCGGTGATCACTGTACACTGGGGCAGTGCCGGACATGGTGCTAACGAACAGGGACAGCACTGCAGCCATCAGAGTGGACAGCCCCCTCGGTACCGGTGATCACTGTACACTGGGGCAGTGCCGGACATGGTGCTAACGAACAGGGACAGCACTGCAGGCATCAGAGTGGACAGCCCCCTCGGTACCGGTGATCACTGTACACTGGGGCAGTGCCGGACATGGTGCTAACAAACAGGGACAGCACTGCAGGCATCAGTGTGGACAGCCCCCTCATTACCGGTGATCACTGTACACTGGGGCAGTGCCGGACATGGTGCTTACAAACAGGGACAGCATTGCAGCCATCAGAGTGGACAGTCCCCAGGTACCAGTGATCACTGTACACTGGGGCAGTGCCGGACATGGTGCTAACAAACAGGGACAGCATTGCAGCCATCAGAGTGGACAGTCCCCAGGTACCAGTGATCACTGTACACTGGGGCAGTGCCGGACCTGGTGCTAACAAACAGGGACAGCATTGCAGACATCAGAGTGGACAATCTGCTAGGTACCAGTGCTCACTGTACAGTGTGGTTTAACATAAAGAGAGCAGCACAGGCAAACCACATGAGGACAAGGGTCCTGTACTTTAGGATTAGGAGGGCAGATTTTAAGGAAATGGTGGACTGCCTTATGGGGGGGGGAGGATTTCCTGGTAGGGGTAGAGGAACAGTAAAGGAGGGCATAATTAAGGCAGCCAGCCTCTGCATGAAGTAAGTGAGTACAAGTAGAAGGGGAAACAGAGACCATCATGGCTCTCTGGGGAAGTGGTTCAGGGGGTGAAGGCAAAACGGTGTCATTCAGGAGGTACAAGGAAATGCAGAGCAAGAAGGGCCGGGAGGTGTACCAGGTAAAACGGAGGAAAGCAGGAAAGGCAGCATATGGGGCAAAGGCACAGCCAGAAGATGGATAGCCAAAGAGGTAGCTAAAGGGGAAAAGGCTTTCTTCGGACATAAGTAAAAAGAAGAAAACCAGAGAGACATTGAGGATTAGGATAACAGCAGGGCACGACTGCACAGAGGAAGGCCAGGAAAACGTTGCCATCCTCAACAGATACTTCTACTCAGTCTTTGCAGTGGAAGAAGGATGGACTACTAGGTGGGGGGGGGGGAACAAAGGAGGGAGTGACGTGGACACAAATCAGTTTTCCGAGGAAGGGACTGAAAGGACTGGCAACTGTAAAGGTGGACAAGGGTAATGGACCAGACGAGATACAAGTGTACTGAAAGGAACTTTTTTTTTTTTTTTTGTAAACTCTATTTATCCTCCCCGGAACCACGGAACTCTCTGCAGCTGTCACCCATACCGGTCTCTACCTCCCAGTCTAAGACTCACCTGAACAGGACCGCTGGTCCGGTGAATCCCCCGGCTCTGAGCCCCCCTGAGGTAGGGCCGCCCGCCCTGGTGCTCTATCTACAATCCTGTGCACTGGAGCCGGGGGGGGGGTTCCGGAGGTGAGTCCAACAGCGGGAGTGTGGACCGTACATAGGTGGCGCCTTTGCCTATCCATGGTCGAGGGGGGGTTCCTTGGATGTCACAGCCCCTGAGCTCAGACATGCAATGATGTCCTGCTCGGCGTGCACATGCTCCCGTGCGTACCCGAATGACATCCACCGCAGCTCAATCCCCCTGCATCTGCTGGCCAGGCAATGCAATCCCCCAGCCACCAGGGGCTGCTACTGCACCGGCATGAGCGAAAGCCCCCTCCCTGAGGAAGGAGAGCAGTCCATGGGATGCTCGATCCTTCCTCATCCCCACCGACCCCTGAGATGACCCGTGCTAGTTCCTGAACACAGGTCACCAGTGTGGTGTGAGGTGTGGCGACCAGCGCCTCAACCCTCAGTGCCACTGGGCCGGTGTGCTAAAAGGAACTTGAGGAAGTGCTAGCTGCCCCACTGATGGCCTTATTCAGCAGTTCACTGAAAACAGGCATGGCTCTAAAGGACTGGAGAAGAGCAGACATGGTCCAGCTACATAAGAGCGGCAGCTGTGAGGAGGCTAGTAAATATAGGCTGGTCAGTCTCACTCCAGTGGTGGGAACATTATTTGGAAACCCTGCTTAAGAAAAGGTTGGTGGAGGATCTTGAATCCAGTAGGCTGTAAGACACAGGCAATATGGAATCATGGTTTTTTTTGGGGGGTCATGCCAGATGACTCTGATGTATTTCTTTGGCTGGGTGACCAGGGAAATGGATCAGGAGAGAGCAGTGGACAGGGCTGTCTGGACATAGCAGGGTCTTCAACACTGTGCCATACAGGAGACTGATAAAGAAATTGAGCAGCCTTGGGGTGGGATCTAAAGTGGTGAACTGGGTTAGAAACTGGTCAATGGATAGGGGACAGAGGGTGATGGTTAACAACACTCACTCTAATAAGGGGAGAGTGACCAGTGGGGTGCCGAAGGGCTCAGTACTGGGACTGGTCCTTCTCAGTGTTTTCATAAGTGACACTGCAGAAGACCTTGAAGGGAAGGTATGCCTTTTTGCAGATGAAACCAGAATCTGTAATAGGGTGGACACTCAGGAGGGGGTGGAAAGAGTGCATAGGGACATTGAGAAACTCGAGAAGTGGACAAAAGCATGGCAGTTTGGGTTTAATGTCTATAAGTGCAAATTCATGAACCTAGGGCATAGGGACCCAGGAGCTGAGTACAGAATGGGGAAGGGGGAAGGTACTGGTAGTCACTAAGCAGGAAAGGGACCTTGGAGTCATCATATCTGAGGACCTCAAAGTGGCAGAGCAGTGTGGCAACGCGCCGGGTAGGGCTGGTGGGATGCTGAGGTGCATAAGGAGGGGTATCTCCAGCAGTAGGAGGGAGGTGGTGTTGCCACTGTTTTGCTCATTGGTGAAATCCCAGGTAAAGCACTGTGTCCAGTTTTGGAGTTCGCACCTCAGAAAGGACATTGACAGGGTGGAGGCAGTCCATAGGAGGCCAAGTAAAATGGCGCAAGGGCTGCATCAAAAGCCCTACAAGAAGAGACTGAGGGATCTCAACACAGCTTGGAAGAGAGGAGAGTGAGAGGGGTCACGATCGAGACCTGCAAGTACCTGACAGTGGTGAACAGGGTCAGGTGCGGAGTCTTTTTCAAATGAGAAAGCGCACCAGGACCAGAGGGCATGCGATGAAGCCGGGAGGGGGAGTTGAAGAGTGACGAGGGAGTACTGCTTCCCTGAAAGGGTGGGAGACATCTGGAACAGACTGCCAGCAGAAGTGGTGCTAGCAGAAACGGGGGCTTCAAGCATGCATGGCACAGACATACTGTAGGGGAGTATTAGTAAAGAGGCAGCGAAGAGGGGTGAGTTGCCGGAGACCAGATATGGTTTGCAGAGACAGATTAGGCAGGCAACATCTGTGCAGACTGGGTGGGCAAAGCAGCCCTTTTCTGCCGACAAATTCTATGTTTCTATGCTAAAAATAACTGTTTCCCCTCCCCAAATTGCCAGGGCTAAGCTCCTAGCCAGTTATACAGAAGAAATGCACTCACTAGATTGTGGTTCAAACTGAAAAGTTGACAGTGCAGAGGAGGAGGATTTGTACAAAGCACAGATACATTTATTCTCCCCTCTGACGCAAGTTCATTCAGCTGCACAAAGGCTCAAAATACAAAGTTACAGTTACTAGTCACCCTCGAATATAGCGGCTTTAAACCAGAAGCGATACTACTCACAGCCATCCACGTCCTGCGGCTCAACTCACACGGGCTTTGCCAGTGGGCGATCTGAGGGGTGTGATGGACCGGCTTATAGTGTCCCCTATGAGATCATTACCACCACATGGTTCAAGATCTTACATTTTTGATAAAGCAGAAGTCAAAATGAACACAAACAAAACCAAAAGTGCCTGACTGTAACAACACATATAACAACAGTAAATCAAAAAAATGATTTTTGTTGCAAAAATATCCAATCATTCAAGCAATCTGCACATTTGGTAGCCTTCATCTCGCTGTCGCTAGCTAGCTCCTGTGACTGTTGCATAGAACCAGCCCTACCCTTCTTCATCCTCTCCACTCTATGCACTTATACCCTATCCTTCTCCTTCTCCCACTTCCCCCACTTTCTTGCCTACCTCCCCCTCCCCTCTGCTAGCACTTCCACTCCCCCCCATTTTGTTTTGTCTGTGTTGCTTTCTGCTCCCTGCCTGTGATGTTGACAATGCCTCTGGCTGCTCCCTCCTCCATCTGTGTCCTCCCCCCAATGTGTTCCCCTCTGTACCTTTCCCTGTTCTCCTATGTCATCTTACAGTAATACAGCTTATCCTGACTACAGCATATTATTTCTTCTAGTCGTAATATGTTATCTTCTATATTTTGTTCTGTATTGTGCTTTATTTGACGTGAAACCTTTGTAAAAGAGCCTTGGCTCAAAGGTATTTGTAATCCTAGACTTAGTAAATAAAAATTAAGGTTACCACCTCATCGGTTTTTGACCAAATGGATTCGGTTTTCTAGGCCCAGAGTTGGTCCTCCTGTTTTCACCATTCACCATTGCAAATTCATTTTTTATGGTGGATCAAGCAACATCTATGAGACCTCCACTAGCTCTGTTTCATTTTTACGTTCTCTTGCACCTGCGCATGCGTTTGGAAAGTAGCACACTTTGGGTGTGCCTCTCCCATCAATACCCTGCTCCTTAAAGGCAGGCCGTGACCCTGCACCAATGGGTGCAGGAGCTCTGTATGACAGTGGTCGTCTGCTTCAAGGAAAGCACCGCTGCCATACTGAGCACCGCCCGATCCCCCTTCAGCGTTCTGGCGCTCCCCGCACGTCCGCCCCCCAAACTTTGGTGCCGCAGCGGGCCACCCCAGCGCCAGCAAACGTGTTACCGTGAGGTGCCCAATCCCCGTGTAACCCCACGGCCCCAAAGCCATCCCGCTGCCACGCTGAGCCCACCCCAGCTGGGCAATCGTTCCTTTAGTTTTGCCGACGGAGGTGCCCAATCCCCGTCAGCTCCTCACCCCGCCATCTTCTGCCATGCTGGGGAGCCCACCCCAGCGTGGCAAACATCCACATCATCCGTTTTTTGTTTTTAAAACCTGTAAAATAAAAGCGGTCCCCGACAGTCTCCAGCCCCCTCCCACAACCCGCACCCACCCTCGCACCCAGCCTCCCACACCCCTCACCCCATACTTACCTCCGGACTCCGGCACGATGATCTTCGGTGGACCGGGAACACATCTGCACTCTTCAAAGGCGACCGCGAACTGAGAAATGCCCGGTAAGCTGTATAATGGCTAGATAGGGGTTTCAACTGTGCATTTCTGAGTCATTTTTTGGAATTTTGCAAATTTTCAACATGGGGTTTTGGGACCCATTCTCATGAATGATGTCACTGTCATGGCGTTATTTGGGCCTAAGGGTGATTTTGCAGGCACTGCGAGTCACTGCACAAAATCACCCGCCGAGCTTCGAATAGCGCCATAACATGACATCATTCATGAAGGAGTCCCAAAACCATATTAAAATCTGGTGCAATATTCAAAATGACCTGTTCTCAGCGTGCATTGCAGTTCCTCATGAGCTCTTAAGTTCGCGAATTTTCAGTATTTTCACTCCAGATTTTCAACATTGCCATTTTATCACACCTTCTTATGAGTTGTTCAGCTGTCATTTTTCACATCTCACCCAAAACGTGTTTCCGCCCATGTAGCGCACAGTGGCGCAGTTAGTGTGTGAAATCAATGTATGGGACACTTTAAGAAAATCACAGTGACACTGTTCATGAGCAGAGGTCTTAAAATGGCTATGTTGAAAATTTGGTGAAAAATTCCTAAAAATTACTGTTTCTGAGGTCTGCGTTCGCGCAGTTCCTCGCATGCGCTCAGTAAGTTTGCAATTTTCAATATTTTCCTCCAGATTTTCAACATTGCCATTTTACCACACCTCCTTATGAGCACTGCAGCTGTCATTTTCACATCTTGCCCAAAGCGTGTTTCCGCCCATGTAGCGCACAATGGCACAGTCGCTGTGTGAACTCAGTGTATGGGACACATTAAGAAAATCACTGTGTCACTGTTCATGAGCAGAGATGTTAAAATGGCTATGTTGAAATTTAGTGAACAAATTCAAAAATAGCTGTTTCTGACGTGCGTTGTGCAGTTCTCACTTTTTCGTAAGTTTGCAATTTTCAATATTTTCACTCCAGATTTTCAACATTGCCATTTTACCACACCTCCTTATGAGCAGTACAGCTGTCATTTTTCACATCCTGCCCAAAATGTGTTTCCACCCATGTAGCGCACAATGGCGCAGTCGGTGTGCAAAATCAATGTATGGGACACAGTAAGAAAATCACAGTGACACTGTTCATTAACAGAGGTTTTAAAATGCCAATGTTGAAAATTTGGTAAAAAAACTCCTAACAATGACTGTTTTACCAGCGTGCATTGCACAGTTCCCACATACGCTCCTAGGTTTTTGAATTTTCAATATTTCCACTCCAGATTTTTCAACATTGGCATTTTACCACACTTCCTTTTGAGCAGTACAGCTGTCATTTTCACATTCTGCCCAAAACGTGTTTCCGCCTATGTAGCACACAATGGGGGTAACAAAAAGGTCATGCTGACAATTTATTGTTCAAATACCAACAATCGCACAGGGCATTAGGGTAAAGCACCATACATGCCAAACACCACTGCAAATACCTGCAATCGAATGTTCGGCATTGACAAATGCTTGTCTTCTCATGTGACAGTAAGCAAGTGTCTGACATTTCAGTGTGATTGCTTACTTGCTTGCAGTGCATGCTAATCAGGAATTGCCTTCAAGTATTCAAGTACTCTCCCCTAAAGAACAAACGAAAACCTTGCGATCATCCGCGAAACACCCACTGGACATCCCTCAGATGCGCTCCAACCAAGGCAAGCGCTCTTTCAAATTTGCTGCCTCCCACCTATGGAACTCCCTTCCCGCTAGTTTGTCTGACTCTCCCACCCTCAACCAGTTCAAGTCTGGACTCAAACTTTATCTACTTAATCTCAGTCTCTGTGGCTGCAACCGTTAGCCCCCAAGCCTTGGTCTCATGCCTGGTGAACTGCTCTGAACCTCCCTACATCCTGTCTTTTCTACCTACCTCATCTGTGCCGGCTAACACAGTCTAACTGGTGGGTAACCTGGTGTCTGAACGTGAAACAGATGTCTACTATTGTATGCTGTTTACTAATGTTTATCTACGAAATTAATGTTATAGCTGTAATTCATGACTGAAGTCTAATTGGGAGCCTGATTTTCCTATCCCTGCATGCTGTCGTAGTGTATATTTGTGTACAATATGTAATTACTGTAAATATTACCTACAGTATATATGTCTCTTTATGTAACTAATTCTGGGTCACCCCTGAAAAAGGGACCTCTGGTCTCAGTGGGCTTACCCGGTTACCAAAATCCAAATAAAATAAATAAAATAAAATAAATAAATCAAACCTGCATCATGGCAAAGAAGATAACCCTGGGTCTGGCTCCCCCTGGCGTCCAAGCCCTTCTCAGCCCTAGTCGAAACCTCCGCCATACCAGGGGGATCTGACTCTCAAATGCTGCTGATTCCTAGGTGCCGTACCTCGCTGGGCCAACGATCATTTGCCTACAGGGCGCCATGCTGGTTAAATAACCTCAGCATGGATATGTCCTCCACCCCCAATATTGGTCCTTTCAAATCTAGGCTCCATCTCTCTCTGTCTGCCTCCAGTACCTGTGACTGCCACGCCCTGCCAGCCTAGCTGCCGCCCCTGTCCTTACCCTGGCATCACAACAAGCACTTCCACCTCTCCCCTCCTCCAACCTTTCTCTCCCCTCCAACTCCTTGCCTGCACTTCTGTATATGTTGACAATGCCTTTCGGCAGCTTACCACCCCCACCCCCATGTCCTAACCATGTCTTGTATCTGTTGCTCTCCTATGACCTTGAATGTTAATGCCCTACCAAATATGTGTGCACCTCTCCTGTATCTGATTGCGTAGCTGTTAAACATGCAAGTTATTACTGTTCATGTTCTTGCCACAATTGTCTACACCCACCACTAGAAACTGCTCTTAACCATTATTAACCTGTTATCGTTGCCAAACCTACTGCTGTACCACTTACATTTCTATTGTACCTTGTACTGTTGAAACTTTGTTGTGCTGTACTCAGTCTGACGTGGAACCTTTGTAAAAGAGCCTTGGCTCAAGGTACTTGTAATCCTAGAATTAAATAAATAAATAAATAAATAAACAAGTGCAGGGCACGTACACGAGCCCAGATGCATCCCTGTCTGCCCAGTTGTCCCCTCTAACTTCACACCAGCAAATTGGAAGGCTGTTCCTGGGAAGGGTAAATAATACCACCTTAATTAACCTCTTCATTTTTTTTGAAACCCTTAGATGTTCAGACAGGCACCACATTAGGGTTGCCTCCTGTCCCAGTGTGGACTGTATACTCTGTGTTTCAGAAACCTTATCTTCTAATCCAGTTTTTTTCAGACATAGTACTTTTTCAGTCATTTCGAATGCTCACATACTTGTAAAACAGATTCTGTTAAATCATTCATTATTTTACTTGCATGTTCAGGTTACAAATGAGTTCTTGATGTTATGCAGACCTTTGTTTGTATACCTGTCAGTCTGAGAGGTGCAAAGTAAGGATATTAAGACCATTAGCAGCAAATCAACCTGATCCTTTCCAGACTGCATTGTGAGTGTGGTCTCTGACAGCTGTGATAAGGAATACTTTTATACCTTTAAATGCTCACCGGTTTTTCTTTTAATCTAATATGTGTTATCCTTTTTGTTGTTACATTAATAATCCAATATTTTATTTCATTTCTGGCAATACTATACCCTTCTCTCCTCAGTAGTGATTGCTGTTCATTTTCATGCTACCTGGATATTCCAGGAAGACCATTCCAGGCCTTTCAGACGAACAGCACAGAGCAGTGTGGCTAATGTCACGCTAAGCCACAGAAATGAGAAAAGGAAGAAAGTGAGAGAGAGAGAGGTAGCAGTAGCTGATGAGGTGAAGGGAACACAATCTAGATTTGATGGTACTACAAATATAGTT
Organism: Neoceratodus forsteri; assembly: GCA_016271365.2. Lineage (NCBI taxonomy): Eukaryota > Metazoa > Chordata > Ceratodontiformes > Ceratodontidae > Neoceratodus > Neoceratodus forsteri. The sequence goes on from JADMNL010000023.1 coordinate 544,036,583, forward strand.
AATTTATCAAAAAATTATCAAAACATTATTTTTTTTGCCAGGAGAGACACAATAAGCTGAAGCTTGTTTACAGGTGCAACCTGGGAGCACAAGGAAGTTAAGTGACTTGCTCGGGGTTACACAGTATGTAAGTGTGGGCTGTGGGATTCAAACCCAGGGCTCCAGGTTTGTAGCTCAGAGCCTTAAACCACTGCGTTATACTGCCTCCATGCTACATATCACATATCATGCTATCTGCTATGTATAACTGACTCAGAAAAAATAAGGTATTTAACAGCATAGAATAGGTCCTACCACTTTAAAAAGTTCTCTGACATTACAAATAACTTCAGAGTACGAGCAATGGGAGGGACAGTAGCACATCTTAAAATGGCAGATGATAGTTGTAATTACTGCTCATCCACCATTACTGCTGTAGTTTATTTATTAAAAGAGTTTTACCAGAAAAGGCCACCTGATCCAAACTAGCCAGTTGTCAAAGGTATCCTTGTAGTCACTCGATGTGTGAGCTAAGCTGCGTACACAGGATGTAAAGTCCCCTGAACCCCCAACCTCATCCAAATGTTAACACACACTGACATTTAAAATATTTAAATCTAAATCAAACAAACCCAAAACAATAACCATGATGTAATATACAGAAGTTGCACACAATGCAGTATCAGCAGCAATTCTGAATAAATCACGTGAATCAGAGTCCAAGCGATGCCCTCATTAGTCATAAAAGGGGAAGGGTTAGGGGTGGAGTTCGGGGGGGTTGTTTAGTATTCGGTTTTCATCTCATCCAAAGGTGGCAACCCTAATAAAAATAAAAAAGACTTTTCAGCTCTCAGCTAGACAACTGCAGTCTAAAAACTGCTGGCCGCTTAAATAGTTACCTGACAACTCGTGTGTCTACAAACAAGGAGCTATGTCTCCGTAACACATTATAAAATATTTCAGCAAAAGTTGCCCTGGCTGTGAAGCTGCCGTACAACTAGGAAAGCTTAGAGAAAGTTCAGAGAGTAGAATGAATGTGAAAGACAAAGGATCAGGGGGGGGGGAGAAAGGGGCAAAGGAGTTAGAAACAAGAAAAAACAGACAAAATAGAGACCAGCATGACAAAAAAGTGACAAAGTGAGAATGGGGTTTGGGTTGACAGCTGTCAGGATAGGATAGAATGTGTGTGTGTTTTGGGGGGGAGGAGGATTAGTATTGAGCGATGTAAGACAAGCACACAGATAAAGTGAAGCAGGGTAGAATAAGAGACAGGATAAATTTATAGGTTTTTTTTTATGCTACAAATTGTAGCCTGAGGCATCCCATATTTTATGTTTTATGTACCAGATTCAGATATCTGCTTTTAATCCTGTGTCGATGTATCCAGAAAGTATTTCTGGTCATCAGCTCTTGTATCATGCCTCTGTATGCTAACCTACAGTGGGTGTACTTCTGTTAGGTTTTGACTTTATCCCTCTCTCTAAGAACTCAGGCACTGATAGTGTTAGCTCATTATATAAATACATAGTCCTATGATTAATTGTTATGCTCTCCTTTCTTGGATCCCGTGTGTGGAATGCGGTTGTCAGCCTACCATAATATGTGATGTACCAAAGTGTATATTTCCCAACAGGGGAGTGAGTTTGTACGGCTTTGACGATGATGATTAAAAATAAAAAAATGTTTTTTTAACCTTTTCTCATTCGCCTATCTACACGATCATAACTGTGCTTAAACTGTTTCTAAACACGGTATCCCCAATGCGTTAATAAAATGCTTTCTTTAGCCGACCCCATGCTAAAATGGAGTTTGTAAATGTAACCCCCCTACAAATGGGTTCCTAAAATGTCTTCTTGGGCTTGCCTAATGCCCACTGCCAGGCTGGTGTTCTGTATTTTAACAGTTTAAAAGTGCTTACATGTGAGTACCCTGTTAGCCTCCATGCCTGTCTCTTTAAGAGGTATCTGTCTCGTAGTTTATAACTGATCTGGGTCGGGGCCGAGTAGTTTCAGGCTCGAGTCCCGCCTGGGCTTTGTTACAGACACTTCATTCTGCCATCACTAATTGCGCAGAGGAAGCCCTACTAAGATCTGTGATTGTTTGTTGATTATCTGCTTTAATAATAATAATGTAGAAGTTTGTCTAACCTGCCTTCCTTTGCATTATGGACTGTTTTGCTAAGAGCCACTATTTTGGTTCTGGACTGCCAGTTTGGACCAATCAGTACCTTTGAGGACCTTAAAATGGAGACTGTACCCAGAAGTCTTGTGGGAGTGAATTTCTGTAGGAATTGTAGTTTTTACTGTTTGGCACCTAAATGGACCTGAAGGGGGAGCCCTTGCTGTGACAGACAGATGGATCAACCAACCAAACCTTTTGGATCACTAAGAAAGCCCAGAGCTGCCTACAGCAGTGTGTCAGTGTGGAGTATGAGTTGAGAGAGTGAACAGCTCGGGTAATTCGAGCAGCTGCTCCTGTGTGGTAGCGTGGGGATTTGGCGGGAAGGCTGTGTCTAGCCTGCCTGCTACCATCTTCTAGTATGAAGTCTGCAATCTAATATCAGACTTCATCTGAAATTGCTGTTACTGTGGCCAGAATCCTGAATTGTGAGTGAATTTCACTTGGTGTGGACAGAAGACTTGCTTCTGGAGCAATCGGCCTGTCAGGACTTTGAGAGAACCGCAGAGCGTACGGTTTCCACAGAGACACTGTTAATCGCAACCAGACAATCATCCGAACTGTGGTACCTAGCTATTCTTACTATAATTGTGCTGAATGTGTAGTGTGGGTCACAATTTGGTTCCCTACATCTTTGAATGTGTCATGCTGGCTGGAAGCTGCATCCAGCATCTAACAGGACTGAAATCTGAACAGTTCACCTGGAGTGGGCCTCACCATCTCGGCTTAGATTGTTGTTCATGCCGAAGAGATTCATCCGATGAAAGACCCACTCTGGGATTAAGCTCCCTGCACAACACCATCGAACAGGATTGACCACCATGTTGCATCGTGTGGGCCCTGGCAAACCAGCATACCATCCTAAGGTCTTCATCTTGTCAATCCTGCCTCCTGGTCTGGGTAGCGCGAGTAAACATCAGGGTAGCTCCCTGCAGCAGAGCTCAAATCAATGTGTGCCTGCTGATTTAATTGTTTTGGTTAATCATTCTGGACTGATCCAGCTGGCTCTGGAATACAAATTGTGGGTTATAGTGCATCTTGTATTTTTCTTTCCTAAGGGCCCCAAACAGCTGCAACGCTGGCCTACCCTGTGCAACGCTTCTGGCTAGCCTGCATAACAACTGGGTATCCATAGTGTGTGTGACTGTGCTAGAGGGACTCTGAGTGCATGCATGTTCAACCTAACTAAATCAGATCTGAAATCAAATACTAGATGGCTGTCTCACCCTTGTTCACGTCCCCTGAATAAATCAGATCCTGTTCTTTTTGCATTTAACCTGGCTATTGTGTACCTTTGCAGTGGGGATACTGTATTGCCATTGCACTGTTCTATTGCAGGTCTTGTTTTACAGGGGTTCTCCAGGGCCAGTGCAGCTGATCCAGCCCTGGTGGTGAGTGTGCCAAGAGTGGGTTCAATATTGTATTCTGATGTTAACTGTGTTTATCTGCTAACCAGTGTAGACCACTAGAGGGGTTAGAAGGGGTATCAGTGTCCCGGAGGACTGTACCCAGACCAGCTACACTACCCTTAAACCTACCCTCCAGGTGGAGGCACCCGTTCACCAAGCTCAGGCCCCTCATCCTGCGCCTAGTCACGCAGGCGGGGTAGTATCCCTTGGGATAGCGCCGCCAAAGGGGTTACATAAATATCATCCTGCACCGTGGAATGTCTAGATGTTTGCAGACATGTTCATGATGCAACTGGCTGTTTCTATGTAAGCACATGTGTTTAAAGAGCAGCTGGCACCTTTGGGGCAGACATCTTATGTCCACTGGCTGCCTGCTTCAGGGCCTAAAATAGCCTTTTCTTTAATTTTTTGACCAAGTGGCTAATGAGATTTGTAGCTTACAATAAGCTCAGTCCTGCTTCCTCATAGCTCCAAAGCTGCTGACTGCACGCTGCAGCCCCACCCTGAAAAGCGCATTTTGATGACATGAAGTAGGGAGGAAACTGCGGGGCTATAGATAGCATTATAATGCTATGAGGGGCAGCAGTGGCCTTTGTATGCTACTGTAACAGGCACTTGTACATGTTAAGGGGGTAGCATTGTATGTACTATCATCCCCTCCTCCGTTAACAGAAACAGATGCCTTTTATAAGTTTCAGTAGTATGCAAAGGCTGCCGCTGCTCGATAGCAGTTTTTAATTGAAACATAGACATAGAAACATAGACTTTGACGGAAGATAAGGACCGCTAGGCCCATCTAGTCTGCCCATTTCCCTACCTACAGGATAGGCTGCAGATCCTAGTTAACCAACAGCCTATATCTTCCTGCCCCCCACAAGAATTGCCTTATGTCTGTCCCATGCATTCTTGAATTCTCCCACAGTTTTAGACCCCACAACTTCCTCAGGAAGGCTGTTCCATGCATCTACTACTCTCTCTGTGAAATAATACTTCCTCACATTGCCCCTGAACCGCCCTCCTTCTATCTTTAAATTGTGTCCCCTTGTTCTTGCAAGTCTCTTTTTCTGAAAGATGCTACCCTCTTGGACTTTGTTGATTCCCTTGAGGTACTTGAAAGTTTCTATCATGTCCCCCTCTCCCTTCTTTCCTCAAGGGTATACATATTAAGCTCCTTTAGTCTCTCCTCATACGGCTTCTCTTGCAGACCCTGCACCATTTTAGTTGCCCTCCTCTGGACTGCCTCTATCCTGTCTATGTCCTTGCAGAGATGGGGTCTCCAGAACTGGACACAGTATTCAGATGGGGTCTCACCAACTGTCTGTACAGAGGATAACAACTTCCTGTTTTCTGCTGCTGATGCCTCTCCTATACATCCCAGTATACCCCGCCCTCCCTACTGCCTTCTCCACATTGCTTGCTAACCTTAAGGTCAGCTGATGAATGTTACCCCAGGTCCCTTTCCTGTTTGTTGTTGTTACTACCTCCCACCCATTGTGTATTCTTCCCTGGGTTCTTGTTTCCCAGGTGCATTATTTTGCACTTTTTGCATGAATCCTAGCTGCCATATGTCTGACCATTCCTCCAACCTTGCCAAGTCCCTTTTCATCCTTTCCACGCCTCCTTGTGTATCAACCCTGTTGCAGATCTTTGTGTCATCTGCAAAAAGGCATACTTTTCCTTCCTGTCCCTCTGCAATATCACTGATGAAGACATTAAAAAGGACTGGACCCAATACTGAACCCTGCGGTACCCCACTGGTAACCGCCCTTTCTTCAGAATGGACTCCATTTACAATTGCCTTCTGTGTCCTGTTGTCCAGCCAATGTTTTACCCAGGCTACCACCCTGGGACCCCTCCCAGGCTGGTTAATTTGACTATTAATCTTTTGTGTGGGACTGTGTCAAATGCCTTGCTAAAGTCTAGGTGGGCCATGTCCACAGCCCCTCCCTAGTCTACTACTTTGGTCACCCAGTCAAAGAAATCTATAGATTCGTCTGACATGACCTTCCACTGTGAACCCATGCTGCCTTGGATCCTGTGCTCCACTGGACCTCAGGTACTCAATTTTATTTCCTTCAGAGTGACTCCATCACTTTCCCTACCACAGAGGTCAGACTGACAGGTCTGTAGTTTCCTGCCTCTGTCTTGGTCCCACTTTTGTGAAGGGAATCACATCCGCCTTCCTCCAGTCCTCGGGTACCACACCATCCTCCATGATTTATTAAAAGAGTAGTCAGTGGTTTCACTAGTTCCTTCCTTAATTCTTTTAGAATTCTGGGGTGAATTCCATCAGGACCCATTGCTTTGTCCACCTTCAGTTTTAGGAGTTCTTGCAGAACCCTTTCTTCTGTGAAAGGACTGGGATCGACCCTTCTATCAAGAGTGCTTCTGTTAATTGGATTAGGCACTTCCCCCTCCTCTTTTGTGAATACTGAGCAGAAATATTCATTCAGTATTCCTGCTTTTTCACTGTCCCCCTCTGCCCACCCACCATTCATTCTATTCAGCCTCACTATCCCTCCTTTGTCTTTCTACGCTTGCTGATGTACCTATAAAGGTTTTATCCCCTTCTTAACTGGTTGGCTATCTTTTCCTCAGTTTGGGCCTTTGCTATTCTGACTTCCCTCCTGCTTCTTTCTGCCTTAACTGGTACAGCTCTCTGTCCTGCTCCTTCTGTGTTTCCTTATACTTCCGAATGCTATCTTTTCTTCCTGACTTTCACAGCCACCTCTCTTGAGAACCATAGTGGCTTTTTCTTTCGTTTTGATTTGTTTATTTGCTTCACACAAGGCATTGCCTCTGTGATGGCAGTTTTGATAATTCCCATTGTTGCTCCACACCTCCTTCTAGCCTGTTTGCTAGTGCTTTTCTGAGGCACTGTCCCATTTTGCCAAAGTCAGCCCTCCTAAGTCCAGTACCCTCACTTTTGTATGGGTTGGCTCTGTAGCTGAGTTTAACGTGAACCACACTGTTTGATGGTCACTTGTCCCCAGATGGCAGCCACTTCTAGATCTGAGATCCTCTCACTGCCTCCGTTTGAGGTACAAGGTCTAAGATTGCTCCCTCTCAGTGGGTTCGAAACTAGCTGTCTAATGCCTGCCACCTGTAGGCGTCAAGAATGGCCCTGCTCTTGGATGTGGCTGCAGCAAATGTCTCCAGTTAACATCTGGCATATTCAGGTCTCCCATCAACAGTATCTCCCTTCTCTGCCATTCTAAGAATGCCTTCCATCATATCCTTGTCCATTCCTTCCCCTGACATAGGGGTCTGTACACAATCCCTGTGCGATTGTGGTGCCCTTCCAGTCTCCAAGGTGACCCACAGTGCCTCCTCTCCTCCCTGTTTACTCTTTTGTTCATTTGCTTTTATCCCTTCCTTTACATGAGGCTACTCCTCCCCTCTTCTCCCCTGCCTGTCTCTCCCTGTAGGTTATGTACCCTGGTATGTTAATATCCAGTCATGGTTCTCTGTGTACCATGTTTCTGTGACTGCTACGATATCCAGGCATCCCTCTTCCATTAAGGCCACCAGCTCAGGGAGCTTGTTGCCCAGACTACGAGGCATTGGTACTCATTACCTCCATTTCCTGATGGCCTTACCCCCCTTTGCCCCATCCTGTCCTTCTTGCCTTTGTCACTTTCTCCATTTACCCTGCCCTTCTCCCTATTGACATCTCTATGTTGGTGTTTGCCACATTACTCCGTGATTGTTTGGGGGCTAGGATTTTCCTGCTCCTTTCCAGTGCCTCCCCTTGGCTGGTTTAAAAGCTTGCCAATGAAGCATTTAAACCTATCACCTAGGATCCTGGTTCCCCTCCGGACAGATGCAGCCCATCATGCCAGTATAGGCTTGCATCACTCCAGGTGGACCCCAGTCCCCAATGAAGCCAAATCCCTGAGCTCCACACAGTTTTCAACCACTGATTGAATCCCATGGTACAGAGCACCTAGCCTTTCCTATGCCATAGATGGGTAGCACCTCCGAAGAGTTACCTGCGTGCTACTTGACTAAAGGCTCCTCCCCAATTCACAAACTCTTCCTGCACTTCTCTAATCCCTTTCTTAGCCAGGTCATTTGTCCCTAGGTGGACAATGACATCCAGCTCCTCCCTGTGCAGCTGCTCCGGCAATCACAAGTTCTCTCCCTGTCCCTCAAGCCATGGCGCCAGGCAGGCACTTACCTCCCTCTCCCCTTCCTTGCCCAGTTCTACCTTTCTAACAATGCAGTCCCCCACCAGGAGTTGTTTCCTTCCCCTGCAGGGTCCCCTGCCACCCTCCTGTGGGTCTCCTTTGTGGAGGTTCCCAGCATCCTCCTTGGTCTCCACTGTAGGTGCCTCCATAGAGGAACCACACTTTGCCAGAATGGCATAGGAAGTGTGGAGAGGTACAACTATGACTTTGCTTTATACATGGGCAACTGACCTCCATTGGTTTTAGCCCCAAGGCTCAGCCCTACCGCTACAGACTGGGGCACACCACTCCCCCAAGCACCAGGGCTCCCCCCCCAGGTGGGGCTGCTGATTCCCTAACGGGATTAATTATGGTACCACCCTGGCTTCCTTCCCAGGGCGGGCTGCCGGTTCCCTGACAGAACAGAATATGGCACCACTGGGTGTGAGAGGTCATGGGCTGCGGTGCTCGGTCTGATCCACAGTGCAGATGTCATCTCATTGGCTAACCCCTAGTTTTCAAGAATTCTTCCCTGGGAGGCAGGATGTGCAATGACATTAGTGGCGCGAACACCAGCATCTGTCCTGCCTGCCACCTGAGGTCTGCGATGCACTGAACCCCCGGACTCCCCCGCCCCTGTAGAAGGAGAGCAGTCTCTAGGATGCTCAGTCCTTCTCCCCCCAGCCAGCCCTCCAACTCCCTGGTCCATTCCCAAACCTAGAATGTCGGCGCTGCAGGCAGAAGCCCTACCGCTGTGGTGGGCTGGGCCCCCATAACATTAGAATGTAGCCCCTTCCCCACTTCGCATCATCAAAATGTTTTTTTCTGGGTAAAGCTGAGGCAGGTGGTCAGCAGCTTCGGAGCTACAAGGAAGTAGGATTGAGCTTATTGTAAGTTAAAAATCTCATTAACCACGTGGCAAAAAAATTCAAGACAGGGCTATTTTAGATCCTGGAGCAGGCAGCGAGTGGGCATGAGTTGCTTGCCCCAACCAATAGAACATGTCAGCATCTCTTTAAATGTGGCAGCATCCATCATGACTCTTTAGATGTGGTGGCATCATCATGACTCTTTAGATGCGGCGGCATCCATCATGACTCTTTAGATGTGGTGGCATCCATCATGACTCTTTATATGTGGCAGCATCCATCATGACTCTTTAGATGCGGCAGCATCCATCATGACTTTTTAGATGCGGCAGCATCCATCACGACTCTTTATATGTGGCAGCATCCATCATGACTCTTTAGATGCAGCAGCATCCATCATGACTCTTTAGATGCGGCAGCATCCATCACGACTCTTTAGATGCGGCGGCATCCATCATGACTCTTTAGATGCAGCGGCATCCATCATGACTCTTTAGATGTGGTGGCATCATCATGATTCTAGATGCAGCTGCATTCATCATGACTCTTTAGATGGGGCGGCATCATCATGACTCTTTAGATGCAGCGGCATCCATCATGACTCTTTAGATGCAGCTGCATTCATCATGACTCTTTAGATGGGGCGGCATCATCATGACTCTTTAGATGCAGCGGCATCCATCATGACTCTTTAGATGCAGCTGCATTCATCATGACTCTTTAGATGCAGCTGCATTCATCATGACTCTTTAGATGAGCGGCGTCATCATGACTCTTTAGATGCGGTGGCATCATCGCGACTCTTTAGATGAGGCAGCATCCATCATGACTCTTTAGATGCAGCGGCATCCATCATGACTCTTTAGATGTGGCGGCATCATCATGACTCTTTAGAAGCGGCAGCATCCATCATGACTCTTTAGATGCGTCAGGATCCATCATGACTCTTTAGATGCGGCGGCATCCATCATGACTCTTTAGATGCAGCGGCATCCATCATGACTCTTTAGATGCAGCTGCATTCATCACGACTCTTTAGATGGGGCGGCATCATCATGACTCTTTAGATGCAGCAGCATCTATCATGACTCTTTAGATGCGGCGGCATCCATCATCACTCTTTAGATGGGGCGGCATCATCATGACTCTTTAGATGCGGCGGCATCCATCATGACTCTTTAGAAGCGGCAGCATCCATCATGACTCTTTAGAAGCGGCAGCATCCATCATGACTCTTTAGATGCGGCAGGATCCATCATGACTCTTTAGATGCAGCGGCATCATCATGACTCTTTAGATGTGGTGGCATCATCATGACTCTTTAGATGCAACTGCATTCATCATGACTCTTTAGATGGGGCGGCATCCATCATGACTCTTTAGATGCAGCTGCATTCATCATGACTTTTTAGATGGGGCGGCATCATCATGACTCTTTAGTTGCGGTGGCATCATCATGACTCTTTAGATGCAGCTGCATTCATCATGACTCTTTAGATGGGGCGGCATCATCATGACTCTTTAGATGCAGCGGCATCCATCATGACTCTTTAGATGCAGCTGCATTCATCATGACTCTTTAGATGGGGCGGCATCATCATGACTCTTTAGATGCAGCGGCATCATCATGACTCTTTAGATGCAGCGACATCCATCATGACTCTTTAGAAGCGGCAGCATCCATCATGACTCTTAAGAAGCGACAGCATCCATCATGACTCTTTAGATGCGGCAGGATCCATCATGACTCTTTAGATGCAGCTGCATTCATCATGGCTCTTTAGATGGGGCGGCATCATCATGACTCTTTAGATGCAGCGGCATCCATCATGACTCTTTAGATGCGGCGGCATCATCATGACTCTTTAGATGCAGCTGCATTCATCATGACTCTTTAGATGGGGCGGCGTCATCATGACTCTTTAGATGCGGTGGCATCATCATGACTCTTTAGATGAGGCAGCATCCATCATGACTCTTTAGATGCAGCGGCATCCATCATGACTCTTTAGATGTGGCGGCATCATCATGACTCTTTAGAAGCGGCAGCATCCATCATGACTCTTTAGATGCGGCAGGATCCATCATGACTCTTTAGATGCGGCGGCATCCATCATGACTCTTTAGATGTGGCGGCATCATCATGACTCTTTAGATGAGGTGGCATCCATCATGACTCTTTAGAAGTGGCAGCATCCATCATGACTCTTTAGATGTGGCGGCATCCATCATGACTCTTTAGATGTGGTGGCATCCATCATGACTCGACTCTTTGCTTGAATGCAACTCTGTTTAAGCTTTGCAGTTAGACCCAGCCTAGTGTTGTGAGTGGCAGAGAAACTGAATGTGGAAGAGCAATAAGGGTTGGACTTCTGAGGCTGAAATTAAAACTATGTGCCTATTTCAGAACCTAATAGCCTGTGCGTATTAGAAGTTCATCAGTCGCTGTGGCTGCATTGCTAATAGATGGTGCAGACAGTTTGTGACTAAACCAAGTGCAAAGAAATTCTGCCACTCAGAAGGAAACAGACTAAACCCACTGCTAGGGTACGTTAACATTTTTTTTTAGCTTTATTAAACTACATGAAGTGGTAGTACCCCACACAAGCACCCCTGTCAATGTACGTTTCAAGCCAAGCATGCTCTTTATCAAGACTGCAGCTCCCCCTTTGTGATCACAATAGGTAACACATTGCCATAAATATTCCATCTGCTCCATCCCCCATGTACCATGCCCCGATTGCCTGACGTATCCCTTGCTGGGGGCCCCACCCAAGGGAGGAGAGATTTCAAAGTTCACTACACTGGGCACATGGCAGGGGATCAGCGTTAGAGGCGCTTGCTTAGGTTGTGTGGCGCGAGAGAATCCGCCGACCATCTTCCGGTCAGTTGAGTGGGCAATTTTCCAGTTTTCTCCTGCCACTTGCCCACCTCCCATATTGTGGCCACACACAGGCGGCAGCCTGGGGAGATGCACCTCCAGCGTGTGGTCACCCACACCGCAAAGTGTGCTGCCACTACAGACCACCAGGAGCTGCTCGTAAAGCAGTGCAGTCTCGCTTCCTCCACCCCATGGAGGAGAGCATTCAATGGATGCTCCTAACCTCCCCGCCAGTCTCTGCTGCTGTTGTCCCGGATGCAGGTGCGAACCCATGTCGCCAGTGTGCCATACGATCCCCTATTGCTCAGCGCCACCGAGCCCGCTGCTGCTGCTGATATTTTAATGCCATATATTTATATATATCAAAACTGCCGTCCAAAAAAGAAAGACCTGGTATCAGCCTTGCCTCTTTGCAAAAATATGCATGTTCTTTTTTTAGAATGTGAATTTTTAAATTGCCTGCCATTTTTTTCCCTGCTTGAAAATCAGAAGCAAAGTTTGCCTTCAGGGAGCCTTTCACACATTATACGCAGCAGACAGTCCATGTTCGAAAGTACGTGGGTGCTACCTAATCAGAAGCGCTTTTCTTTTTAAATGAATGTTTGAACTAATCTGCGATATAGCTGCCCACTTAACTGCCTGCATACTCCAACGCTAAAAACCTCTCCAGCGATTTTACTCGTTCCATGCTTTGTTGTTGTTTTTGCCTTAATAAGCACCTTTCATGCCCTCTCAAACATGCCCCCCCCCCACAGAACCCCTCAAAGTTCCTTATCCAGTCTGAGCTGCACACTTTATAAATAACATTTTTTTCAATTGGCTGTATCTTGGAATGGAAGGATTTCTATTTTGGCTCTATGGAGCTGAGAGACTGATCCCTTCTACTTCTGCATTCTGAGTGCCAATCTCCTGCTAGCATGTTTTGTGATGCAGTAGTCTGCAGGGCATGGGAACACACTCCATAGACTTCCATGCCAGTGTTGTTTTTTTTTAAATACAAATTGTGACATTCTAAAGGACCGATTTGAACTAATCAAGGCTATTGCTCAACTAAGAAGGGATTCTGGGGAGTACAAGAAATGGAGCTCTTTGACTGATCGTTTCTACCCAGCCACCTTCTGTTTCAGAAAACCTCCAGCTATCCACCTGCCTGCTTCAGACTGCCCCCCACACACACGCGCATACATGTGCACGCGCACACACACACACATACATGTGCAGCGCACACACACACACACACATACATGTACGCAGCACACACACACACATACATGTGCACACACACACACACACACACATACATGTGCAGCGCGTGCGCACACACACACACATACATGTGCACGCGCGCGCACACACACACATCCCTCTCCACACTCATCTCCGTCATTCCATTTACCTCTTACTCCTTTCACTCCAGGGATCCTCACACCTTCTCCCTCCCCCTTCCCTCACTCCTCTGCTGGGCATTCCGCCTTCTCCCATCACAGTGGTGTGCAACCCGCAGCCCCCCAGTGGTCAACCTGTGGCCCCCTCATCCATCCAAAAATACACCAGGAGGCTCTCTGTGCAAAGCTAGACCAGGGAGATGAGCTGAAGGCCGCAATGGACATGATATATATATGTGTGTGTAACCCCCAGGTGGCGCTATCCCAAGGGCTACTACCCCTGCCCAACTGACTACTGACAGGTTCAGGGGCCTAGGTCCAATGGCAAGTACCTCCACCCAGAGGTCAGGGTTTGCAGTAGTTTAATTTGGTCACAGCCCACTGGGACACTGTAACCCCCCTTTCTTCCCACTAGTGGCCCATGCAATGCATCAGGAATATCTTCACAATGTACACTTACCCCCAGTACTGGCTCTGTCGGCTGGACGCTGAGGACCCTCTGTAAAACAAGATGATACAATGCAAAAGCCACAGTACAATACTTTAACATAAACGAATACCTCAGACAGTGTAACTTTGCTGAAACAAACAGATCTGATTTATTTAAGGAGCTGTAACAAGGAAGGGGGAAATCAGGTTAATTAGGTTAAACACATTAATAATCGCAGTACTGTACGCATATTCAAAGTCCCAAATTGTCACTTTCACTGGGTACCCAGGATGGGGGGCTAGCCAGGATCGGTGCAGCTGGTTGGGGCCCTGTGATGGAAAAAACACTGGCACAATACCCAAATTGTAATCCAGAGCTGGTTGGCTAAATTCGTGAAGAAATGAAAAAACAAACAAAAAAAAACAATTAGATGACACACTTGCAATTCGATAAACAGATCGCAGGGAGCTACCCTGCTTTGTACTCACAAACTCAGTGCTGGGAACTGGATGGAAGGCAGATTGTCCTGGATTGCCAGGAGGAGCAGACCATGTGAACAAGGTCCTTGTGACTGGACCCCACTACAGTTTAGAGCAAATGGATGTAGTCTGGATTAAACTGGGGTTTACTTCCAGCTTCATGCACTCAATTCACTGTACAGGGGATTTGAAACGCGATTCCCCACAAGCACTACACACATTTATATGGAAAAAGAAAGTACTATATCAGGCAGGCTGCTTCTCTATCCCGATTGCAATTACTGCACAGTACCCGGGAGAATACACAGCAGATTCAGTTCCTGACAGACCGAGCGCGATTCAGCAATTTCTCCAGTCTTCTACAGGGTGAGCCTGGTTTCTACTCTTCAGATCTCCTTGATTCTCTTCACAGGTCAGATTCAGTCCAAACAGGCGCACAAACTGCAGACCCGAAACTTAGGGCCTTACATGCGATTCTCATGCTAAAACTACACACCGAAGAAGCACACAACTCCTTGTCTCTTCACTGCCCCAACTCATCTGATCTTTCCAGTAGACAGAGCCGGGCATTTCCTTTGAGTTCCTCCCAGTTCAGTTGGCTGGTTTGGCTGTCACTCACAGTAAACTCCCCCTGTTGGTGGAAAAAAGGCGCCGAAGTCCAAACTACAATTCGAAGAAGCATTGGCATTACAGTACATAGGTGGCTGGCTCCACAATGAAAGTCTGAGATCTAATTTGCCAGCAGCAGGCTCCATTTCAAAGGTCCCCCCACACTTATTGGTCCACTTCAGCAGTTCAAAACCAGAATGGAGGACTAGGCAAACACAGTTGTGACTGCAAAGAAAAGCAGGTTAGACAAACTGTGTTTTCGTTATTACTCTAAATGATGTCTGGCAAACAGTTACATCTTTGAAAAGTGCTCACTCTGTCCACTTAGTAACAGCAGAAACAGAGCGATTTGGCAGCAGCTTGAGTGGGACTCAAGCAGGGAAACACACAGACCCTCATCCAAATTAATTATGTCTGCAGGCAGACAGCGCTTAAAGAGACAGTACCAGAGGCTCTAAAAGCACTCACAGATAAACGGCTTAGACGCTGAACACCATCCAGGCTTGGAGCATTCAAGCAAGCTCCTGAAAGACTTTTGGGAACCCCCATTTGCAGGAGGGTTACATATGTATACACATGTATATATAAAATCACACATACCCCCACAATGCAAAGCATCATGGGCTGCGCATGCAAATCACCACAGAATGTTATGCTGGTCCAACTCCAAGCAGAACCCATGGTGCAAATGTATAAATTTGGCTTGTGACTGTGGTAAATGGTGCTCTTTGCGGCCCTCGGGCGTGTTTGAAGGCCACATTTGTGGCCCTCTGATTATCTTAAGTTGCCCACCCCTGTTCTATCATCTCCCTACCTCTGGAACCTCCTCCCATCTTTCCTTCATGCCTCATCCTTCCCGACGTCCCTAAAGCACCAGGTTAAACTCCTGCCCCCACTCCTGTCAGCTCCCTACTTTGCCCTGCCCACTTCACACCCTGTCAGTATTTTATTTGTTTTGTTTTTGTTAGCTGGGCAGGTGCTCTAGACAAAACATTGCCTATTTTCAGGCATGGCCCAGGAGAGTTACAGACAGTACAGGTGATGCAATACATAGTGACAGTCAGGCGATACAAATAACAGGCGAAGTACAACGTCCACAAAACATGGCTAGGTATTGCATCGCAGTTAGGCGTTTCAGACAGCATGAGTACCAGGTAATATGGCATCCAGATGGTGCAGGAAGCTACGTAACAAGGAGTTAACATTGATCGGGTCAGGATAGCTAACCTTAGACAAATTGCAATGTAACAGCAGGGCGGATACCCAAAAAACTTGTTGGCAAAGGGTAAGGCCAGGTCAAGTGGGGTTATGCTGGGTAGTAGGCAGTTTTGCGTCTCTTAATTTCATTGCACTATGTTCAACCAGTTAGATTGTATTTCAGGATGTAGAGGATGTCTTTCACTGTCCCCCGCGTTTGTCACTCTGCACTTTTGCCGTGTAGCGCTACCTTTATTTGCATGTTATATGTTAATATCTATTATACTTGATTGAATGGTCCCCCGGTCACATCTGGAAACAAGCCTTGGCTCAGTGTTCCTCTCCCGGTTACCAGTAAATAAATAAATAAAACGAAACCAAATCTAAATCGTACAACATGGACACAGTACAGTCCTCCAGCACCCCCTACTGTCAGCCTGAAAACTGCCTCTAAGTAATCTCGGAGAAAAGACCGTTTTAAACAGCAAACCTATTTTTAAACCTATTCATACCTCTCAGCTGTCCCACATTATCAAGTATGGCACTCGGTTTGCCTCTCTGAAACCCTCTGTCCCACATTGACAATGTGACATTCCATACTGACCACTGAGACTTCTGAGCAGAAATCTGTATGATGCCACATGATTGGGAAACATTATACATATTCGTACAGTTATTCCCATAGCATTCTGATCTTGCAGAGCCATGTTTATGGATATGTCATGCATTTTGTCCTGTTGTTGCACATCATGTCACACATTTGGGTGATGAATGGTTGAGAAAGAGGAAACTGTTTTATCTTTTGAAAAAAAATGTCTGCCTTTTCCATTGCGTTAGAAAACCTCTTGACTCTGCCACTAACATTGATGATACCCTTACATGCTTAATCTGCACTTTTAACTCTGCATGCAACATTTTTGGCCCCTTCATGACATGTAAGGTGAAAAACCGGGACAATCCCTGCGTAACCCCAGCCCTTTTAAAATCAGTGGCCCACTAGGCTAACCTTTGGCTTGAGGCTCTGGGGCCTGGACCTCTACAGATAGACAGCGCTGTCGGGCAGCCAGCAATGTCTGTACTTAGGAAATTAGACATGCTAAAGCAGAGTACTATGCAACCTGCCTTTCTTCCTCCTGGAGTAATGGGACTAAGTTCTGGCAAAATCTTAAGGACCTAACGGGTAAAACTAACACCTCCCACTCCCACTTTTCATCAAAATTCTTAATCTTTGTCTCTGTCTCAGTCAGTTTCCCTCCCAGTGGAAATCTCTGATAGTCACCCCTGTTCAGAAGAGTGGTGACAGAACTGCCCATGGTAACGATCGCGCCGTCTCTCTCCTTCCCCCTATTTCTAAAGTCCTTGAAAGAATAGTGAATGATCAAATCTTTGAATATCTTGCCAACTATAATCTGCAGTGTAGCCAATAACACAACTTCAGGAAGGGCCACAGTACTTCCACAGCTTCCCTGGAGTTCACTAGCTTTATACATAAAGCTGTGCACCGGGGTCTCTTGGTTGGGTCTGTGTACATAGACCTAACAAAAGCATCTGACACGGTCCACCATGGCCTTCTCTCTGCCTCCCTCTTGGGGCTGGGCCTATCCTCTGGTGCTACTGCCTGGTTTGATAGGTACCTTTCTGGGAGGTCTCAGAGGGTTAAAATCCTAGATATCCTCTCTTCCAGTAAGCCACTTCGCTCAGGGGTTCCACAGGGGTCAATTACTGGCCCGCTCCTGTTTAGTCTTTTTCTAAATTCCCTTCCCCAAGCTTGCTCTGGCAGCCTACTCCTCTACGCAGATGATGCAGTTATTTTCTCTAGTTACCCTGAACCCCTTATGCTTGAACAACGCCTGCAAAATAGCTTTACACAAATCGAGTCCTGGTTCTCTTTTCATAAACTTATCATCAGTTACAAAAAGACCAAAGTAATGCTGTTTGCAGACCACCAGAATAAACATAAAGGAGTGTTGCTAAACATCTGAAATAATCAACTCTGGTCACTTGAGCAAGTTAGAAGTTTTAAATACCTTGGGATCACCTTAGACTCCCCCCTCCCTCTCCTACCAAGAACATATTAATCAGGTTTGCAAAGCAGTAAACACCAGAATTGGCCTCCTCTACAGGCATAGGAGCTGCCTGACAAACAACACCCTCTGCCTGGCTGTCACTAGTTCCGATCTATCCCCAGTGGATTATGGTATAGTAATCTATGGATCTGCATCTGACACTTCTCTTAAAAGAACGGTGCTCTCCCTCAGTAAAGCATGTCGCCTCATAACAGGAGCACCAAAGCTAACCCATACCTGCGATCTTTACAGTCATGTGAACTGGCTAAACTTTAAGGGAAGGTTAGACTATCACACCTACCTGTTGGCCAAGAAGCTTACCACCTCACTCTCCCCTTCCTCAGTCCAGCAGCTCATCTCCCCTGCCCCTGCCCCTTGTTCTACTAGGAGCTCTGACAAGGCCCTTTACCCGATCCCTTTCTGTAAGACATCCCTAGGACAGCGAGCATTCTTCCACAGGGCCCCTGTCCTGCTTAGTGGCCTGCCTCCTCTGATTTCCGCCACAGTTAAATTGGGCCCCTTTAAAACTAAACTTCGCCAGCACCTACTGTCTGTGAATAGTTGTGACTGCTCCAAGCCTTTATTGGTCAACCTGGGACAGCTCATGGCTTGTCCCTCAATTTCCCCCTGCTCCTCCCCACCTTATCTTGGTCTGATTTCTCCCTCCCCACTCTGTTCCCCTCCCGCCCTTTACTCATCCTTTACCGGCACTTTTTCCTACTTTTCCTTCTCTACACCTTACACCCCTCTACTCAACTTTTCTCCCTCCCCTCCCCCCAGCTGTCTCACAACTCTCCTTAACTGACTTCCTTCTGGTCTCCCGTTCATTTCTTTAATTTATTAGCTGTTTACTCAGTTAGCTAGCACTGCCTGCACCATGTTTGTTTCATTATCATGTACTCCGCCCTCAGTTATGATGCACTTATGTATAATGCACTGCATTACTTGTATACTCTTATTCTATGCATTATGTACTGTATTAATTTCCTGTAATGTTTCGTATCCTGTGTTTTAAACCTATTCACTGTGTTGTTTCTTTGCCATGTGCTCCGCCCTCATTTACGATGCACTTATGTATAATGTACCGTATTACCAGTATAATCGTATCCTGTGTATAATGTACCGTATTACTAGTACTATCATATCCTGTGTATAATGTACCGTATTACTAGTATAACCGTATCCTGTGTGTAATGTACCGTATTACTAGTATAACCGTATCCTGTGTGTAATGTACCGTATTACTAGTATAACCGTATCCTGTGTGTAATGTAGCGTATTACTAGTATAATCGTATCCTGTGTATAATGTACCGTATTACTAGTATAACCATATCCGGTGTATAATGTACCGTATTACTAGTATAATTGTACCATGTGTATAATGTACTGCATTACTAGTATAATCGTATTCTATGTATAAGGTACTGTATTAATCTCCTGTAATTTTTTTTTGTAACCTGTTTGTAAATCTGAAGTGGAGCCTTTGCGAGAGTCTTTGACTCAAAGGGTTGTAATTCCAAGACTTCAGTAAATAAACAGAAAGTGACGGGAGAAGGGGACCGCAAGGTCCAGCTAGT
This sequence comes from Neoceratodus forsteri, assembly GCA_016271365.2. NCBI lineage: Eukaryota > Metazoa > Chordata > Ceratodontiformes > Ceratodontidae > Neoceratodus > Neoceratodus forsteri. Next base: position 544,055,813 of record JADMNL010000023.1, read on the forward strand.
CTGCCCAACAACCTACTTGGTGCTATTCCCTCTCCACTCCTTTGCCTTTCTGTATGTTACCTTTATGTCTGTCCCATGCATTCTTGAACTCGCTTACCGTTTTGGCCCCCACTACCTAGGTAGGCTATTCCATGTGTCCTCCACCCTCTCTGTAAAGAAGAACTTCCTTGTATTGCTCCTGAATCTCCCTCCCTTCAGGCTCATGTCGTGCCCTCTCGTTCTCCTGCTCTCTTTCAATTGGAAAAGCTCCTGAACGTTAACCTTATTTATACCCCTCGTATATTTAAAAGTCTGAGTCATGTCATTGGCAACCCAACCCATTTTCTAGGTACAGGAAGACACTTAAGAGTGGGTGGTGTTGGTGGATACCCACACTTTCAGGGGCTGCAGGGTCTCGCTATGGCCCTTGGCATGTAGATATCCACCAACATTGTCCATCCTGTTGTGTAGAATAGAAACATAGAATTTGTCGGCAGATAAGGATCACTTGACCCACCCAGTCTGCCCATTTGTCCCTGCCTATACTGCCCCAGCAGTTCCTAACTGATCTCCGGCTACTCCCCCCCAAACCCACTGTCCTATCAAAATTCCTTTGTGCCTATCTCATGCATGCTTGAACCCACCACTGTTTTCACCCCACCACCTCTGCTGGAAGACTATTCCAGGTGTTCACCGCTCTTTCAGTGAAGAAGTGCTTCCTCACATCCTCCCTAAATCCCCCTCCCCAGCTTCCTTGTACATTAGTGTAGGCAGATTGGCTGGGTAGGGTGCATGCTACCTGTGTGTTAGAGCACTAATTTGTACACCAGGGGTCAAGGCAGCAACCTGTTGCCATCACTGAACAGAGACATAAATGCTGTTGGTGTGCCAGTCTTGATTTCTGGAGACACACATTACCCCTTATTCCACACAAAGAAGTCAGATGTGCTCTGAAATCAGGAAGGGGTGCAACTACTGGCTAGACCAATCTCCTTTGTCATACCGAGAGTGGTTACATGAACTTTCCTTTTGTCTCAGGACAGAACGTTTGATTGCCGGCGCACGTCATAAGCTGTCTCTCTTTAATAAAAAAATGGGGCAAACTGTATGACCTTTATTTGAACTGACTTATATCACGCTCTCTCCTGCTCTTCCCCTGTGCTGTGGTTATAATGGTTTTCTTTCCTTCCCTGTCAATCCGTCTGTCAGGTCTTGGGCACCTCCGTTGGAGGAGTGGGGGGAGGTGGGCATTAGTGGGAGTTGTTCCTTTTGACATGTACATGTTGTATGTTCATTTTCTATGTTATGTATTGTGTTTAAAATTTAATAAAGTTACTTCAGTTTCAGAACAAAAAGGAGTGGGTGCAACCACGAGGGCTGCTAGCCCTTACACACAGAAACAAAGACTAGTTGCACTCCTATGGTGTTTTTAAAATCCTTAAGAGTGAAGTCCAGAGGGTGGGCCCAGTGGCACTATGGGCTAAGGCGCTGGGCACCTTACGTCTTGCCACGCTGGCGACCCATGTTCAGGAACGAGCATGGGTTACCGGGGGTTGGCCGAGGGGGGGGGGGAGCTGGGAGAGAATAGAGTGGCCATCAAGCAGCTCTTCTCTCCCGGATTGGGGAAGCGTGAGCATTACTGTCGACAGTCCCAAGTCACACCCCCCCCCCGATGCCTGCCAGTCCCTACAGGGTAGGACGTTATGGTCGGAAACCCTAACGCCCTGGGCATTTCTTGGTATTTTTACTCCAAGTATTCAACATGGGCTTTTTGTGACTCCACCGCATGAACAGTGACACTATCATACAGCCCTTCAGATCAATATTAAACTACGGTTCCTGTTAAATATTACAAGAAAGGTAAAGATTCCGCCACCAATTAAGTCTGATGAACAGAACTTGATTTTACTTCTGTCAATGAAATGTTTACTCATGTGGATTTCTCTGGCCACTTGCCAAATGGTAAATGGCCACAACACGAATGAATTTAGAGCAGAATCATTTCTTACGCTTTTCTGCTGTATCCTAACTGCACTGCACTGCATAAGCTGCAAACAGGAAAGCTATGAAACAGGAGGGAAACAAATTACAGTGTCAGTCCTCTGCACTTGCTATAAACTGACATCCTGAAGAAAATGTTGGGCATTTCAGCAATGTTTTTGCTCCTGTTGGAATCACTGATCTGATCTGACAGTTCCTTGCTCTCAGAAAACACATTTTAGCCAGCCCAAGATTTTCGCAATGAGATAATAAAAGGGCCATGCTGTTTCATCGATTAGTGCCACTGCCATACAAGACTTGCCTAGCTTAGTTTGGCAATATTTTGGGCCAGCCTACCTCAGATGTGCAGAGCATCCACTTGCTCTGTATTTCGGAGCAGTTTGTGAATGCTGCCCGCTGTCTTTATGCAAAATCAAGCACTGAATTAATTGTAAAAAAAATGTTAATAAACATATATTTACCAAAAAATGAAGAATCGTGTTTTTCCTTTAAAATATTAGTATCTCTGCTAACATTAACCCATTTCTTATAGGCAGCACCACATTTGGAATGCTAGGGTTGAATCATTTGCTCTTTCATGGGAACATTTTAATTAAAATAAGACTGCCATCTTAAGGAAAGTTAATACCAAACTACATCAAATCAGCCTGATTATTATTAGTACATATTGAATCAGGTTAAGCTGCTGGTGGGTTTATTTTTAGTGGGGGTGAGTTGAATAAATGGGGAAAACTGTGGCCAGGACACTGTAGAAATTCCCCTAATCATCGTGGAAAATGCTATGGGATATTTAATGTCCACCTGAATGACCAGCAGAAAAGGCAGACAGGACCAGGGTTTAACATCTCATTTGACGGATGGCACACCCCAACAGTACAGGATCACCTGGTGCTGCACTTGGGTGACAGTTTTATGGTGTAACCCCAATCCCAGTGCAGGACTGGAACCCACGACTTTGTGGCACAAAGGCAGCCATGCTATCACCTGAGCCAGGCTCCCACCTAACAGTAAATGATTTCTAGACTGTGTTTTGTTTTGTTTTTGTTTACTATTTATACTGCTCTGTCCAAATCTCTCATCCCATCTACCGCCCCCGATGGGCGGTGTCCTGGTCCCAAAAGAGCCTTACCTGGGTGCTTTATACACGTGGCTTGCCCCTGCCCCCACAGCGAAGCCTTTAGGGGAAGTCCTGACTCTCCCTCCATGGACCAAATCTGATTTGTGCCCCTCAGATGGTTAAATGAGGCCCAGTGGTATTCTGTATATCATCCTGCCAGTCTAGTGCTTTTTTTCAATTTTCTTATCCCCTTCCCCACACGCACACACAGATACTGATGTCTGGCATTACAGTGCACACACCCGCAATGTGTGTCACCACTGATTCCATCAGCATCACCTCACAAGTCACTCTACCTTCACCACCCAGGTGGCAGTAGCACAGCAGCTTGGGTTACCTGTAAAGTGCAATCCTCCTGCACCTCCCAACTTATCAAGCTTGGGACAAGAACCTGAATCACGGGTACCAGTGGCACATAGGATTTAGTGTGTGTGCAGACAGGGGAGGCTGCTTGTCCCAGCTCCTGCCTACAAACACACCACATCCTACCTGCTCTGGGGTGAGCTGGGAGCACCAGTGTGCAAGTGGAATTTATGGTGCTGCACCAAACTAAGCTGCCTGTTTCTAGGGGTGAGCTGGGAGCACTGGGGGTGTTAAATGACTTGCTTAGTGTCCCACAGTGTTGCAGCAGAATGCAAAAATGATGTGTAACTGCAGTTCAGCCTTTGCTCCTCGTCACTCATGCACTGCAGTGTCAATGTGCAAATAAAACTTGTTTTATTTTAAATTATAGTACACAGGGAGGGGGAACACCGTGGTCCATCTGAGCAGCAAAGCAACAACAAACACACATAGTAGGGCCAGCGCCCGGCCCACACAACCACTTGACTCACTCACCGCTAGGCACTAGCAGGGTCTGGCAGCACAGGAGGCTCGCTCTCTCGGGCGCTCCCTTGTCCCTCGTTGTCCCTACGGCTATGGCACTCCACAGTTCTCTGCCTGCTCCCGCAAACCGGCTCCGACCCGACCTCAGTCAGTACACTGCTGCTCCCTGCTTGCCCTCACTCACTGCTAGCCAGTAATTGATGGCTCTTCCCGCTTCTGCCCTGCTCCTCCGATCTGTCTGCTGCTGCTGCTACCAGGTCCCGGTGATGAAGGATCCATGCTGTGGTCAGAGGGTCCGACTCTGAATCAAAAAAATATAAACACCTTACAGCTCCACTCTGTTCCTTAAAAAAAGAAATGTGCACCTTGTCTGGAACTAGGGCATTTTAAACACGTCGCCCCTCACTAACCACACCTCTGAGTCCAAACTTTTCCAGCCATTCGGATATGTACTGTACGACCATGGACCTGATTGAGAGAGTCACTTACAGCCAAAGCCCCTGGAATTCTGCAGTTCTGCGGTTGCGGAATTTGCCGCAGAATTTGCATTGTGCTGCAGAATATATATAGTTCCGCAGAATTCATTGTTTTTGGTGAATTTTCATATAAATGTACTGTTTTTCCATAGTGCCAGGCTTTCTTTCCCACCTCGTTTATCCTGAAGCCCCTCCTCTATGCTCAGCATATGATGTCATCGATGACATCACATCATATTTAGCCAATGACAGGACTGCATTCTGCCGGAGAAATGAATAAATCATGCCGCAGAAATCAGAAAATGCTGCCGCAGCAGTCAAGGAGCCCTGCCGCAGAAATCAGAAAATTCTGCCGCAGAACACCAGGGGCCCTGCTTACAACCTAAGGGAATTTCTCAATCAGATCCTCGGGCGTACAGTTCATGCCTGATTGGCCAAGCTGAGCCCCCAAGCTGTGGCTGCACTGAGATCGGAAAATTAGCCTGCTACGATGCTGCGTGGTGCCAACAGAAGTAACTTGTTACTTCAAAGTCCCTTCGCTGATTGCTGGTGACACCTAGCCAGGGAAGGTGCAAAACACAGCAGGGTCGACCACAACGGCAATAGGATTGGAAATAAATTAGTTAGATGTAGCAAGCAGGACTGCAGGAGGCTAGACATAGAATAAAAACCCAGATGTAAAACAAATTGAGCCTGTTCTTGTCTACTGCTTTTCACTATGTGATGGTGGATTTTAACAGTGGCTAAACACAGGTCAACGATGAAGACTGGTAGGAAAAAAATTACTTAGGATAAAGAGTGAGTATGTGGCTCTTGCCATCTGACTCTGGTGGTAGTCAGTATGTGGACGTTTCAAGCAGGCCCTGGCTCCGGCACCCCGCAGGGAACAATTGGTGTTAGCACTGTCTGTGAGGTGGTTCAGTTAGTTCAATCACCTCGCTCTGGCTCTGTGTCGGGAAGTTTTTGTTGTCCATCTAGTTTGTAATTGGAAGTGAGCGGGGGGGGGGGGAGTTGATGACGCCGGCCAGGACGGGAGAAGTCAATGACTGTAAAAAACATGCCGCACTGTTCAGCTACAAGAAAGAAAAAAGAAACAAGCTGTCTATAACAGCACTTCACATGCAGTGCTGATGTTTAGGCAATTTGCATACTGCCGATGGTAGTATACAAATACATAGATACATACATAGACAGTGTCGGCAGATAAGGGCCTATGGGCCACCCAGTCTGCCAATTTGAGCTTGTAAGTTCAGTTTATGTTTTCCTAGAAGTCTGTTGCCCCTTACCCCTGACCTCCAGAATTCCTTTATGTCTATCCCATGCATTCTTAAATCCCGTGATTGTTTCAGCCCCCACCACTTCCTCTGGCAGGATGTTCCACTTGTCCACCACCCGTTCTGTGAAGAAATTCTTCCTCATGTTTCCTCTGAATCGTCCTTCCTCCAACTTCATCCCATGCCCTCTAGCCCTGGAACAACTTTTTTGCTTAAAAATAGTGTTTTCCTGCACCCTGTTCCTCCCTGTAAGATACTTGTATGTCTCTATCATATCCCCTCTCTCCCTCCCTCCTCTCCTCCAGGGAGTACATGTTCAGTTCCTTCAACCTGTCTTCATAGGACTTGTGATGCAACCCCATGCACCATCTTTGTTACCCTCCTCTGAACCTTCTCTACCCTGTCTATGTCCTTACGTAGGTATGGTCTCCAGAACTGTACACTGTACTCCAGGTGGGGCCTCACTAGTGTCTTGTATAGTGGAATTATGACCTCCCTTTTCCTGCTGGTGATGCCCCTGCCTATGCATCCCAGCATCCTATTTGCAAATTGCCTACATGTTACCACCGCCGATTGTAGCGGTCATCTACTTTCAATTGTATGCCACTGCATCTGAACTGCTGTCATAGACAGCTCGGACATTCACTGATGTGGTGGGGCCACGCCTGCAAAAAGGAGCAGAGCATTGGAAGCGGGGTGGCACACCTACGAAAACTCATATGGTGGCACTATGTTTCTTGCACATGCATGCAAGCAAACATAAAAAGGCAGGAGTTTAGCATTAAGAACATGTTATACATTATTGGTGCATGCTGTGTTTTACACAAAATGGGCCCTTTGCACTAATGGGCAGGTAATACATGCCAGAGGTGCGTTACCCACCTGTGGAGCTTCGCACCTGCGGACAGGTGCACACCGGCGGCATTCACGACTGTCTGCCACCTGTCCGTGGCCCTGCCCCCCCTTGCACGCAGGTCCACACAGGGCGGGCATGGGTGGAGTCGAGAACCCAGCTGGGCATCCAGTTGGATGCCTGGCATGGGTCAACAGTGGAACCCCTATGCGGCGGGGTGTGCATTGGCAATGTGCCCTGCGGATGTCCAAGGGCTGGCGGGTGGCAGGATAGCAATTTCACCGGTCCTCTCCAATGGCTCTGAAGCAGTGTGGTGGGATGGGGGAGCATGTCTGTTGGTGGTGGGGGGACATTACTGCTGGTAGCGGGGGAGGGGTTGACTTACAGAGCCGCTGGGGGGGCAACGGCCTTGTGCCGGTGCCCCTGTGAGGGGTATGGGTGTTGTGTGTGTTGGGGGTGCTGCCACACACACACCGCTGTGTGCTGAGGCAGGTGGGTGGCATCGGGCAGACATTTCCTGTGGCCCTGGAAGGTTGGTGGGCTGTTCGCCTTGTCCTGCGGGGTATGCACGGGGTGCAAGCGGGGTGCATAGGGGGTTTACAGCAGGGCCCCCATGGCATACCCTCCACCCCTATGTAACCGCCTTAGTGCATGGCACATAGTGCCTGCCCTCCCTCACCCCCGGGCTATTCTTCGCAGTCGGCTGGGGATTGCAGAGTAATGGCACCCCCTTCAGACATCTCACGGGCGCGTAGGGTGTGGAGTGGTTGCACATCCCAGATACGCACGCGTAGCCACTCCACCCCATTAGTGCATAAGGTCCAATATGTGAAAACAAACGTCAAGAGTCTAATGCCACTTGGAGATTGGAAAATAAACGTGAAACATTTTTGATTTAATTGAGTTATCTTGTCTCATTGGAAAACATTGTTCATTCTATCTTTTTGAGACTGAATTAATTATATGGGTAAATTAGATTTTAATGAAAACATTAGTTATAATGCAATCAATAGAATTTGTATTTATGAAAACATATTGAATCTTTTCCTTGAGTACTGTATTTAAATACAGAATGTAAAGTAAGATAAGAGTTATTTGAGAAGATTGCACATGAACACCGCGCCATCCAAAACAGTGTGATCAAAAACTACACCTTCATAAATATACAGCCTTGCACACTTCTTGTACCTTGTTATCAAAATATATAGTTGGCACCCCATAAGTCCAATGTATGTATTTCGATAATAAACTAAAGGCAGTGTGAGAGGTTGTATAGCAGCACCTTTGCAGTTTCTTTGTGTATAGCTATCACAGCGTGGTTTTTCATCATGCTTTTTCGGATCCGCGGTTTTGACGGAATACCATTTAAGAAATTATTAAACTACTATTAATTTAGTAATAGGTTTTATTACAGTTGATAAAAAATTTGTTTCATATTTAGTTAGAATTATGATGTAAGTATTTGTTGCTGTTGTAAATAATTTGTTATTGTTTATGTATGTAGTATTTATATCATTTAATACAAAATATTATTAATGTAAGAGAAACAAAACATTTCTGAAGTCAGGCCATGGTCACCTACTGTAGCTGGTGTCGATGTCTGCTGCTGCCGCTCGAAACAGGAAACAGTGTCTGTGGGAGAGATGCGTTTGTTACCTACTTTGTAACACAGATATTGTCATTTGTATGTTCGTATGTAATTGCGCTGTTTTTCAGCATGAATAAATAAAAGCTTATTTCCAATGCTTTGTCAAATGCACCCAACATTTACTTTTACAACACCAGTGCAGTCATCCAATCAACATAACTGTCAAAACTTTTTTGTTTGTTTTTTCAACTTTAAAAGTAAGCTGTGCTATAAAGGCACTCATTACCCTGGCATGCGTAGTACATTTTTTCCAATAACATACCATATGTTACAATACTGGATTGTAATCCTTTATGTAGAAAGTTGTTTAACAATAGGTTAACATTTTAAAAATAAAACAAGTTAAATTGAAAATTTCAGAACAAAATGCATTTCTTTGTTCTATAACAGCCGAACAACGTAGGCATCTCAGTGTCCAATGAAGGAGCCAGGCAAAAATTGCGCAGAATCCAAGAAACAGTACGCCCGGCTGCTCGTACCACCAGATAAATCATCCAGTGTTTAGGATGCTTTAAAGAATACTTTATTCAAGTGCAAAAGAACCGAAGTAGCACCCCCGTACAGACAGCATCAACGTTTCGCGTCACTCGGATGCTTTTTCAAGATGTCATAATGGTTTTCATTGCCACAGAGTTTTTCACGTACAATACTTAAAGGGTAACTGAAGTCAAAATTTACACAAAAAAATGCTGTACAGAGTGTTTTGATTTGTAAGTGTAATGTGTTTTTCCCTTTGTTTGCTTAAGAATGTTTTTTTTTTAATTTGCCAGCTATGGTCCCTGGGGATCTCCATGTTAGCATTTTTCATGGCTCTTCTTTCATGCAGTGCCTCTTGCCCCATGTGACAGTGATGTGTCCAGGACCACTGATTCAGAGACTAACAACTGCAGTACCAGAAAACTCTTGTTAGGAGCCAAGTATGGTAGCTTCAGCTTAATTAGCCTTTCTAATCAAAACTTTCTGTTGTCCAGGCATGTGTCCAGGTTTAGCCAGCAGGTGTGAATGTTTTTTTTTTAAAGCTTTTCATTTTATTAAACTACACACAACCACAAAAAAACACCCAAATCAACCCAGTTAACCAATGCTATAATTAGTGAAGACTCTAGCTATTTCCTTACAGAACCGGTCACTCAATTATCCCTCAGGTGTTTGTCATGTGTAAATGTAACATTCATTACAGCTTCATGGACAAGGAGAGTTACTAAAAATCACAGCTCTACTACTGTAAACTTGACAAAAAAAGAACACACAGCTCTTGTTGAATTGGACGCATCACTGTCACATGGGATAGGAGGCACTGTAGGAAAGAGAAGAGCCATGCAAAGTGCTGACATGGAGATCCCCAGGGGCCATAAAACTAGAAGGCAAATTAAAAAGAAAACTCCTTGAAGCAAACAAAGGGAAGGACACACTAGGACTGCACCAAGAAATCAAAACATTTTGTTAGAGCACCAGCTGTACAATGTAACTATATCCCAAGCAAAGGAGCTCCTGTTGGAGAGGTTGTGGATGCTCACCCCCCTTCCCGGGACACATTTTCTGGGAATGTCCTATGTTGGTCCCTTTTTTAATTTCTCTCGAGGGAGCACTGTCTGTTATTTTTGGCACCCCATTGCGATTGACAGTACACTTTTTCCTTTTTTCTTGTTATGAGGCCCCATGGCCTCTTCTTCAGTACGGAAACTTTTAGGTATCTGCCTGTTGGTAGCAAAAAAAAGCTATTACCAAAAATTGGCTCTCGACCAATGTCTCCACATTAGCCTTGTGGCAAGAGTTGGTCTCTGGATATATAGAATGGAGAAATTAACAGCACAAGTTAATCACTGTGTCAAGCACTTTGAAATTCTCTACAGGAGATGGGTATTTCGCAGTATGAAACACAGAAAAGATTGTGTACCTTGAGAGAACAAGTGGGGGTTCTGTTTACTTTGGTAGAGGGGAAGGGGATGGCCCCATTAAGCTTTCTCTGCACTGTGCATATTCAATACATACTAAGGTCTGTAAACCGATGATCTAATAAATAAATAAATAAAATAAATACTATCCCTAAGTTTCAACCTATGCAGAGTAAATGATGTATCATTTATTTTCACTTTTACTCAAATAAGAACTCTAATAGACTATTACTCTACGCCCGAGGATTCTCCGTTGGACACTTGTGGGCAAATGGACTTGTACACATCAGCATTTATTATGTACCCCATCCATACCCCCCATATTATAACTGAATGGAATACTCTCTCTCTCATCAAGCCAAGGATTCACCTCAGTTTTCCTTTATTATTTATCAGCAGCCTTGATTAGTTGTATTGTTACTCTTATTTGCATTTCTTGTTGTACTTTTCTAAAATTTAATAAACATAAAGTTACAAAAAAGAATGCATGAAACACATGAGGTTGTGCTGTATTTCAAAACAGTTTCACAACATTAACATCTTTTCAAGAAAATGGGTCAATAATTAACAGCATTATATGAAATGTATTTAAGATGTTAAGTTTAAACATTAATTCTTGGTAATGTTATTGTAACTTCAATATTTGCAATTGATATGCAAAGCAGTATACTGATGGAATCCCAGTACTATTCAAATAGGCATTGCCTTTAACAAGCTGTGTTAGCATCATACCAGCTGTGTGAAATGCAAACTTCTTGAAAGGCACAAACTGTTAACAAATACCTCCTAAAGTTTAATTCTAAGAAGTTGGGGAAATATAGGCATTTCTGTTTCTGGCTTCTTGTTGCATTACATTTCTACAAACTGTTTGAGAAAGAATAACCTTTGCATTTTCAGTAAAGGAATGTGACAGCAATAAACAAATCCAGTAACAGCTTGGTAATGTATTCATTACACAAGAAGAAAAATCAGAATTTATATGGCACGTTATCTCAAAGCGCTTTACAAGCAATGAAAGACTGATAGGGAAGTGACTGTAAATGTGTAGTGGCAGCCGTTTTGCACATCTACACCCAAAATCAGCCTTGGGCAAATGTATGAACTGGTATTATGGGAAGGAAAATGTTGGCCTGGACACTAGTCAAAATCCCCTTCTGTTGTGAAAAGTGCCTTGGGTTCCTTTACTTCCACCTGGACAGCACCAGAGATGGACAGAAGGAACCTTGGTATAACTTCTCATCTGAAGGATGACACACCCTGATAGTACACAATCCCCCTAGTACTGTGCTCAGGGGCTGGTATTTCTGGTATGAGAACAATTCTGGTGTGGGACACGAAGCCACAACCTTCTGGCCCAAAGGTGGATATGTTACCAGCTGAGCCAAGCTGACACCTAAAGGATAACACATGACAGGATGTGCAGTTATAAGGGAACATGCAACTCCTAGCGTGTCTGTTAGGCATGCATGAGGTATAGCTGAGTGTTGCAGCCATCCGAGAAGTGCATTATTCCCTTATAGCCGCACACCTTGGAGTGTGTTATCACACGTGTAGAATGGGCTTTTTATTTAACAATATGCAGTTCAGGTAAGGTGTGTGGTGTTTAGAAAATTATCAACAGTCATGAAATAAGTTTCAGCCAATAAGGTTACAGAATTTTTATGGTCCATTTCATAATTAAATTATTCAAGTCAGACACTTTACTTTAAAGGTTAAAGATTAGTCCACATCAGACACTTTACTTTAAAGGTTAAAGATTAGTTCACATCACTTCATTAGACAGGCACTCTTGGGTGGAAAAGGTCCTGCTGGGCTAGGAAAAGAAGGACAATCTTGTGACAGTGACACCCATACTGTATTTGCATTACTGTTCAACGTGGCTGGCTGTTTATTTGCATTGCATGTGTCTGTGGGGCCACTGACATGCTCTACTGGTGATGCATGGGTTGGCCTTGATGCTGTGTCTCTGGTTGGACTTGCAAGGGGACTGGACATTCATCTTGAGTGTGCAGCACACTGTAGCGAATGACCGAAGTCTGAAAATTTTGAGCAGATTTTGAATGAAGAGGGCACCCTGTTCCGCCTCTTGTCTATGTTGTCTCTCTTCCATCTCTCTCTCTCTCTCTCTCTCTCTCTCTCTCTCAGATTTCATGCTCTGATTGGCTTGTGCTGTATCTGACTGTGCTGCTCAAACACTGACTGCATTGATTCCTGCATTCCATATTCTGTGGATCTTTTTTTTCCCATGAAACTGAATAATGGCTTGTTGCTGGGGGTGCTTTTCATGCGGCTTCTTGCAACATTGATGGTTTCTTTCTGGTGGGTGCTTCTGAGTTTGTATGAGGCGTCTCACCGATGTTGGTTGATGTATTCTCTCAGACACGAGAGTTTTGCTATAAGTTGATGTCTGCACTGAGAGAGACAATATTATGATTAGGAACAAATTTCAGTATAAACATAATTGGAGTAAAGGTCCACCCACCAACAACCTGTTGCCCTGCAGCAGCCAGAACGCCCCTCCCAGGGTACCCCACCAGACACACACAGTTACCCTGCAGAATAAGCAACAGGCAGAATCCCTCCCCACACACACACACAATTACCCTGCAGTATAAGCAACAAAATCCCCTAGGCACCCCCCCCACACACACACACACACACACACAACCTCTTGTAAAGGCAAATAGTCAAAACACCTCTGCATCTCCTCCCGCAACAGACACACCCCACACACACAAAATTACCCTGCAATATAAGCAACAGTAAGAAAATCCCCCAAGGCATGTCCCCCACCCAGCACGCACACACAATCACATACACAGACACACGCACACAAAGTTACCCTGCAGTATAAGCAACAGTAAGCAAATCCCCCGGTGGCACATCCCCCACCCGACACACACACACACTTACTTGCCCTGAAATATAAGCAACAGTAACAAAATCCCCCAGGGGCACGTCCCCCACCCGACAAACACACACACACACACACACACAATTACCCTGCAATATAAGCAACAGTAAGAAATTCCCCCTTGGGCACGTCCCCCACCCGACAGACACACACACACAAACACACACACACACAACACACACCACACACAGACACACGTAGACACACACACACACCCCACACACAGACACACACACACACACACACGTAGACAAACACACACCCCACACACAGACATACGCACCAGAGACACACACACACACACACTCTCTCTCTCTATATATATACCTATTATTCTGCAATATAAACAACAGTTCAGAAAACCCTCACCCCAGACCGCGTCCCCACAAATATGACATTATAATCCCCTCCTCCCTCACACCTCCACCAAAAACTAACACAACCCATTATGCTTTAAAACTTTCCACCCCACTCCCCAAAACACACAAAACTTGGTTCCAAATTATTAGGGACATTACAAACGGACATTGGTCAGTGAGAAAATTGTAGAATTTCGACAGCATTGAACTGATGGCTCTGGCTCAAAGTAATCATCTGTTTCCTCATTAGCTGCAGCCTCCACAGATGAACTTTGTAAAACAAAAGCAGGGTCAGATATGGGACGAGTGCCAACTTTGCATTCACAGTCTTCAGATAGCTGGCAAGTTTGCCTGGTCCCATCCGATTGCTTGTTCCGCTCTTTAACCTTGTGGTATTTCGTCTGCATTTGCTGTGTCTTTTCCGTGCACTGTTCTCCACTGCTCTGTAAACCAGTCTCAAACTGAAATTCAGCTATCTTCTGCTATATCTTTGTTCTCCAGTAGTTTGAAAGTTTAGTACAAATTCTTGTGACCGGTATTCAATAAATAATTTGGTCACTTCTTCTGACCAGCTAGCTGATTGATCACTCATTTGTGTTGAATTTACTGCCACCCATGAATAATACAACAATTAGGTTTTAGTCTGTTTTTATGATAGTTTTTGCCACCTCAAAACCCAGTACAGAGCTACTTCCTGGTTTGAGGTGAAACAACACAAATAGCACATGTGTGTCTATTGCGCTGCACTCTAGTATAGTTTTTAGGAAGCGTGATGATGCTAAGTGCTCTAAGACATTCTGTGATATGTGATAACTGTGCTTCCAGGTGCTGAAATTACTCAGCATGAATGCCTTTTGCCTTACAGAGCACTCCTGGGTGTAGTTATCCCATAACAGCACCACCCCTTCATGCTGTATTACTTACTAAGAAAATGGGTCAGAGAATCCTAGCTTTCTGATTGGCTAGGATACCAATATCAGTGGGTGGGTATTTTTCAATACAGCCCACAGTATAACTAGAGCTTCCTTGGGGTGCCCCATTACAGAGTGAATCCTTGGGCACCCCAAACGTTTAGCTGGGCATGCCACCATTTCTCTCTACTCGCTAATGAAGCTGCAAATAATAGCATCTCAGCCACTCTCCTCCCATGACCCAAGAAAAAAAAAGGAACTGTTTTGCCATTAAATGGCATGGGGTAGTAAACGCTGCATTCGGTTGTAAAAGTGGCGACTATAGTGAGACAGAGAGAGCGTTATCACCGAAATAGCCACTGAGCATGAGAGCAGCGGTATTTCCTTAGTTTTCTATATTGCCGATGGATGTCCATCTGTGGTATGGAAAATGAAGGAAATACCGGTCTTCTCATGCACAGTAGCTGTACTGGAGATACGGCAGTCTCTGCTTTATCACAGCGAACACTTACAAAACCGGAACTCATCTGTCAAGTTAAAAGCTTTAATGGACAGCAAAATGAAATAAAAATAAAGGAATACAATAAAAATAAGTTCATTACCTTATGGTAAAAAAAAATCCCAGCTGGTAGGCCGGAGTTGAGCACGAGCAGACATAACTAAGAGGAGAGAGGGTCGGGGCTGTAACTTTTTCATTTTAAATTACAGTGTCTCCACTAGGACAAACCTCCATAGCTTAACTTTGAAAAGAAGTCATTATAATGCAGGTGGAGGAACTATTTTATCACAAAACTTACTTTAAATACATTTTTTATTAACAGTTTTTATTCAACTTTTTTTTTACACAGCCCATTTTCTAAGTGCAATAATACCCTCCTGGGTGGGCTTTATTGGGAAATACCAGACCTTCCAGGGGTTCTAATGCCCTCTGCCTGTGGTGTCGGGCCTCATTACACCCCTGTGCAGTCCAGTTTGTCCCAATAAAGCCCACCGTGTCAGGTATTATTGCTTACATAGACCCTCCAGTGTCCTTTCACTTATTCATTCTTAGGGAAAGAGTTCCAACACCCTATGATCACACAGGGCAATAGTCTTCTGAATTGAAAGGTGCTATACATTCCACTCAACCACAAATTCTAAAGTTTTTAATTAAAAAAGATTGTTGAATTATATCACTGATATATTTTTTTATAAAAAAAAACCTTTGGTTGCCAGTATAGCCTGTAGGTTAGAGTAATGAGCTGTAAATAAGCTTGATGCATCCAGCAGACCTAAGTTTGATTCCCACAACCTCCACTTGCATACTGTGTGACCCTGAGTAAGTTACTTAACCACCCTCTACTCCCAGGACACACCTGGAAATGCTCCATTGGAAACCATTGTCGATGAGTCCTTGACTTAATGATGTGTTGGTTTCTCATGAAAACGTTATTTTGCCAGTGGGTAAGTGAAAAACCATGCTCAGGGCATACCTCAGCACCTGATTGAACCCCTGCTGATCACTTCTAATGCACAATACTTGTTAAATTACTCACAACTCTGGCAAACCAGGTTCGAGAACAAGCTAGAGTCATTGGGGGTGGCTGGAGGGAAGAAGAACCGAGCATCCCAGAGGATGAGGGAGTGTACCATCTTCCATTGCAGTACTGTCATCTGGAGGTCCAGAGGGAGGGAGGGAGGGGAGGACTTCGCTACTGTTGGGGCTTCGATATGTTTAAGGTGAGCACAACCCCTTGATGTCCCTGCATGGGAAGTCCCTAGAGGACAAGGGAGAAACTGTAAAGTGGCCAAGTGATGAAGGACCCTTGTACTTCCTGGGCTGGTCTCAGCCTATGAAGCACACCTGCTGACAAGATAGTAAAGTTCATGAATCTATATCTATCCTCCATCCTCTCCCCACCCAGGCTAAACTGAGGCAGCATGGAGAATCGGCACCTCACTTCAGGAATAGATATCTATCCTCCACCCTCTCCCCACCTCGGGATAAACTGAGGCACCATGGAGGATCAGCACCTCACTTCAGGAATAGATATCTATCCTCCACCCTCACCCCTCCCGGGGATAAACTGAGGCAGCATGGAGGATCAGCACCTCACTTCAGGAATATATATCTATCCTCCACCCTCTCCCCACCTGGGGATAAACTGAGGCAGCATGGAGGATCGGCACCTCACTTCAGGAATAAATATCTATCCTCCACCCTCTCCCCACCCAGGGATAAACTGAGGCAGCATGGAGGATTGACACCTCACTTCAGGAATGTATATCTATCCTCCACCCTCTCCCCACCCAGGGATGAACTGAGGCAGCATGGAGGATCGACACCTCACTTCAGGAATAGGTATCTATCCTCCACCCTCTCCCCACCCAGGGATAAACTGAGGCAACATGGAGGATTGGCACCTCACTTCAGGAATAGATATCTATCCTCCACCCTCTCCCCGCTCAGGGATGAACTGAGGCAGCATGGAGGATCAGCACCTCACTTCAGGAAGGGACACCTAGATAATAGCTTGGGAGAGCTGGAGGGAAATCAGGGGTAGACAGAGAAGGGGGTATATAAACAGAAAGTAACAAGAATACTGTCATTGCTAAATGTATTTTGTTTTTTCCCCAATTTAGTGTGACTACTTCTGGTTCACCTTCCTTGCCTGCGTCTGCATCTTCACTCTGATTTGCCTTTATTTTGTCTGGGCCATTCTGAATGAATCTCACAACTTCAATGAGTAAGTGCACTTAATTCTTGTCTGCTTCTATCTCTTGTATAAAGAATACAGAAGCCCTCATCCCTCATGGCTCGATGTATGCAGTGGGATGGGGCTGAGAGTACAACAGGGGGGCAGGGCTTGAGAACAGCATGGGACAGGAATAGCTGCCCTTACTAGTCCTTTGCCAATGCTAAATAATACTAAGGAGTTGGGGAATTGTAGATGGCAATAATCTCTTTCAGTTTAGAGGTGTAAGCCTCTACACTCTGCCCCCTGTCTGGGCATGGTATCTGTATTATATAACTTGGTATGTCCCCTGCCTGGGCATGGTATCTGTATTATATAACTTGGTATGACCCCTGTCTGGGCATGGTATCTGTATTATGTAACTTGGTATGTCCCCTATTTGGGCATGGTATCTGTATTATATAACTTGGTATGTCCCCTGTCTGGGCGTGGTATATGTATAATATAACTTGGTATGACCCCGTCTGGGCATGGTATCCGTATTATATAACTTGTTATGTCCCCTGTCTGGGCATGGTATCTGTATTATATAACTTGGTATGTCCCCTGTCTGGGCATGGTATCTGTATAATATAACTTGTTATGTCCCCTGTCTGGGCATGGTATCTGTATTATATAACTTGGTATGTCCCCTGTCTGGGCATGGTATTTGTATTATATAACTTGGTATGTCCCCTGTCTGGGCATGGTATCTACATTATATAACTTGGTATGTCCCCTGTCTGGGCATGGTATCTGTATTATATAACTTGGTACGACCCCTGTCTGGGCATGGTAGCTATATTATATAACTTGGTGTGACTTTTAGAAGTCAAGAAATGGGTTCAGTCAATTTGACATGTTCAACTTGGAGATACTTTTTTGTTTTGATGAGTCTGTAAGGACTGGAGGGGGGACTGAAGAAATGGGGCTGTGCTATCCGACTGTACGTAGAGTGAGACTTGGGGACTGAAGAAGTGGAACTACATTAAGGCTCCTGTCTCTTTAAATCTTTTTTTCCTTATCGATATTTATCCTAGGCTAACCGAGCCTCATTAACCGTGACCCTAACACTGCTCCTGTTTCCCCGTGGTGGGGGCTCTAAATAAGGCCATCCTTCCAGACCCCTTGCAAAACCTGGCAACCCTCACAAAGCCTTGCAACCCTCGCAAAGCCTGATAACCCTTGCAAAGCCTGGCAACCTTCACAAAGCCTGGTGACCCTTGCCAGGCATGGTGACTCGGACAAAGCCTGGCAACCTTCACAAAGCCTGGTGGCCCTTGCCAAGCATGGTGACTCACACAAAGCCTGGCAACCTTCACAAAGCATGATGACCATCACAAAGCCTGGCCACCCTCACAAAGCCTGGCCACCCTCGCAAAGCCTGGTGACTCTCGCAAAGCCTGGTGACTCTCGCAAAGCCTGGCAACTCTTGCAAAGCCTGGTGACCCTCACAAAGCATGATGACTATCACAAAGGATGGTAACCCTCACAAAGCCTGGCAACTCTTGCAAAGCCTGGAGACCCTCACAAGCCTGGTGGCCCTCACAAGCCTGGTGGCCCTCACAAAGCCTGGTGACCTTCACAAAGCATGATGACCATCACAAAGGATGGTGACCCTCACAAAGCCTGGCCACCTTCACAAATCCTGGCCACCCTCGCAAAGCCTGACCAACCTCACAAAGCCTGGTGACCCTCACAAGCCTGGCGACCCTCACAAGCCTGGCGACCCTCACAAAGCCTGGCCACCCTCACAAAGCCTGGCCACCCTCACAAAGCCCGGGTGGCCTCACAAGCCTGGTGACCCTCACAAAGGATGGTGACCCTCACAAAGCCTGGTGACCCTCACAAAGCCTGATGACCATCACAAAGGATGGTGACCCTCACAAAGCCTGGTGACCCTCACAAAGGATGGTGACCCTCACAAAGCCTGGTGACCCTCACAAAGGATGGTGACCCTCACAAAGCCTGGTGACCCTCACAAAGCCTGGCCACCCTCACAAAGCCTGGCCACCCTCGCAAACCAGGGAGACCCTTACAAAGTCTGCCAACCCGGATGAGGGTGACAACCCTCATGAAGCGTGGTGATCCTTTACAAACCTTTGCGACCCTTGCAAAGCATGGTGACCTTCAAAAAGCATGGTGAAACTCTGAAAGCCTGGTGACCCTCATAAATGAGGAAAACTCTCCAAAAGCCAGGTGACCCTCACAAAGTGTGGTGACCCTCACAAAATCTGTTGATCTTCACAAAATATGATGACCCTCACAAAGCCTGGCAACCCTCACATTGCCAGGTTACCCTCACAAAGCAAGGTGACCCTCACAAAGCCTGGTGACCCTTGCAAAGCCTGGTGACCCTCGCAAAGGAGGTAAACTCTGGCAAAGCCTGGGGACCCTCAAAGGCCTGGGGACCTGTACAAAGCACGATGACCCTCACAAAGTTTGGTGAGCCTCATAAAGCTTGGCAACCTTGCAAAGGCTGGTGACCCCCACAGTCTGGTGACCATTACAAATCCTGGTGACCCTCACAAAGCCTTGTGACCCACACAAAACGTGGTGATGCTCACAAAGCCTGGTGGTTCTCACAAGGCCAGATAACTCTCACAAAGTCTGATAATCCTCACAAAGCCTGGTGACCCTCACAAAGCTTGCCACAGACTGCAACAGATCTGAGAGTAGCCAGTGGGGGATGAAGATAGTTATGGAAACAGTCAGCTGTGTCAGTGGCTCAGTAGATAGAATGTTCATCTCTGGGGTTGGAAGATTAGAAGGTTGTGGGTTGTAGCCAAATACCAGATACTTGGGTTAATACCCATAACTGACACTGTAGTGCAGTATAAGGGGGGGTGCCACACTGGTGAGGTGCTGCCCTTTGGATGAGATGTGAAACTGAGGTCCCTTCTGCCCACCACTGGTCACTGTCCAGGTGGAGTTAAAGACCCTGTGGCACTTTTTGATAGGTAGTGAAGTTTTCCCAGAGTCATGGCCAACATTGCCCCCGTCAATAAAGCATGCCCATGCAACCTACCCCCCCAGTATACACCTGGAAACAATCTGTCACAAGCTAGCATGCCTTTCCTGGTCAAAAATTACAAATAATATTGTTCAGTTCAACTGTGCAGGAGAATGGGGGTGGGGTGGGTTAATGGTTGTCTTGAAGTGTTGAGGGACCACTGAACCACAAGCATAACTCATCAGAGGGCAAGGAGACTAAAAGAGTTACAGGCCCAGCTGTGGGGCTTTAGTTACAGGGCTAGTGGGAGGCTGGCGCCACTTAAATCAGTACTGCCAGTTCTCGTGGACTGTCAGCAAGACATATACAGTGACACAGCTGGAGAACACTGGTAAATTGGCAGGGACGTGTGCCGGCCCAGTGGTGCTGAGGGTTGAGGCGCTGGACGCCACACCTCGCGCCACACTGGTGACCCGGGTTCGGGAGCGAGCCCTGGTTGTCAGGGGTCGGCAGGGGTGGGGAGAGAATGAGTGTCCATAGGATTGCTCTCTCTTTCTGGGGAGGGCTTAGGGAGACGATCACTCTTAGGGCGGCCTCTGGCGGTGGTCGGAGAAGCCCGACATGCAATGCTGCGTAAGCAAGGGGGCAGAGCTGTGGCACAACGATGCCTTGATGGCCATGCTCTGCAAGGGGAAGAAAAACCCACAAGGGAAAAATCCTCTGTACCTGGGGATCCAGAGGTTGTGTCAGGGCTGTGCGGGGGGAGAGGACAAGGAAGTCTCAAGCTGGAGGTAGAGACCTAGCCACCAAGGGTTGCTGGAGAGAGAGTTCCCTGGGGGTGGGAGTAAAAAGAGTTAAAAAAAAAAAATAGGCAGAGATGGGGGGAGAGTCACCAGAGACCAGGTAGAGGTCAATAGAGACAGAATAGTCAGGGAACATTAGGCTTACTGGGTGGGCCAAGCGCTCCTTCTCTGCCGACAAATTTCTCTGTTTCTATGCAAGAGATGCTGTGCCATACAAAACTCCAGTGAAGTTGCTAACCAGTATGTCAGTGGGAACAGATTTGCTTTGCGTAATTAGAACATTTCAGATTCATGACATTTCATAAAATGTCCTGAAATTCCACTAAATTCTTTGGAATTTTTGAAATATACTTATTTGATCATAATTCAGCCGTCTTTTGAGCAAAGGACCCAAAATTCAGCATGACTACCTAATCTTTGTGTCCTAATAACAAGCCAAGTAGTGTGATATTTAAATTAGTAGTTTCCAACTTATTTTGGTTAGTTTTTGTTGACTGGGCGAGTAATACTAGGCAATTCTGCCTGTTTTAAGCCTCATCCGGGGGGGGTGGGAGTGGAAACCAATTGAAACTGAACTATATTAAGCTGTTGGTGGCATGTTTAGTGAATGGGGGACGTTTGGCCAGGACACCAGAGAAATTCCTGTTCTCTTCAATAGGGGGTGCTGTCTGTTTCCTGTTGGAGAATGTGGAGGTGGTTGAAGTGAATGGTGACATGGCTGACCAGGTAGAGGAGACTGCTTCCCTCTTCAGCCAGAGTAATGAGGAAGCCAAGAGAAGAACGGTAATAGAACAATCAGGTGTACAGAATAAGGCTGGACGAAATAAGCAAATTCTGATTTTCAGAATTTCTGAAATATTTTGTAAATTTCATGAAATGCCGCAACATTTCATGGAATTTTATGAAATTCTTTAAATGGTCATAACCTGATCAGTCTTACAGCTAGAGATCTGACCTTTGGCATGTATAATGTTTGGAAGAGGCTCTAGACAGATGCAAATTTCCATGACAATTGGATGAGGACCGTGGAAGTAACAGGGTTCACTTCGAAGGCAGGAGATTTTCTATTTATGTAAACATTTCTGAAAATGTTTCTATTCTTACAACTTAGCAAGATAATTAAAAATTTATATTCATACTTTCTTGGAAGAGTCTTAGAAACTGCTAAATAGAGAGGTAATTGGTTATGTAAATTCTAAGTTACAGGAATTCAGATTCCGCAGTTTATCTTTCAGATTGTGTGAGAATTTTCAGACTACATAGAAACATAGAATTTCATGGCACATAAGAACTGCTTGATCCACCTAGTCTGCCCATTTTTGGTATTTGGTTGTTTCTAGCTCCACTGCTATTGCAGATCTACCCTCAAAGTCTGGTCTGCATACCCAGTGTAAATGTGTCCTGGAATCTGATTCAGCTGGATAAATGTAGTTTAGTAGGTTAGCATTTATTATGGACAGCTGTTCCGCTGGCACACGTGATAGTGCCACTGCCTGCGGTGCAGACAATCCAAATTCGGGAACAAGCCCAGAGCATCGGAGGGTCATCCAGGAATGGTAGGATCAAGCATCGAGTAGACAGTGCTCTTCCTTTGGGGCAGGAGGATTTTGGCACTCAGAAATAGCCTGCCCCCTAGTGTTGACTGTGGGCTGGTGAGCCAGGGACTGCACAAGCAAGGGGGACCGAAGAAGAGGCAGACAACAGTGAATCTGGCGTAGAAGCACACCTGATGTCACCAGGATCTCACTGCATATCCTCTCCTCCAAGGAGGGAATCAGGGTGGAAAATGGTCATCAGATGGAAGGGTGACACCAATTCTGCCCACCACCTCCTCCGCCAGACCAGTCCTGCTTGGGCCTGGCTGCCCCAGCCTTCACCTCCACCTGTGGCCAAGAGCATAGAGTGGGGAGTTAGCCGAAATGGTGAGGCAATCCCACCTCAGGGGCAAGCCGAGGGGCCTGGCCACCAGGTATGTCGTAGGTGGATCTGCCGGGGGGGGTCCAGAGCCATGAGCAGGAGGGTCTCACCGGACAGGATAAGGGCACTGGAAATGGTTGAAAGAGGGTCTCTCAGATAGATAATAGAATAAAAAGAGTTAAAAAAAGTTTTGTGGAAATTTTAGAAATTACTAATTGGCAAAATGTACTCAGAAATTCACAGATGCATGACAGGTAATGCCACTAGAATTCCACTTATGGAATATCATTTTCACAAATCACTTGTCACTGCTGACTCACCTTAACTACACTAGCATCATGGCCCAGCAGTGCCTCTCCAACACTCCTGAGACAGTGATGCCCAGCAGTGCCTCTCCAACACTCCTGAGACAGTGATGCCCAGCAGTGCCTCTCCAACAATCCTGAGACAGAGATGTCCAGCAGTGCCTCTCCAACAATCCTGAGACAGTGATGCCCAGCAGTGCCTCTCCAACACTCCTGAAACAGTGATGCCCAGCAGTGCCTCTCCAAAACTCCTGAGACAGTGATGCCCAGCAGTGTCTCTCCAACACTCCTGAGACAGTGATGCCCAGCAGTGCCTCTCCAACACTCCTGAGACAGTGATGCTCAGCAGTGCTTCTCCAACACTCCTGAGACAGTGATGCCCAGCAGTGCTTCTCCAACACTCCTGAGACAGTGATGCCCAGCAGTGCCTCTCCAACACTCCTGAGACAGTGATGCCCAGTAGTGCCTCTCCAACACTCCTGAGGCAGTGATGCCCAGCAGTGCCTCTCCAACACTCCTGAGACAGTGATGCCCAGCAGTGCCTCTCCAACACTCCTGAGACAGTGATGCCCAGCAGTGCCTCTCCAACACTCCTGAGACAGTGATGCCCAGTAGTGTCTCTCCAACACTCCTGAGACAGTGATGCCCAGCAGTGTCTCTCCAACACTCCTGAGACAGTGATGCCCAGCAGTGCTTCTCCAACACTCCTGAGACAGTGATGCCCAGCAGTGCCTCTCCAACACTCCTGAGACAGTGATGGCCAGCATCATGCTCCATCATGACTAAAGATATCCACATACGTCCATCACTGTGGCCTAAGTCACAACTCGTTGTAATGCCTGGTGTCACTGTTTTTAGATGGTATAAGTATTTATTGTTATCTGCGGTGTTGTTAAAGAGTCAGTAGGTGGTACTGTCAGAAACAATGCTGCACATGCATGTGCTTCCACAAATCATTTAGTCAGTGAGCTCTAGTGTTTAACTGGCATATTGCAGGAAAACAGGCTAGTGCACAGTGATAAGAAAACAGTGCTCACTCACTTCTGTATGCGTGCACAGAAACAGTTTATTACAGGAGACACCACACCACAAGCTCATAGCACTTTGAGGAGCTCGGGCTGTTCCTGAGGAACAGGCAGAGTGCCTCGAAGTGCTGGGAGCTTGCAGTGTGGTATCTTGTATAGCAAACTCTTTTTGTACATGCATATAGAAGTGAGTGCTGTTTTCTTCCCATTTGTTCCTGTCATTCAACAAAAGTATCACAGCATTCCACAGTTTAACAAATGCTGATGACGACAGATGTATTTTGGGGCAGTATTAGCCACTGCTAAGCAATTTAAATCAAAAATTATAGTGAAAAGGAAATAATGGGACCTACTTGGAATTGAACCCATTCCCTTGGAATACTGTCCCAGTGCTCTAACCACTGGGCTACAGGCTCACATGGTTGTGGGGTCATGGAAATATGTCTAGGAATCCGAGGTCCAGCCATGTGAGCCTGTAGCTCAGAGGTTAAAGCACCAGGACAGTATTCCAGGGGCTTGGGTTCAATTCCCAGAAGGTCACATTATTTCTTTTTCACTACAGAAGCTCACAAAATTCAGCTTTAATTATTCATGTTATTTTGGAATCTTTGGCTGCTTATAACTTGGCCAGCCTTTGAGCAAGAGATTAGAGAGTAGACACACATAGTCTCTTTTTTAACAGTAGTATTTTTTACTCCTGGCCGGCAGCTTGTCTCTCAGGGATATACGCTGTTCACAGGTATCTGCCATGATGAGGCTGAACCGGCCATCATTCAGTTGGCTGCCAGGATTTTCTCCCACAGTTTTTTCCCTCCCTCCCTCCTTCCCTGGTGGGTGCAGCATCTCTGTCAGCCTCGCACAACCACAGCTTTCCTGCAGCATGCTCCGGGCCAGCTGCAGTGGTCGCTGAGTTGGTGGAACTTGCCGTCAACCCTCCACAGCCGAGATGCACTGCCAAGCGGCAGCTGTCTCGGCTAAAGCCTGCCTCCTGACGTGACTCAGGTTGTCAGCATGGCAGTGCACTGATCTACTGCTGCACCACAGGGGTGGCCCCAAAGCTTAATATTGAGGATCACTGAACTGAACAAAAATGGTGATATTCTGTTCTCTAGTTTCAGGGGCTTAAAATTCTGCAGTGTTCATAATTGCAGAATGTAATTTTAAAATTTCTGAACGTATGGAGGTGTATAACACAATCACCTTTAGAGACAGAGATTTGACACACAGTTAACTTCTGTATGGACATTGGTAAAGTCATCGTAACAAATTTGGTGCAAATTAAGCAAATGATTTTTAAATTAGATGGACATGACTAAAATCACAATTTTTGACAAAATTTAGCGAAATTTGCACAGACATTTCATGAAATGCCACTGAAGTGAAATCATAATTTTGCCAGAATTCCATCAGCGGAAGATAAGTTGCACCCAGTCTTAGTATGGAACAACATCAAACCGTGGGCAGCACTGATATGGGGACCCACGTATCTGCACAGTATAAAGGAGAGAAAATAACAGGTCCTGAAAACGACAAAGAAGTGCTTTTGGAGGAAGCATTGCACTCAAAGAAGGCTCACCTGTTAGCTCTGCTGACAGAGGAGGAAGGAAAAATGCAGACCCAGCAGATGACGTTAAAAGCATAGCCCGGGAATACAGTGACAAGCAGTCAGAAACTACAAAAAGGCAGTTGCTTGTCAGCACAGCCGAGTCCACGCAAATAGACTAGGAAGAAAGTCTTCAGCTTTGACTGAGTATGCAGAACGCAAGAGCCGGAAGCCTCAAGAGCTGGTTTGACAGACGATGGCCATTTTGTCATGAAGCTGTCACAACAGCTGAGCGGCCCCACAGTCAGGACTGAGGCTGCAGCAGTGAGAATCAATGGTTTATCCTTTGATGTTGAAATGATGCCATCAGGGAAACCGGGGGGCTCCTCAGAAAGCTGAATGAAGAAGTGGGTGAGGCAACAGCTAGAGAAAGCAAAAACAAGCTTGTCAATGCTGAATGTTTGATGCTTGTTAAACAGTTTTTTTGGTTTTAATATTTTAACACCAAGTTTTGAAGAGACTTGTTTTAGGATTCGCCTTATAAGCATGACATGTACCATTTACAGTATATCGGCTGAAATAGCATTTTTCACCAGAGGTGCGAAAACACATCTCGTGCAGGATTTTAAAAATGACACATGTCATGTTTATGAGGTGATCTACAAAAATTGCAGTGTTGAAAGTTTTGGGTCAAAATATTGAAAATGACCAAAGTGCCGAGCCTGCATTCATAAATTCCAACATAGGCTCATAACTTCATTGTTTACCATTTTTGCCCCAATGTTTCAACACAGCCTTCTTATGACCCCACCTCATGAACAAGTGCAGAGAAAATGTTCAACTCCTGCCTAAAAGGTGATCTCATGCAGCGACTGCAAAATCACCTTTTGGGATGCGAAAACACATTTTGGTCAGGATTTGAAAAATGACAGCTTTCAAATTCACAAGGTTCTGTGAAGAAATGGCTATGTTGAAAATTTGGAGTCAAAATTTTGAAAATTACCAAAGTTATGAACCTGCGTTCTCAAACTTCAACGTAGGATCATAACTTTGTTGTTTTTTTAGATATTTTTATACCACATTTTCAACATCGCCTTCTTATGACCCCACCTCATGAACAACAGTGGAGAAACTTTTCAAGTCCTACCTGAAAGGGGATTTTGTGCAGCGACTGTGAAATCACCTTTCGGGATACAAAAACACATTTTGGCCAGGATTTAAAAAATTATAGCAGTCCTATACATGAGGTGCTGTGAATAAATGGTTATGTTGAAAATTTGGGGTCAAAATATTGAAAATTACCAAAGTTAAGAGCCTGCATTCACAAACTTCAATGTAGGCTCATAACTTTTGTTTTTTAATATTTTTTATGCCAAATTTTCAACATTGCCCTCTTATGAACCCACCTCATGAACAATGGTGGAAACATTTTTAATGCCTGCCTGAAAGGTGATTTTGTGCAGCGACTGCAAAAATACCTTTTGGAATAGATTTTTAACGAACATCACTTACATTGTTCACGAGGTGGTGTCCCAAAAAAGGTATGCTGAAAATCTGGGGCAAAAATATTGAAAAATGGCCAAATTATGTTACTAAGTTCAAAACCACATTGAAATACAGTGAACTGCATACCTAAATTCCTTAGTTTACGGTCCAGCATTGAAGAGAGAAGATGTGTCTACGGTCCAGAGAAGATTACGGCATCAGACCCCTGGTGGGTAAGTAAGGGCTTGGAGGGAGTGGGGTGCTCTGGTGGGGGTAATAACAGCGCAACAGACATTGATGGATGGTTTTCTTTTTGTACAGGTTAAGAAAATCAAACAAATAAAAAAGAAAAAAATGATGAGGGACGGTCTTCTCTTTCTTACAGGTAGCGACACTGGAGGATTGGTCACTGTGACAGGGTTGAATAAGGCCCTGTCCCATTTGTTATGCAGAAAGAGTTTAAATGCAAGGATCTGTTCTATCCTCTCCTTTTCTGTCTCTCTCTGTCTGGTTGCGCAACCAGATTTTCTCGTGAGACCTAGGACTTGATCACCCCCGACGGTCTTGCAATTCTCTGCCTCTCGTTGTCTCTCTCTACCCTCACTTGCTGTTCTGTCTTTTCTCCCCCCTTGCATATCTGCTGGTGTAAAAATACACGTGAATCATTATGTGAAAATGTAACTGATACTGGAATGCCTTTGTTTAGAAATGTATGTAGTTTTACTGTTGAAATGTATACAGTTATACTGTTGAAATGATTGCAAAAAGCTGTTGGAACTCAAGGGGTTAACCTGAGAAGCTAGTTTGCAAACTGTCTGAAAAGCTGTAAGCAAGAGGTCAGTTCTGGGTCATAGTGTTCTCTCTCTACTGTATTTGTTGAAACTTACAAGAACATCATGTGAGAAGCATACTGTTTTCTTAAGGAGCAGGGGCTTGCAAAGACTTATAAAAACAGGGCTGCAGTTTCTTGCAAAAGAGAGATACAGATAGAGGATTGTGTATGAGCAAGCATACACAACAAGGCAGTTGTGATCGAGAGGTTTCCGTTAGTGACCAGAGACCTCGTGAGCGAGTTCAGGAGGTCCGCTACCACAGAAACCTCAAGATCGCACAACTGCCTTGTTTGTGTATGGTTGCTCATACACAATCTTTTAGAGTGTATGGGCAACCATAAGCAGTACTCGGTGAACACAAGAATAAGTTTTTGTGAAAAAAAAGGCTTACTTCTGTGTCTGCCGCTAAAGGCTTGCTTCCGTGTTGCCGTGCGCCGCTCAATTGCGCATGCGCGAATGTGTTCGATCTTGTTGAGCTGCACCGGTGACGCACTGGGTGAAGCACAACAAGATCGTGACGCACCGAGTGCAGGACTAAAATGCTGTTCCAGGCATGGATTTCCATGCGGAACAGTGTTCCACCATACACTATAGAGAGATTGAGACTGGAAATTGAGAAGAAACCCAGATGAACTTTCCTTATTTAGACTGCCTTTGTAAATAGCTATACTGAAAAATTATTTTTTTTTATTTTACTATTATTAATAAGTCACTTTTTGTGAATTTTACAACTGCTGCTGGTTTTCCTGTGCTTCCTGACCTGTGCCTAAATGACAGGCACCCACCAGTGTCAGTGTTATATTTGTCAGTACTAAAAGGGACAGGGTGGGGAGTGGCAGCTGGCACGTGGGATTGGGGACCCCCATGCCCTAATGATAATGTGGGTTGGTCTTGGGGGGGTTATGGCAGGGGCTGCAACAGTCACTGATGGACATTTTTTTCCTTTTTATAAGTTTAAAATAATAAAACAAAACACGATGAGGGACAGACACTGGGGGATTGGGCACCTCTGTGCCATTATAATAATGTGGGTTGGGCTGGGGGGTTATGGCGGGGGCTGCAACAGTCATTGATGGACATTTTTTCCTTTTTACAAGTTTAAAATAATAAAAAAAAAATTATGAGGGACAGACATTGGGGGATTGGGCACCCCCTCAGTGTCACTGTTATATTTGGTGGCACAGGCGGGGGGTAGCAGCTGGCACGGGGGATTGGGCACCTCTGTGCCATTATAATAATGTGGGTTGGGCTGGGGAGGGTCAACTGCAACAGACATCGATGGATGGTTTTCTTTTTTACAGGCTGACAGCCGCCTGCTATAAAAAGCCGCTCAGCTGTGTGCTAACTGGCTTCATGTAAATCAAAGGACTGAAGCCATCTCTGATTAGAGCATCTCGGTCCTTTGAAGTACACAGTGTTTCTGCCCACCAAACAGCGAGTGGTGTCACAAACCATACTGCTGGTCATTGGTGTAGACTGCCAAACCCTGGCTAATCTGAACTGCAGTGAGCTCAGCAGTGTCACACCCCCAAATCCCTAGTCACTCCTGACAAAACATTTGGTGTGCAGGTGTGCATCAAACGTAAAAACAGAGCTCTCATTTCCATCCATTGAAGAAGCACTGCAGAAGGTCAACTGGGAAAAACAAGGGGACAGGATGCTGTGGCATTCCCCAGGCCCAAATCTGTGCTGCAGATCTGGGATTTGAACAGGAGTACATCTCTGAAGCGGCAAATACAGACGGTAGGAGCAAAATAAGTTCACCGTCCCCGAAGCATAGCTCCAAGCTACGGTCTGGTATACAGAGCCAAGAGGCAGGAGGCACGGTCCATACACAGTCCCTGAAGCATGGCTCCAAGCAACTGTTTGGTATACAGAGCCCAGAGGCAGGAGGCATGGTCCATACACAGTCCCTGAAGCATAGCTTCAAGCTACGGTCTGGTATACAGAGCCAAGAAGCAGGAGGCTCGGTCCATACACAGTCCCCGAAGCATGGCTCCAAGCAACTGTTTGGTATACAGAGCCAAGAGGCAGGAGGCACAGTCCATACACAGTTCCTGAAGCATGGCTCCAAGCAACTGTTTGGTATACAGAGCCAGGAGGCAGGAGACATGGTCCACAGCAGAATGACTCCACCCTTGGGAAACCATATGCAGGTAAGTCAGGTTTCATTATCTGTTCCTTCCACCTTTGACTTTACACAAAGCCCTAAATTAAAGTGGTCTGAGGGAAACTAATTGCTTCAAAGCAAACTCTGTTAACACAGAGAACCCCCCCTTCCATGTACTGGCTACAGATAGTCCCCTCCCCATAGTGGACACAGGTCTTCCCCTGATCCAAGAAAATGACAACCCTTCAGGCACTGTCAATACAGAATGTAACACTGGATAAACGAATCTTGCGGGTTCAGATGCAAGAAAACAGAAAAGGGGAGGAAGGAGAAAGAACTCATAGCAGCAAGATGGATATACCAGCACATAGAGAAGATGGTACTGAGTTCAAGTAGGGGCAGCACAAAAATAAGAGGCCTGAAGAGTGTAGTAGAGGGTCCATACATGCACAACAGGAAAGACCCAGTACCAGTGGGGTCAACACCAGTGCATCAAGAATACAGCGGCCATCAGGACAGGATATAAAAAAAGAAGCAAGTCGGGTACGCACAACTGGTCTGAAACAAATCACCAACTAAAATTTAGTATCAGTTAAACATTTTATTTAAACCCATAAAGTTAAAAACACTGCAGCAGCACTCACTCAGCCCTGCATCTTCATTTCTAAGGGGGATCTAACCAAGATAGGAAAGGGGTCCATATTTCATTGTATTTGCAGCAAGTTCTAGCTTGACAATGGCTGATGTATTCATTAACAGCTACTTTAGTGAGCGCCTTGGCCCATTCATTCAATGTAGGGGCTTGATTATCTTTCCAATGACTAAGGATCAATCGTTTGAAACACAAGGAGGCTATAGCCAACCATTTTTTTCCAGGTGTAGGTATACCAGAGATCAAACTATAGTCACCTATTATAAATATACCAGGGTCAAAAGGGAAATTATGTTGCAGAATTTGTTGAGTTGCTTTCCAAATATTAGTCCAGGCCGGCCTTATTGATGGGCAGTCCCATATCATGTGGAATAAATTAGCATCTGGAGCATTACATCTCCAACAATTACTGTACATAGATAACCCTTGATTGTACATTTTTTCTGGAGTGTAGTACCAATTATGTAATAACTTAAATTGGATCAGCTTACCCTGTACATCCATACTAAATTTATAGGCACTGTTCCAGACTGAGTCCCATGTCTGGGCGGGGATATAGTACCCCAGATAAGTTTCCCATAATTTTTTGGATGCCATAATAAGATCTGGCCTAGATTTGATTGAAAACCTATATTATTTGCCCGCTCCCCCCTTGATATTAGCCATTACTAATAGGCTATCAAAGCCTTTGGAAATGGGAAAAGCTAAATTATTGTCTAAAATGCTTCTTAGAGACTCCCGAATTTGTAGATAGGAGTGAAAGTGGGTATAAGGCAATCCATAGATCTGTCTTGACTCAGTAAAAGATCTAAGGATACCTGTGTGGGGATCAGTTATATCTTTTAATAAAAAAATACCTTTTTTTTCCCAGGTGCAGTTGGTAAGAACTTTATCACCATATCTAATATGTGGATTCCTCCATAATGGAGTATATTTCAACACTACTGGGGTGGCCGAAAGTAATTTAATATAAGCATTTATGGAGTTGGCTGAAGCTTTTAAGTAGGGATGAGATTTAATAGAATTATGGTAAATGCCCATAACTATATGATAAAGAGAATGAGGGTAAACACAGGACTGTTCATATTGGACCCACAAAGGACTATTGTCAAACAATGTGAACCAATAGCTAGCCTGTCTAAATAAAAGAGCTTGTTGGTATTTTTGAAATCTGGTAGCCCTATGCCCCCTTGTTGCCAATGTTTTTTTAGTTTAGGCAAACTAATCCTAGCTTGTTTACCTTCCCAAAGAAAATTCTTAATCAGATAATCCATTTTCTTAAACCAAAATGACTGGATATGCATTGGCATGACATTAAAGAGGTAAAGAATCTTTGGCGCCAACATCATTTTCAAGGCGTTAACTTTACCCCATAATGACAAGTTTAGTTTGGCTCATTTCTCTAGTTGTAACTTCATGTCTTCTTACAATATTTTTCATATTAATATGAACTAATAAGTCTAGCCTGTTAGAAACTTTTACTCCCTAAATAGGTAATGTATTCCTCCTGCCATAACAATGCATTCTCCAGGCATAAGTTCTTGAGATTTTGTTTATTACCCTTCAAAGGGAGCATTTCAGATTTAGACCAATTAATTGAGAGGCTGGACAGTGGTCTGAAATCTTCCACAAGCTCCATTATGAGCGGAAGAAATCTATATGGATTGAATATAGATAACAGTAAATCATCAGCGTATGCTACAACCTTATGTTCCAATTTGCCTATTCTAATCCCAGAGATGTATCTATTTTCCCTAATAATACATAATAAGGGCTCCAAAGCTAAAATAAAAAGTAATGGTGAAAGGGGGCAACCCTGTCTAGTACCTCTTTCTAATGAAAATGATTCAGAAAGCACACCGTTAGTACATATTCTCGCAGTAGGAGAATGATACATAGTGGCTACTTTATCTGTGAATTTATCTCCCATTCCAAAAGGCCCTTAATACTCTATATAGATAATTCCATTCTATGGAGTCAAAAGCTTTATGTGTGTCTAATGATAACAAAACAGACTCATCTTGTAATTGGGGGGCCAGCCATATAGTACAGAGAATTCTTCTAACATTTTCAAAGCCCGCCTCCTTTAATAAACCCAACTTGGTCTCCATGAATGTATTTATTGAGAATGTTTTGCAGTCTATTTGCCATAATTTTTGCCCAAATCTTATGATCGATATTTAACAAGGAAATGGGTCGATAGCTGGCAGGGTCCAGGGGGTCCTTCCCTTTCTTCAGCATAACTATGATAATTGCCTCTGACATTGTTAGTGGTAGGGATTTAATATCTTCTGCTTCAGAGAATACTTTAAGTAGTATTGGACTAATTTCATCTTTCAGCAGAGAGTAAAATTCAGCTGGCAGGCCATCTGATCCAGGTGCTTTACACTTGGGTATGCTCAAAATAACCTCATTAATCTCATTAACTGAAATAGCCTTATCTAGGCTCTGTTGATCTGACTTTGAAACCAAGGGTAAATTAGATTTAAGTAAGAATTTGTCAATTGAGTCTAGATTATCCGACCCATTAAATATATATAAATTCTTGTAGAATTGCTGAAAGACATAATTAATATCCTTGTTTCTGGTAAAAGTGTTCTTGGCTTTATCCATTACGCTGTGTATGTTGTTTCTATTTTGAACTTGTTTAAGTCTATAGGCCAATAATCTACCAGCTTTCTCCCCTGATTCCCAATAATTTTGTTGCGTCCTAAACAAAGCAAATTCTGCTTTACTTGTATGAATCTTATTAATTTCATATCTTAACAATATTATTTTCTTTAGCATACTCCAACCAACCCCTTTATGATTTTTATGTATCTTCTCTAAATCTTCCAACTCTTTCTCTTTACTTGCCAGATATTTCTCCCTTTCTTTCTTTTTGTAGGCTGAATAGCTAAGAATTCTGCCTGTGATAAAAGCCTTGTAGGCTTCCCAAATTATAGCATAGGATGTCTCATTGTTATCATTAATATCAAAAAACTGTTGTGTTTCATTTACCAACCAGGGCTGAAAATCACTATCCCTTAACAATGAGCAATTAAACCGCCAATGGAACGGTTTTGTATTGCTGGGATCTAATTGAAGGATGACAGAAATTGGGACGTGGTCAGAGATCACTATTATGCCTATTTCAGCCTTCAACATACAGTTTAACATGTTTCCGGATAAGAGGAACAGGTCTATCCTGCTATATGTACCATGCCTATTTGAAAAGAAAGAGTAATCTCTACTGTCTGGGTACATCATTCTCCCTGCATCAGATAAACCCAAGTCTTCCATCCTATCCTTTATGATATTCCTAGCCTTTGAGTTGGCTATCTTACTAGGTGAATTACTTTTATCTAGTAAATGATCGAGGGCAATGTTCATATCTCCACCAATCACAATGTTTCTACAGGTTATCTTATTAACTACATCAAAGAAGTCTCTAAAAAAGGCACTGGACTCACCATTAGGTGCATAGACATTGCATATAACAATGTCTGTGCCATCCATGGAGCCTTCCAAAATTTGCCATCTACCATTAGAATCAATTTGATGTGAAGTCATGACAAAATTAACTGTTTTTTTATAAGAATACCTAATCCTTTTTGTTTCTTACTACCCGAATTATGGAAAGCTTCACCCACCCAGGATCGTTTACTCTTCAAGGCCTCATCAGGTAGTAAATGTGTCTCCTGCAACAGTGCAATGTCTGATTTTAGTTTAAAGAGGTAAGATAATATTTTCTTCCTTTTAATAGGGGAACCTAACCCCTTTACATTCCAAGAAACACATTTGATGCTCACTTTGCTATCCCCCATTTTCGTTGACTAAGCAATCTAATTTAACAAGTGTCATATGAATAGCTGTATAATATAAAATCTGAAATATCCTAAAATTAAGCCATATAAGATCTGAGTGCAAGCTATATGTAAAACTATTCATATACAAAAAAATGCCATACTGTCAGCTGTATGAAAGTATAA
Organism: Neoceratodus forsteri; assembly: GCA_016271365.2. Taxonomy (NCBI): domain Eukaryota; kingdom Metazoa; phylum Chordata; order Ceratodontiformes; family Ceratodontidae; genus Neoceratodus; species Neoceratodus forsteri. The sequence continues at coordinate 544,090,376 of JADMNL010000023.1, forward strand.
CCTTCTGATTAAGCGAGAACTGAATAGAGTAGACGTGTCGCACAACACTTGAGTGAGGTAATCCCCATCCCCCATCTTCCAAAAAGCAATAACCTTAACTATACAACTTGGGAAAAGTTGGTATATAATTATGCCAACACTATGAATCCCAACTTTCCTAAGTAACCTGAAACAGTTAAAACTAAAAAGTACACTAATTGTACGAAATAACAAAAGTAGTTTTAATAAAAAGAGACTAAACATCATCACAGAGCTATAATCCGATAGTCCGGTTAACCCAAGGACTCCGGGTCATAAGCTCCTGTCACACAACTAAATAATGAATAATATCTATATATATATAATTGACCTAGAAAAGAGAGAAAAAAAAATTCTAATACGACAAAACTTCCTAATAAGGTAAAGCTTTCTCCAGACCGAACGAGAGCGGCATTAAGGATTAAAAAAAAACCATATCGGCAGCAAGCAGTATAAATGCACCATCCATCCTTAGGATTGGGTTAATCACAACTTATACAGAATATAGAATGGGATAAGTAGGTGGTAAAGAGCAAAAAAAAAAAATCTGTTAGAGGCCGGTACTCTGTCTTAATTTGAGACCTTCATTTCACATACCAGAGAAGAACTGGCAATAGTTGAGAGTCTGTACTGGCTTAGGGTATTTAAGGTTGAATTATGTACATCAATGAGTGATCACACACAGCAATAACTCCTTCAGCTTGAGTCATTTAGAAATGTGCAGGCTCATGATGTGTAAGATCCAATTATGTCCAAACCCCTTGAAACCAGAACTATTGCTGCTTCTCCCATCAATCCTTGCAAGCAATGACAACTTTTGGCCAGCCTCTGAATACCAAACAGAAAAGAGTAAACACATAGAGAGTGTTAGGACAAAAAAAAAAAAGGGCGGGGGACATAAGGACATTTAAACACACATCTCTTCCCTTAGACAGAACAGGCTGATTAACTGCATTGCAACTACCAAACTCATTTTACAGTCTAGAAGCCTTAAGTATCTAGGAGTTTCTGTCTGTCTCACTCTCTTATGGATACATATATATACACACATACATATGATCATTACTTGAGTGCAAAAGAGAGAGGTCATGATACACTGTCATTAATAACAGAGAGATAGTAGGAACTAAGAATACTGGACATAGTAGCTATATGAAAGAGACTGTCCTTATGAGTTTCTATAAAAAAAAAAAAAATGTACTTTCCCTTCTCCGGCTGGCTGAAATGATCTAGGAATCATGGAAATAACTGCTCAACCACCCAATTGCATTCTAAAGTTCATGAATCAGCTCTCGGAAGCTGTAATAAACATCAAGTGCCACAGTAAATGTCACTGGCAAAACGAGTTTTACCTCACAAAAGGATACACTCTGCAAATGCAATCTGATAACTGTCTCTTTAAAAAGCATCATGGATCATCTGGGTAGTATGGAGGGGCGGGGCATTCAGGGTCATCTGGGCTGTCATCCAATTGGGAACCATCTAGCTGACTGAGCATCAGATCACCCACTGATGAGTGATTTTCCACGATTGACTCCTCCATGTCTACCAGAAGCGAGGCATAGCGATTAGAAGGCGAGAACTTATCAGGATTGCTTTTTGTCACAAACCTTGTGGATCCGCGGCGATTTCTGGACAAAAGACCTTTGCACTTCCGATTCACAGACTGCCATCTCACCTGGGAAGCTTCAGGCATCACAACTGGATGTGTGGTAATGCTTGACTTCTTAGAATGCCGAGGATGTCGGGGTTCTGATGATGATAGTGTTGCTCTTGAGCCTCGTGGCTGTTGTGGGCTAGAACTATTAGCATTTTCAAAGTGTGCTTCTGACAGTTGAAAACCGTTATGTTTCTTAGACCAGTTATTCACAAATATGCTTGCCTCATCAGGTGATTTGAATGTGTGTGACACTCCATTAGCTGACATGATTAATATAGCAGGGTATTTAATTCTGTAGGAGAGGCCTAATTTTTGTAAACTTTTCCTGACATCTGTAAATGCTTTTCTCTGGGACACCACCTCAGCAGAATAATCCTGATAGAAGGAAATACGGTTCCCATTCCACGAGAGTGACCTCCGCTCTCTTGCAATGTTTAAAATCTCTTCTTTTACAGAGAACCTTAGAAAATATGCCACTATAGGTCTAGGAGGAAGACCTGCCTTTGGCTTAGGAGAAAGAGTCCTGTGAGCCCTCTCAATTTCTAAAGGCCAACCTGGGTTATATTGTAGGACTTCTGGGATACAGATTTGCAAAAACTTAGACATTTGTGGACCTTCGACTCCCTCAGGCACCCCCAGAATTCTGATGTTATTTCTCCGACCTCTATTTTCGAGGTCATCAACTTTTTGCCAAAGGAGCGTAATTTGGTGTTGAAACATGCCCGAATCAGTGCCCAGTTTAAAAACAAAATCTTGAACTGCTGCCACCCTTTCTTCGGCCTCAGATAGTCTTTCATTAAACTTGTCTGAATTTGATCTAATCATGTCTACCACTACCTTAAGCCCAGCAATATCATGTTTTATTTCCTTTTGACTTAATGTAATTCCCTGTAACATTTCTTTAATATTATTCATATCATCCATTCTGTCCTCCATTATAGAATTATTTCTATTCCCTGCATGAGCACTGCAATTTGAAACTGACATTAGCGCCCCCGCTAGTGTAAATTTGCGGTGAAAGGCAAAATGACTCACTGTGAGGAAATTAGACTTTTTAACCAAGTGATCAGCCTGAAATCGCACCGGGATGTTCTTCTATCCTTCTGATGCCGATTTAATTATTTTTTGACTGCTGTTACCCAGGTTTGAAAGTGTGAAGAAAAGGATTTAAAACCGCGACTCGTACCTTCCGTAAATTAAGTGGACATTACAGTTGCCGGCTAGCGCGCAACCCCATCAGTAACGTTTCTGTTCTCCCAGACTCTCTGAGTGACCACTTGCCAGTCACATATACCTGGAATAACCACTACTGCAACCCCCTGTCAGAAATATCACCAACCATGTCCTCCTAAAAGGACACCTTCCGTAGTTAAAAGCAGACCTCAAGTACCAAGACTCGGCCGACCTCTATGGCACTCGGGACACGGACATAGCCCTTGACCTCCTCATCAAAAAATTTAATGCAGTCTGTGATAAGCACGCACCCATAGAAACAAGATCAGTCAAAAAAAAACACAATCCATGGATTACCCTGACCTACTTGAACAGCTCTGTACTAGGGATCATCTCTGGCAAACGGCACGAGCGTGCGGCACAGTTGCAAACATACAACGATACAAAAAAGCCCAAAATGACTGCACAAAAGCTATCCATCTGGTGAGAAGTTCTTACCATAAAGAAGCTCTCACTGGTTCCTGGAACTCCAGCAAGTCCTTTTGGGACAACCTTAATGACATCACTGGAAAGGATCCCAAAGCCACCCCAACTATGCTCACCATTGATGGAGCACCATCCCTAGACCTGATTCTTATTGCAAACTCCCTGAATAATGCTTTCTTGGACCTGAACAGCGTGCTCAATGCCAACTTCTTCAATCCCACCACCACAATAGATACACGAGGGGAGACAAACCCTCACCGCAGTCAGTCGCTTTTCTACTTTAGGAATGTTACCAAAATGGAAGCCAGAAAATATCTGGAAAAGGTGCTTGGGAAAGAAAGATGCAGTGAGGACTCCCTAGACCTTAAATTTGTAAGCCTAGCACTAGAGGAAATCTTGGGTCCGCTGACTCACATCATCAACTTTTCCCTCTGTCACTCCCAATTCCCAGAACATTGGAAATCTGCTGCAATCACAACTGTGCACAAAAGCAGGGATAGGACACTGCACAACAACTACAGGCCGATATCAATACTCCCCGCACTCTCCAGAGCCTTAGAGAGGATTGTGGCCAGTCAGCTTGTGGATTATCTTAACCACCACCAACTACTGTGTCCTGAACAACATAGATTCAGGAGTGGGCACAGTACCCTCACAGCCTTGCTCAAATTCACAGGGTACATCCACCTGTGTTAGACCATGGCCAACTGGTTGGGGCAGCTTTCATTGACCTACCAAAGGCATTTGATACAGTGCACCATGGGCTCCTCTTAAACCAACAGTCTGTCATTAGTCTGTCATCTGACACTCGGGATTGGTTCAGTAGCTTCCTGAGCAACCGCCACCAGGGTAAGGATTGGTGAAGTCCTTACCGACAGCTGACCAGTTATATCTGGTGTCTCATAAGGATCCATTTTAGGGCCACTGCTGTTCAGCCTATTCCTTAATAATCTCCTGGCCTCCAGCCCGTGTCAAATGCTCCAGTATGCAGATGATGCGGTCCTGCTTACCAGCAACCGAGACCCTGAACTACTAGTGACAGATCTGCAGAAAGGCTTCGCATCCATGGAACAGTGGTTTAAGGCACATAGACTGGTCCTGAACTATGAAAAACTAAGGCTATGTTGTTCTCTACCCCACGAAAGAAACTCAAAACCTTCCCCCTTACGATCGCGAATGGCTGTGGTTCCACTCCTGAGCTTGTTCGGCATTTTAAGTACCGGGGCATCACCACTGACTCCACCCCACTGTATGCCCTGCACAGTGATAATACCGCGAAGGAAATCAGCACTAGAACTGGGATCTTACACAGACGCAAGCACCGTCTTACTCATGAAGCCCAGGACATGGCAATTCATAGCTCCACTGTATCTCTCATCGACTATGAGCTAACGGTCTATGGATCTGCAACCGATACAGCCCCCACTGCATCTCTGTTGCCCTGAATAAAGCATGCTGTCTCCTCACAGGTGCTGCTAGACTCACGCATACCTGTTATCTCTATGCCATGGCAGGTTGGCTGCAGCTTGAAGGAAGAATCAGATACCAGACCTGCCTACTTGTCCAAAAAGTCTCCCTTAACCTTCTGTCCCCCCCCCCCCCGGGTACTGTACCTCAGGGCTCAAAACAGACTAGATGTGCTGCCTTGCAAGTATTCCATGTACCAAGGTGCTGCACCACACTGGCCCAATGGTGTTTTGCCTATCGTGCCCCCTTGTGGACAGCTGTGCTACCTCAAGGCATCTCGGACACCACAATGATTGGCGTATTCAAGCCCAAACTCCGTCAACACCTACTTGCCATGAATACATGTCCCTGCCTCTCACAGCATGTGGTAATAAACATCAGACAAGGCAAATTTACAGGTTTAAAACACACCATGGTGTGATATTTATTTTCCGAAAGTTCAAAAAATTATAAATGAAAACAAAGAAATTGCAAATAAATCACTACTTAACATCAGTACTTTCTCCCAAAATACAGTCCTGAATCTTAGAGCTCCTAAGACCCTTCTCATCTGCATTCAATAGCTTGTCTGCCTCTCTTCTCCTCTGTCAGGGCTGTGCCCCTCTGGGCTGAACTGAAGTAAATTCTGTGTAAAGGTTTTTATATCTTTTTGGTAGGGTCACCTGACTGAGCCCTTACATGTCTGGACATGTTTTAAAACTAAGGGGGAGAGGATTGTGTTAGGGGATTTCCTAGTTCAGTTAAAGGTACAGTGTATATATCCACAGATATTGACTTTTTATATCTCTGATCCACAGTGACTAAACACTTTTACACATAGAACCTTATACAGTAACAGATTTATAGTATGAATATCTTAAGGATTTCTTATAACTGTACTAATCATGTCATTATTATTGTTTTATATGATTTCTGAATCCTTTTTCTTTAACAAGGCTTTATTAGCTGTATTTATTCCTATTTAAAATAGCCTTCATGTTTTTGTACACAGAACGCACATATGCACTTTACACAACACTTTTCCAGGTGTTTGGCACCATTCCAGGGACTGGATGGATGGAAATGGAAAAAGCTTGAAAAGTGAGAGAACTAGTAGGAAGTTTAGTAGGGACAGTAAAGAGCTATGCTAGGTGGCCAACCTAGGGTAGGGGGAAAAAAGAAGTAGAGAGAAAAGTGTTAACTGTTGCGCACAGACATTTTGGTAGCTAGGAAACAAGGAGATAGAAAAGTAGTCCTTCAGTCACAGCCGAGGGTGTAGCCTAACTCCACCAGACACCTCCCTCCTTAAGAAAAAAACAGTTCTCAAAACTATACTGGTTTTTCAAGAACCCCCTCTCAGTCATAAACATTCTACCAAAACAGTAGAATGGGGGTTGTTTGAAACTTTCTCTCACCCACTATCATAGCTTCATCCCAGGGTCCGTTAATTCAGCTATTTTTAGTATTGTCCACCATACCAACTTACTGCAATATGACAATACTTTCATAACATTACCCTGGGGCTGTCATGCAGTTCAGTACAGTACTCATCTGTGCTCTCAGAGGACTTCAGTCTGTAGTTACAGTCTACCCTGTAACTATTTCATTCTGCTTATTACAACTCAGACATTTCATACAAAATATCAGGCACCCATCAATAGGCATTGTTTCAGAACTGATCACTTAGCATCATTTCAAAACCCTGTACACCAACTATCGTACCTTCATCAGTACATTAAAACAGAGGAAGCAATACACAGCAGTTTTATGCTGACTTTGCGCTTCCTCCATACCCATCACTTGACATAGTTTCAGAAACCCATCACTTGGTATAGTTTCAGAACCCTGTGCACCCACTATCTTACCTTCATCGGTACATTAAAACAGAGGAAGCAATACACAGCAGTTTTATGCTGACTTTGCGCTTCCTCCATACCCATCACTTGGCATAGTTTCAGAAACCCATCACTTGGTATAGTTTCAGAACCCTGTGCACCCACTATCTTAATTTCATTGGTACATTAAAAAAGAGGAAGTAATACACAGCAGTTTTATACTGACTTCGAGCTTCCACTGTCTAGCTATCAGTGCGGCCGTAGAGGCCTATCCCATAACTTTGTCTGGGGTGAATTGTACCCAGCTCTAACCCCATTATAACACATCATTTCCACTCAGGGGCCCGATCATGGGTTCCACCCCATACCTAGATCCTCCATGACCCAAGGTTCCACATTTTATATCATACAGTATAGACATTTCCTTTATGTTATATATTTCTTGTAATCATTTTATACATTTCATTTCATATCACAGGGGGTTCAAAACATGGGAAAGTTCCTTCAGCCACTATGGTGTCTTCCCTGTTCGGAAGTGGACGATTTGTCCCCGGACAAAATGTCGTGGAGATAATAGCGAGGATAAAAAGGAGAGTGGGCAAAATAATGTTGCATTTAAAAGTCGCGTCTCACATATAGTCGAAGACTAAATGTCACCCATTAAAAATTACGAGTGAAACCGCTTTTGGGGGTTCATATGTGAGCTAAAGAATCCCATGGTGGGAGAAGCTCTGGGTGGCGATGGTGGGGGAAGCACGTCGCAGAGATGAGGCACCTGACTCCTACATACAGTTGCCCACAACTGTGCGCGTGACATTTCAGTGGGTAGAAAAGCTAATCTATCTATATACGTGGGATGTTTCAGTGTATGGAAAAATGATCCATCTACATGCTGCTGTCCAAAACTGCACATGAGATGTTTCAGTGTGTATAAAAGCTGATCTGACACTATACATACAGTTGTCCACGACTGTTTTCGGAATGTTTCAGTGTGTGGAAAAGATGATCCATCCATCTACATCCAGATATCCACAACTGTGCATGGAAAAATTATCTATCTACATGCAGCTGTCCACGACTGTGTGTGGGATGTTTCAGTGTGTAGAAATGCTGATCTAACTATCTATGAACATTTGTCCATGATTGGGTGCCATATGGTTTTGGACATGTAAACATTTATGTGACTGTCTACATTTAACTGTATGAGGGATGTTTCAGAACATGTAAATGCTGCTTCATCTGTCTGCATGCAGTTGTCCATAACTGCGTGTGAGATGTTTCAGCATCCTTGACGTTTGCTCTGTCTTTCTGCATGCAGTTGCCTGGGACTCTCTGTTTGACATCTCAGAGCATGTAAAGGCTGCTTGTTTTTTCTGCATGCTGTTGTACTGTACATGAGTATGTGCAGGATGTTTGGTGTGTAAAGGCTGCCCCATCTCTCAGCTAATCTTTCTGCATGCATTTTTTCATGACGTATGGGAATGCTTCAGAGTGAATAAAGGCTGCTCCATCTTTCTTCACTCAGCTGTCAAAGGCTGTTTGCTGGATTTTACAATGCACTTATGGGCTGCTTCATCTGTCTGCAAGCAGTTGTTCCTGTCTGTGTGCAAGACGATTCAGAGCATGTACTGGCTGCACTGTCTGCACAAAATTATAAAACACTCAGCCTCTATTTTTTAATGGTTCAGAAAAATTGTTCTTAATGCTGAAACATTTAGTACAGCTTTTCACAGGAGCTTCTGATTAGTTTTTGAAGCTTAAAGCTAGTCAGTAGCACTGGCAAATAGGAGCTGCTTAAAATGAAACCAAAAACAGACAATCAATATCCCATCTAGAGAAAAGATGGATATTTCATCTAGATGAAATACTGACTGACCAGCTCTGTACAAGTAGGTATAATTCCCTTAAATTCACTCCTGTTTTCAAGTGCACTGTAGGTAACAGCATCACTATTTAATGCAACATAAAGGACAATACGTTGCTGCTTTACATCTCGGCAACATTTTCGGCGACGTGTAATCCGGCAGTGAAATGCCCATGCGACATTTAAATCGCAAGCATTTGTCCGTGGCATTACAGCCAGCGACTATTCATCCTAGTGCCTCCCTGTTGCTTGTAGTCTTCACCCCAGTATGCAAATGTCCTGAAACAGTCTTACCTGGGGTCTTCATCTCATCGTCCTCCAAATAGCAGCAGCCCGGAAAAATGGGCAACAACGGAATCTCAAAAGTGGCTGGCAACAAGGGTTCCATCAGGGGGTCCTCCTCCTCCTCTAGAACCCGGGGATCCTGGTCCTCTGCCTCCGCTGCGAAATCCTCCAGTTGGAAACCCTTCATCAGCACCTGGCTGCAGTGCTCCGCCTCTCTCCAGCGCTGGTCCACCTCCGCATTCCATCGAACTCCAATCTGGTTAGTACTTCCCCTCCAGTCCTCCTCACCTGGGCTCTAGTATGCACACCGGGAAGCCCCTCCTCCCTCAACAGATCCTTGGCATCCACGAGATCCTGGAGGTACGCCATCCTGCTCTTTGCCCCCTATGCCTGGATACCAGGGCTGGTATCTGGGTACTGGTCTCCCCCCTTGTTTCTCTGGACAACCAGTACTATCCCACTTCCAACACCAAGTTTGTCACAGCGTGTGGTACTAAACATCACACAAGGCAAATTTACAGGTTTAAAATAAATTGTGGTATGATATATAGGCAATAAGACATGACAGGGTGTGTGTTAAACACTTAACACATGGCTAGGAGGTGTAGTGAGGCACAAGACCAGCGGCCGAGTGCATCCAGCCTCCTAGCCATGTGTTAAAGTGTCTAACACACAGACCCTGGAGTGGCTTATTGCACTTATAAAATGGCTATCAAAATACAGATGTATATGATAGCTAAAATGTATAGTATTTAACAATGAAAAAGTTAAATGTTTGTTTACATTTTTAATAAAATAGTTCCTCCACCTGCTGTTTTTTTTTTGAGTTGAGGACTTTTGACCTGTTTAGGCTTCTGTTGTGTATTTTTTTCCCCATGTAGTTGTCATGGCAACACCCTTACATCTCCCCCCCCCCAACTATCCAACTGGCAGCACTCCTAATTTTGTTTTGTTGGTTTTTTTTTTTTTAAGAATCTGGTTGATTCTACCTTTAGTTAACACAAAAAAGTATCTGGTTGATCCTGCTCTTTGCCACTGTCAGGCGATACCAGGAACGGCAAGTCAGTGGCAGACTGGCTTCAGAGTTAAGTGAGTTATGAATTGAGCGCTTCCTCTGTGGCTCCAGCAGTAGGGAGGGGGTCAAAACCATCGGTTTCTCACCGTTGCGCTGGCTCCTGCGGCTGCTGCTTGGCATCTGTCAGCCACGAACAGGGGGAGGGCTCAAGTGCCATCTGTGTCACGCAGTAATTACACCACAGTGTTGGGTTGAGTGGGCAGGTTACGAGGCGATTGTGATCGTGGCAGTTGCTTTTTTAAAAAAAATCATGCAGGTTGTGCATTTACTTCAATATGTGCAAGTTAGCTTCACAGTAAGGGTGGCATCGCTTGTGGCACAAAACAAGATGGCGGCTATTTGATTTTTTAACATTCTTTTGGGCAGCATCACCCATATCAATGCCCAGTGGATATTGTCGGGTCTTATTCCTGTGTTGTTAGACACTTTAGCACACAGTCAGTGGCCAATGAGAATGCCTGAATTACAATGTCCATTTTATAATTATTTTTCAAAAGTTCGAAAAATAATAAATGAAAACAAAAAAATTGCAAATAAAATCACTACTTAAGATCTGTAGTTTCTCACAAAATACAGTCCTGGATCTTAGAGCTCCTCAGACCCTTCTCATCTGCATTCAACAGCTTGTCTGCCTCTCTTCTCCCTCTCCTAGGGCTGATCCCCTCTGGGCTGAACTGAAGTAAACTCTGTGCAAAGGTTTTTATCTCTTTTTGGTGGGGTCACCTGACTGAGCCCTTACATGTCTGCACATGTTTCAAAACCAAGGGGGAGGGGATTGTGTCAGGGGATTTCCTAGTTCAGTTAAAGGTACAGTGTATATATCTATGGTTCCATGTGATAACGATGACTGCGAAACAGTGAGCCGCGTTATCGCGATGTCAGAGCGGCAAAAACATTTTCTGCCAATTTGACATTCTTACATGGAAGAACGGCACCGGGACTTTGTTTTTTTTGCTTCTGTGGGGGGAGTTTCACCTCCGCATCCACCCTACTAATGGATTCTCAACTCCAGGGAGTGCATGTTGTGGGGTGGGCAAAAGCAAAAAAAGCAAGTTTCGGGCTGGACACAACTAAATTGCACTGGTGCCCGTACCCAGACTTGAACCCAGTACCTCCTGCACTGTGACCGGAGGCCAACCCCCGACGCCATGGTGCAGCTCGGCAGCCAACCACAGTGCCACCCCATACATCCCCTCCACCCGTCCAGCCCACGCTCACTGTGCTCGCTCCCCCATGCGGGTGTAGGTACATGTAGCGACATCTTGTCGCTGCAGTCGCCTCCCCACCACATCCGGACGCCATACCCCCCATCACCATTTGGGCTTTTGGCCACAATGCATCGCCATTTCGGACGGCGCCTTACTTCAGGTGCCAACCTCACGTCCTACCTATATCCACAGATATTGACTTTCTATGTCTCTGATCCACGGTGACTAAGCACTTTTATACATAGAACCTTATACAGTAACAGGTTTATAGTGTGAATTTATAAAAATATCTTAAGAATTTCTTGTAACTGTACTAATCATGACATTATTATTGTTTTATATGACTTCTGAATCCTTTTTCTTTAACAAGGCTTTACTAACTGTATTAATTCCTATTTAAAATAGCCTTCATGTTTTTGTACACAAAATGCACATATGCCTTTACACAACACCTCTCCGGGTGTTTGGCATCATTCTAGGGACTGGATGGATGGAAATGGAAAAAGAATGAAAAGAGAGAACTCGTAGGAAGTTTAGTAGGGATTGTAGAGAGCTACACTTGGTGGCCAACCTAGGGTAGGAGGGGAAAAGAAGAAAATCAAAGAGAAAAGCATTAACTGTTGCACACAGACGTTTTGGTACCTAGGAAACAAGGAGATAGAAAAGTGGTCCATCAGTCACAGCCGAGGGTGTAGCCTAACTCCGCCACAATGCCCTCATTAGCTCCCATCAATGACTTTATGTACAACTGGTAAAGACAGTAATCCCCACTAGCACGTATTCCTCCCCGGCTGTTGCTACCCCGGAGTAGCACTGACCCAGCACCTCCCTGGCACTCCCTTCCCTTATGGCACTACCTCACTCGCCCCAATCTACCACCCCCACCCTTCCCTCTTACTTCACTCCTAACTCTAGCCCTTTCCTCTCTTTTCCTTCCCCTGTACTTGCTCCACTGTTGTTGTATCTCCAGGACGGAGGCATACATTGTACAATGGAACATCCAGTATGGTGGAAGTACTTAAGAACTGCCTTGCAGAGATCAGTAATTGGATGGTCTCCAACTGGTTGTAACTGAACCCTTGATAAGGCGTAGGTACTGTTGGTGGAGTCGAACAGAGGATGGAACAGGTTGGCCTCTGGTGCAGAAACCGGCTTGTCTCTGGAATCTGTGCCATAGAAGGCCTCCTCTAGGGTGCAAAATCTTGGCATGACCTACGACAGTGGTTTGACGCTTGAATCTCAGGTGTCATCCGTTGTCCAGATCAGCTTCTACCATTTTAGGAATATCGCTAGGGTCAAGCCCCTAGTTCCATCCATGGACCTCCCCACCTTGGTGCATGCCTTCATGGCGTCCAGACTTCATTACTGTAATGCGCTGTTCCTCAGAGTCTCGGGGTGTGGGGTTAACCTCCACCAGCTGCAGCTGGTGTAGAACGCAGCTGCCAGGTTGTTGGCGGGATAGTCAAAATTCTGCCACATAACCCCGGTGCTGCATGCACTGTACTGGCTGCCGGTGCAGTGGAGGATACTCTTCAAGGTGGGTGTGCTCACCTATAAGGCCCTGCATGGGTTGGGCCCTGGCTATCTGTCAGACCTCCTTACACCTGCTTTCTCGTCCGCTCCCTCCCGTCCTCCTGTAGGGGCCTCCTGGCGATTCCCAGGATGAGGCTTAAAACTGCTGGCGACAGAGAGTTTAGAGTATCACTGTCCCAGTCCTGTGGAATTTGCTTCCTCCATCTATTCAGGAGGCCTCTTCAGTTGAGGTTTTTAAGACCCACCTCAAGACCTTCCTGTTTAGTCAAGCCTTCCTGGACCAAGTATACTAGCTCTTTTGCGAGTCACGCCTTTTGTTTTTATTTCTGACTATATGTTTTAGAGAGTTCTGTGTTATCACAGACCATATTTATTGTATGTTATTTTTATTATTACTACAATTTTAATTGATATAAAGTTTGATACTGCTAGTGTGTTTTATTGTATGGCGCCTAGATTGGGCGCCTGGAAAAATAAAATTCGCCTTGCTTTGCCTTAGTAGTGTCTATCCTGTATAATAAGTGTAATGTGTACCTCCATCTTTGTATATGTACTTGTGTTCTTGTATGGTGTACCAATCTGTAATTCAACTGATGTGGAACCAATTAACAAGCATCTGCTCACTGGTGTTGTCCAAGATTTCAATAAATAAATAAATAAAAAGAAATGGTATACCGTATTGTCAGCGACATTTTGACAGTGCGGTTCCCTACAGTGACAGCAACACCATGTCACTGTAGGGAACCCGCTGGAACCTGGCACTGTCTGTTGGGGGTCCTACACCCCTCCCAAATCAGCTCTGACTCTGAATTGACAGTCCTAAGTGGGGGGTGGGGGGTGCGTGGGCACAGCTCCCTGAAGAAAACACTTGTTTTCATACAAAACCAGCAGTCGACTGCAACAAGCGGTTGACTTTCCAGTTTTACTGTCTGGTCGTTCAACAATAATTTCGTCAACGACCAGGGGTAGGTCCAAAAGAAATGACTATTCAAATGTGGACAGAAAAATAGTTACTGCAGAAAGACAGTAGATTGATTGAAGTCAAGACAGATAAGATAAGAGAGAAAACACAAATAAAATGTGTATTACCCCATTTTTAGATGCCAAATGAAGTTTGGTACCTGCTGTCGCGACCCAGACAATTTTTTCTTGAGTTTGGTGCGTGCAATATCCTTACCACCTTGATGTCCTAGGGATGATTCAGGTTTGTTAACCAGTGTAGTCCTTCTTTCCTGCTTTTAAACTGTTGGTAATTTCTTTCAAATAAATAGTTTTCTGGCACTCGCTCCTACTTGAGCAGACTGGGGCTTTGCATTCAAGCAGGCAGCAGCTTACAGTCCTAGCAGTGATCGAAAACTCCAGAAAGCTACCCCCCTCTCTTCCCTGTCTAGGGGTTTTGATGCCATACTGTCTCTGGGAAAGGGGGCGCTATCTCAAATAGCAGCACATGGATTTAAACACAGTACCTTATAGATTTGAAGTGTGGGATACCATGGTTGGCAGCTGGATTTCCATAGATGCACAGGCTAGCTGGAAGTTCCTCCCTTCGTGACTGGTGGCCACGGGATTGGCTGGTTCTCTAGAAAACAGTTTGTTAGGCAGATAGCACAGCATAACAGATTTAGTACTCCAAATTATTTAATCCAGAACAGGAGTGAAATGCAATCAGGTGGTTTTATTTTGTATCAAAAGCTCAAGCTGCGCACACAAAAACCTCACAGAGGATCCTCATTTGATTTTGTTACAGTTCCCACATTTCTATGGCTTAAAGCCATGGCACAGTCTCATGGGGGACCAGGATGTCAGGCCTTCGGGCAGGCACACCTGCTCCTCTCGATGACTCTGCTCAAAACCCCAACTAATTTTTTTCCCTCACCGGTGGGCGCTTCAAAAGCACTCACACGTGCTGCCTGGGCCACACCCATTCCCAGTGGTGCATGCACCTCCCAATGCCAACAGGGCTTCTTTTTAGTAACCCCCAAACTGGCACAGGGGTTACACTAGCATCCAACTTTTGCGTAGCGATATGTGTAGGGTTTGTTCAGTGTAGAGGCTGGGACATCATTTTTTTCATTTTCATTTCTTATTTTTAATGATTTCTCAGTATTTTACCAAGTGGCTGATGTTAGGAGCCTGTTACTAAAATGCTGAGTGCCTAATGTTAGTCCTATTTGTTATAAGAGTTTTGAATACCTGTCTGTTTGATGTTTGAATTTGTTTGCCATTTTAACTGTGTGTTTTGTGATACCTGAACTTGTAGTCGTTGTGACATGGTCAGCCACTTCTGAGTGCTGTATGATCATTTTTTGTAATATAAAAATGTGTATGGACTGTCTCCCATGAGAAATGCTGAAACAGCATGTGAGAACACACACACACACACACACACACACACACAGGTTTTAGATAAAAGTTGTTACATGGAAGGCAAGAAGCTAATTACAGGCTAGAAGATACCTAACTGCCAAGATAGTTCATAAACTTGTATAATGCTTAGAGGAAGAAGAACAGTGTATGACGTTTTACTGCGAAGTCATAAACGATGCTTTGAAGTCCTGGAAGGGGGAAGCTTATCATAAGATCAAAGAGAGTCATTTGAAGAACATGAGTTATGCTGAGGTTGCAGAATTTAATACTTGGAAAAGACATCCTCTTTTTATATAGATATATATTTTTATATATTCTGACAGGGAGGAGCTAGGTGACCTCATGCAAAATAAGTGGGGAAAACCAGCTTTTAAACATTATTCTGTTTTCCTTCAAAGACACTTTTATCTAGACTCTGACAAAAGAAACATCTGTGAGCACTTTAAGCAGGTATTTAGAGAGAGAGAGAGAGAGAGAAATATCTAAGTACTGTAGTAGGAATTGAACTGTTAAAAATCTTATTCTTTTAAAAGGTTTGTATGGTTCTTGTGATATCGGTTCTGTATTTTATGTTTTACATATTTTTATCTATTTAAGTAAAACTCTTTTTAGAGCTTACTTGGTCTGTCTTTGATTTCTTTCCTTTACAAGTAGAGTATATATGGTTAAAGCAGACACTGTGTATAAGCTTGAATGGTGATACCAAACTGGAGAAAGGTAAGTGTTTTAAATCTGAGGTCTTTTATTACAGTTTTTAAGGGTTCAATTCTGTACACCTGGTTAGGTGCCCGTAGGCAAAGATATCTGGCCTACCGAAGACAGAATTATCTGAGCCTGTGCATTGGGTACGCTAGCAAGAGGTTCACAGTTTGACTCCCTCAAAGACTTGAGACCAAAGGTTGATTCGAAATCCACAAAAACAGACAAGAGGGTTACTTTGTTCTGTTAACTGTTCACAAGACTGCACTCGGAGGTTGGCACTTTGGGAGTAGAGGGCTGACCTGCTGAGTGGGTTTGTGACAGTCTTAAGTATATATAGTTTTATTCTGAACAGAGCATTGCATTGGGGTGCCTTTTTTGTTGGGGGTGTGTAATTAGACTACCTAGGGATGGTGACTTGCGTTGCTACAGAAACGTGGATTTAAAGAGCAGGTATTCATGTCTTTATTGCTGATTTGTTCTGTCATACTACACTCAGTGTTTTATTAAACAGGTATTCGTATTTTTATGACATGTGGTGTCACTTTTAATGCATTTATTTCCTATAATTTTTGTCTCAACAGATGCTGTGGCATTATGTTGCTCCAGCAGCAGTATTAAAAAAAATAACAGCGCTGCGATACCCGAGTCAGATTGACATCAGTTACAGAAAACTGACACCGGTGTCACAAGCTGATACAAAGTGCTTAAGTATATACGGAATGTCTACTTGTTACAAAAACTGCTGATTTCCATACGTGCTGCCAAAATTCTGAACTGTGGTTGGGCAGTATGGAGATTACAGTTTAATCATTTTTAGTACGGGCTGTTAGGCAGCAGTGTGGTAGTCACATTAGCAAAGAAGCAACTCCATACAGTGCATTCTGAGACACTGTAATGCATACACGTGGCTAGTTTTTGAAGCTGTTGTCACACCATGGATTTGAGTGGACTGCTTTGCTCTGTGTTCATATTACACTGCACATAGCATTCGGTGTGGACTGCTTTGCTTTGTGTTCATATTACACTGCATGTAGCTTTCGGTGTGGACTGCTTTGCTCTGTGTTCATGTTACACTGCATGTAGCATTCGGTTGTAGCATTCGGTGTGGACTGTTTTGCTCTATGTTCATGTTACGCTGCATGTAGCATACGGTTGTAGCATTCGGTATGGACTGCTTTGCTCTGTGTTCATGTTACACTGCATGTAGCGTTCAGTGTGGACTGCTTTGCTCTGTGTTCATATTACACTACATGTAGCATTCGGTATGGACTGCTTTGCTCTGTGTTCGTGTTACACTGCATGTAGCATTTGGTGTGTACTGCTTTGCTCTGTGTTCATGTTACACTGCACGTGGCATTCGGTGTGGACTGCTTTGCTCTGTGTTCATGTTACACTGCACGCGGCATTCGGTGTGGACTGCTTTGCTCTGTGTTCATATTACACTGCACGTGGCATTCGGTGTGGACTGCTTTGCTCTGTGTTCATGTTACACTGCACGTGGCATTCGGTGTGTACTGCTTTGCTCTATGTTCATGTTACACTGCACGTGGCATTCGGTGTGGACTGCTTTGCTCTGTGTTCATGTTACACTGCACATGGCATTCGGTGTGGACTGCTTTGCTCTGTGTTCATGTTACACTGCATGTGGTATTCGGTGTGGACTGCTTTGCTCTGTGTTCATGTTACACTGCACGTGGCATTCGGTGTGGTTGCTGTTACAGCACACTGTGTGGTGTTGCTCCATTGCTGACGTGATTGCCACAATGCTAGGATCACGCTGCTCGTGTGACAGACTGCCAAATCAGAGCGCAGCAATTTCTAAACCTGGCTTCAGATTTGGTTTCTTATTTTCTGTTTCTTTTCCTATTCAGGGTATTAGGTTGCATTAGGGACTCTTACATTACAAGAAACACAAACTGGCAGCTGCTGTTGGCTGCCTTGTTCTCATGTTTC
Source organism: Neoceratodus forsteri (assembly GCA_016271365.2). Lineage (NCBI taxonomy): Eukaryota > Metazoa > Chordata > Ceratodontiformes > Ceratodontidae > Neoceratodus > Neoceratodus forsteri. The sequence goes on from JADMNL010000023.1 coordinate 544,107,981, forward strand.
TTTCTCTATTTTTAACAGCTTACTCAGGATTGTTTAGCAGAGATAAATCAACTGATTGGTCAGGAGTTTTCTTCTGCCCACTTTCACAGCTGGGGAGGAAGCACTGATGTTCTGGAAAGACAGATCTCCTACTCAAGATCACAGAGTTACTGTCCCATGTGGGATTTACACCTGGGTTTACCAGTTCACAGTTCTAACCAATGCATCTTGCAGCTGCAGAAAGGAGTGTGCTAGTGTAACCCCCTGCAAACCGGGGGCTTACCTGCCACTATGCCGCTCTGTCTCCTTCTGCTCTTCCCGGGCATTTCCCAATCCAGCCTAAAATTATTTCTGCCCCCCCCCCAGGTCCTTAATGGCACCAGGTGCCCCAGCCATGCAGCCCAAGTCCTTAATCCAGCCCTATGGGGCTTGTAAAGTCCGACCATGATCTCCCGCTATGTCGTCTGCCCTTGGAGCAGCAGGAATCATGCAGGCATGACCAGCGCCTTTGATCTGGGACCGCTTGATTTTGCAGTTAATCTGGGAAGTGTTCCATCGGTCCCAGGATCACCATTCGCTAAGTGGGACCCGGTGACCATGGACAGGCCACTGAGAGGCCGCTCCCTGGAAAATTAAGGGAGTTCTGCAGAGGTGTTTGTTCGGGGCTCATTTAAATATTCATGAGCTGAGATACAGTCATTTAAATATTCATAAGGGCCTGTCTCCCCTCAGGGCAGTTGTATCTCGGCTGCGGCCAAAAAATAGAAAAGAAAATGTTTTATTGTAACTTGCTGCAGAGTGGGAGAAAAAATGTAACGGTAGGGGAAATGTTTAAAATAAATACTATTCTCTCCTGACTGAACTAGATAATTTTGAGACTCAAAATGTTAGCGTGTCTGCTGCTGCAGAATAAGAGCTGTCTTAATATTGGCAGCAGTGACAGAAAAACGGACTGAGTAAAATTCTTCATCTATGCAGCGACAGCAAGCATTCAACCTGGGCTATAGAACCGTGGGGTATTAGGGCAAATAATTTTATTCTGGCTGTACCAGGGCATTGCTCAGGACTGTATCTAATCTGCTAACAGGACAGTGGGTTAAGCAGCCATTGCAAGCAGTTGCAGCCAATTGGAAAGTCAGGAAAATAAAGTCGGGACTTGTGGAACATTCAGCAAAGCTCATGGGTAAATGCCAAGTGCTCACAAGGACTTACAGGGACCTAATGCAAGGCACCAAAACAGCAGGCCAACAGTGCAACGAGTGAGGTTCTAGCGTTTTTAATTTCTGTGATTGATAGGTCCTCCAGCCACTCGGAGGCTAATCACTCCATCACCTCAGCCAATCAGGAGCCTTGGGAAAGCCCTATAAGTGACAGTGTTTTCCGGCATTGTGCCAGATTTGAGATGCAAGATTCCAGCCTACAGACTGGAGAAGGAGCCCCCCACAGGGGTGCGGGGCTCAGGCCCCTGCAATTTTTCTGGGCCTGAGCATTCCATCTAAGCCCCTCCATCCAGGAGGGGTGTATTTGTTTCAGTTAGTTAAAGTTAATTTCAGCTGAGTTGTTAACTGCTAGTCTGGAAGGTGCCAGATTGTCCTCTAAGTGCTAGCCCTCCCTTCCACGTTGGGGGAAGATGTGGACCGAAAACCAGATGCCATCAAGCAGTGGTAAGGGTGCTGTCCAGAACCTCAGTTGTGAGAGGACTGAAGACACCAGGTTGCCTTCTATAGCAGATATCGACCATGGAGGACCTGTGTGAGGACCCTTGTTAACCCCCGCCCCCTGCAAGGGGCCGATATGCCCTCTATCTACTTAAAGGAGAGAAAGCCAAAGTAATTAGTCTGGGCCACCTTGTCCAAATGACTATTAACTTAGTGGTTCTTCAGTTCGCACCTTGCCTGCTGCCCTGCTGGCCCAACGCACGTGTATCTTTGAGACTACGTGATGCAAAGTGCAGCTGTTGCTGGGGGTACCCAAGAGAGCCCAGACAGCATGCACTTAGACAAAATCATATAAATGTGCCGCTGTTTATCTGTGCCCTCTATTTGGTCAAGCTTACCCTGTTGGAGCTGCCAGCCAAAGCTGCGTTGCCACTTCAAGGGACATGAGACCCTGGAGTCTGATTGTGACTGAGCTTTACACCTGGAAATGACAGAACTTCCACCTTGCTGAATTATGTCTAAGGATATAGACACTTTAAAGAAGTATTGGTATATAAATGTACTGGACGTGACCACAATATAAATATGTGCTGAATATTCAGGATTTGCATATCCAAGATCTAGCCACAGTAACCTGGACCAGTTATCTTTTCTGGAGTGTTCAGTTCTGTGATGAGCAGGGCAACCCCTGCTACTCTGCCAAACACCGGGCAACCCCTGCTACTCTGCCAAACACCGGGCGACCCCACTACATTGCCAAACACCGGGCAACCCCTGATACTCTGCCAAACATCGGGCAACCCCTGCTACTCTACTAAACACTGGGCAACCCCACTACACTGCCAAACACAAGGCAACCCCTGCTACTCTGGCAAACATCGGGCAACCCCTGCTACTCTACTGAACACTGGGCAACCCCACTACACTGCCAAACACCGGGCAACCCCTGTTACTCTGCCAAACACCGGGCAACCCCTGTTACTCTGCCAAACACCGGGCAACCCCTGCTACTCTGCCAAACACTGGGCAACCCCTGCTACTCTGCTAAACACTGGGCAACCCCACTACACTGCCAAACACCGGGCAACCGCTGCTACTCTGCCAAACATCGGGCAATCCCTGCATCTTTGACAATGATCAGCAGCCATTGTTGTTTCAGTTGCTTCCAAGTGAGCCCCTTTGTTTTAATCAAAGCTGGCCAACTTGACCAGCTGCAACATCCACCAGGCCTGCAACATCCAGGACTTTGGTATATGGGTACCCGGTGTATAGTGTGAGATTGTGGGGTTTTAGCTGTATCTGGGTACCCAGCGTTTAGTGTGAGGTTGTGGGGTTTCAGCTGTATGTGGCACTGGTACCAGTGGTGAAATACTTATTGTGCAACATCTGATTTAGTTAGCAGCTTAGCTGGTCAGGGCTCCGGGTATCATTTTTAGTTGGAGAATTTGTGATTGCCTTTTCTGTTAATTTAGTAGCCACCCAGCTGGGGGGGTTCACCAGCACAAACCAAGACCAGTGTACAGGCAAAGTGGGTAAGCATTAAGGAAGCAATACTTGAAGCAACATCCCATTGTGTTAGACAGAAAAGGAAGTGCAAAAGAAGAAGGAAACCACTTTGGTTCTCAAATACAGTAGCAGAAAAGGTCAGAGCCAAAAGGCTGGCCTTCAGGAAATATTAGGGAACACAGCAGGATGAAGATAGGGAGGCATACCAAACTTCCCTAAGGGAAGCAGGGAAGGCAGTAAGGCAGGCAAATGGCCAAACCAAGGAAGCACTAGCAGGAACAGTAAAAGAAGGTGACAAGACTTTCTAGAGATACATTAGTGAAAAGAGGAAAGTACAGAGGGGGTATTGCTAAGATCAAAGGGGATAAGGGGGCATGTGAGGAGGAGGACCATGTCAAAGCATCTATCCTAAACTGAGGCAGTCCAGAGAAGGGCAACCAAAATGGTGCAGGGACTGCATCAGAAAACATATGAGGACAGATTAACAGAGTTCAACATATATACCCTAGAGCAAAGGAGGGAGAGAGGTGATATGATCGAAACATTCAAACACCTTAACAAGGTGAAAGAGTCTAACATGTTTCAATATAAGAAAAATAGCAGGACAAGAGGACTCAGCGTGAGATTAGAGAGAGGCCGATTAAGGGGTAATGTGAGGAAGTTCTTTTTCACAGAAAGGGTGGTGGATGCATGGAACGGCCTACCTCAGGAAGTGGTGGATATGAATACAGCGCAGGACTTCAAACAGGCATGGGATAGGCATAAGGGAGCAATACAGATGAGTATGAATAGATAGGCCATTGACAGAGCAAAGGCCGATAGCACATTCATAAGGTAGAAAAATAAACGGGCAGACTGGATGGGCCTTGCGGTCCTTATCTGCTGTCAACTTCTATGTTTCTGTTTTGTAAATAGTAATCAGCATAACCTCTACTCCTCCTGTTTCCGCATCCCAACTCCTATGTCCTCCAAATCTGTTATTACTGTTTGTTGCAAATCATCGTGTGTGAGCGTATTAAGACAGAGTCATTAACTGCAAAATGTCTGAAATGTGGGAAAGTGTCTGTTGGGTCATATCTGGGGGTGGCAAATGGTATTTGTGGGTGGAATAACATCTCGGGGGATTATACCAGGTAACAGCCCATGTAAAGATATACTCTGAGTAGAGGCACTGCGCAATTGTTTAAGTTTAATGTAAGTTTACAAAGCCAAACCCTCAGCCTAGCTCGTAGGTAGTAGGCAGGGATGTAACTCTAGGAGTAGCGCTGCCTAGGGGTTACACTAGAATGGTTATTGTAACATGGGGAAGAGAAAGAGTTGCCCCTGATTGGAGAAACTGCATCCTCAGAGCTGGGCCTGTGCTTTTTCAAACTTTAAACCTGTCTGTACAGTTGCCAGTACTGCCCACCCACCCTGGCCCCGACGCCATTAAATACGCCTTAGCTCCTCCCTAGTCTATCTCACTCTCTCCCATTGGCCACAGCACTAGTTTCACGAACCCAGCCTAGCTTTTCAAGAGTCTAAAGTAACAGCTACAGTCCTGTCTGCAGTACTGCCTCTTGGATCCTATCCAGGAACTGCTAACTGGTAGCATCATCCTTGCTTGATGGATCTGACCCGCTGTAAGCAATCTGACCCAGCTAAGGTAGCCGCCTCAACAACAACTCTAATCCACAATCTACCAGTCCCTTCTGGCCACCTTTTCTACTTTGCTCCCTGTCACAAGTTACCCAACAGTAGCCTCGGTCCTACTAAAATGAGTCCATGGGTGACACTCCTCTTGATGGCCTCTATGACCTCCTACTACTGGTTACAGATGCCTGTGCTACGTTACTCGCAATAGACCTGCAAAATCTGAATTCCTCCACAACCCTTCTCAATAACTCTGTCACCCAGGTCTTGGTGATGGGACATCAAATCTCTCTTACGAGTGACATCCTCCCGGTGCTGTCTAATTACGAACGCTGACTGCTTGACTTATTGGTAAACTCCCTTACTCTGCAGTTGCCATGCTGGCTCCCTTCAGTCTGCCCTCTACTCACCCTCATTCTCCTTGCTGGTGATGTCAAAAGTAACCCCGACCCCACAGACACCCCTATTGACCACTTCATCCCCACCTGGGCAAAACACCAAGGACTAACTATTGCCCACATGAACATCTGCAGCCTGCCCTCAAAGTTCCCTGAACTTGAGGCGTGGGTATCCCTATATAAGCCGCAGGTGTTGGGACTCTCTGTGACCTGGTTACAATCCTACCACCCTGACTCCTCCCTGCAGTTACCTGGCTACTCCGTTATATGCCAGGACCGACTCGGACAAAAGAAGGGTGGGGGCATGGCTCTTTATGTACAAGAGCAGATCACAACCACTGCAATCAAATGCTTCTCCCACCTCCCCAAGTGAGCGGCTTCTTGTTCAACTTATCTTTGGTGCTTCCAAGAAGCTCTGCCTGGGTTGCTGCTACAACCCCACTATGGGTGGTGTCCCAGGCCTATCAAACTTCTTAGATGGTTTAGCGAGCACGACACCCCCTAGGGATACGATCATGCAAGGGGACGTCAATCTCAACTGGCTGGATGCCTCTGCACCTGACTACGCTAACATCTTGAAAGAGCACAACTTAGAACAAGTTATCTCCACCCCCACAAGACACAATGCTCGCTCTCACAACCACTCCCTAATAGACTGGGTTGCCACGAATTGGGCTGACCTGATCCTCCAGGCTGGCACTATGTCTGACTCTGTCAGCGACCACTCCCCAATCTATGTCATCTTATCCGCCAAATCATGACGCCCCCACAGACTTCTGTCCTTTAGAAACTTTAATCGTACAGATCCCAAGCCTGTCCTTAAGGATGTTTGGATGATAAACTGGTCCAGTCTTTACTGTCTTACCAACATCTCAAATGCGGTCACTTTCTTTACCTCCACCCTCCCCCAACTTCATTACACCCACTTCCCCATCACAACCAGGTGGGTGAAAGGGGGCTGCACCTGCTGGTTGTCCAGGGACCTACTGGCACTAATGAAAGACAGGAACAAGAAATGGAAGGCTTGTAAGGCCTCACCCTCCTCCCAACTCTGGAATGCCTATCATCAGTTATGCAGCACCTACAAACAGACCGTGGAAAAGCTCAAGCGAAAATACTACCTGAATCAGCAGTATAACTATCTTGGCAATCCACATAAATTCTGGGGAGCCTCCATTGAATCTCTCCTCAATCCCAAAACCAACAGGCAGATCTCTCAGCTCTCATCCCCCTCTGGCCCCATTTCTGACCCTGCAGAAATTGCTAATACCTTTAATGCTAAGTTCACAGATTTATCCCCCTATCTCTGTAAACTCCCCCAGCTGGCCTCTCCTACCCTGAAACCCCAGCCAGTCACCACTGCCTCTGCCCCCACTGCCACCCTTCCTCCCCACCCTTCCACTTCAGGGTCATCGGGCATAAAGTCACCACCAAACTCTTGAGGTCTCTATCGTCCACTGGTAGTCCAGGCAATGATGGCCTATACCCTGCTTTCCTAAAACGTATCTCCCCTGCAATCATTAAACCTCTCAGTTTTATTTTCAATATTGTCATCGGTTCCCGACTTGTGGAAACATGCAAATGTGGCACCCATTTTTAAAGCTGGTGACCCCCCACAACCCGGACAACTACAGGCCCATCTCCCTCCTCCCCATCCAAGTAAACTGCTTGAAAAGATTTTTCACCACCAGTTTTCCGAGCATCTGTGCCCACTCCAGCATGGTTTCCACAAGTGCCACAGCACCTTCTCTGCCCTGGCCATTTTCTCTGATCATGTCCTGAGGAATATGGACCAGGTAGAGACACAGGTGCTGTCTCTGTGGACCTATCCAAGACATTCAACCTGGTGGACCATCATCTCCTCCAATCAACTCTACCCTCTTTAAACTACTCTGCAGGCACTGCTGCCTGGTTTCGCAGCTATTTATCCAGCAGGTCACAGTCCATTACTATCTGAAAAACATCCTTAGCTGCCCTCCCTGTACACACTGGTGTCCCCCAGGGATCCATACTCAGTCCCCTGCTTTTCTCTATATTCATAAGTGCTCCCCCCAGGGACACCCTTGGCTGTAAAGCGCTCCTCTGTGCTGACGACTTTGTCCTCTGTCATAATGATAGATCAATGGAGTCCATTTCCTCTACCCTCACTCAGAACTACGGCCATGCCCACCAGTGGTTCCTCTCCCATAAACTCCTGGTAAATGAGAAAAAGACCAAGTCAATGCTATTTGGCTCTAAACCTTTTCTTGCCAAAGCTGACAAATGCAACTGCACCATCCTAGTGCTCACCCCAACAGGCCTTCCCCTTGAGAATGTTCAATCCTTCAAATACCTGGGAGTCACCCTTGACTCATCCCTCTCCTTCACTGGACACAACAATACTGTGCTGAGAGTTCACCAAAAATTAGGCGCTGCCTTCCCTCTGAAAAATCTCCTGAAGCATGCCTTGCCATTGTGCGTGGCAACCTACTGCTTCTCTTAGGCTACTGCTCCGCTGTCTACTCCCTTGTATCCACCACCCTGCGCTCACGGCTAATTTTGACATACAGCTCTATCTGCCGGTTCGTCCTTCAAGCCTCCTACCAGACCCACCAGTGCTCTCTCTACCAGTCACTAGGGTGGCTCCCAGTACAAGGGCATTTTGACTTTTCTATGGGCTGCCTAGTTGACAACTCACTCAGACAACTTGACCAATCCCCCTATGCACAACTCCTGAGGGAAAGAGTGGTTGTGAGGTCGCTTAGGGCATCCTCTGCCCCCCAACTAGAAGTGCCCCGCGCCTCCACCGCCACGGGCATGAGAGCTTTCTCCGTCTCAGCTCCCTCCCTATGGAACAAGATCCCACCGCCAATCCACTTGTCCTCCTCCCACCTGACTCTCAAGCGGAACCTAAAAACTTGGCTCTGGACTATGACAACCTGTCATTGCACCCAAAAACTAACCTACAGTCTGTAGCCTACTTTCCCATCACGAGTGCCACCGCTCTTTTCCTCTTCCCTCTCATGCTTCACCCCCCCATTTTCACCCTTCCTCTATCTACTATCCCCTCTGTAGCCTCTCTTTTCCATTACTAGTTAGCCCTGCACTGTATGTATATAAACTTGGTTCTACTTGTCTTTTTTCCAAACCTTAAGTATTATTATATATAATTGACCTATCTGCTGTACATTTTCTTCTTTTTTTTCCTTACCACCTCATGTTTTTATGGGTGTGTACCAATGCTCTGTATGTAACAACCATATTTGTTGCAACAGCGTGGCCCAGGTTGTGCCTGAAAATGGTCCACTGGACCACTGCACCTACCCGGTTAACAAAGACATACATACAAAAACAAATAAATAAATAAATGTGTCCATGGATTAATTCTCACGTAATCCGTGGTACAGTACGCACCATATCTCTTCCCCATTTCCTGTACATGATGATTCCTTCTGAATGAATCCATGGTAGAGTGCTCACCATATGTGTTCCCCATTTTATAATGCGTGTCCACCATATCTATTCCCCCTGTCATAATCGTTATCTGCAGTAGCTTGAAAATGTGTATGGCTATGTAATTTGGGCTGTTTTTTTTTTTTTACTTAGTCTATGAAAGTTTTTTCAGATTGGCTCAAGTCAGTACGTTTGGAAATTGATCTAAAAATGGTTGTAAAACAGTGCTGTGCTGCTAGCATTGTTTCACAGCCATTTGTTGGCCAGCTGAGAATTGCAGGAACAACTACCAGACCTCAGATCTCCTGTGCACTTAAATATATGCATTTCCCATAATGCACAGCAGCCAAATCACAAGTGGCAAACATAGCAGAAAAACGGAGATGATCTCACAGTTTACAAAAGTAAGTCGGCCAAAATGAGCACATATTCTAAAATGTTGATCACATCTGCATATAATCAGTAATTCCATTGTTGCACTCACAATGTTAACAAAAATTCAGCCTGTTCAGCATGTAGTTTCTCCAGTCAGGTACAACCCCCCTTTCTCTTACACATGTAACCCCCTGAGGGTGCTATTTCAAGGGCTACTACCCCTGCCTGCTCAGCCAACAGCAGGTTGAGGGGCCTGGATCCGATGGCAGGTGCCTCCACCCAGAGGTCGGGGTTATGACAGTCTGATATGACTTGGTCACAGCCCTCTGGGTCACTGCAACCCCCTTTTCTTCCCACAAGTGTCCCACACAAATCAATCACAGTACTTTTACAACACATACTTACCCCCAGGCTTGAACCAATCAGCTTGCTCTGGGGACCTCCTGAAAAATAAGATAATATTGCATAATAATCACTGTGCAGTAATTCACCATAAACACACAAGTTAGCCAATATACCTTTGCAAAACATTCAATCTGATTTATTTAGGGGAGAATTAACAAGGACTAGGGTGATCAGGTTAATTAGCTTACCACTCTAATATATAAGTATCTATCTAGAGCTCTGTGCACAGGCCTAGCCTATAAGTCACAGTCTCTGGGTACCCAGGCCATAAAGGCTAGTCCCTCGACGCAGCTGGTTGGGGCCCCAACAAAGAAGCAAGCATAAAGTTCCTATGAAGATTTAATAGAGCCAGCAGGCTCAGTTAGTGTAGTCAGCAAAGTAGCCAGAAGATATTGCCCTTACTAGAAACATTTGACAGGGAGCTACCCTGATTTAGTACTCATGACTCCAGAAGGAAAAGTGCTCTCACACCACTCACAGGACCAAGCCTGGACTTCAAACACTTCTCCACACATTTATATGAAAAGCAACAGAGGTGAACCATACCAGGCAGCTGCTCCTAGGGCCCGATTGAACTCACAGCTAATCGGGGAGTCACAACGCAGCTTCACTTTTCCTGACAGACCGAGCGCGATTCAGCAGATTCTCCAGTTCTCTACAGGGTGAGCCTGGTAGGTAGCTGCGCTTTTGCACAGCCTCCTCTGACCGCTGCCCCGCGGATTTGGTCCGACACTCGCCGGTGACAGAGCCACCTGAATCTGGCCTTCCACACACGTGCTTCCCGCGCAAAAACTAAACAGCGCAGGAGCCCAGAGCTCCTTCCTCGCTCACAGCCACAATGTCTCTGCCCTTTGGCAGTTAGGGCAAGTCTCACCATTCCGGCGCCACCCAATCCCATAGGTGGCTGCAGATGCCAGTCACTTGATACTGCCCCTATTGGTGCAAACAAGGCGCCATAATTCAGACTTTACTTCCCAGAATTACTAGCTTTGTCTCATTGGTCAGCCAGCTCCCACAAGAGTCCTGATCCTGGTTGGTCAAAAAGATCTCCATTTTAGTGTTCCCCTGTTTACCATTGGCCCAATTCAATAGTCCAGGTCCAAAATGGAGGGGCCAAGGGCACACAGTCCCAGCTGTAAAAGAAGCAGGTCAGACAAACTGTAATTCCACTACCACGCTTAACTAATTATAGCCAAACAGCTAGATCTTTCAAAAGGGCTCCATTTTGCGCTTATAGCGACTACCAAATTGGAGTGATTTCACCGCAGCTCAGGCGGGATTCGAACATGGAAATACCAGACCCCCCATACCAACCCGTGGGAGCCTGCGAGCAGGCAGCTCTTAAAGAGACAGTACTGGAGGCTTTAGAAGCAATCACAACACCCGCATTTTGGCAGCATTTCACCGAACACCAGTTAGGCAGGGAGCATTTAGGCAAGCTCTGGGAAGGCTTTTAGGAACCCCCATTTGTAAGGGGGTTACACACATTATAAGAGCCTTAATATCCTCCTGAAACCTTTGTAGTTTTGCATTTTAAAATTGCTTTTTTGCAAATATTACATGGGGAAGAGAAACCTATAAAAAGAGTGCTGAACCCTTTCTCTTCCCCATGTTACATAGAGGGTAATGTATGGTCTTTGGTTAATAACCATGCTGTAAACACTTCGAGAGGTTGTCATGACATCATTGTGTAACCCCTTGTTACCCAGGGTTACTAGAATCCCAGTAAGACCTAGTGGTAGGCAGGGAAGCCAGCTTGTGAAGTTCCAGTTAAATGAGTTTCACACTGTCTCACTCTGTTCTCAGTCTCAGCTGAGACTGAGGGATGACATCACCAATAGAACTTTCGCAGCTGCATAAGCCACATTGGAATCTGCAGCAGAGGGAGTTAGATAGAACATTGGGAGTTTTCAAAGTAGTCAGTCTCCAGTTTGCCTTCGAGTAAGAAGGAGCAGTTCCAGTTTTGCCTTCAAGTAAGGAGTCAGTGTCAAATGGTGGAGACCGCTGTCCAGGTCCCAGTGCCCCTCCCTCTGGGGGGGGGGATGTAAAGATCCCCATGCAGATTCCTGGGGCAATCCCCTTAATTCTGCCAGGAGAAAGAAAAAAGCTGCCTATTCAGTTCAGCCTTAGTTTTGGAAAGTTGGAAGATTTGTAATTCGCCTGTGGGGCACCTGCAACAAAAGGGTGAGTGTTTGCTCTAACATGAGAGGGCAAAAATGTGTTTCTTCAGCCTGGTACCATGTGAGGAAATCTAAGAATTGAGCTACAATTTGGGAAGCCTATAGAACTAGGTCAAACAAATGGAGTAGTGTCAAATGCTAGAGTGCTGTGTGAATTCAAGTAATATTGTAGAGGGGATGCGACAGTTCATCTACCATTTAATCTACATTCAGAAGTTTCAGTTTTTCCAGAGAAATGGACGGGCATGGGCTGTGGGAGCTGGAAGTGGCAAACCCCCCATCTTTAGTAACCAGGTCCACCTCTACGGATTTCTGCTGTGGTTGCTACTTTGCCTCATGCACTTGGCCAGTGATGAGGGAAGTACCCAGACGTGGGGTTGCAAAAAAGGGAAAATCTCTCTAGGAGTTGCAGACTATAAGTGGTATGGGGAACCACAACAAGTGTAAAGAAAAATTCTCTTTGTGAGATGGGAGTCATAAGAAGTAAGGAGGAAATCTCTCTAGGAGTCACAGACTCTAAGTGGTGTAGGGAGTCACGACAAGATAATTGGTTCATTCTTCAAATGGACCGTGGATCACGTGGCCGTCAGGGGAGCCGGGCCAGTCGGGCTGTGTATCCAAAGCACATGCAAGTCCGGGCTGTGTGCCTGGTGGGTCCAGAGCCTGAAAACAGTATAATTCGTTCATTCTTCAAGTGGGCCACGTAGTAGTCTCTAATCTGCATTGCCAATAAATGTAGCCCCATGGGGGTCCGTCTATGCTTTGTTGTGTTCAGCTAGTTGTGAATAAAAGCCACACTGTAAAATCCCATTCCTGGTTCTGGACATTACAGTTATTGCTTCCTGTGTTTGGATTTACTTGGGTGCCCCTGTGCAGAGTAGTCAAACCTAGATCCCCCTGTGCCGAGTAACCTCATCCTCCCCGAACCCAGGTCCCCACCAGGTACTGCTGTCAGCTTCAACAGCATGCCACCTGTCATTTGGTAAAAAGGCAGGGGTATTAAAATCATCCTGGAGAGGGGTATGCACACTGTTTACAAAGGGTCCAGAGAGGAAAAGGGTAGTAACGTTGGCATACATGTGTATTTCAGCAGATCTGCAGACTGAGAGAAAGTTATTTATAAATAGGGAGAAAAGAATAGGGCCAAGTATGGAGCCTTGGGGAACACCAGAGAGGATTGGTAGAGGAGGGAATAAGATATTGCCTAATTGAACCGACTGTACCCTTTCATGAAGATAGCAATGGAACCATTTTACCACAGAAACAGCGAGACCAACAGAACTGAGAGTTTGTAGTAAGAGGGGGTTGGAGACGGAATCAAGTGCTTTCGATTATTCGCAGATCCCTTTCTTCCCTTGTGAATTTCAGTAACTGCCCCCCCCCATGCTGCAACTCTCCTCCAGTTTTTGTGCCCAGGTGCATGATTTTGCACTTCTTCACATTGAATCTTAGTTACCATACCTCAGACCATTTTTTAGCTTCCCTAAGTCCCTCTTCATTTTCTCCACCCCTTCTGGACTGTCTACTCTGTTGCAGATCTTGGAGTCATCCGTAAATAGGCAAACCTTCTCTTCCAGTCCTTCAGTAAGGTCGCTAATGAAGACATTAAAAAAGTCTGGCCCCAGGACTGATCTCTGTGTACCCCACTGGCCACCCTATGTTCCTCAGATTGGACCCCATGTACTGCAACCCCCTGCTCTCTTTCTCTTAACCAGTTACTGACCCAGTTCACCACCTTTTGGCCCACATCCAAGCTCCCCAGCTTGTCTACCAGCCTCTTATGTGGAATGGTGTCAAAGGCCTTGCTGACATCAAGGTAGGTGACATCCACTGCGCCCCATCGATCCACCTCCTATGTCACTCAGTCAGAGACTGCCTGGAGGAGAGGAGGGAGAGGAGGGGATATGATAGAGACATACAAGTATCTTACAGGGAGGAACAGGGTGCAGGAAAACACTATTTTTAAGCAAAAAAGATGTTCCAGGACTAGAGGGCATGGGATGAAGTTGGAGGGAGGATGATTCAGAGGAAACATAAGAAAGAATTTCTTCACAGAACGGGTGGTGGACAAGTGGAACACCCTGCCAGAGGAAGTGGTGGGGGTTGAAACAATCACGGGATTTAAGAATGCATGGGATAGACATAAAGGAATTCTGGAGGTCAGGGGTTAGGGGCAACAGACTTCTAGGAAAACAAACTGAACTTACAAGCTCAAATGGGCAGACTGAGTGGGCCATAGGCCCTTATCTGCCGACACTGTCTATGTATCTATGTAAATCTATCAGATTTGTCTGATATAATCTCCCCGCTGTGAATCCATGCTGCCTCGGATCCTGTGCTCCGCTGGATTCCAAGTGTTCCACAATCCTTTCCTTAAGAAGTGCCTCCATTATCTTCCCCACTACTGAGGTGAGGCTGACTGGCCTATAGTTGACCACCTCCTCCCTGCTTCTACTGTTATGAAGAAGGGCTACAGGCACCCTCCTCCAGTCCTCTGGAACCACCCCTGTATTGAGGGATTCATTAAACAGGTCTGCCAGCGTTGCTGCTGGCACCTTCCTTTGTCCCTTTAATATCCCAGGGTGAATGCTATCTGGCTCCATTGCTTTGTCCACCTTCAGTTTTGTGAGTTCCTCTAGGACTCTGTCTTCTGTAAAAGGACAGGTGTTCACCACCCTTCCCCCCACTTTCTTTCTGGTGGTTAGTTTTTACCCCTCTCTCTCCCCTTCTTCAGTGAATGCAGAGCAGAAGTATTTTAGTATTGACGCTTTTGCTTGGTCACCCTTCACACACTCCCCTTCTTTGCCTTACAATCCCACCCCTGGCCTTCCTTTTTTTGCTGATGTACTTATAAAAAGTCTTGTCCCCTTCCCTTACCATCTGCTCTATCCTTTCTTCATGTTGCGCCATTGTGCTCCTAACTGCCCTCCCTGCTTCCCTCTGTCTGTTTAGGTACACCCCCCTAGTTTTTTTCTTTCTGTGACTCCTTATATATTCTGAATGGCAACCTTTTGGCCCTTACCTTCTCAGCCACATCTGCTGAGAATCATAGTGGCTTTTTCCTTATTTTGCCATTGTCTCTTTGCCTGATGCACTGTTTTTTTTACCTCCACTATTGCTCCTTTTAGGGGTGCCCACTGTTCCTTCACCCTCTCTCCCAGTTTCCTTCCTCGCCAGGGCTTCTTGGATACATATCCTCATCCTAGTGAAGTCTACCCTCCTGAAATCTAAGACCGTTGCTTTGGGTGGCTTGACTGTGTCCTGGTACCCATAATAAACCTCACTGTGCGGTGCTCGCTGGTCCCCAGGTGCCCTTCCACCCAGACTTCCTTGACTCAGTCTCCATTGGTTAGCACCAAGTCCAGAACCTCCCTGTCCTTGGTGGGTTCTAGCACTAACTGCCTGAGGCCTGCTCCATGTATGACTTCCAGGATGTCACTGCTCCTGACTGATGGCAACCGCCGGAATGGTCCAATCCACATCGGGCATATAAAAATCATATTATTAGTCTGTTTATCCTGTGGTCTCTGGAGCGGTGTACTTCTACCTAGGCCCCACCTAGGCCCCTTTTAACTCCTTTGAGTAAGCAACATGGCTTATTGTATAACAAAAAAAAAAACAGTAAAATGCAATCCAATAGTTTTTATTAGATATTTAGTTTTCTGTAAGGCTGTTCCTTACTATGGCATTGTGCAAGCAGACAGGGTTGGGGTGGGGGTGAGGGTTGTTTCAACTTGATAGCTATTAAGTGATCCCAGAGTTGCTTTCTGGTAAATCAAAATTATTTTAATTAATTTTGCTTAAAAGATAAAAAAAAAAAAAACAATACTATGCAGGCCAGTGACTTTTATCAAGTGTTTTGTTTCATGTAAGGCTGTTCCTTCGTACGGCGCTATGTAAATGGACGGGGGGATGGGGGTGAACTCTATCTGGGGTGTGGCGAAGGGTGCAGCTGCACCCCCAATTGTAACATACTTGCTTGCTGCTGCATTTCACTTTGTTGAAGTTTGAGTTATTGCTTGTACAAATGTTTATATGCAAAACTGTGGACTACATTTGTATTCTCTGTCAAAAATGTACTGAAAACAATAATAGACAACGTAAAGGGTTAATACGAATTTAAAAAAATTGCACATCAAGTTTGCACAACTCCCCTGCACACCCCACGGTAACATCCTGGATCCACCACTGGTCATCCTGGAGTTATTTGCTACAGATCACCCCATGGTGTGAGGAAGCTGGCAGTCTTATACAAAAAAATTAAAAACAGTGACCTGCAGTGCAGCTGTTATCTCAATACTTGGCTTCATGTAAGGCTGCTCCTTGTTAGCTGTGTGAGGGGACGCGGGGTTGGGTTTGGGGGTTGCTTTGAACTGGATTGCTATTCAGTCAGCCTAGAGTTACTATGCCGTAAATCAGCACTGTGTAGTGAACTTAGGATATGTTAAAAAAACAGCAGTAAAATTCTGTCAAATAGTTTTTATCTCATATTTAGCTTCCAAGCAGGAACTCTAAGGTTAATTCCGGCAATTTGTAAAAGGTGCATATACCGGGTGAGGTGCCAGTTTATTTTACAACGGAAAGTTATTCCAATGCAAATTTTAATGGAGAAACCTGACAAGGAACTACTGTGTATTAGAAAGAGGCAGAGGTTCTGCCTAGAAAGCCATTTCAGCATCTACGGAAAAATGTTTCCTGGATGTAATGTATTTTTTATGGCTCTGATGGAGCTCTCTCATTTCAGGTAAACATTTATGGAAAATATTGCTTAAAACTCAAAATTGATATGAGGTAGGAAATATGAATTTGTTTCTCTAAGGAATTAGTGTTATAGGAATGTGGGATTCATTAATGTAACTTTTGGTGTTGGATTTCATTGTAATCGATTGATTCTGTTTCAATAAAATTCCTCTGCTCTTCATCTTATTACAACAAAACGGGTGATTTCAGGTGAACTGTTACATGAGGTATAATATGAACTGACTAGCATTCCTCAGTATTAATCTGAGATGTTAGATTCATATAAGTTTAGAACTTTGTGAACAGGCCTAGAGAGAGTACCAGCAAGTACTGACACAACTGGGGTTGGCTGATGGGATTTCGATTTTGCTTTACTGAGTTGTTTTTAGCTCCCTGCTTTTTCTTTTTTGTATAGTTAGGTATGAATTTATGGTACAATTAAGATTTTGAGTTGTTTTCTGTCTGACATTCTTTATTTTTGGGTGATGCATTTCAATAAAATTCCACTACTCTTTTCGAGAACCGCCATGGAATCTTACATCTGCCTGAGCGACCACCAGAATAAGCGTGGTTTAAAGTCTCATCCAAAAGATATAGGGGCATTCTGGCATTGTTTTTGGGGGGGGTTGAAAATATTTATCTGACCTTTGGTGCTAGATATGTACAAATTAGTAAGCATATCCTTTTGGGAAGAGTCACAGAAACTATTAAAGGGACACTGTCAGCTTTTTTAACTTTTTTTTCGTACCTTGGAATCAAGCTCCTTCTTGTCTCCTGCATTTGTTCTAGATAGTACATCCAGTCATCCCGTTCTGCTAAAACCTGAAATAAAGCTGTTTGTGGACAAAACTGAATTTCAGTCATCCCATCTATTAATACTGCTGCCCATGGATCAGGTGCGTTCATACGTGTACACGGTGCCGGAGTAACACTACGCTCATTCATGAGCGACTTTGTTTTACAGCACTTTGAAGTTTCCTGCCAAATAGACTTGCAGAGTCCTCACTGTGCACGCTAGTATGTTATTTTTTTACTGGGAACTGCGTGGTATGTTTTGAAGAAATTGCCCTTGAAAAGTCGAGCCGTGACTCCAGGCATGCGCATCAGCATCGAGGCTGTACACATGTGTGTAACCCCCCTGCAAATGGGGGT
Organism: Neoceratodus forsteri; assembly: GCA_016271365.2. Lineage (NCBI taxonomy): Eukaryota > Metazoa > Chordata > Ceratodontiformes > Ceratodontidae > Neoceratodus > Neoceratodus forsteri. The sequence continues at coordinate 544,125,438 of JADMNL010000023.1, forward strand.
TCCCAAAAGACTTCCAGGAGCTTGCTTGAATGCTCCAAGCCTGAATGGTGTTTGGCGTTTAAGCCATTTATCTGTGAGTGTTTTTAGAGCCTCTGGTACTGTCTCTTTAAGAGCTGTCTGCTTGCAGACATAATTAGTTTATATGGGGGGACTGTGTGTTTCTCTGCTTGAGTACCACTCGAACTGCTGCCAATTCACTCCATTTTTGCAGTCACTAGGAGTGCAAAGGGAACCTATCTGAAAGATGTAACTGTTTGCCAGAAATCATGTAGAGTAATAATGAAAATACAGTTTGTCTAACCTGCTTTCTTTGCAGTCAGAACTGTGTTTGCCTAGTTCCCCATTCTAGTTTTGAACTGCTGAACTGGACCAATCAGTGTGGGATAAGGTAGCTCTAAAATGGTGCCTTGGACGAATCAGAACTTGGACTCGTAATCTGAGCCAGCCACAAGAGGATTGTATGGGCAGTGACTCTGGGAGATATAGTTTGGACTTGGCCTTTTTGGACCAACAGGGGCAGTCTATTGTGAGTGACAGCCAATCCAGCCAAGAACTGGGAGGAACTCAAAGGAAGTGCCCGGTTTTGTCTGCTGGAGTTTCAGTTGAGCTCTGGCAGTGAAGAGGGAAGGAGCCCTGTGCTTTTCGGTGTGCAGTTTTAGTCGGGAAACGTGTGTAAGGCCCAGAGTTCCGGTCTGCAGCTTGTGTAACTGCTTGTTAGGACTGAATCCGTCCTGTGAAGAGAATCAAAGGATATCTGAAGAGTAGAAACCAGGCTCACCCTGTAGAAGACTGGAGAAATTGCTGAATTGCACTCGGTCTGTCAGGAACTGAATCTGCTGTGTGTTCTCCTGGGCATTGTGCAGTAATTGCGATCGGGATAGAGAAGCAGCCTGCCTGGTATAGTACTTTCTTTTACCATATAAATGTGTGAGGAGTCTCATGGAGCTCAAGAGTAGCCCTGCTGACGCTGAAGGACCCTATCTTGTTTGGAGGTCGTGAGTACTAATTCAGAGTCTCTCCTGTTGAATTGCCACATTGAATCCAAATGGAATTACTGTACTGCTGACTGTTTAACTAATTTTTCTTTCTCTGTGTGAAAGGGCCCTGCCAGCTGCCACAGTTTGGACTAGCCACTAGGGCTTGGGTACCCAGGGACAGTAACTGGTAGGGATAGGCCTGTGCACAGAGCCATAGGTAGATAGTAAAGTGATAAGCTAATTAACCTGATTTCCCCTGTCCTTGTTATATCCCCTAAATAAATCAGAGCTGCTTGTTTCAGCAAAGTTATACTGCCTGAGGTATTTGTCTATATTAAAGTATTGTACTGTGATTGTTGCACTGTATCTTATTTTACAGGGGGTCCCAGTGCCTGAACCAGTCCTGGGGGTAAGTGTATACTGTGAAGGTAATTCTGATATACTGTGTGGGCCACTAGTGGGAAGAAAGGGGGGTTGCAGTGTCCCAGAGGGCTGTGACCAAGTAAGTTTAACTATTGCAAACCCTGACCTCTGGGTGGAGGCACCCGCCATTGGATCCAGGCCCCTCAACCTGTTAATGGCAAATCAGGCAGGGGTAGTAGCCCCTGGGATAGCACCATCTAGGGGTTACATCTTGGAGGCTCACCGCTGGAATTGTGTGTCCTCTAGTGGCCCTATTTACAAACCACTGTTAAGAAAAAAAAATAAATGGGTACCCCGACAGAAGTGGCTGTGCACTGGCTGGTGGAGTGGTGTACTGGGGAGGAGATCGACCCCCAAAATGCTATGCTTATCCTGGACATCCCCCTGGGTATCAATACGGACACTGTACAGGGAGTACTTTCCAAGGTGGAAGGTTTACAAAACCCTGTGGTGGTGGGTCGGCATGCTAATCTACTCACCCACACTTTCCTGGCCCTAGTAGAGTTTAAGGATCCCATAGATAGCTCCAAAGTGCCACAGACCATTACCCCAGAGGGAGCCCTCACTGCTTGGAGAGTGATAACTAAGGACAGTAAAGACCGGGGGAATGAGCCCCCACCACTATCTGAAACTTTTGAGGAGAAATTTGCTAAATGGTTGCTGGGGGAAGGGAAAACTGTGGAGGACTTGAAGAAACTATTCTTGCCACCTGGGGGTGTTCCTCTCCCAACACCCTCTCCCACTCCAGTACCGGTAATGGTGGCTGAACCAATGCAGACTCCTATTTCTGCACCTGCCATTAGTCACGACTCTTACCAAAGGTTGAGGATCTTCTCTGGCACCCTCCCCAACCCTCAAGGGGAGGATGACTGGGAGACCTGGATAGACTATGTTGCCCCAAGTGCTAGAATGGCAATGCTCGGAAGCGGCGAAAGAGGGTTAGTGAGAGCCTCCGAGGTCCTGCCCTGGCTACCATCCATGCTAAGCGGACGAGTAACCCTGAAGCGACTGCAAGGCCTATCTTGAGGCCTTGGAGAATGTGTATGGGAGCCCAGATTCTGATGAGGACCTATGGTGGAGAGTAAGAAATGCACAACAGTACCAAGGGAGTTGTTGTCTGTGTATGTATCTCGGCTGGAAAAATTGTTGCAATAATGCCTCAGAAAGGGTAGTTTGCCAGCGATTGAACCGGACTGAACCAGGCTGGACAGGATCCTTAAGTCTGCCCCCTTCTCAGAACTGCTGTTGCTTCAGTTACGCCTGGAAAATCAACTGGAATCCCCACCCTCCTATGATGAGTTAATGAGAGAAATTCGAGGAGTTGAGAAAAGGCGACCTCGGGAGGGACCTGCACTAATAGCTGCGGCTATGACCCGAGTGACTGAGGGTGACCCATCAAGTGAAGTTCAGGGGCAGAGGTTGGCAGTCAATGAGTGCTCTGACAAGGAAAAAGATATGCCACAATGGGGCAAACTGTTGAGAGAGATCGGGAATTCAAAACAGTCCCTTTATGAAGGCCACGCCTGCAAGTACGGGCCCTGACCTATATCCGACTGCATCTGCTATGGGGTGGGGTACCACCATGTATCTCCTGCTGATAACGGCTCCAAACTCGATTCCTTGACCATGGAAGTGGAGAAATTGATGAGATGTCTCCAAATGCTTATCACGCCGAGACAGAGATGGCACCAAGGTTTCCAGTTAGTAATACCCCGCCTGGCTCCCAGTGTGGCGCCTCGGCCAGCTCAAACTCCAGAAAGTATGTTTTGCTATAATTGTGGGAAGGATGGGCACATGAAAGGAATGCCGGTCCCCAAAAGACACTGACAAAGTTGCATATAGGCTACAAGGAGAGCTTGGAGAACAAATCAGTAGTTAAGAGGTGCACGAAATGATCCCAGTGAGGGCACCAAAATGCTAACTCACGTCCTTTTGTGGCAAGGTCAGTTGCCCAGGCCCTACTATCGCCTCTCAGACTGGTCCAGAATAGTGGGTCCTCCATGGAGACCACTGTGAAGGTGAATGAAGTGTCTACAAGAGCTGTATTAGACAGTGGCTCCCAAGTGACAATTATGTTCCAGGATTGGTATCAGAAGCATTTGTCAGGCGTACCCTTACAACCATTAGAAGGACTGCATGTATGGGGTTAAGTGAGAAGGCCTACCCCTATTCGGGTATATCCGAATTTGGCTGTCTTTCCCCACCTCCGTGGCTGGAGTGGCGAACAAGTAGAGACCCTAGCCTTAGTGTGTCCCCTACTGGACTGTATGATGGTGTCCTTTGTTGATTGGAACAAATGCTCATATGTTCGGAAGGCTGGCACAGTTGTGTTATGAAAACAGGGTCAAAGACTAGTAGAGCTTTAAGAGTTCGGCTTTAATTAAGAAGGCCTATGAGGCACAGAGATGCTGAAAAATAGAACCAGAGGAACCGGTCGGAATTGTATGGAAGAAGGATCCTGAGTCTCTGATCCTGGCGCCAAATGCCCAGTGTACCTTACAGGAGAGGTCCAGATCAGAAAGGATGTTAAGAATAAAATATTAATGTTGGATGCACCAGGCGATGGAAAATTGCCAGAGGGACTGCTGGTCAAGCCTAGTATTTGCCCACTAGAGCCCATGCTTATGCCAGAAGGGTAATGGTCCAAGTTCATAATATGTCTGAAAGAGACATTCGAGTAAATAGAGGTTGCATCCTGGCTAATGTGCATTGTGCAGACACTGCAGTGCTACCCAGCAGCAAGAGTTCGAGGAAGAATGACAGAGTAACGCCCGACTTGTTTGATTTAGCGTCTCCCGTTGCCAGCTGAATGGAAAGTGAGGATCAGTGAGAAGCTTGCCCGAGAGACCAGGTGTTTTCTTTAAAGGAATGGGATGTAGGATGCGTGCAAGGAGCTGAGCACAATATCCGGCTGCATGACGAAAGACCATTTCGTGAGAGGTCTCGACGCCTGGCACCTGCTGACATAGATGATGTGAGACGGCATCTGCAAGAGATGTTAGCTGCTGGTGTAATACAAGAATCCAGAAGCCCTTATGCTTCCCCCATTGTGGTAGTGAGGAAGAAGAATGGGACAGTAAGGATGTGCGTGGATTATCGCACCTTAAACCGGCGGACTATCCCTGATCAGTACACAATGCCCCGCATTCAGGATGCTTTGGACTGCCTAAACGGGAGCAAGTGGTTTCTGTGTTGGATCTCCGCAGTGGGTACTACCAGATCCCGATGGCCCCAGAGGACCGTGAGAAGACAGCCTTTATCTGTCCACTTGGCTTCTATGAATTCATGAGGATGCCTCAAGGGATTTCAGGTGCCCCAGCCACTTTTCAGCGATTGATGGACCATGCAGTGGGGGACATGAACTTACTAGAGTGCCTGGTATACCTAGATGATGTTATTGTGTTTGGCAGCTCACTGGAGGAACATGAGAGCAGATTATTTAAGGTATTGGACCGACTGGAGGACTTTGGCCTTAAACTGTCCATTGATAAGTGTCAATTCTTTCAAAAATCAGTAAAGTATGTAGGACACATAGTATCCAGCGAGGGAATAGAGACCGACCCAAGTAAAGTTGAGGCCTTGACTACCTGGCCACAGCCCAAAAATCTAAAAGAACTGCAAAGATTCCTGGGATTCTGTGGTTATTATCAGCGTTTCATCAAGGACTATTCAAGAGTGATCCGCCCTTTACTTAACCTTACTCAAGGGTATCCCCCAACCCACAAAAAATACCAAAAGTCAGCGTCCCTCAAGACTGAAAGAGTGTATTTTTGTCCGAGTGAAGTATTTGGGGCCCGCTGGACTCCTGATTGTGAGACTGCTTTTCATGAGATCATATATCAACTTACCCATGCTCCAGTGCTGGCCTATGCCGATCCAAGAAAACCTTCCTGCACACTGATGCTAGCTTGCAGAGGGTTGGGGGCTGTGTTGTACCAAGAGCACGAGAATGGCCTGAGACCAGTGGCCTTTGCCAGTAGACGCCTGACCCCATCCGAAAAGAACTATCCTGTACATAAGTTAGAGTTCCTAGCTTTGAAGTGGGCTATTGTTGACCAATTCCATGAGTACTTGAATGGGGCTAAAATACTAGTAAAAACTGACAATAATCCTTTGACCTATGTGCAGACCTCAGCTAAGTTGGATGCCACTGGCCATAGGTGGCTTTCTGCATTATCTACATACGACTATGCTCTCGAATACCGAGCAGGTCTGAACCACATAGATGCTGATGCTCTCTCCTGGAGGCCTGTTCCCCAGGATGATTGGGTCAGATTGGCAGAACCTGACATTCGGGCACTCTGCCGGAAGTTTGACAGGGAGGAACAAATGTCCACGGACGCAGTGGACTGCATGGTGGATTGCTTGGGACCCTCTGAGAATTGCATACCTGCTGCTTATTGCCACTTTTCTGCAATAGACATTGGTGCACTGCCTCAGCTGGACAATGACAGTATTCGGCGGGCTCAGTCCCGCGATCCCATGATCAAATCAGCTTTAGAAGCCCTCTATGCAGGAAAAGATGTGTCCAAATTACGCTCCACTGATTTGAGAACTGCATTGTTATACAAAGAAGGTCCTAAGTTGAAACTGATCAATAAACTGTTATACAGAGAAACAGTAGACAGAGGGGACAAGTAGACAAACAACAACTAGTGCCGCCACTGCCTTCGAGACTCAGTATTGAGGTCCTTGCACAACCACATGGGGCACCTTGGTATAGACAGAACACTTGACTTGGTGAGATCCAGATTCTATTGGCTTAAGATGGGGCTGATGTGGAGCAACACATTCGAACTTGTAGTCGCTGCTTACAGAGGAAAGCTTTGCCCCAGAGGGCTGCCCCCCTTGTTAACATCACCACCAGTGCACCCATGGAGCTGGTCTGTATTGATTTTCTGAGTTTGGAGTCAGATCAAAGAAATATCAGTAATGTGCTGGTGGTCACTGACCATTTCACGAGATATGCCCAAGCTTTCCCCACCAAAGACCAGAAAGCATCTACTGTGGCCAAAGTACTTGTAGAAAACTTTTTTGTTCACTATGGGGCTCCACAAAGAATCCATTCTGATCAAGGGAGAGACTTTGAGAGTCGTCTGATCAAAGAGATGCTTTCTCTGTGGGGAGTGTGAAAGTCCAGAACCACTCCTTACCACCCCCAGGGGGACACACAGCCTGAACGTTTCAACCGCACTTTGCTAGATATGCTAGGCACCCTGCACCCAAAGGACAAGCCTAGATGGAGCCAACAAATTAGCACCCTGGTACATGCTTATAACTGCACCAAAAGTGATGCCACTGGGTTCTCCCCGCCTGATGTTTGGAAGAAAGCTCGACTACCGTAGATGTGTGTTTTGGGGTCTCTCCTGATGGGGTTCAAGCTGACAACTATTTACAGTATGTGCAAAAGTTAAAGGCCCAGCTAACTCATGCGTACCAACTGGCTCAAACCATGGCTGCCAAAAGAAATCTGGCCAACAAAGAAAGGTATGATAAAAAGGTGAAAGCACAGGAACTCCAGGAGGGAGATCAGGTATTGCTAAGAAATCTGGGACTGCATGGCAAACACAAGATTGCTGACAGATGGCACCATCTCCTCACATTGTAGTGGGCAAACTAGATGATCTACCAGTGTACAAAGTAAGGCCTGAGAATAATTCAAAAGATGTAAAAACAATGCATAGAAATCATTTACTGCCCATTGACAAATCTTGATTGAGTCTGAGCCCCAGAAGATGCCCCCTCTGGACCAGTGACTAGAACTGCTGCTAAGAAAAGATCAAGAAAGTCTGCACCTACAGAAGCAGAGTTAAAGTGTTCTCCTCCACAGGTCCCAGTTGAGCATGACTGTCAGTCCATATCAGAAGAAAGTGAGAGTGACTTTGAATACTATCCTTCTTACGAACTGAGTCAGTTGTTTCAGGGCAATCCCCTAGTCAATACTGGAGATAAAGCTGGGCCTTCTGGACTGTCTAAGCCCCAAGCTCGTCCCTGGAGCTAATGCTCCCAGAAAGTGAAGTGCAAAGCATCAGATCAGATGAAATGGAATCATTGTGCATGGTTGAACTGTTTGAGCTTTCAGGGAGGAAAATGATGGATTGGGCAGACTGGTGATACACCAGAACAAGAAGAGTATTTTGAGTACCCTGACAGTCCACTGCCAGTGTCCGAAAGCTCTCCATGCAAGCCAAATGTTGTGGACTCAGAAACTGTAACTCCTGGAGCTGAAAGTGCCCCAAGTTCTAGCCTCTCTACCCCCATGGAGACTCCCCTGACAAGTGAGGACAATGCTGAAAATGAGGCTCAGAGTGCAGAGACTGTAACAGTTCCTCCTAGAAAGACTGGTCGAGCTGTAAAGCCTGTGGTGCACCTCAGTTATGATTCCCTTGGGAGGCCTGTGGACTTGCCTCTCAATGTTGTCCATAAAGGAGTGTATGTGTCCCCAGCTCATTGCCCAAACTGAGCATCAGTGCTAACTCCAAGTTACTTGTGTTGCCCTCTAAGTATGGTGCCCTCCGTCCAGCCCCAAGGTAACTGATAGGAAGGGCCCCTCTCTTCAGGTTTCATGTACAAGAGGTAATAACTTGAGTTATGGTACAATGTGTGTGTAATACTGTGTAAAGAGTGATGTACTGCAATGTTTCAGAAATGTGTTCTTGGTAAAATGATATATTGACTGATGATTACATGTGAGCCTAATGCTAATGTATATGGTTGCAGTTGAAACTTATGGGGTACTTGCTTGACGCACGCCAAGCTTTCCCAGCCAGGAAGGTGTAACCCCCTGCAAATGGGGGTTCCCAAAGACTTCCAGGAGCTTGCTTGAATGCTCCAAGCCTGAATGGTGTTTGGCGTTTAAGCCATTTATCTGTGAGTGTTTTTAGAGCCTCTGGTACTGTCTCTTTCAGAGCTGTCTGCTTGCAGACATAATTAGTTTATATGGGGGGACTGTGTGTTTCTCTGCTTGAGTACCACTCGAACTGCTGCCAATTCACTCCATTTTTGCAGTCACTAGGAGTGCAAAGGGAACCTATCTGAAAGATGTAACTGTTTGCCAGAAATCATTTAGAGTAATAATGAAAATACAGTTTGTCTAACCTGCTTTCTTTGCAGTCAGAACTGTGTTTGCCTAGTTCCCCATTCTAGTTTTGAACAGCTGAACTGAACCAATCAGTGTGGGATAAGGTAGCTCTAAAATGGTGCCTTGGGCAGTCAGGAACTTGGACTCGTAATCTGAGCCAGCCACAAGAGGATTGTATGGGCAGTGACTCTGGGAGATGTAGTTTGGACTTCGCGCCTTTTTGGACCAACAGGGCAGTCCATTGTGAGTGGCGCCAGTCCAGCCAAGAACTGGGAGGAACTCAAAGAAAGTGACCAGTTTTGTCTGCTGGAGTTTCATTTGAGCTCTGGCAGTGAAGAGGAAGGGCCCTGTGCTTTTGGTGTGCAGTTTTAGTCGGGAAACGTGTGTAAGGCCCAGAGTTCGGTCTGCAGCTTGTGTAGCTGCTTGTTAGGACTGAATCCGTCCTGTGAAGAGAATTAAAGGATATCTGAAGAGTAGAAACCAGGCTCACCCTGTAGAAGACTGGAGAAATTGCTGAATTGCACTCGGTCTGTCAGGAACTGAATCTGCTGTGTGTTCTCCCGGGTATTGTGCAGTAATTGCGATCGGGATAGAGAAGCAGCCTGCCTGGTATAGTACTTTCTTTTTACCATATAAATGTGTGAGGAGTCTCGTGGAGCTCAAGAGTAGCCCTGCTGACGTTGAAGGACCCTATCTTGTTTGGAGGTCGTGAGTACTAATTCACAGTCTCTCCCTGTTGAATTGCCACATTGAATCCAAATGGAATTACTGTACTGCTGACTGTTTAACTAATTTTTCTTTTCTCTGTGTGAAAGGGCCCCTGCCAGCTGCCACGGTTTGGACTAGCCACTAGGGCTTGGGTACCCAGGGACAGTAACTGGTAGGGATAGGCCTGTGCACAGAGCCATAGGTAGATGAGTAAAGTGATAAGCTAATTAACCTGATTTCCCCTGTCCTTGTTATATCCCTAAATAAATCAGAGCTGCTTGTTTCAGCAAAGTTATACTGCCTGAGGTATTTGTCTATGTTAAAGTATTGTACTGTGATTGTTGCACTGTATCTTATTTTACAGGGTCCCAGTGCCTGAACCAGTCCTGGGGTAAGTGTATACTGTGAAGGTAATTCTGATATACTGTGTGGGCCACTAGTGGGAAGAAAGGGGGGTTGCCGTGTCCCAGAGGGCTATGACCAAGTAAGTTTAACTATTGCAAACCCTGACCTCTGGGTGGAGGCACCCGCCATTGGATCCAGGACCCTCAACCTGTTAGTGGCAAATCAGGCAGGGGTAGTATCCCCTGGGATAGCGCCATCTAGGGGTTACATGTGAACGTGCCGGATTTGTGGGCAGCGGTATTAATAGACCATCCCTCCTTCCACAGAATCTTAGCTTGTGTAATTTCTGTCACTGTCATTCCTCACAGGTCACAGGACCACGAGGATCTTTGGAAAGGATTCCTCTGGAATTTGTTTTCTCTTTATACAATTCTCTAACTCAGTAAATGATCTCCTCATGTCTTCGGAACGAGCGCTCCATATTACAACGCACACAGTGGTCGACTCCACTCGCTAGTTGTAGTGTTTGGCTATGGATTACACTAATTGCAGGTCCCTCCAAGCAGGAGGTGGAGGGATCCAGGGATCTGGCCCTCTAGAGCTGCATCAATCTTGGCTTCCTGGTCAACGAGGCCAAGTGGGAACTCATGCCCTCGCAGATGATCAGCTTCATCAGGGCAGAGCTTGGCTCTTAGCGGACAAGGTGGAGGTTCTCTCCTCCTTTGCCCAATCATTTCTGGTTGAGCACTTGCACCCTGCTCAGGGCTTCCTGTGCCTTCTGGGTTACATGGCGGCCTGCACCAGCATGGTCCGATGGGCCTGTTGGCATATGCGTCCATGCAATGAAAGCTGGCCAGCCACTGGTCTAAGTGCAAAGGTCACTTTGACCAGCTGGTCACTGTGACCCCAGAGGATGTGGGACACACTCCAGTGGGGGTTAATCCCAGAGCATCTGCAGGAAGGGATTCTGTTTGTCCGCCCCAAGCTGATGGTCATCCTAATGACCAACACTTCTCTCACAGGCTGGGATGCCCATCCAGGGGAACACAGAGTCCATAGGCTCTGGACCCCCGAGGAGTCCCAATACCACATCAACCTGCTTGAGCTCCGAACAGTCTGGCTAGCGCTGACTGCCTTTGCTCAGTTTGTTTGGGGTCAAGTTGTCCAAGTCCAGACAGACAATACCACGACCATGTACTACTTCAACAAGCAAGGCGAAATGCACTCCCTGCCCCTGTGCAAGGAAGTCCTCCACATTTGGACTCTTGTGCACAGCCTAGAGGTAGATCTCCAAACCATCCATGTGGCAGAAGCCTGCAGTCAGATGGCGGACACCCTCAGTCAGATGGGTGAGGCATCTCATGAGTGGTCTCTCCATCCGGAATTAGCTCACAGTCTGTTCTCCCAGTGAGAACACAAAGCTGAGGCTGTATCACGCTCACCCCCCACTCAGCAGGGAACGCTGCAGGGGATGTCTTCTCAAGGCCTTGAACCCCAGGCCTGGCAGCCATCTCTGTTTACCAGGCACAGGCTGGTCAGCAATTGGCACAGGAGGTGATCCGGTGCTTTTTCAAAGGCCTAGATCACATTTCCCCTCTGGCGCGTGAACCACCACCACTACCACCACCACCATGGGACTTGTTGATGGTTTTGGCAAAGCTCATGGGCAAGCCATCCCAACCAATGCAAAGGTGTGACATGTCTCACCTGTCATGGAATACCACCTTTCTGGTAGCCTATCACGTCAGCCAGAAGGATCAGTGAGCTGCAGGCACTCTCAGTGGAGTCTCCTTACCCGGTCTTCCACAGGGACAAGGTTGTCCTGCGCCCCAACGTGAAGTTCCTCCACAAGGTTGTATCGGAGTTTCACCTGAATCAGGTGATGACTCTTCTGAATCAGGTGATGACTCTTCTGGTGTTCTTCCCGAATCGCCTCAAGCCGAATGTAGCCTCCACATTCTGGACCTAGGGCGAGTGCTCATTTACTATAAAGAATGCACTGGCTGAAGTTTGGGAAGAGGTTCACTAGATGTTTGTCACCTACACTGAAGCTGTACCTGGCAGACCTGCAGCCAAGTGGACGATTGGCAGGTGTATCACTTCCAGCATTGATCTCTGCTATAGGCTGGTGGGTAGGGAGCCTCCTGGAGGGCTTAGGGCTCATTCCACCCGCCCTACCACTGTGTCGGTGGTTGCTTCTAGGGAGGTCCCTATCCAGGAAATCTGCAGGACTGCTACCTGGAAGTCAGCACACACCTTCACTTCCCATTACCACATTAACCTAGAGTCACGCCGGGATGCTGGTTTTGGGGCCTCAGTTCTCCAGTCTCTGTTTCCTAAGTAGGGGTAGTGCCTTGCCTCCCTCCTCCAGGAGAACTGCTAGGAGTCTGCCAGACAGTGTGGATAGAACATCATATCCATGTCCTGAGAAACACAGGTTACTCACCTGCAACAGTAGTTCTAGGAGAGTGTGTGATGTTCATCACACAAACCCACCCGACCTCACCAGGCTCAGGCGCACAACCTTTGCTCCCAGCTGGCAAAGATCTGGCATCATGGGGCAGATCTGAGGTTATACCATCTGGGTGGGTGGGAGGAGCCAACTTAAAGACTTCTGGCAAGATTTAAAGGGAAGGACAATGCCAGACAGTGTGGATGAACATCATATACCACTCCTATAACTACTGTTACAGGTGTGTTTTCCACCATGGTGAACGTTGCCCTTAGGATAGGAGACAGTAGGCCTTGTAATGCTTTTTTGCCAGTGACAAGGGTGTGGTCATACAGCCTTGTGTCAACGGCTGCCACTGACTCTGCTATGAAAAGAATAAATGTGGCTCTCAATAAGGCTTCTAGGCTTGTCTCTGATGCCACAAAGTTCACACACCTGCGATCTCTACGTGCAAACTCTTTGGTTAAATCTCTAAGGTAGGGTCACCTACAGGATTTGCCTTTTTACTAAAAAAATTAGCCTTGACCAAACCCAGTCAACAAGTGGCCCAGATAATTTTTAGGATTTAGAAGTATTTACTACTACCTTCTTACACCTGGTAGTATGTTCATCCTAATGGTAGCACTGTCATCCACTGACCCATCTTGTACCCCCCACATCTAAACCAAGTCTCAATCCCACTGGACGCCTGCAGTCGCTGACTGTCTTATACTGCTGTGGAGTCATACTGTGACCTTATTGTTAACATTGACATGTTGCAACAGTCCTTCTAACCAGCCAGAGAGCAACTCCTGTCCCCCACCCTGCAGGTTCCAGTGTAGTGCCATGGCTGCTAGCATCTCATGGTACTGCCAACTTACCACATACTGTAAATTTGCAGGGCAGAAAAAAACTTCCTAAAATCGGAAAATGGGAGTATTTCAGTCAAAAATGGTAGTAAAATACTCCTTTATTCCCCTAATCTGTTCCCTTGCCACCAAACACCCTGCCCCTTTTGCTACCAGCACCAAACCCCCGCTACACACATGAATCCACCATTACAAAATACCAGGTCCTTTTCTGCCGGACCACTCGGGGCAGTGATCCTTTAGGTTTACAGCCCCTTCTTGGATCAATAATCACCTCTCTGAGATCAACAGGCACCCTACTCTTGGTCCCTTTAAAAGTAGCTTTCGTCAGCACCTGAATTCTCTCAGTAGTTGCAACTGCCCCCTGTAACAAATCAACCCCCCGTGCCCCCTTGTAACCCCCAAGCTTAGCTCCTGTTGTCCTAGACCTGAGCCTCTGTCCTGAGCACTCTCCCCCTCTTTATCCCTGACCTCAGCATGCACCCCCATAACCCCTACTCTGTGTGTGATGTCACCTTAGACTGCACCCATCTCACTTTTCTCCCATCTTTCCCTTCATTCCAGCCCTTTCCTTTTCCTACACACCTCCATCTTCTTTCTAGCCAATCCTACTCCTTCTTTTCTACCTCTTCTCCTCTTCATCCCTGCCTTGCACCGTAGCCCTGCTGCCAGCCCCACCTTCTACTTCTTGCTGCAACTCCCATATCCTTGACTTCTGCCTTTCTTTTCTCTTACTCTCCTCTTCTCTCTTCTCCTTGTACCATATATGTATTCATGGCTACTCTTAAGCCCTGTTCACACTAGGCCAGTGTGAAAGGGTTCTGGGGGCATTAAACCATTTCAGATCCATGCCAGCACCTTTGCATCCGCATGTATTCCACTTTGGGACACATTTTAAGGAATCGTACTAAAACCCTAATCAGACCTAGGCTATAGCATGGTTCCTGAAAGCGTTTGAATAAGCAAATCGCTTTTGCCATGGTGCGAACTGTCTTTTTGCTTAATCCGTGTTAGGTGGATCCGTGTTGCCAGTGCCGTCTGTCTTGACCCCTGGTATGACCCCTAATACCCGTGATACACAGACCCAGAATACTTGCACCAGTGTGAACAGCTAAGCATGCTTGCAAAGAAATGTTTTAAGAAACAGATCGGACAGTGCGAGTGCTACAGCGTGGTAAGGTTTAATATGTTTTAGAACGTTTCTCCTTACTGTGCTATAGTGTGAACAGGGCCTTCTGTTTTCATGCCTTTAACCATTTGTAAATACCCTGAACTTATGTATTCCTAATTATGAGCTGTAACTCATTGCTGTAATTGTAGTTTAATGTATTGTTTAACTCATCTTATCTTCTATGTTCATCTGTGATACCTTTTTTTTTTAATACTATTTTTATTCCCAAAATCAGATTTACAACATTAGGAAACTAATACATATGAATAAACAGTATATGAATACACAGAAAAACACATTAGCTATATTTTTACTTAGTTTAAAGGATTAATATTAATCTTAATCATTTCTTTGTCCTATCTGTGTTACCTGTTTCTTTAGAAAATTGGCTTTTTATTTACTGGGCTCTGATTGGCTAGTACCCCTGCCAGGGAGGGTACATTAACTTTCCATTGATGCCCAGCAAATAAAAAGTGCCACTAACCTTACCCCGTCAACACCTAACATATCCCTTTGCCCACTCTGCTTACTCATTGGGCAAAAGATCCTCTGAAAAGTCAAAATCGCCACCATTTTTTGCACGCTTAGCGAGTGTTACTGTCCCCCAAATACACAATCTAACACTTTCACCCCAAGACAGTTTCTTGAACAATGTACTCCACAGAACACTTTTTTTTTTAACTCCCAACTGTTTAATTGTGGCACACAGTCGAATTACTTTACTTCCTTGAGTGGAGCGCCACTCCTTCCTCTCCCCCACCCCTGTCGTCCGTCTGCATTCATAAATAAACCAAACCAGTAAAATGGTCTGTCTGCCTGACTCAGGCAGTCTGGTTGGAATGCTTTGCATGTTTTAAAGAGCTTACATTTATTGTTTCTGCCAGTAAATGGTGCCCGCTGTCTTCTCCATCTATCCTTCCGAAGACTTCTTACTCTTCCCACCTGACATAGCAGGACACACAGCAGCTTCCAAATATAATTTTGCTCAAAACGCTTTCTTCCAATCGCGCTACCGAAGACAGTCTCACCCCCCCTCAGTCTCTTACAAAAAAAAAAGCCACAGAATGACAGACAAGACTGTAGAATCTGTTAAAAAACAAAACAAAAGGGACACAAGGCAACGACCTCTCAAGCAGGGATAAAGGCACTTAAAATCACGGCATGCAAAACAAAAGCGCCCATCTGCTACCAGCTACACAGCAATACCACTACAGGGACTACTTTGCAACAAAACACTTTTTATTAATTTACTCCAATTTTTTAAGCACATTAGTACCACTTTGAAATTATTTTATAAAACATTTCACAAATAGCCCATTTCTAACACAATAATGCCCTCCAGGGTGGGTGGTGTGGGCAATACCAGACCTTCCAGGGGCTATAAGGCTTTCTGCTTGCAAGTCAGGCCTCATTACGCCCTGGTAGGTCTGGTGTGCCAATACTGTGCATCCTGTCGGGCATTATTGCTTGTATTTTACTCCCAGTCTCTGCTTGTACTTGACGCTGAACCTTTGTAAAGAACCCTTGGTTCAAGCTATTGTAATCCTAGCAGTAAATAAACCAAATGAAAATATAGCACACAGGAGTGTGTCATTCTTTTGACCAAGCACAAAATGGCAGGCCCTGTTGAGGAGACCCTTGATCGTGGACACCTCCTAACAAAGCCTGTTAAGGGGAAGCGCTGGGGTGTAGCTGTTACATGGTGATTTTCATGTAGATCTGTGATGAACTCATTAAAAGTCTGTATTTTGCATTCCGTTGATTGATATGCTTTCTGTACGGCAACATCATTATAGCGAACATGTTCATGTCAACAACATCGACAGTTCGCTGTAATGGTCCGCTCGAGACTCTGGCACTCTGTCCCCCAGTCCTGCATCCTCTCCCCAAGTCAGCTCTGACTCAGAGTTGATAATCCTTAAGTTTGGGGGTGCAGGGGACAATGTATAGTAAAGTTTTTCTGTGCTTGTACAGGAGGCCTAGTCTTGCGTTTACTGCTTTATACAATATGTGCACTGTCTAGTATTATCCCGAGGTATTTAACAGTTTGGACTTGTTGAAGCGGGCTTCCAGTTGCTGTGGTGATGGGTAAGACAGGGATATATGTGAGCTTGGTACAGGTACCAAAAAGCATGCATTTAATTTATTTTGGCATTCATTATCAGCAGGCTGGTAGTGAACCATTCCTGGATGGCACTGAAGTCCGATTGCCGTCTCAGCTTCAGTTTTCCAGACTTTGTCATCTGCAGAGTCGCACATCAGGTGACTCGCTGCTTATGAAGAGACTGAAGAGGAGAGGTCCAAATTGACCCTTGGGAAACACCTACGCTACCAGCCTATGATGGGAAAGTAGGCGTGGCATTTAACTGTTTGGGTCCTGTTTGCTAGGTAGCTATTGAACCAAGAGACAGTGTTCGGAGAGGCCCAGGTTAAAAAGCTTCTGGTATAGGAGGACATAGTTCACAAGATCAAAGGCCTTCGTAAGGTCTATGTAGATGGCCCCAGCCAATTCCCCTCTGTCCAGGGCACAATGAGTTGAGTCCGTGGCCTCAAGTAGTGCCATCATTGTCTATTAATGGGGTCTATTAGAGTGGAGGGGAATTTTCTGTGGGGGAAGATTTAAATAACTTTTCTGAAAGGGAGGGGATAATTTAAGATTATTGATGGTGTTTATCCCTTGCTGCTTATAATACCTTTAAGGGGCTTAAGGGAAATCTAAGATACTTTTAGGAACTTTAGGAATGTATTGCATTTAAAGGTGGAAGGGGTTTATAGGAAGGGTTATAGGGGTGTTATACTGATTAAGTAACTATTGGGGACTTTGGGGAAATTATGACACTGTTACAAGCTCTAAGAGAATACTGCATTTTAACCTGATTGATTTATGGATTCAAGCGGGGCACAGGGTGGGGGAAGAATGGTACTAAAAGTGCAGGGGGGACCTTGGGCGGCAGCAAGAGTAGAGAGAGCCAGAGGGTCTAGCTCGATAAATCTCACCAGTGCTACAGGAGGCCAAGGGAGATGGGGGAATGAAGCAAAACCATGAGGCAGGCGAGGACCAAACAAAAGCAGGATAAGGGTCTGGACGCTAGGGTGGAAAGGACAAGACAGGAGAGGGAGCTCACTGCAAGAAATGGGGATGAGGGGTAGGAGGTGAGTGGTAGGATTCAGGATTGGGGACTGTGGGACTGCTACTGGGAGTCCAGGGGTTAGCCCGTGGAGGGGACAAGCTGTGTGGGCAAAGAAAAAGGAGTCCAAAGTGAGGAGAGGGGACTTAGTGACAGGAGAGGAAAGATGCGTGGGGGAGTAGCAGAACCAGCAGGGAAAGGATCCAGTTCAGGAATGGTGGAAGAAAAGGTCTTGATTGTCGAGGGCTTCATAGTTAGGGGAATTGGTTGGGGGGGAGGTCTGGGATAGCTGCTTGGTAGGGATGGCAGCTGCAGAGGTAGTTCATTACATCCCCTCCTGGGGGAAACATTTTATTTATTTTTATTTATTGGGGTCTTGGATTACACCAGTGAGCAGAGGCTCATTTATAGGTTACACAGACAATACAATACAGATGACAGGGTTATATATGGTACAGGTCTGTTACAGGGTACAACAGCATTAAACAGCTTGGGCAGTATAGCAGCTAGCAGGCATCAAAGGATAACACCCTACTTGGAAGCTCTCTGAGGCAAGAAGAAGGAGGGGTTGCCAACATGGGTAGAAGGAGTAAGGTAGTTGGGAACATTTCAGGGGGTAGGGAAGTGGGAGCAATGTTATGACTGGGGGGTAGGTGTAACCAAAAGTGCTTGGATTGGGGTCCCTCAACCCAATGAGTTGTCAGGAGGTAAGTGAAGGTAGGTGAAGTCAGATGAATCTGATAGATTTCTTTGACTGGGTGACCAAAGTAGTAGACCAGGGAGGTGCTGTGGACATGGCCTACCTAGACTTTAGTACGGCATTTGACACAGTCCCACACAAAAGATTAATAGTCAAATTAACCAGCCTGAGAGTGGGTCCAGGGTGGTAGCCTGGAGTAAAACACTGACTGGACAACAGGACACAGAAGGTAGTTGTAAATGGAGTCCACTCTGAAGAAAGAGGTGTTACTAGTGGGGTACCGCTGGAGTTCAGTATTGAGTCCAGTCCTTTTAATGTCTTCATAAGTGACATTGCAGAGGGACTGGAAGGAAAATATGCCTCTTTGCAGATGACACAAAGATCTGCAACAGGGTTGATGCACAAGGAGGCATGGAAAGGATGAGAAGGGACTTTGCAAGGTTGGAGGAATGGTCGAAGTATGGCAGCTAGAATTCAATGCAAAGAAGTACAAAATAATGCACCTGGGAATCAAGAACCCTGGGGAAGAATACACAATGGGGGAGGTAGTAACAACAACAAAAAAGGAAAGGGACCTGAGGGTAATCATATCAGATGACCTTAAGGTTAGCAAGCAATGTGAGAAGGCAGTAGGGAGGGCTGGGGGTATACTGGGACGCATAGGGAGAGGCATCAGCAGCAGAAAACAGGAAGTTGTTATCCCTCTGTACAGACAGTTGGTGAGACCCCATCTGGAGTACTGCATCCAGTTCTGGAGACCCCATCTCCGCAAGGATATAGACAGGAGAGAGGCAGTCCAGAGGAGGGCAACTAAAATGGTGCAGGGTCTGCAAGAGAAGCCATATGAAGAGAGACTAAAGGAGTTTAATATGTATACCCTTGAGGAAAGAAGGGAGAGGGGGGACATGATAGAAACGTTTAAGTACCTCAGTGGACTCAACAAGGTCCAAGAGGGTAGCATCTTTCAGAAAAAGAGACGTCCAAGAACAAGGGGACACAATTTAAAGATAGGAGGGGGGCGGTTCAGGGGCAATGTGAGGAAATATTATTTCACAGAGGGTAGTAGATGCCTGGAACAGCCTTCCTGAGGAGGTTGTGGGGTCTAAAACTGTGGGACAATTTAAGAATGCATGGGACAGACATAAGGCAATTCTTGTGGGGGGTAGGAAGAAATAGGCTGTTGGTTAACTAGGATCTGCAGCCTGTCCTGTAGGTAGGGAAATGGGCAGACTAGATGGGCCTAGAGGTCCTTATCTGCCTTCAAAGTCTATGTTTCTATGGTTGATGCTCTGGGAGGGTGCTAATGGTAGCAGTCACATTTACTAGATTTTACTAGGTGCTGCCGGAGTCTGCATTTGAACGATCCAATAGATGTGGCATTGATAATGTCGGGAGGCAAGCCACTGGTCCACAGTCAAAAGGATAGCAAAAGGCACATTGTGCCAGGGCTATGTGGTATCTGGGAACTTTGTAGGTCTGAGTGGAGGAGTTCCTTACAGCAGGACAAGAGAATCCACCTGATGTTCCATTTGGGAACCAATGACCTTGCGGGGCACAGTTTGTTGGAGGTGCAGGCAAGGGTTGGAGCACCAGCAAGTTTCTGCAGCAGCCTGAGCTTAAAACCTGTGGCATTCTCAGAGGTACTGCCAGTACCGAGAGCTAGTTCAGAGAGGAAGCAGAGGACAGCACAGTTCAACAGCTGGCTGTCTGCATGGTGTGCTCAGAAAGGCTTCGGACTGGTGGGCAGTGCGGGACCACACGGCAAGATAAAAAAGCCTCTTCGTCCCAGATAGGTTACATTTAAATAGGGAGGGTAAGTAGGTGCTGAAATGAGGCTACAGGAGTTTGTTAAAATACATTACAATTTAAACTGAGTTGGGGAAATGTTGCAAGTTAAACCCAACGACAGTGGAGCTGACAAGGGGCAATCAGCCCCAAAAATAAGGCACCAGTTGGGACTATGAGTTGTAGTGTTGGGACGGTGAGGACTGTCAGAACAGGGAGGGCAATAGAGAAGCTGGAGTCTTGAGGGCAGTGTGCACCAATGCCAGGAGCCTGGGAAACAAAGTCCCAGACCTAGCAGCAGTCATGGTCGAAGTGGATGTTGATTTGGTGGGGATCACTGAATCTTGGTGTCATGAAGGGCAGGATTGGGACCTGAGCATACCGGGGTATACACTATTTAGGAGGGACAGTGTCGAAAGGCGAGGGAGAGGAGTGGCACTCTATAGAAACATAGAAACATAGACTTTGACCGCAGATAAGGACCGCTAGGCCCATCTAGTCTGCCCATTTCCCTACCTACAGGATAGGCCGCAGATCCTAGTTAACCAACAGCCTATATCTTCCTGCCCCCCACAAGAATTGCCTTATGTCTGTCCCATGCATTCTTGAATTCTCCCACAGTTTTAGACCCCACAACTCCTCAGGAAGGCTGTTCCATGCATTCACTACCCTCTCTGTGAAATAATACTTCTCACATTGCCCCTGAACCGCCCTCCTTCTATCTTTAAATTGTGTCCCCTTGTTCTTGCAAGTCTCTTTTTCTGAAAGATGCTACCCTCTTGGACTTTGTTGATTCCCTTGAGGTACTTGAAAGTTTCTATCATGTCCCCCTCTCCCTTCTTTCCTCAAGGGTATACATATTAAGCTCCTTTAGTCTCTCCTCATATGGCTTCTCTTGCAGACCCTGCACCATTTTAGTTGCCCTCCTCTGGACTGCCTCTATCCTGTCTATGTCCTTCTTGGAGATGGGGTCTCCAGAACTGGACACAGTATTCCAGATGGGGTCTCACCAACTGTCTGTACAGAGGGATAACAACTTCCTGTTTTCTGCTGCTGATGCCTCTCCCTATACATCCCAGTATACCCCCGGCCCTCCCTACTGCCTTCTCACATTGCTTGCTAACCTTAAGGTCATCTGATATGATTACCCCCAGGTCCCTTTCCTGTTTTGTTGTTGTTACTACCTCCCCACCCATTGTGTATTCTTCCCCTGGGTTCTTGCTTCCCAGGTGCATTATTTTGCACTTTTTGCATTGAATCCTAGCTGCCATATGTCTGACCATTCCTCCAACCTTGCCAAGTCCCCTTTTCATCCTTTCCACGCCTCCTTGTGTATCAACCCTGTTGCAGATCTTTGTGTCATCTGCAAAAAGGCATACTTTTCCTTCCAGTCCCTCTGCAATGTCACTGATGAAGACATTAAAAGGGACTGGACCCAATACTGAACCCTGCGGTACCCCACTAGTAACCCCCCTTTCTTCAGAGTGGACTCCATTTACAATTACCTTCTGTGTCCTGTTGTCCAACCAATGTTTTGCCAGGCTACCACCCTGGGACCACTCCCAGGCTGGTTAATTTGACTATTAATCTTTTGTGTGGGACTGTGTCAAATGCCTTGCTAAAGTCTAGGTAGGCCATGTCCACAGCCCCTCCTGGTCTACTACTTTGGTCACCCAGTCAAAGAAATCTATTAGATTCATCTGACATGACCTTCCCACTGTGAACCCATGCTGCCTTGGATCCTGTGCTCCACTGACCTCTAGGTACTCAACTATTCTTTCCTTCAGAAGTGACTCCATCACTTTCCCTACCACAGAGGTCAGACTGACAGGTCTGTAGTTTCCTGCCTCTGTCTTGGTCCCACTTTTGTGAAGGGAATCACATCCGCCTTCCACCAGTCCTCGGTACCACACCATCCTCCCATGATTTATTAAAAGAGTAGCCAGTGGTTTCACTAGTTCCTTCCTTAATTCTTTTAGAATTCTGGGTGAATTCCATCAGGACCCATTGCTTTGTCCACCTTCAGTTTTAGGAGTTCTTGCAGAACCTTTCTTCTGTGAAAGGACTAGCAGCACCCCCTATCAAGAGTGCTTCTGTTAATTGGATTAGGCACTTCCCTCCTTTTGTGAATACTGAACAGAAATATTTGTTCAGTATCCCTGCTTTTCACTGTCCCCTCTGCCCACCCACTGCTCATTCTATTCAGCCTCACTATCCTCCCCTTTGTCTTTTCTACCGCTTGATGTACCTATAAAAAGGTTTTATCCCCTTCTTAACTGAGTTGGCTATCTTTTCCTCAGTTTGGGCCTTTGCTATTCTGACTTCCCTCCTGCTTCTTTCTGCCTTAACTGGTACAGCTCTCTGTCCTGCTCCTTCTGTGTTTCCTTATACTTCCGGAATGCTATTTTTTCTTCCTGACTTTCACAGCCACCTCTCTTGAGAACCATAGTGGCTTTTTCTTTCATTTTGATTTGTTTATTTGCTTCACACAAAGGCTTGTTGCCTCTGTGATGGCAGTTTTGATAATTCCCCATTGTTGCTCCACACCTCCTTCTAGCCTGTTTGCTAGTGCTTTTCTGAGGCACTCTCCCATCTTGACAAAGTCAGCCCTCCTAAAGTCCAGTACCCTCACTTTTGTATGGCTTGACTCTGTAGCTGAGTTTAACGTGAACCACACTGTTTGATGGTCACTTGTCCCCAGATGGCAACCCACTTCTAGATCTGAGATCCTCTCACTGCCCCGTTTGGAGTCAGAGGTCTAAGATTGATCCCTCACAAGTGGGTTCTGAAACTAGCTGTCTAATGCCTGCCACCTGTAGGCGTCAAGAATGGCCCTGCTCTTGGATGTGGCTGCAGCAAATGTGCTCCAGTTAACATCTGGCATATTCAGGTCTCCCATCAACAGTATCTCCCCTTTCTCTGCCATTCTAAGAATGCCTTCCATCATATCCTTGTCCATTCCTTCCCCTGACATGGGGTCTGTACACAACCCTGTGCGGATTGTGGTGCCTTTCAGTCTCCAAGGTGACCCACAGTGCCTCCTCTCCTCCCTGTTTACTCTTTTGTTCAGTTGCTTTTATCCCTTCCTTTACATGAGAGCTACTCCTCCCCTCTTCTCCCCTGCCTGTCTCTCCTGTAGGTTATGTACCCTGGTATGTTAACATCCCAGTCATGGTTCTCTGTGTACCATGTTTCTGTGACTGCTACGATATCCAGGCATCCCTCTTCCATTAAGGCCACCAGCTCAGGAGCTTGTTGCCCAGACTACGGCATTGGTACTCATTACCCTCCATTTCCTGATGGCCTTACCCCTTTTGCCCCATCCCTGTCCTTCTTGCCTTTGTCACTTTCTCCATTTACCCCTGCCCTTCTCCCTATCGACACCTCCATGTTGGTGTTTGCCACACTTACTACCGTGATTGTTTGGGGGGCTAGGATTTTCCTGCTCCTTTCCAGTGCTCCCCCTTGGCTAGTTTAAAAGCTTGCCAATGAAGCATTTAAACCTATCACCTAGGATCCTGGTTCCCCTCCCGGACAGATGCAGCCCATCATGCCAGTATAGGCTTGCATCACTCCAGGTGGACCCCCAGTCCCCAATGAAGCCAAATCCCTGAGCTTCACACCAGTTTTTCAACCGCTGATTGAATCCCATGGTGCGGAACACCCTAGCCTCTCCTATGCCATAGATGGGTAGCACCTCCGAGAAGGTTACCGTGCATGCTACTTGACTAAGGCCCGTCCCCAATTCCACAAACTCTTCCTGCACTTCTCTAATCCCTTTCTTAGCCAGGTCATTTGTCCCTAGGTGGACAATGACATCCAGCTCCTCCCTGTGCAGCTGCTCTGGCAATCCTGAGATTCGGCTCCTGTCCCTCCAAGCCATGGCGCCCAGGCAGGCACTCACCTCCTCTCCCCTTCCTTGCCCAGTTCTACCTTCCTAACAATGGAGTCCCCCACCAGGAGTTGTTTCCTTCCCCTGCAGGGTCCCCTGCCACCCTCCTGTGGGTCTCCTTTGTGGAGGTTCCCAGCATCCTCCTTGGTCTCCACTGTAGGTGCCTCCATAGAGGAACCACACTTTGCCAGAATGGCATAGGAATTGTGGAGAGGTACAACTGGAGGGATGTGCCTCTGTTCCACCACCCTCACCCTCCCTGAGCCCACTGTGGTCCAACCGCTCCTCTTTCTTGGCAACCTCTGAGGCAACAGCAGTGGCACTGGTGGTCTCTGGATGGAAGAGGAGGTCCCACAAATCCTGGCCAACTCAGCCTGAGATGAGCAACCTCCTCCCTCAGCCCAGAGGTGCCTGCAGATGGGACAACACCACATCCTCCAGAACATCTCCGGAAGACTGCTGCTCCAGCCAGTGCACTGCACCACTCCAATCATGTCTTATTTCTGGCCCCTTAACTGTTTGCAATCCTTACTCTTTCCTCTGTTTTTTTTTCTCTCTCCTTACTTTCTGCCTGTGTTCCCTTTAAGCTCCTGATTGTCCTGTTCTGAGACAAGAATATCCTATATTTCTCAGTAGACCACTTACTTGTTCAGGCAGACCTCCAGCAGCTAGAGGGGGCCGGAGAGCTACTTTTGCCCTTCTAGGATGGTGGGTCCTTGGTGGTTCTGTGATCACTCACTTCCTGCCCCTAAACAGGAAGTTCCTGTTGTCAGTCAAATCCTGTGCCTATAAAAATAGAACTAGCTTTGGGAGGGAAGGAGGCAATATAGTCCCAGTAGAAGTTCAGTCACACAGTCCTTTCTCCTGGTGTCTTCTGCCAAGCTATTAGCAGAATCTTTCTAAAGCAGTCTTTAAATGTAGCTTCCTTCTAGCTAAGCCACTCCCCCTACTTACCAGATCTTTCTACAAGTAATTTAAACCTCACAGCAGTTAAGTCCTTTCAGTCACCTGAGATTTACACCTAGATGACTTTTCAGTTACCCATTCAGTTCAGTTAACCCAAACACACACTTTTTTTTTTTTGTTTTTGTATGTTAGTTTTTTTACCCTAAATTAAAGGTCCAAATACAAAAGTTCTTCTACTTTAGTCCCAGCAGAGAAGTTCAGTCACACAGCAGTCCTTTCTCCTGGTGTTTTCTGCCAAGCTATTAGCAGAATCTTTCCAAGGCAGTCTTTAAATGTAGCTTCCTTCTAGCTAAGCCACTCCCCCTACTTACCAGATCTTTCTACAAGTAATTTAAACCTCACAGCAGTTAAGTCCTTTCAGTCACCTGAGATTTACACCTAGATGACTTTTCAGTTACCCATTCAGTTCAGTTAACCCAAACACACACTTTTTTTTTTTGTTTTGTATGTTAGTTTTTTTACCCTAAATTAAAGGTCCAAATACAAAAGTTCTTCTACTTTAGTCCCAGCAGAGAAGTTCAGTCACACAGCAGTCCTTTCTCCTGGTGTTTTCTGCCAAGCTATTAGCAGAATCTTTCCAAGGCAGTCTTTAAATGTAGCTTCCTTCTAGCTAAGCCACTCCCCCTACTTACCAGATCTTTCTACAAGTAATTTAAACCTCACAGCAGTTAAGTCCTTTCAGTCACCTGAGATTTACACCTAGATGACTTTTCAGTTACCCATTCAGTTCAGTTAACCCAAACACACACTTTTTTTTTGTTTTGTATGTTAGTTTTTTTACCCTAAATTAAAGGTCCAAATACAAAAGTTCTTCTACTTTAGTCCCAGCAGAGAAGTTCAGTCACACAGCAGTCCTTTCTCCTGGTGTTTTCTGCCAAGCTATGTAAGGGAGGAGATTAAGGCAACAGAAGTAGAGGGCAGGTGGGGGAACACAGAAGCACCGTGGGCCTTGTTGACCATGGGGAGGGGAGAGGTGCTGTGCACTGGAGTGGTATACAGGCCACCAGAGCAGCAAGAAATGGTGGACGACCAGATGATGGAAGAGATCCTAAGGATGGCTAATAAGGGAGAGGTGCTGCTGATGGGGAACCTCAGCCTGATGGATGTGTATGGGGCACACCATCAGAAGCCTCAGTCAGAAGCAGGGCGATTTTAGATTCCCTTCAAAGTGCCCAACTCAAGCAGATGGCCAGTGAACTAACCAAGGGACGGGCGTTGTTCGACCTGAAGTGCTTAACATGGTGACTGTGAGGAAAAACCCTGCACAAGCTATCACAATACCATGTGGTTCACAGTACGCACATCGGGTCGCCATAAACAGGACCAAGTTGAAGGTGCTTGCTTTTAGACTAGCAGATTTTAGCAGGATGAGGGAATATGCTCAGCAGACACTAGAAGGGTTGAGGAATCCTGGGGATGTGGAAAACGTGGGCTATGATAAAGGGAGCCACCGTGGGGGCCACAGATCTCTGTGTGAAGCGGGTGATCAAAAACAGGAGGAAAAGGAAGCCACTGTGGTTCAATAGGGAAGTGGAGGCCTGCATCAGAGCTAAGGGAGAGCCTTCAGGAGCTTTAAAGTGATGCGGGGGGGCAGGAATGGGAAGAATATCAGACAAAGCAGAAGGAGGTAGGGAGGGTGGCCAGACCGAGGCAGCAACGGAGGACAGCATTGCCAAGGCAGTCAGAAGAGGGGACAAGACCTTTTTAGATATATGGTGAGCAGAGGAAAACAGCGAGACAGATACCTAGTCTGTAAGCGGGCAGGGAGGCGGGTGGTGGTGGACCATGAGAAGGCTGAAATATTGAATAGTTACTTCAGCTCTGCATTCATGAAGAAGAAGAATGGAAGGGGGGTAACCCTTGGCCAGCAGGGGACATAGAGGATAGGGTGGACGTGAGTCCCTTTAGGGTGGAGGAGATCCTGAGGGAACTAAAGAGCTTGAGGGTGGACAAAGCCATGGAACCTGATGGGGTTCACCCACGCGTGTTGAGGGAGCTGAGAGAGGTACTGGCAGCTCCTCTGACAAGTCTAGTCAATGAATCATTAAGATCAGGGGTGGTACCTAAAGATTGGAAACGCACGGACACAGTGCCCCTTCACAAGGGGGGGTAGGAAGAGGGGAGCAACTATAGACTAGTGAGCTTGACATCTGTGGTTGGCAAACTCATGGAAAAGCTGCTGATGTACCGTATTATCAGCTACATGGAGGCTAACAGCCTATGCAAACCAGGGCAGCATGGGTTCACCGCGGGCAGATCCTGTCAAATGAACTTGGTTGAGTTTTTTGACTTGGTTACCCAGTGGTGTATCACGGTGGGGGGTTGGTGGGCGTAGCCTACCTTAATTTCAGGAAAACTTTGATCCAGTGCCGACGTGAGGCTATTACATAAAATGAGTTGCCTGTTGGGGAGACAGGGGTCACCAGCTGGTTCCCCAAGGGTCGGTATTAGGACCACTGCTCTTTAACATCTTTGTAGGAGACATAGTGGAGGGTCTAGAAGGGAGGGAGGGGAGTCTATCTGCAGACAATGCAAAGGTCTGCAATAGAGTGCACACAGGAGGGTTGAGATGATGCGTGAGATCTGGGAAGTTGGAGAAATGGTCTAGGGAGTGGCAGATTTCGTTCAATACGCAAACCGTAAAATCATGCACTTAGGCAGGAAACGGGAATGCAGAGTACAGAATGGGGGTAGGCCCTGGAGGTAACCAGAGAGGAAAGGGGCTTTGGCATCATTATTTCACAAGACCTGATGGTGGCAAAGCAGTGTGGATGGGCAGTGGCAAGAGCCAGTAGGATGTTGGGCCGCACAGGGAGGGATCACCAGCAGGAGGAGGGAGGTCATGATTCCCTTGTACACCAGCTGGTCAAGCCACACCTCGAGTATCGGGTACAGTTCTGGAGGCCGTACCTAAGCGAGGACGTTGAGAGGGTGGAGCAAGTTCAGAGGAGGGTGATCAAGATGGTGAAAGTGCTCAGACTTTTACCATACAAGGCGAGACTGCAGGACCTGAACATGTACTGTCTGGAGCAGAGGAGAGGGGTGACATGACAGAGACATTTAAATATTTAAAGGGTTACGAATGAAGTGCAGGTGGGGAGCCTCTTCAAAGTAAAGGAGTGGCCTAGGATGAGGGGTCATGAATCCCAAATCAAATGGGGACAGTTCAGGGATGACATTAGGAAGTACTTCTTCATCGAGAGGGAGGTAGACAGTTGGAATGGGCTGCCAAGGGAGGTGGTGGGAGAGAGGAAGTTGGGTGGGTTCAAGAGAGCTTGAGACAGGCACAGAGGGCTGTTGGCTAAGGGGGGAGGGTTAACAGAACATGTCTAGTAGAGATTTAGGCAAACTGGGCAGACTTGGTGGGCCTGGCGGTCCTTTTCTGCCATCACATTGCTATGTTCTTATGCTATAGAGCGAGAACACATTGGAAAAAGTGATTTAAATCACGTAGGAGTATAGGTGCTGGCCAGTTGGTAGAGTTGGTACAGTTTAAACAATGTGCCTGTTAGGTAATTACAGCATGAATAGAGCTAGCACATGGGGGAGGGGGGAGGGTAAATGGATACACAAGCAGAGTAACAGGGGGAGGATAGTGGAGTGTAACAGTTGTGGAGCTGCAGTGTTTATGGGGACACTGGGAAATCTAGGGGGCTGTCCAGTGTGCAGGAGATTGGACAATTTAAAAAGTGAGATATGATGACTTACTGATAAGTTCATGAGCTTGTTGAAGACTGGTGGGCAAGGAACTCAGAGTAAATGGTGGCGAGGAGAGGACAGAACCAAACAGCTGCACAAGGTGCCAGGAGGGGCAGAAAAGAACCTTGCAACAGCAGAGGGAGTCAGATTAGTAATATATCTCACAATGGGAGGACCTGTGAGAAAGGGTGGCAGACAGCAGTAAAACCAGTGAAGAGGGGTCAGGAAACCCTTACCCTAAGGGCCTCCAGGGGAACGCAGGAAAGCATACTCTTTAATGTGCCAATTACAACAGATACAGGGTGCTAGAAAGATGGGACTAAGGGGCAAAGGAAGGAGGAGTAGTTGAAGTGCCACCAGTAAGGGGCAATGAGGGAGGAGGGGCAGGGATGGAGAAGAAAACAATTCCCAAATTTAACTGAGGGGTGGAGGAGGAGACAGTAGGAAGGAGAGCACTAAGATACAGGGGAGACAAGAAGAGGGCAGACATAGGCAACCTAGGTGAAAGGGAGAGTCCAGGGCCAGGAGAAAGGGACAAGGGAGGTGAACATCCACACTGAGAGACAAGGACGATGAAGGGGGGCACTGAAACAGGTATGAAAAGCAGGGCAAAAGGCAGGGAAGTGATAGAGGAAAGGATCAATGGCTTCATGAGAGAGAAAATGGGAAAGGAGAGGACGCACCAGAAGAACATCCTTCTGACATCTGACATGAACCTGCTGCAATTCACACTTCTCACCGTCTTACTGCCAGCTTGCCTGGAACCGACAGACTCTGTGCTACTGTGCTCGCTCGGGACCAAGAGCGCCTTGTATTCCTCTCTGCCACCCACCTCCCTCTCGCTACCTTCTATGCCCTACACCTTATCTCACATGGGAACCATCCTCACTAGGGCCTATCACACTGTCCTTTCTCTCAAACCTGGAACACCGCCTGCTCAGACACTACCTGGCCGCCCTCTTCTGCTTTCCTCCGATCCCTTCCTTATACCTCCTGCTAACCCTCCTCCTCCCTAGCCGGAGATGTCGAAAGTAACCCTGGGCTACCAAACTCTCACATCACTTCTTCCTCCAGCATCTGGGCAAATGCTCCTGGTCTAAAGATTGTTCACATCAATATTTGCAGTCTTCCCTCCAAGTTCCCAGAACTGGAGGCATGGATCACGCTATACAAGCCCCAAGACCTGGCACTTTCAGAGACGTGGCTAAAGTCCCACCTTGCCGCCTCCACATATCAATTACCTGGGTACTCCTCTCTGCACCTTGACAGGCCATGCAAATTAACAGGGTGGTGGTGGTGTTGCACTTTTCACAAGGGAACCTCTATCACCTAACATTATCCTCTGCTCTGATCTCAAATCACCAGTGAATGGCCCCTCTCAGAACTAACCCAAAGCAACAGCAAGAAACTGATCTTAGGTTGCTGCTACAACCCACCCGCTGCTGGAACAGAGGGTCTAAACAGCTTCTTCTCGGGCCTCGTCTCATTATCCCCTCAAAGAGACTCCATTCTCCTTGGGAACTTCAACTTAAACTGGCTGAGTACCCACCAACCAGACTACATTACCCTTCTAAAATAACACAGTCTGATCCAGACAATCACCCTCCCTGCCAGACAAAAGTCATGCACGGCCTCCCAGACTCTTCTGGACTAGTCTTCAAAGCAGGTGATACTCTGCCCATGGACAACTATTATCCCATCTCCATTCTCACCCACCTTAGTAAACTACTAGAGAAGGCCATCCACCATAGCTCGCTGAGTACATGGGGAAACACAACCTCCAGAGTAGCCAACAGCATGGCTTCCGCAAGAACCATTTCACCACCACTGCCGCGCTACTGACTGAGCATACCATTAAACATGGACCATGGTGATGCCACCGTGTGGTCTTCTTGACCTCTCAAAAGCCTTCAACATGGTCAGTCATGCCCTCCTCCTCCTCCACAATCTACAATGTCTCAGCTCCTCTCAAGAGCTTACAAACTGGTTCCTGAGCTGCCTCTCTGGTCGCACCCAATTTGTGTGATTGGACCACCAGCTCCACCACCTGCCCATCTCAACAGGTGTGCCCCAGGGGCTCCATCCTGGGCCCCTTCTGTTCTCTTTATTTATCAACTCCCTGCCCTCAGACAGCCTAAAATGCCACTCCCTCCTCTATGCTGATGACCTTGTGCTTTACGACAGCGACAAATCCCCTGCCCTCATCTCCTCTGTTCTTATTCATAACTATGCGGCAGCCCACTACTGATTTGCAGAAAACCTCCTCCTGGTTAATGCTAAAAAACGCAATCCATGCTGTTCAGTTCCAAGCCATTTCTAGCCAAATCCCAAATTCTGCCTGCTCTCTGTATCATCTCCCTGTATGGCCAAGCCCCAGGGCTCTCGGTAAAATTTTTTTGTGGAGGAGTTGGAAAAAAAATGGGGTCAAGACAGAAAATCTGGGAGTCCTCATGAAATTTTTGGGGGTCTCCATTCAAATTAACATAACGAGTCTGGAAAGTGCATTTCAGTGTTTTTTATTAATATGCCCATGTATTTTTTATATTTCTGAGTCATTTTACTAATAATGTCAAAAAGTTTCTTTTTTTCCAGCAGTGTTGCTTTGCATTCCATTTACAAAAGTACCAGATGGCTAAAAACCACAGCAGTGAATGATTGCATAATTACAAATAAAGAATTCACCTGTGATGACTGTTATTCATTCATTCACTGTCACAAGTTAATTGTAAGAAAAATGTACTTACAGTTTTGCAGTTCTTGTACATTGATTGAATTTGGAATTCTGCTGCTGCAGTTGAGTGCAGTGGCCCAATTTGTTTCTTTGCCAACCTGCTACAAACAACGTTTGCCATTAGATTAGGTACTGACAGTAAGAAGATGTAAACATTAATAGACTAACAGTCATTGCTGACAGTCACCTAAGTCTCCCAGTCACCTCTTGCACAAAATACTTCTCCTTCGTTCTCTCCAGCACATTGACATTTTAGTTGCAATTATAATCTAACAGCCCCCCATTTCAGACTCCCAGAGCCTACCCACCACCCAACTCTAATAAAACATTGCAGAAACCTCCCTCCCAGCTCCCACCCACCAATGATGACTCAGGCTTAGAAAGATGACACTGTTTGGTGGTGGTGCCATCTGCGTGGCAAATAATTGCTATTTTGTGTCTTGACCTGGCATAAAAGTGATTATTTCTTCTCCTACACCCTCCTGCCCACAACATCTCAAAAACACCTCCTGCCCAAAACTTCTCCCTGCTACTCACCTGCAAAACCCTTCATAAATAGTAAGAATCCTGGCTGTATCAGAACATGGATTTGACTGGGGTGACTAAAAGCCCCCCATTCCACCACCCCACACTTTTTAGGCTTGACAGCTGTCACAATCTGCTGTTAAGAAGACAGTGGCATAATCTGGTGGATATGGAACCACTCAGTCTGCAGTGTGTCTGCTTTCTGTGTGTCGATCTCATGGTATACTTATATGCTGGCAATCTCTCCTAACACCCCTCCTGCCCATTAACTTCTCCTAACACAACGCTCCTGCCCATAACATCTCCAACTCGCCTCCTGCACATTTTCTTACCCACCCCACCCACAACCTACCTTGGCTCAGCAGGTCTCCCAAATCTGTCCGGTTTAAGACAGTGGCACAATCTAATCTGGTTGGTGGCATGAAATCTGCACAGTCTGCTTTTCTAGTGAACTTTTTTCGTGGCATTTGATTGCCACTTTTTCTGTGGCAATTTCCTAACACCTCCTGCCCATAACTTCTCCTAACACCTCCTGCCCATAACTTCTAACACCTCCTGCTCATTAAACATCTCCTAACACCTCCTGCCCATAACTTTTCCTAACACCCTCCTGCTCATACCTTCTCCTAAACACCCTCCTGCACATTTCTTAATTGTGTGTGTGCAGCTGAAAGAGAACTAATGCCAGTGTTCATGACTGATAACACAGTCTTGGTGACTAAAAAGAACCCCTCCCACAACTTACCTTGGCTCAGCAGGTCTCCCAAATCTGTCTGGTGCATGGCACAATCAGGCAGTGCATTGGCATGAATTATCTGCACCACCACTGCCAGTCTGCTTTTTCTGTTTGAACTTTCTTTTTCATGGCATGCCATGTTTTCTGTTGCAATATCTTCTCCCAATACCCACCTGCCCATAACTTCTTATAACTAATCTCCAAGCTCTCCCTCCTGCACATTTCTTAACTGTTTCTTGTGCGTACTGTTGATGACAATAGAAGCCACTGTTGTAGACAGACTGTGGAAAGTGCAGAATGGGTTAGGTAACTACATTGATAATAATCTCGACTGTCCCCCACTAAAAAAAGCACAGGGACTGCATTGGGGCCATATTTATAGTTTACATCCCCCACACCAGATCATCTGAACTTGTTAGACTGTGATCCCCCAACAAAAAAAAAACATGATATTAAATTTAGTAGAATGGTGATATTAATGGCCAGCCACGCACCCCAACCCCTGGGAAATTGAAATCTTGATTCGACCCCCCACCAGAAGTAGCACTGGCCTTAAGTTGGGACTAAAAATTGTACTGCCCCCCAAACCCCACCTTTGTTGGAACAAAACATTTTGATACTTACCTTTTTCTACTCCTGTGCCCAAGTTCCTCCATCATCCTGTCTCTGGGTCATTGTCGGTTGTGAGAATTGTCTGAAATGAAAAAAGCACAATTAAAGACAATTATTACACATTTTAAAATGTAAAATTATTTTCTGCACAGTCTTATGGCCTTAAATTTCTTAAGTGCAGGATGAGGGTCATAGTCTTCAAGTTCAGCTCCTTCTTGGGCAATCTTCATGAGTTTGCTCACAGTGTTAGCTTTTAGGAAACAGCTACATTTTGTTTTTATTTTGTTTTGTACAGAAAACCCTCTTTCACATGCCACTGATGTAACAGGTGGCACAAGTAAAATATCGGTCATTGTGACACAATCTGGGAATACATCTGAATAGTTCTCAATTAAGTCTTGGCAGACAGTACTGAGCAAAGTCAGTCCTTTTTAGATTTCAGAACAAGTTTGAATTGTCCGTAATCTTTCTCCCTGCTTGGTCAATAAGTGCTGGCAGTGTTTCTTCTTTGAAGGTTGTTTCTTGGAAAAAAGTGCAAACATCCTTGAATTCTTGTAGTCCATGGTCCATTATGTTGGAGTCACCTGGGAGACACTTTGGATTTAGAAGAACTTTTAAGTTATGCAGCAGCTGCACTGAAGTTGTCTCAGATCTTGTGAGAATGTTTTCAGTGAGTTGCGTCAAATATTCCTGAGATGCTGTCTGACACTGCATTCGCAGTGCTGGCTTGTCATTCACTTTTTGATCCTGCCACATGCCAGGATGTTGATCAAGTTCCTGAAATGTCTTCTGTAGCTCTACCCCATTCTGCTCTTTAAACTGTTGCAGTCTAGTAACTGTGGCTTCTATCATGCTGCTGGCCACCGAAATGTCAACACTGTCCCGTTGCATGACTAAAGACAGTTTATTCACCACGTCTAGGACATCCACGAAAGAAGTGCATAAGATAAAGCAGACTGATTTCAGTTTTGTGTGAAGGCCCGTTGCTTCTTGGGCACCTTTTGCTGTAGCATCGTGCTCTAGGGCTTGTAAAAGTGCAGGGTATGATCTGTGAGCTGCTTGAACTGCAGCATGCAATGACAGCCACCGAAAACTTGCAGATTCTTTTACGGACAGATATCTGATATTTTTATCACTGAGAGTTTCCTGGATGAAACGTAAGGCGTTATACCATGCTGCAGAGTTGCTGTAGTATCTGTCCACATGTTTGATGGTTACTTGACATTCATTGAATACAGGGTTGTCCTGACATGCTTGTCCTGTGCCAGTGCATGGGCAACACAATGGATCTGAATCAGCCTTGGGTTCACTTGCTGTCTTAACTTTGCACCCAACCCACTGTGCATTCCAGTCATGACGCTGGCACCGTCACTTGCTAGTGTGATGATCTTGATAGGGTCAACTGCATTAGCAGAACACACACACGTAACAGTTCCTCCACAGTTGTGTCTGCTTCCCCCAATCAGGTATTGCAATACAGTCAGTGAAATTAATTTTAACTTGTGCATTGTGTACGCACTTCACATAAATGTTCAGCTTTTTGTGAATGGTTACATCACTAGTTTCATCCACTGTTACCCCAGGGAACTGAGAACCTGCTAAGTGAGCTTTGATTTCTTCCTGTAGGACTTAGTTTATGGAGTCGAGCATGTCATATCTTGCATCCCAAACAGAGTAGACTGTGCCACTGTCTTTCTTGCAAGCCTGGACAGCCTTTTTGTTTTCTGTGGATGTAAAACACCACCTTTAGTGTCAATCCATAAGCAACAGCACGCCTGTACCCCGTCCGAAAGATTCCGTTCCTCACCTGTAGAGCTATCAGTGTTCCAGACTGGTTGAGTGATTGCCCTTGTTTGGTAAGGTAGTACATTGTCATTAACTGAGCAACTTTACTGTCATCCTTTGCCTCAGGACCCGAGATCTGCTTCTCAAATGCCACTGGCAGAGACCGTTTTCTGTTGTTTTCTTTCCAGTGTGCACCAGCAAATGTTCTCTGTTTCTTTCATGTCTGTAGAAAGCAGACACTTGCAGATTGGGTGTGCCAGTTGTGGCAAATGGATTGTTTTTGCCACCTTTTTTACATCAACTGCACTTCCCAACAATATTCCCCTCTGCTTCCTCCTTTACAAGCCATGGGAATAACTTTGTCCAGCTGTCCCTCCACAGCCTTCATTTCTTGCTGCTTTTAGCAGATGCAGTCTGTTCAGACTGATCATCAGTTTCAACATTCACAATGTCAGCTGTCTCCTGAGATGTGCTTTAGTCACACTCAGAGGATGTTGTTGTTTGTTCCTTATCCTTTGGTGTGGAGGATTCTCCGCCACCAAAATAATCAGTAAGGCTTAGTTGAGACATGCTGTGTGCCGCTCATGAGGCTTCCCCCACCCAGCTTCTTCACTCTCCTCCTCCTCTCCTGGCTGCAGTGCACTCTTGACTTGGCCCTGCACAAAAAAGCACAAAAAAAGACACAATATGAACCCTAAGCTCACTAAACTATTGGCCAGAAATAGTTGCGATGCCCTAACTGCCTGAAATAATTGTAAATTGAAAATATGATGCTGTCTGTGTTAAGAAAACACGCTGGTGCCTCCAACGAATGTGTGCAGCCTGCTTGCCACACAGATACACCCATACCACCTTCTTCTCCTTGGCGACTAGGGCGGACTGTCCGACCAGCACTTTTTTAATTTAAACACTTTTCTTTTGTCTGCTCTCTCCTTGCCACATTTTCCATTGACAGCAAAATGGCTACTAAGAGCCTGTCGTTCCTCCAGCTCTCATCCCCTGGATGAACCAAGGCAGCGCCTCCAAGGGGGAAAATGATTGCGCCCCCATGAATACTCCTGCTGGCAGCTCTTCCTCCTCATTTCCCCCCTCCTCACCTCACCTGGTGGTGTGCACAACTCCCCAAGGCACCGAAAACACCAGGTGGCAAAGGAGAGGGAAGGGGGGAAAAAATAAATTGAGCATTTCATGCATCGCAATCACAAAGCCTGCTCAGGACTCCTGGGGCCTGTACTGCGGAGAGTCTCAGGGACTCTCGGGGCTGGCAGGCGAGTGTCCTGAAGCACAAAATGTGTGTAAAGGACATGGGTGCCAGTGTCCCCAAGAGCCCTGAAGCCCTGGAAGAAGCTGCCACCTTTAAATACCTTGGTGTCCTACTCAATCCCTCCCTCTCTTTCGCAGACCACATCTACTCTCTGGCTCTAAGATTCCACCAAAAATTAGGTGCAGCCTGCAGATTTTGGCAATACCTTACCCCAGAAGCCAGACTGGCCATCGTCCAGGGTAACCTACTACCAGTCTTGGACTACTGCTCTCCCATCTATGCTAGGATGACCTCAACCTTGCTGTCCAAGCCTCTTCTGCTTACAACAGTGCATGTCATTTCACCCTGCTAGCCCCTTTCTACTCACCACTGTGTCCTCTACAACCACTAGGATGCTCCCACTGCAAGGCTGCTTCTCCTCGCCAGCTTGGTTGACTCCACCATCCAGACTGGCCAGAAGTCCCCTTGCAGCCATCCTCTTGGATTCGATACAGTTCATCGCCGCCTCGCTCTCACAGTATCCCCCTCTGTATATTCCCAGGGTATCCACAAATATGGGCAGTAGAGCTCTGTCGGTAGCTGCCCCGATGTTATGAAATCAACTACCTGCCAAGCTCTGCTCCACCGACACCCACGGCCACTTCAAATCTTGCCTCAAAGAGTGGCTCGTGGCAACCTCTGGGTGCCGTTGCTTCCCTGGCTAGTCCATATACTGCTGTGTATAGCATGCAGTGCCTCCCTGGATAGTCCCTATACTGCTGTATACAGCATGCATTGCCTCCCTGGTTAGTCCATATATTGCTGTATATAGTAGGCATTGCTTCCTTGGATAGTCCATATACTGCTGTGTATAGCATGCATTGCCTCCCTGGATAGTCCATATACTGCTGTATATAGCATGCATTGCCTCCTTGGTTAGTCCATATACTGCTGTGTATAGCATGCATTGCCTCCCTGGATAGTCCATATACTGCTGTATACAGCATGAATTGCCTCCCTGGATAGTCCATATACTGCTGTATATAGCATGCATTGCTTCCTTGGACAGTCCATATATTGCTGCATATAGCGTGCATTGCCTCCCTGGGTAGTCCATATACTGCTGTATATAGCGTGCATTGCTTCCTTGGATAGTCCATATACTGCTGTATATAGCATGCATTGCCTCCCTGGATAGTCCATAGCATGCATTGCTTCCTTGGACAGTCCATATATTGCTGCATATGGCGTGCATTGCCTCCCTGGGTAGTCCATATACTGCTGTATATAGCGTGCATTGCTTCCTTGGATAGTCCATATACTGCTGTATACGGCATGTAAATATTGATGCATTTTGTGTTTCTACTAATACAGGTATAAGCTTAGTAGATGTGTGTATTACAAACCTTGTACCTTTGTGGAACTCTGCCCTCAAGCTACCCTGTATTCTAGTATACCATTGTTAGCTGCTTATTGTAAACTGTACATTGTTTGTAATCATGTTTTATTGTCTGTCGACAGTCTTACGCATTGCTTTTTGTAACTGTGTGCCACTGTATGGTGGTCGGGTCATGCCTAAACGGTCCCTGGGATCAGCACACTCTCAAGTTACCAAAGGCATAAATAAATAAATAAGAACCAACATAATAATCATTGGAGATTCTATAATCAGCGGTATAAAATGGGGAAGAGGGTTGGACCCCCCAGAACAAGACAGTAGTAACTAGCGTGCCGGGATTGGTGGCAGCAAATACACCACTAAGGGTAAAACATCTGCAGAGTAAGCAGGGGAGCAAGCCAGACCTGGTGCTGCACGTTGGTACCAATGACCTCGCAGGGAGAGGAGGTGGAGGGGGATGCAGGAGAGATTTCGGAACATAGCAAGGACATGCAGGGAGTCAGTTAACTTGTTGGCATTTTCAAATCATCCCTGTCCCAAGGGCAAGAATGGCTAGGAAAATGAGAATAAACAAATTCAACGTATGGCTGGAGGACTAGTGTAGGGAAGAGGGGTATGGTTTTATAGGAAAAGGGGGTGATATATGGTCAGACAAAAGATTATACAGCCATGACAGACTTCACCTAAATTGGGAAGGTAAGAACATTTTAAAAGGCAGATTGGGAATCTACATGGCAAAGGAGCTGGGTTTAAATTGCTATGGAGGAGGAGGAGCAGGGGAGGCCAGACAACCACCCCTCACATAGGCAAAGAACTCTGGGAGGGTGGGGGAAGAGCTGTCAGAGAGAGAACGAGGGGAGGGCAGGAGGATGGGGGGGAAGTGAGGGACATTAAAATTAACACAAAAAGCAGGGATACAGTGGGGACAAAGTGGATGGTCATTTTACTGAATGCACGTAATATTGGGAACAGAATAGCAGAACTGCAAACCCTCCTGGCAGAGGGCGTGGTGGATATGGCGGCCATTACAGAGACCAGAGCCACAGCACATCGTGACTGAGATCTGTCAATCCCAGGGTATAAGCTGTTTAGACAGGACAGAGTAACAGAGAAGGGGTGCGGCTTATATCAAGGAGAGAATAGTGTGCACAAGGGAGGAAGAGCTGGGGGGCATTGAAACCCTGTGGTTGCAACTCCAGAGCAATAGGGGCAGGAAAATCAGGTTGGGGGTCATAGATAGACCACCAGATCAGGCGAAAAGTTGGATGAAGTACTATGTTCTCAGCTGAGGAATGCAGCAGGAGAGGAGAGGTAGTAGTGACAGGAGACTTCAATCTGCCCAAAAAAGACTGGGGCACTCCTGCCACATCCTGCGCAAGAAGCCAAACAATACTAAATGCCACCCAGGATGGCTTCTTGACGGAGTATGTGACGAGTCCTACCAGAGGGGAAGCCCTCGTGGACCTGATGCTCACTAACGGGGAGCACATCAAAGAGGTTGACGATTGGGAGCCCCTGGGTGGAAGTGACCCAAACTCAGTGTGGTTCAGGATAGACATGGGCAAGGAAGACACCCCATCAAAGACTAGGACACTGGATTTCAAAAAAGCAAACTAGCAAAATGAGGGAAATGATTAGGGAGGACCTGGGGAGCATAGAGGAGGGAATGGGGGTGGAGAGACTGTGGGAAACCATCAAGAAGGCCATTCATAAAGCATCAAGCAGTTGCATGAGAATGAGGGGCAAGAAAAGAGGGGCTAGACAACCAAGCTGGTTCAATGGGGACGTTGCTAGAATAATATGGGAAAAGAGGGCAGCATACAAGAAAAGCAAAATAACAGCTGGGGAGGAGGACATAGAGGAATTCCGGAGGCTTGCCAAGCTAGCAGGCAAGGAGGTACAGAACGCCAAAGCATGGAAAGAGCTACAAATAGCTAAGGGAATAAAGAAGGGTGAAAAAGCCTTATTTAACTATATAAAAGAAAAGAGGGACAGAAAAGATGACATAGTCAGACTCAAGAAAGGGGAGGATTGGGTCACAGATGACAGGTCCAAGGCAGAAGTTTTAAACCAATACTTCTGCTCTGTCTTCATTAAGGAGAAAGAGGGACCAAATGCCAGAAGTGGGAAAAGTGGAGGAGGGAATGGGGGGTGACCCAATTGGGAACATGGGGGTCAAGAGGGCGAGGGAAGGGCTGATGGCCTGAAGGGGAATAAGTCTCTGGGGCTGGATGAGATACACCCCAGAGTGCTCAGGGAGCTGGCTGACAAAGTGGCAGGCCCGCTAGCAGCCCTATTCAACAGCTCCCTGGACTCGGGGGTGGTACCAGAGGAGTGGAGAACTGCGCACGTGGTGCCACTCCACAAAAGTGGACCAAGGGAGGATCCAGGCGACTATAGGCCAGTCAGCATTACCTCAGTAGTGTGTAAGCTTATGGATTCAATAATAAAGGAGGGGTTGGTGTGGTACATGGAGGGCAATGGCCTACAGGACAATAAACAGCTGGGTTTGTGACAGGCAGAGTCGTGCCTAACAAACTTAGTGGAGTTCTTTGACTGGGTCACAAAGGCAGTAGACAAGGGCAGGCAGTGGATGTTATATATCTAGACTTTAGCAAGGTCTTCATTTCGATTGCTACAGGAGGTGTAATAAAACTGAGGGGACTAGGGTAGGGAAGAAAGTAGCAAGATGGGTTGAAAATTGGTTGGGAGGAGAATGCAGAGGGTACTAGTCGGTGGGGGACTTCTAGTGCAAAGGAGGTCACCAGTGGGTTCCACAGGGTCAGTGTTGGGCTGGTACTATTTAATGTCTTCATAAGAGAAATAGAAGGCTGTTTAGGGCAAATGTGCTTGTTCGCTGATCACACCAAGCTCTGTGGGAGGGTGGATGCACAGGAGGGAATACAAGAGCCGAGGCGAGACTTAGCCAGACTGGAGAAATGGTCAGGAATTTGGCAACTGGGATTCAGCGTCAAAAAGTGCAAAGTGATGCACATCGGGGCAAAGAACCCACAAGCAGAGCACTACTTGGGAAAAGTACAGATAACTGGGACTGAGGAAGAAAAGGACCTGGGGGTTATAATTACAAATGACGTGAAACAAACGGATATACTATGTTATCTGGAAACTCGGTATCCTGACGCTCAGGATACCGAGTCCAAATGGCCAAAATCCAGAAACCCAACGGGACCACTTGCCCAATGTAATGTCAGGCAACACAGCAGCATATGCCTCACATCTTCCTTTATATGGGGGCTGTGGCCCCCACACTCTGTAACTAAAATGTCTGACTCGAGGGGAGTGACCCCACCCCAGAGTAAAATGTTAGTGAAGTTACAGGGTGCACTGTTTAAAATGATGTGACCTGGACAAGAACCCGGGTCACACACAGCACACTGGCCAACATACCGGTGATTTACCCCTCCACACCATCCAGGCAGCTCAGTCAGCAACCCCATCCAGCTGTCCTTTCTCGTACTGTAGAAGGGGTAAGGTAGCATTCCGTCACATCCTCTACCTTGCCCTGTTGGGAGGAATACCATCGGGTTTACTACCGTTGGGATATCCCATGTATCGGGCAGTGCTGACCAGGGTACTGGTTGTCGGGATAGTGAGCTTCAGGATAAGGTAAGTATACCAAACAAACATCTCAGTGCAGAAAGGCAGTGGCAAAAGCAACCAGGATGCTGGGATGTATAGCAAGGGGGTTTAGCAGCAGGAACAGTGAGGTAATCATGCCTTTGTATAGGTCACTGGTGAGGCACACTTGGAGTATGGAGTGAGGTTTTGGAACCCATACCTAAACAAGGACATCAAACTGCTAGAAGTTGTGCAGAGGAGGGCAACTAAAATGATCAAGGGTCAGCAGGACAGATCATACGAGGAAAGGTTGGAAACACTGGGGATGTACTCCCTGGGAGAGAGAGGCTGAGGAGGGACATGATTGAGACCTTCAAATACTCAAAGGTGTAAATAAAGTTGAGTGTGAAAGTCTCTTCTACAAAAGAGAGAACACCATTACAAGGGGCATAATCTAAAGCTGGTGGGGGTACAGGAGAGCATGAGAAACATTTCTTTACAGAAAGGGTGGTGATGGCCTGGAATGAGCTGCCTGAAAAGGTGGTTGAAGCTAAGGCAGTTGGAGCGTTTGAAAAGGCCTGGGACAGGCACAGAGGGAAACAAGGGTACAGGGATGGTGAAGTGAGAAAGGGGGAGGACAGAAGGGGGGGGGGCATGAGGCACTGGTGAAAAGCCGGGTCTTAACAACAACATGAGCAGCCAAGTGGTCTCCTTCTGCTGGCAACTTTTGTATGTTCTTGTGTCACAATGCTGGAATGTTTCCTGAGACCACGTCGCTCATTTGCCAGTAACTCATGCTGCGATAGGTTATTGAGATAATTGATCAGTTACTACCCTTTCTAAAGTTTTTGATGGGGGGCGGCGTAGATGGAGGTCGGGCGGTAGTTAGATGGCAGACTGTGATCTCCTCTTTGAACAGCGGGGTCACATGGCTTTTTACCATGACTCTGGTACTTGCTCAGTGGACAGGAACAGATTGAAAATTATCTGTGGGGGAATGTGACCTTGCTAAGTACTAGTTTGAGTAGTTCCATGTCTAATTTGTCAGGGTTAGTCCTAGTTTAAATTTTTGTTCTTATTAGGTAACCAGGCACTTCAGCCCAAGTGGGCTTTTTAAAGTAGAAAGAAGGCCTGGCAGGGTGGTCATTTGTGACTCGTTCAGTGGGGCGGTGAGTTGGGGGCCTGGGTGTATGCCCGATGGAGTCGCTGAAGGATTTGTTAATGGAGTCAACAGTGTTCTTATCTAGATTGAGGAGCCGCCTCTACAATAGAGTAGGGCAGGGATCCTTGGATTTGCCCAGTGTTTCATTTACGCCACTCCACAGTTGTTTAGGGTGGTTGAATAGTTGTTTTTTTGCTGGGTTTTGTGAAATGCAGCCTTTGCTTCCCTGATGCAGGAGTTTACTATGTTCCCTAGTTCTTGTGTTGTATGAGGTATTTGTTTTGTCTCAACTCTTTCTACAGGACCCAAGCTCTGTCCCTTTCCCTAGGCAGGGACTTGATGACAGGCGTGAACCAGGCAGAGGGTCTTGAAAGGGGCAACTATGTCACAGATCCTGTTACTCTAGAGGATGAAATGCTCCAGGGCGATGTTGGGCTCCAGGGCGAGGTTGGGCTCCAGGGCAAGGTTGGGCTCCAGGGCGAGGCTGGGCTCCAGGGCGATGTTGGGCTCCAGGCCGAGGTTGGGCTCCAGGGCGATGTTGGGCTCCAGGCCAAGGTTGGGCTCTAGGCCGATGTTGGGCTCCAGGGCGATGTTGGGCTCCAGGGCGATGTTGGGCTCCAGGCCGAGGTTGGGCTCCAGGGCGAGGTTGGGCTCCAGGGCGAGGTTGGGATCCAGGGCTATGTTGACATCTCTTGTACCGGCCAAGAAGGACCAGTCAATTTGTTGGAGTAAGACTTGGAAATAAGTGAGCCTGCGGGTGTGGAATACTCTGGCTTTTATGCTGGAGGGCTCACTTTGACCACCTTGGCGGGACCATCTGTAGGTGACTGGGAGGTGGTCACTGAGGAAGTCAGGCAGGACAGCGTGTAAGATGACCCTCTCAGGTTAGCTAATAAGGATCCAATCTAGCAGGGCGGCAGTACCAGTTTTGTAGTTAACTCTAGTAGGGGAGATAATCACCTAGGTTAGGTATCTAACCCTGGCGCCATTATTCCAAGGGCTTCTACCCCTGTCTGCCTTCCTAACTGCAGGTTGAGGGGCCTGGGTTCGTGACTAACTGGTACCGGGGTCTCCCTACCAGTGGTAATACTATGATTATGGTGCCTCCACCCAGAGTAGTGCTCAAGTGAGTAACTGTCACAGTAGGTACTGCCCTCTGGGAAGCTAATACCACCCACAATCCCGCCTAGTGACCTTTTACACTTAGTTTTGCAACTGCAATTCTTGACCCCTATAACACAGATTAATACCAGCATTAATGATATGATCATGTGCAATCCACTTACCCACAGTGTTCAGTCTCCTGGCATTTACCCTGCAACTCCCTGTAAAAGACAGCTTCAATAATACAACCATGTGCATTCGGAATGCTTTGTGATTGCAGCAACCTTATACCAGGTAATGATGTGCTCACAAGCCGTTAACAGTAAAACAATAAATCAGGTCTATTGAGGGGACGTGAACAAGGGAGGGGCGAGACTCTAGGTTAGTGATTACTTTGCTGTGCTGAGACAGGTTTCATTTACTTTGAATCACTTGCACTTTATCAGTCAGTGGAACTACTGAGTACCCAGAGTGGAAAACAGACATGCCTGAATGGTGCCGTGGGTTGGCCGGCATTGCAGCTGTAGTCAGGGCCCTTAGTGGAAGAAAGGTGATTAAATATGAGCAACAGACTTGTAGAAGCATAAACCCTTTGTAACCCTGGTGGATGGCCCAGTCACATTTAAACACATTAAACTGGCAAACTGAATCAGATAAGGAAAGGAAATTGTTTAACCAGAGGCACAGTAAGCGGAAGCTTGTTTACAGGCGTGACCTGGGAGCATAAGGAAGTTAAGTGGCTTGCTCAGAGTCACACAGTATGCAAGTGGGGCTGTGGGATTCAAACCCAGGTCTCCAGATTTGCAGCTCTGAGCCTTAAACCATTGTGCTATACTGCCTCCAGATGGTACCTTTAAACATTTAATTGCTTGGTTGAAGGAGCTACCTGGTTTTACTCACTGTACCCAGATGGATAAAGTAAGGCACTAGCGACATCAAGACCTGTTGCTTCCTCGAGTTGTACTCACTGTACCCAGATGGATAAAGTAAGGCACTGGTGACATCAAGACCTGTTGCTTCCTCGATTTGTTGGTGGGGACTGGGGCTGACACGACTCACCTCCACTTCACGGCTTTTCCGTGTAGGTGGCCGCAACGTGCATTCAGTTGCTGTGCAGGGGCTGATACCCCAATACTGGTTTCTCGCCAGGATGCTGGTGATGATACAGAAAGAGTCTGAATGGGCCTCTGGTGGCATAGGCCCAGATGAGGAAAATGTCTTTTGCAAGTCTGCATGCTGGTGAACCCTCAGCTGGGCTTTGGCAAAAATTCTTTCGACACAGGACTGGCTTCTGGTTTGGCACGGGAGTCCCAGGATCAATGTTTCCACACACACGGTAGGCCACAGTTGCAGTGGCTGAAGTACAGCAAACTTTCTACTTTTGGTATCTAACTGGTTTCCCAT
This sequence comes from Neoceratodus forsteri, assembly GCA_016271365.2. Lineage (NCBI taxonomy): Eukaryota > Metazoa > Chordata > Ceratodontiformes > Ceratodontidae > Neoceratodus > Neoceratodus forsteri. Next base: position 544,169,893 of record JADMNL010000023.1, read on the forward strand.
TTCTAGCTCTTGGCTACAGAAACCTTTTGGTCCACTTCTTTCCTGCTGTTATGCGGTCCTGGAATCAGTCAGTCCCCTTTTTTGGAACCAAGCTGGGTCAACATGAGGCAAGACAGGCCTCTCCTGTGGAGTTTCTCTCAGCCCACAAGCAGGTTGTTTCCTTCTCGATGAACAGAGCAGACTGAACTGCCATGAACACAGTTATTACTGAAGAACTGGGGTAGCTGGATTCCAGTTGGCTACCCTTGCTGTCAATCACAGTTCGAGGATCCTCATTAGTTAGTTTAGGTGCCAACCTGAAAGTTCACAGTTTCACCCATAAGGCATTGTAATTAGGACCCTTGGTTCGACTGGTCCACAGTGGAAGTCCAGGACCAAGATGGTGGCTCCCATCAGGGAAGCGATACTGGCATACATAATAGCGTATGTATTTTGCTAAGAACAAAGCTTTGAAGTAAATGTTTACGGCACATGCTGGAGCTGCCTCGCCCCGATATTCGACAGCAGAGTGGAGCATATCAAGGTAAAGCCGGGCTGGTCGTGAACCTCGTTATACTCGGACCCAGCCCAGGCTGCTTACACACTGCATGGCTCTTAAAGGGATAGCGTGACGGCATACCAAGGTACACCCACATAGATCACAGCACAGCAGCACTGGACTTGGGTTTAACCTCCTTAGCTGGATGTCTACCAGGCAGTGGGCATTACTGGAGCCCAGGGAGATACTACCAAAAGTGTGGATTGACACTTGCTTACTTTACCTTTTCTTAAGATTTAAATTCTCCTTAAATTCACTTGAAATTGTATTTATTCACAGGCGTTCTTGTGGTAATTTCTTATCTTCTGAGTGGCTTACTTTTGGCTGTATGCATAGCGGAATATGCTAATTTTCAATCCTATTATTTTGGCTGCAAAAAAAATGCAAAAACTGCTTCTTTCGAATGGATTTATTTGTACTTATTTTTGGCTTTATTTGAAGGTAAATATGCAAATTTTTAATCCTGTATTACTTTGGATTTTTAATAAATGTAAAAAAAATGTTTTTTGGTTTAAGCCAAAAGAACTCCAGATGGATTACCTGTGGCTTATATTTGGCTGCATACGCAACAAAATATGTAAATGAGCAGGTTTTGCTTATATTTGGATTTCTTTTTAGAAAGATTCTATTTACACTGTAAATGTATTATCCATGGATTTAATGCATTTACAGTATAAATAGAATACTCCTAGAAAGAAAGTCTACTGTAACAGAACTTACTGATTTACATATTTTGCTGCATATGCAGCCAATTGTAAACATAAATAATCCATTATGATTTCTTTGCATAAAAACAAACTTAGCTGTATCTTTGTCCCTTTTTTTGTGTAACAATACTCAACAAATTATTGTTTTAATGAGTACCTAGCCATGTACTATCTCTGCTACCACATAAAACTGTCTGTATAGTTGTACTTGTTTATTAACGGACTGTAAGTAACTCTGGGTGCTCCTGAAAATGGGGCGCCAGTCTCAGTGAGCCAGACCAGTCAACAAAGTTCTATAAATCGGTCAATGAATGAATAAATAAATAAATAAATATGGGGACAACATCTGGTCAGCACCATAAAACAGAACAAAATTAGAAAATGTTTGTAAATGTGAGCAAAGGTAAACTTACAGATAGCAAAATACCAGCAGTTATGGGTGAGCACATCCCGAATAATAATTCCAAATATCACAAAATCCAACTAGCATCCCAAGTATTTCCCATTATTCATGGTATTCATACAAGGGAATTAATTTAAAAAAGACCCGGTCCTTTCCTAGGTGACAAAGGCTAGTCCCTAGGCCACACTCTCCACTTACACCATCACACCTTCCCTGTTCTGCCACACAGGTAACAAAAACTGTATACTCTTGCCATTTTAAAAAGCCCCTCCAGCCAACCCCCACCCCCAAATCATCATTATTTATATATGCTAGGTCCCTACTGAACCACAAGCCATGATCTGGGGGCAACATGTAGCAAGATATCCAGGATAACCTGTCCCCCCAACCCACAGCACATTCAGCCACCAGCTCTTTCAATCCACAAGCTGAATGACAGAGTGCAACAGTGTGCGTGATCGGGAGGGAGGAGGCAGAGTGAGTGTAATTCATGAAGCTGTACATAAATTGATCTTCCTAGCCTTATCAATGACACTCACCACTCTGGACATCCCTCTCACTCACTGGCACCTTTCTGCTGTATTGAGCAGCTCACTAACAGAGCAGGCGGTCACATGCGTGGGTTGGGGTGGCGACTGGGCCTGAATATCAATATAAAGCCGATTTCTGCAGTGGTTTCTAAAACCAGTAATCCACCTTTTAGGACTGTTCAGTGAAAATAATTCACCATTTAGAACATGAATTACTTCTCTGAACAGCTGCTCTAATCACACTCATGGTCCAGCAAACCAGACACTGGGCCTGGATTAGAACAGATAACAGGGAAACCCTCTCAGGAGTGCACATTTCAAAACAGGAACCAGTAAAAATAACTTTCAAGTACTGGGTGCCGTTTTGAAATCAGCACTCATGAAATTGTTTGCCCGTCACCTGTATGTTGTAGAAACAGCCTCTCATATCATCACATGTAGTGAACCAGTCTCCTTGCAGAATGCACTGGTAACCTCGCACCTCGTGGAGGTTAGTGACATCATGAGAGCACTCAAGTCTCATGCTCACGATGTCACTAACCTCAGTCATTGTAAGGTTAACAGTTTGTTCAGCATGGAGTGTGGCTCAGTATTCCCTATCTGTGCCTGCAGCCATACCACCTTGGAGCCTTCTACTATAAAATGTCATAAGTAAACAAGGTCAGATCTGTTTGGTGGAGACCTCCAACAAACACCAGATAGGGAAAATGCTGACAATAGATCTTTTCTCCAAGCCAAAAAATACACAAATCAAGTTGCTACACATTACAAAGGCATGGGTACCTTGTTATATGCCTCTTGCCTTACAGGCAGTTAGGTAATTAAATAGGACTTAGCTGCCCCATCAGAGTCAGGGAGTCCAGAGTTGGGGTGTTCTCGGTTTGGGGAATTCTGGTAGGGCCTGAAAGGGAAGAACAGAGAAGGTTGAGAAGACGCATTAGGTCAGAGGTCCTAGAGGAGAGATTGGGGGATGGTAGAATTAAATTAAGATACTTATCTGATTGATGTACAGTCTGGCCAGACCTGTAGAATTAGAGAGAAATAACAGATTAGTACAGAGAACATATAGTAGCAAGGGACAGAACGGGTGCAGAGGAGCAGTGGGGTCTGAGGACTTGGGTGGCCACGACCAAAAAGTATAGTAAATAAAAAAAAAATAAAGTAAGGGGGTACAGTACAGCAATGGAGTAAAAGAAGGGGAGTTTTATATTGGAAGCTCAGCAAAACCCCCTTAGTGCCCCTACGTGGCCTGCTGGTGGCCAGCAGATTTAAGCAGTAGCTCTAATGGGCTAGTAGGGATGCTCCTGGGCTAGTGGTCCCTGCATTATTTAAAAAGGGAACACTTGTGATTGAGGGGTCTTGAGTTGTCCCAGGAGGCCAGTGTTGGTATAGCGTGGCGGTGTTGTAGGCCAGCTGCCTCATGGCCAGTGGCAAATGGTGTTTTTTTTGTTATTCTGTTTAACCTTTCCCTGGTATCTAGTGTATGGTGGTGGTGGTGGGGGTCCTGAGCCCTGATATGTAGAAGGCAGGGAGGTTGGTTAGAAAAGCGCGGACCAGAAACTCTGTCAATGTTGCTATGCAACCATCAGTTTAAGCTACTGCTTAACAATGACAGTGCTGGCAGGCACTTTCAACTCACAGCCCACACAGAGTTCAGGATATAGCCTGCTCCATGTGGGTGGGGAAGAAGATGGAGATTTTGGGGAGGGAGAAGGTTGGGGCAAATATGCCTCTCTCTACCGATCAACCACAAAGTGGCTCTGTAAAGAAACCCTCAAGGGGCTGATTAAAAGGTCCAGAGGTGGGCAGTCAGCAATAGGTGGCAGGAACACCAGCTGAGTCACATGGTGGCAGACTGTAGGTGCCCAGAGGGACCTGGAAGAAATGGACTGGGAAAGCAAACACACAGGACAGGGGCCATAATGGACAAGCTGCACTGCAGCAGAAGGCCAATGCCTGGAATGGACTTAAAAGTAGCTGTGGGTGGAAGGCAGGCAGGTGGGCTCCCTCGGGGGAGCGTGGAAACAGCAAGCACTGCATACAATAGAGCTACACAGCAGCTAATGTCAGGGCACCAGGGGCTAACTAAAGGATTGGGTGGATGGAGGAAAAGAACCGCATAAGGTCCAAGAGAGACCAGAATTAAAAACACACAGCAGAAAACAGAGCGAGCCCCGACATGCTATAACTATAAACAAGTTTATGCAACAGGGGTAGACATAAATGGAGTGTGATAAATCCCTTTATCTGTGTAACTCTGTGCATGAATGCAGAATCGTACATTTATACACAGTTATTACTATGTTATCCTCCAGTAATGTACACAGTAGACTGCCCGCTGTCTGGCATACCAGTATCTCGCCTTTAGTTTTGTTTCTTGCAGTGTTCAGGTTGCCCATCCCTCACCCACACCACCTGCCACTTAGTCATCAGTACTTCTAACTGTTCTCCCAACTACCATAAAGTAATAATTTTTTTCTGTTGACAGTTTTTTTTTTTTGGTGGGGGTATTTTTTATTTTTGCCTTTATCATCAAAGCTTTGTTCAACTGGCTGCTCCAAACTGCTCCAGCTGTCATACTCCTCTACATGCTGCACTCTGTCCTCTCCGCACCCCTTGATATACAAAGTAGACACACATTTTTTTTTTTTTTTAACGGCTTCTTTGAAAAGTGGACAAGTGATAATCCCGCCTTGGCTTCCCAGCCTTACTACAACTGCCACCAGAGCCCCCCAACATTTAGAAAACTGTCACACGTTTTTCCAAACTGCATGCTCAAACCCTGCTTGTGATGACCCCTCACTCCTCTCTCACAGTTCTGCTTTGGTTTCCCGATCTCACTACAACTGCCACCAGAGGCTCCTGGCAGCACACAGAACTGTCTAGTAACAAAAATGGACACAAGCATTTATTCAAAAAGCTGCCTACTTACAAACTCCACAAAGGACTCTGTTCCACTCGGGTTTCCCCCGGAGCTTCAACAACTGCCGCTACTCCCCCCAGCAGTCTGCTCTCTCCTTGTCCACCGGTAACTAAACTGTAGGAAACAAAAAAGTAGATCAATTATGTTATTTTAAAATAAAACAAAAACAAAAAGAAAAACAATGAGAGCTGTAAAAAAGCAGTGTCACTAACCCACAGAAACACGGAATCTGTCACCAGAAAAAGAATCACTTGCTCACTAAGTCTGCCCAGATGTTCCCTGTCAAGTCCTTCCCAGCAAACCCTAAATGGTCTTGTGACCCTCCCGCTTCCCTGCTTATTTACAGATATCCCCCATGTCTATGCCACACATGCTTTAAGCTCCCCCACCATTTTTTCACCTCCACCACTACTGCTGTCAGTCTGTTCCAAGTGTCTACTACCCTTTCAGTGAAGTAGTAATTCCTCACATCCCTCTTACCCCCAAGCTTCATCACATGCCCCCCATCCAGGTGGTCTTTCTCATTTGAAGGAACCCCCTTGCACCCTGTTTACCATTGTTAGTGCGTGTGGGTTTCCGTCATGTCCCTGTTGAGCTCCTCTCTTTTAGGGTGTACATGTTGAGAACCCAGTCTATCCTCACAGGGCTTTGGTGCAACCCATACACCATTTTAGTTACTCTTTGAACTGCCTCAACTCTACGGTTTTCTGGGTCTTACTAATGGGTGATACACCTGCAACACCACCACCGCCACCGTTCCTCCTCCTGCTGAAAGTATCCTCCCTATGCACCCTCACATCCTGCTAGTATTACCCACTGCTTTGTAACACAGCCCTGCAACTTTAAGATCATGTAATAACCCCAAGGTTCCTTTCCTGCTTAGTGACTGTCAGTACCACCCCTCAACCCTATAAAGCAGCTGCTGGAGTCCTATGCCCTCGGTGCACGACTCTGAACTTTCTGGCGTTGAACACCAACTGCCATGATCTTGGCCATTCCTCTAGTTTCTCCAAGAGCCATGTGCACTCTCTCTCTGCTCCCTTCTTAGTGCCCACCTTACATATTTTGGTATGGTTGTCTGCAAAAAGGCATTACCTTCTCTGCCAGTTTTTCTGCAGTGTCACTTATGAAGACACTGTAGAAAACCAGTCCCAATACTGAGCCGTGCTGCTCACTGACCCTCAGCTACTACTTTTGTTTTTCACCTGCATCTCTTATCGGCTCCCTTCTGCACCGCAGCACCATCACACTGGCATCGACCAGGACTTGCTCTGCCATAGAATAGATCCAGTATGTGGAGGAGCTGCCTGGGTAGCCAGGATAGTCTCACATGTTCTTCCATCCCCTAGGACGTGAGCAGCAAAGGTGCACAAGCATGTGCACAGATGTGCATGGTGAAGCACCATCCAACATCTTCCCACCCATGAGTTGCTCCCGACTGCACTGCTAACTTGTGGTTACTCAGTTGGCAGTACAACAGCGGAGCTGGCAGTTCTCCCTCCCTGGAGGAGAGCATCTCCTAGATCACTTGATCCTCCTCCTCCTCCTCCCCCCTCAGTGAGCCCCCGACAATGAGAGCTCGTTCTTGAACTTGGGTCACCTGTGCCTCGGGCTGTAGCACTACCACTGAGCTGAAGGGCTGTCTCATTAAACCAGTTTCTATTAAATTCACCACTTTGGATCCCCCAGGCTGCTCATTCCTTAATCACTCTCCTGAAGGGCACTATGTTGAAGGCCTTACAGTCCAGTTAGCAGCACACTGCTTCAAGGCAGCTCTCTCACAAACAGCCCACAGACAAATAGAAGTGCAGAGTGTCAGTTCTTTAGGATCCCCATTGTCGTACCTCCTAAAAACAAGGTCATTAGCACATAGAGCTCCACTCTGGAATGCTAGCTGAGACTGTTGCTAATCTGCTGTAACCTTCTGCTAACCTCTCACTCTCCCCACTGACTTGCTGCACGTCATCCTCCAATAGCCCACTGCCTTCTCCCACTTCCCTTTTCACCTGCCTGGCTCCCATCTCCCTCACACATCTCTCCCCCGGCTCTCTTGCCTGCCCTCTGTACCTCCTCTGTCCCCACTCCTACTCACCCCTCACCCTCCTTCTGCCCCTAATACCTCCACTACTTCCCCCTCATCTCTGTACATACCCCCCACATGTCCACCCCTGTGTAATCTTTACTATCTGCTACCTCTGCCTCCTTCCTTCCATTGCCCTGACACTCCACCCTCTGCTCCACCCTCAGTCACTCCCGCTCTTCTTCCCCTCCCTCCTACCCTGCTTACCCTTATGACAAGGTCCCCCGGGGCTGATTCCCTACTCTCCCCCTTCACTGCCCACCTACCAACTAGGCCTACTGGGCTGATCCCCCGTCTCTCTCCTAGCTGAACAATCCGCTACCCACTAAGCCATGTGTGTTTCTCTTCCCTCCTTATGTCTGTTCCTCCTATTTACCCCACTCCCCATTGTGTGCCACTATTGTCCATAAAGGATTGTTGCTGTATGTCATCCATCGTATGTGTGAAACAGTTGTTTGTAACTGGATGTTGCCTGGCCCTTTGCCTATCAGAATAGATTGCTTAATGTACTGCCTTATCACCACCATTCATTGTAAATGTTGCTAGCAGCATACTCTGTACCTCTCTGTAACTTCCTTGACATGGAACCTATGTAGAGATTCTAGCTCAATTAGTGTCTCCCAAGATTTTCAATAAAAAATACTATTTATGCCAATTTAAAGCAAACAAATGGTAACCTACCTGTTGCTTTGGTATGTCATGTCGGATTTATCTGTGGTTCAAGAAGAAGTGAACCTAAAAAAGAGGATACATCATAAAATATTATTCAGACACAAAGTTTATTTCAAATTCATGTAGCCACAGCAAGACTACTTGTGCTGTTCCTACTGCCACACAATATGCATGACAAATCTGTTCCTGTACAGTTGGGTCAAATGGTAGAGGGGAATCAGAATGGGGGCACCAGCAGTAAGTATGGTTGGATCTTTTTTTCTTTTTTTCTCAATAAATAATTTCATTCCTCGGCAGCAGAATGCAATGACCTGAGCACGGTGTTGAGAAGCAGAGCTAGTAGCATCAATGGGTTGGAGCCAGTGGCAGTAGGTCAAGCCACAATAGAGCAGTTTGGGAAAGATCCCTTCCACCAACTTCTCAGAAGAAAGACCACAGAAACATGCAAATTGATGCCAGATAAGGACGGTGTCCAGGTTCCCCACCACCCTCTGATCCCTGGCCTTGGTAAAATTAAGGCTATCCCTGGTGCCTAGTGCCCCCACCTCCGATCTCCAGCCCTGGTAGAAGTAAAGATCAGGAGTTGATAGGAGGCCTGTGCCAGTCCTGGTTCCTAGCTGTCCAGAGTGCCATACACTAAAGAAAGTGTGGTGGGACAGGGTTGTTGGATGTGAATTAGAGGGTAGGAAGGGAGCTGTTTGCGGAGGGGCAGTGGACCAACAGGGTATACTCTAGAAAAGGGCAATGGGTGGGGGGAAGGGTGACCCAGTGGATCATCAGGATATTATACCATTACAAGGACCAGGAGATTAGGGTGGATGACTGAAGCCCCCCTGCCTTTGGAAGGGCACAGCTAAGCACCGAATTAAGTGGAAGTTTTTGGTGACTGTAAACAACTTTGTAGGGAGTTGTTCAGTACCACCAAAAGTACTTCCACTGCACTAGTATTCTAGAGTAGACAGCCTCATTTACATAGAAGCAGTGTATTGCAGCGCCTTGGCTTAGAAGTGCACAGGGCTGCATAATACCTGCAACAGGTGTGCTGCCATTGTAGTCTTTTCTTTCTAGCAGTGAAAAGCTTCATCAGTTGATGGCTATAAAGAGAAAATATTGACCCTGACGGATGAACAATGACCAACAATAGTTATGACTATTGGTATTCAATAGTTTGTCCCGAGGAGTCAAGATTTTTCCATTATATACCCTACAAATTCAGGTCTGACCATCATAGCCACCATTATTTGGTGCCTGGAGGGCCAGCCCCATGGTGCTGAGTGTTGAAGCATTGGCGCCACACCTCGCACTGTGCCAGCGACCCAGGTGGGGGAGGCCAAGGAGCAAGATCAAGCCGTGACAAGGCAGCTCTCTCCTACTAGAAGGGACTGGAGGCTCCCTAGCCACTGACTGGCCACCAACTAATGGAGGATGGAAGGGGTCGCCGACTGGGAGATCCGGCGATGGCCATAAGGGGTGGAAAGGGATTGAGCTGGCATCACGGGGCATGCGTGCGCCTCCACGCACGTGACACCTGTGTGCTGGGGCCCTAGGGAATGGGAGAAAATAGGCACAAAACCAGAAAAACTATAAGTAAAAAAAAAAAATCTGGTGCTTGGATGAACCGCCACACCACATGGCCAGCCACCCTCCACACCACTGGATCACCCTTCCAGGAACCAGATCAAGCTCTCCTCTCCAGCCCACAATCCACCCTTTCTGCCCTAGCTTTCCACAAGTTGGGCATACTCCGGAGCTACACCACCCTACAGCCCAGCTGCTTCTCTCAGGTGACCAGCCTTCCTGTATCCGGACCAGCATCCAGATTTGTTTCAATTCCATTGCGCTACCAAGGTGATCACTGTGGTACCATGTGTCAGTGGTAGCATAATGGGGCACTTGCAGTGTTAATAAAATGGTTTTATTCCATGCCTTAAGCTGGTGGTACCACAATGGTCATGCAGCATGGTATCACAATGGTCATGCAGCATGGTACCACAATGGTCATGTAGCATGGTACCACAGTGGTCATGCAGCATGGTACCACTGTGGTCATGCAGCATGGTACCACAGTGGTCATGCAGCATGGTACCACAATGGTCATGCAGCATGGTACCACAATGGTCATGCAGCATGGTACCACAATGGTCATGCAGCATGGTATCACAATGGTCATGCAGCATGGTATCACAATGGTCATGCAGCATGGTACCACAATGGTCATGCAGCATGGTATCACAATGGTCATGCAGCATGCTATCACAATGACCTGCTTAGGTCGCTGGTGTCACAATGACCACATTTTAGGGGGGAAACCTGCTAGTGGAGTGATCCAAAAGAATAATTAACAGACATCCAACAAGATCAGACATCTACACATCTTTAATGTAGCTGCCATCCAACATCAGCCTATCACCAGCTGTGCATTGGGAATCCCACCAAAGTTATCCATACACCAGTCATGCCCCTAGTCTATCCTACATGCTGTCCACCTAGCCTCACAACATGGTGCCGAAACATGTAGCTTTAATGCAGTAACCCTCCTTGTTCACATGGAAAGCACAATGTGACCCTGTGGGACACACTTTCTCCCTACAAAAATGAAAACAATAAAGTAAATGGCCCTGGTTCTACCTTTTCCCAGATGTAGGAGAAAGGTCTTCCTGGGAGTGCAGACAGTTTCTGTAAATCCCGGCACTGCCACCATGAGTTACTCCAGTGACATCTCCTCGAAACACAACTAACACAGCAGCTCAGCTGAGAAGTGACTTTCCTTTAGCATGGTATCCTCTACTTTGCTGCAGGTGGGGCAAGAATTATTAGAGATCACGACCCCATGCCCCCCTTTACACTGTCATATCCATCAACCCCATGCAAGTCATCAAACCAATGGACCCTATAACGTCATGTACCCTGTCACACCTCACAATCCCATACCCCCATGAATGCTGTCCTTCCATGCCCCATGAATACTGACACCTCAGGATTCCATACCCTCATGCCCGTACAGGAGATGGACAGTAGAGAACCCCTGGCTGGGAGCGACCAGAGCACAGTGTGGTTCAGTATAGACATGGGTAAGGAGGACATCCTCACTAAGATCACAGCGTTAGATTTCAGGAAAGCAAACCTCAAAAGAGGAGGAGAGAAGAGACTAAGGAGGACCCGAGGAGCATAGACGAGGGCATGAAGGTGGGCAGAATATCGGGCACCATTAGGGAAGCTATTCAGCAGGCAACAAGCAGCTGCATAAAGATGAGGGGCACGACTGCCATGCTGGTTTTATGGGGAAGTGGGCAGAGTTGTCATAGATAAAAAGGCAGCCTATGAGAAATAAAAACAAAAAACAAAAAAAAACAGCAATGAGGGATGAAGAAGAGTACCAGAGGCTAGCCAAGATAGCAAGAAGGAGTACAGCACACCAAAGCCCAGAAGGAGCTCCAAATAGCAGAGGGAATAAAGAAAAGTGAGAAGGCATTCTTTCTCTATAATAATAATAATCTATTTTTATAACGCAATTCAGTAATCAAAGCACTGTACAAAATTTATCAATAAAAACACATTAAAACAAACAGAATAAAACAATCCAATTTCAGAATACATACCGATATAATTAAGACAATTTTATGGTATTCCTGAAAGCAAGGTGGAGCAGATCGGTCTTTAGGGCCGTCTTGAAGCTCCCCATGATCAGGCACTCATGAATCTGATGAGGTGGAGAGTTCCACAGCATCGGGGCAGCATACATAAAAGCTCAAGACCCAGAAGTCTTTAACCGTACCCTGGGAAACTAACAACCCCTCGCCAGCTAAGCGGAGTGGATGGCTGGGGCAGTAAGGATCTACATAAAGGAAAAGACGGACAAAAAGGATGGCATCGTCAGACTTAAAAAAAAGAACTGATGGGTTACAGAAGACAGTACAAAAGCAGAGGTATTAAATGAAAACTTTTGCTCTGTCTTTATAAAGGAAAGGGAGGGAGTAATACCACAAACCGGATAAGGGAGGGAACGGAGGGTACCCAATAGGAATCATAGGGACAGAAAGAGTGAAGGTGGATAGACAAATCCTTGGGTCCAGATGCAATACACCCCAGGATGCTAAAAGAGTTGGCAGAGGAGCTGGCAGCCGCACTGACAATTTCTTCAATAGGTCTCTTGATAAATGGGAACAGTACCAGTAGAATTGAGAACAGCACATGCAGTGCCACTCCACAAGAGTGGACCCAAGGAGGACCTGGGCCACCATAGACTAGTCAGCCTGACCTCGACAGTATGTAAATTCATGGAGAACATACTGAAGGAGGGGCTACTCAGGTACTTGAAGAAGATTTGTCTGCAGGACAAGAAACATAGGTTTGTTGCAGGCAGATCATATCAGATAAACTTGATAAGTTCTTCGATGGGGTCACAAGGGCAGTGGACAAATGCCAGGCAATACACCATTTACCCGCACTTTGGTAGGCCTTCGATTCTGTGCCACACAGAAGGTTGATAATAAAACTGAAGGACCTGGGGTGGGGGAGAAACTGGTAAGATGGATTGAAAATGGGTAAGTGGCCAAACACAGAGGGTAGTTGGGGGAGAAGGGAGTTCTCAAGCACTAAAAAGGGCACCAGTGTGGTCACACAAGGGTCAGTGTTGGGGCCAGTATTGTTTGACATCTTTATTAGAGACATTGGAGAAGGTATTCAAGGCAAGATGTGCCAGTCTACAGAGGACACCACACACTCTGTGGGAGAGTGGATTCCCAGGAGGGGATACAATAGCTAAGGGAGGACTAAGCATGACTGGAGAGATGGTCAAGAATATGGCAGCCTGGGTTCAATGTGAAAAAGTACGAAGTGATGCATATTGGGGCCAAAAACCCAAGGACAGAGTACTACATATGGAAGGTTCAGGAAGCAGCTTTGGAAAAGGACCCGGAAGTGGTAATTACTAGTGACCCAAAACATTCCGCTCAATCCTGAAAGGCTGTGACGAAGGCAAATAGGATGCTTGGATGTAATGCAAGAGGTTTCAGTAGCAGGCAGAGTGAGGTTATTTTGCCATTGTACAGGACATTGATAAGACCACATGTGGAATACGGGGTGAAGTATTGGCATCCATACCTTAAGAAGGACATTAACATGCTGGAGGGGAGCCAGAGGAGAGCAACTCAAATGATCATGGGGCAACAGGACAGGTCATATGAGGAGAGGCTAGGAGCCCTGAAGATGTGCTCCCTGGAAGAGAGGAGGGAGAGGGGTGACATGATAGAGACCTTCAAGTACATGAAGGGAGTAAAGAGACAGGAAAGAGAGGGCCTCTTCAGTAAGAGAGACAATGCCATCACTATGGGACATAGCCTAAAACTGATGGGGTAGATTCAGAATGGATGTAAGGAAGAATTGTTTTTTTTTTTTGTTACAGAATGAGTGGTGTCTGCTTGGAATGAGCTGCCAGAACAGGTGGTGGAGACAAAGACTGTGGGGTCTTTCAAGACAGCTTAGTACAAACATAGAGTGAAGTCATGGGACCAAGACAGGGGAAAGGGAGGGGGGCTAGGTGGGCAGGAGGGGGGACAGGGTCACTAGTGTAAATGCAAGACCAGGACCCTGCATCAATTCAAGTAGACTCGATAGACCAAGAGGTCTTCTGCTGGCTATTTTCATATGTTCTTATATTGTCACATCCATCTACTGACCATGTGCCTCCATTCACGCTGTAGCTGGCACTCGCGACTAGGGATCAAGGGTGCGCCAACAAATACAAATGAAGTAAATCCCATGCAAAGAACGAAAGTTGCGCAAACCTCAGTGAATCCAAGTTCGAGACACAATGTTCATTTGCAAAAAAAAGAGCAGAGTGCTGCTTTATTTGATACAAAACCATGGTGCCAAGGGCAGTTGCTCGAGTTTGTTCGAGCAACTGCACTTGACTCCATGGTTTTGTATCAAATAAAGCAACACTCAGCTCTTTTAGCAACCAACTCTGTAGCCGGCCCGCCGCGCAGCGGTGGATTTCCGCCATGACGCCGCGCGACCCGGTTCGGAACGGATCCGGCCGCCGGAGGGCCGGGCCGGGGAGTAGGGATCGAGCGTCCGGCGGGCAGCTCTCCTACTCCGGGGGGAGGGTGTGGGCAGCTATCGGTGCAATAGGGACCCCTGGTGGAGACCGGAGAGTTCCACGCAACCGACGCTCGACGTGGGGGGGGAGGCTGGGCGGACGCTGGCGTCATTGCATGTCCCCGCCTCCTTACGGGGAGGAAAATTAGGTGGAAAATGGAAGGCGGGCAGGACCACCGATCTATGAAGCCCTCCCTGGAGAGCCTCCCATTGCCGCCGTAGCTGCGGGACCCCGACCAGTTACAGTTCCGGAGTCACAAAGGTGGCCCGCGGCCCCACCCTCCGGGGGGCAAGCCGGGGGTGACTGTGGGTCCCCAGCAGCAATTGACGGCGGTGGAGGTCTCTGGGGGCCGTGACCAGGGCGGATGGCCCCGGTGGTCCTGCCAGAAAAAGGGCAAAAAAAAACAAAAACTCTGTGTCTCGAACTTAGATTCACTGTGGTTTGTGCTACTTTCATTCTTTGCATGGGATTATTTTAACCTACTGTGCCACATGGCAGATTACACAGAACTAGAGAGAAGACTAGAATGGCAATGCCCCTCATTGTTTCCAGGTGCAAGTACACTGAGCATGGTGTCATGTTGTGGATGGCAGTAAGAACCGAAAGCGTTACTTATCTGGAGTATGACTGCTGTGAGCCCTTACACGGACTGGTTGAATTACAATTCCTTTTTTTTTTTTAAATGTTCTTTCTAGGTGTGTGGTCCTGCAGATGACAAGCTGATGTGTGGGTTGTTAATTCTGGATAAAGTCCACGAGACACCTCTTGCTTGTCTCCCTCCCCAGTGCCACAGAGCAAGCTCCCTGCTTGAAAAGCTACAACATGTGCATATAGACACAAGGAGAATATTAAATATAATGATTATACTAAGTGTGTGCATTATTCTTTGCTCAACTGTTGTGATAACGCCACTTGCACTTCCTGCTGTATTTTCCTTACAGTCAGGGGATACAGCAGCAGCCTACATCTCTCACTGACAGTATCCCCACTCTTTTGCTGCACCTGCCCCTCAGCATCTCCTAATGCGCCTGGCATTCTTTAGGTCGAGACTGTTCTCCCTGATACTACATAATCAGCCCCTGCATGCCAGCAACAGCTCTACTCCTTCCAATTCTGCCCCTCCCCCCCACAAAGAGGCCAACCTGTTTTCCTGCCGGACAAATTCTGTGTTGTTGCCTGGAACCAGGTGCCAGCCCAGGCTTAACTCATACCCTGCACACCCTCTCCGAGGTAGCATTCCAGCATAAACAAGGGGTCACTATGAGCGTGTTACCCTACTCAACCCCCTCAGTGCACCTGGAGCAGCAACACTCAGCACCGTGTCTCAGCTACCTGGCATCATGCCATACTGCTCTTCAAACAGGTCACAGACAAAGCTTGCCTACTGTCACACCAATTGGGCAAACAGTAGCCAGCGCAAGAGAGGTATCATTAGGGGTACCCCAAGGATCAATATTGGGGGCCCTACTCTTCAGCCTCTTCTTAAATGACCTTCCCACAGCCTGCGACACCAAACTCATACTATATGCAGATGATTCTGTGCTCCTGAGCAGCAGCACATCTCAGGCTGCCCTACAATCTGAGCTGCAGAACTCCTGCTCCAAACTCGAGGACTGGTTCTATAGTCATATGTTCCTACTAAACTACAAGAAAACAAAGGCCATGCTTTTATCCAGCCACCACAACAAAAATAAACACCGCCCCTCATCATCTCCAACTCATGCAGTGAGCCGCTGGAACAAGTCCACTCGTTTAAGTATCTGGGGGTCATAATAGATGATACCCTCATGGCTGCGCACCATGTTGACTCTCTGGTCAAGACAGTCAATACCAAGACTGGTGTCCTGTACAGGCACAGGCAATACCTCTCTCTGGGGGCCCTCTACAGCTCCATCATATCTACTATTGACTATGGACTAGTGGTCTATGAGGCGGCAATGCATACAGCGCTCTAGAGGGTTCAGACTACACCCAACAAAGCCTGCAGACTCACCCTGGATGCTGAGCGTGGCACGCACACCTGTACTCTGTACAAACACGCAAATTGGCTGTCATCAAGGAACAGAGTCAAATTCCAGACTTGCATCCCAGGGAAGAAGGCTCTATTGGGTAAAACACCACCTTGTGTAGGCAATTTGATCAAGGCAGCCAACTCTTTACAGATCACCAGTGGGAGGACTAGAGGGGCCTTGGCTATCCCCTTCCATCGCACCTCACTTGGGCAACGTGCATTTGCCTACTGGGCCACCCTGTGGATGAATGAACTCCCCGGGCACCTCTTGGACACCAGTTGTCTGGCCCAATTCAAAACTGACCTCAAACAGCACCTGATAACACTCCAAGTGCACCTGCCCCTACGTCCAGCCACACCCGCTCTCTCTGCCCCCACCAGTAAGCACTAGGCAGGCCTCAGGTACCCCCTTCCTCTCTCCCTTCTCATGACTTGCCTCAGCAATCCATTCGCGTCATGCTCCTTTGGCACCCGCCACCCCATCTTTCCCCCTCCCCAACTCCCAGTCCCGTGAAATTCCTTAACAGTCACTACTAATGCAAGCTGCCTGACCATGCCCCCTCACATCCCACCATTTACTCTAGCACGTCTTCTCCACTCAGCCTCCCCTCACCCCCCTATTTCTGGCCATGGTGGAAAATCAGCTTCTGCTGGCCTTCATCGTCCTTCTTCCCCCATCCTTCACCGACACCGCAGTACATACCTCTCTCTTGTACCTCCTTTCTTCACCCCACTGCCCGCTATCCCCATCCCTCTGAACTTCTGACAAGGCACTTTGTGGCTGCTTATCCCACCCATAAAGTGTTTTTCTTGATATTTAACTTGTACCGGTGTTTTGAGTTATTCTGTAAGTTCTGAATCCAAGCTGTATCGTTCATTGTAATGTACCTTCATTTTCTCCAATTGTACTTTGTTTTGCAATCAAGGACGTGGAACCTTTGTAAAAGGGCTTGCACTCAAAGGTCTTTTCCGAATCACTAAATAAATAAAATAAAATAAAAAAATGTTTTACTCAAGGGGCTACCTCTGCCCATGGTGGAAAATCAACTTCTGCTGGCCTTCATCAATGAGAAATGCCAGACCTTCTAAACTTTGGAAGATGACCTAAACCTGGGAGGAAGGCGAAGACTTACCATCGTTAAAAATTTACTCAGGGCTGTCCCACAAATTTTTGTTGGCACTGTGATGGAAAGCCCCTTAAACTGACAGATCTGTTTTGGTTCAAAACATTTCTTCCCTCAGGGTTAGAAAATGCCGTGTGGTAACCTGAATGCACCCACATTAATTTTGTTGCATTCCTGCTGAATGCGGCATTCTGATTCCTGATGTTCCACTGCAAATGCATTAAACTGATAGGTGGGTAATGGGTACAGGTAATGCAAAGGGTGCAGGAGACAGGTAAGGCACAGTTATGGCTACATCATTATAGCTTGCCTACCTAGCAGAGAAAAGAGATCTCTTACCGTGGTACTGAGGAGAATGCGATGGGTGTCTCGGAGTAATGTCCAATCATACCTGTCAAAAAAAAAAAAAAAGCCATGGGTCACAAAGGATCCATAGTTCTTCATGAACAAAATAGGACCAACAGGGAAACTTAAACATAAGCAATACTTATCTGATGTGTAGGGAGTGTGTGTCTTGTCAGGCAAGGGTCAATATCCTCTCAGACCTGTAGAAATAAAAGGAAAAAAAAAAGGATTAGTATAAGGAAAAAATAAAAGTAAGATTAAAGACAAAGTTCCAGAGAGGTACAAGAGCTACAGGGAGAACATAAATATTTCATACATGAGCCTGGTGCTCCCTGGTTCAAATCCCACCAAGGTCACTGGCTCAGGATATAACCTTGGGAATGTCACATGACCTCTCAGCTTTAAAACTGGGTTAAAAGGGCTTGGCCCGCTAGCACAGCAGTAGCGCTACTGCTTGCGACACCAGCAACTCAGGTTCAGTAACGAGCCTGGGCTGCTGGTGGACTGGCTAGGGGAGAAGGATCGCGCACCCGCAGGGCCGATCTCCTTCTGTGGGAAGGGCGGGCTGCAGTCCTCGCTGCTATTCAGCCACCTTGGTGACCATGGGTGGTGGTGCAGTTGAGGAAGCAGTAAAGATGGGAGGGGCGGATGTCAGCTGAGGGCCTGAGCGAAGGCATGTCTCAGCATGCCCTCATCTCATTGGCCCTCCTCGAGCACGGATGCCGGCAGGGGGCAGGGACCAGAAACACAGGAAAATACCTCATGGTCATGCCAGCAGACTGGCCTCAGCATCGGTGACTGGGGGAGCCTGAGAAGAAGCACCAAGTGCCTGCTCCCCGGAGATCCAGAGGGATTGGGGGAGTTCCCTCTGCCTCACCTGGGGGGTTATCCAGTGCTAAGCATGGTTACTGGAGAGGAGCACTTAATGGGGGCAGGTGTTCTCGGGTCCTCCCAGCACAGCCTGTGTGGTGCACTGGGGATCCCAATGCAAGGGGGCATAAAGAATAAGTAATAAAAAAAAAACCTGGGTTACAAGGGGTGTCATTGTGAACAGGTCAGCGGAGTAGACAAGATGTAGCCTTAGAAGTGTAGGCCTTCATTTTGATGCAATAATTTTAACATAATAGGCCTTCATTCTGCTGCACATGGATACCACCTGACCCACACAGCATGTATCAACAGTTGGGCCTTCAAGGGTGGTTGGATGAAAATAACTGATGCCACACATGCCCCAGCCTCCAGTCCAGGGCAAACGAGCAAAGGTACAGCAATGAACCAAAAGCAGATACAGTTCCAGCGAAGTTCGCAGTGCACATGGCACCCAACAATGATAGCAATAATAAAAGTGGCTCAGTGTGGAATCGGTGGTGCATGTGGCACAGCAAGTGGTGGCATTGTGCATATAAACAGCAAGCTGGAAACTGTGCAAGTGGCACCGTGTGGTGATGACAGTGTACATGGCACTGAGTTGGCAGTGCATGCAGCAATGCAGTGATGACAATACATGAGTCACTGCATGATGTTGGCAGAGCACGTGGCACAGCATGGAGTCAGCATGGCATATGGCACTGTACAGAGAAGGTGATGCATGTGACAGTGCAGTGGCGGTAGTGTGTATTGAACAGTGAGGGGGTGGCAGAGCACGTGGCACAGCACAGAGTCAGCATGGCATATGGCACTGTACAGAGATGGTGATGCATGTGACAGTGCAGTGGCGGTAGTGTGTATTGAACAGTGAGGGGGTGGCAGTGAACGTGGCACAGCACGGAGTCAGCATGGCATATGGCACTGTACAGAGATGGTGATGCATGTGACAATGCAGTGGCGGTAGTGTGTATTGAACAGTGAGGTGGTGGCAGTGAACGTGGCACAGCACGGAGTCAGCATGGCATATGGCACTGTACAGAGATGGCGATGCATGTGACAGTGCAGTGGCGGTAGTGTGTATTGAACAGTGAGGTGGTGGCAGTGCACGTGGCACAGCACGGAGTCAGCATGGCATATGGCACTGTACAGAGATGGCGATGCATGTGACAGTGCAGTGGCGGTAGTGTGTATTGAACAGTGAGGTGGTGGCAGTGCACGTGGCACAGCACGGAGTCAGCATGGCATATGGCACTGTACAGAGATGGTGATGCATGTTATAGTGTAGTGGCGATAGTGTGTATTGAACAGTGAGGGGGTGGCAGTGAACGTGGCACAGCACGGGGTCAGCATGGCATATGGCACTGTACAGAGATGGTGATGCATGTGACAGTGCAATGGTGGTAGTGTGTATTGAACAGTGAGGTGGTGGCAGTGAACGTGACACAGGTTGGAGGTGGTCCAGAGGAAGGCAACTAAAATGGTCCAGGGTCTGCAACAGAAGCCATATGAAGAGAGACTACGAGAGCTTAAACAGTGAGGGGGTGGCAGTGAACGTGGCACAGCACGGAGTCAGCATGGCATATAGCACTGTACAGAGATGGTGATGCATGTGACAGTGCAGTGGCAGTAGTGTGTATTGAACAGTGAGGTGGTGGCAGTGCACATGGCACAGCACGGAGTCAGCATGGCATATGGCACTGTACAGAGATGGTGATGCATGTGACAGTGCAGTGGCAGTAGTGTGTATTGAACAGTGAGGTGGTGGTAGCGCACGTGGCACAGCAGAGTCAGCATGGCATATGGCACTGTACAGAGATGGTGATGCATGTGACAGTGCAGTGGCAGTAGTGTGTATTGAACAGTGAGGTGGTGGCAGTGCACGTGGCACAGCACGGAGTCAGCATGGCATATAGCACTGTACAGAGATGGTGATGCATGTGACAGTGCAGTGGCGATAGTGTGTATTGAACAGTGAGGGGTGGCAGTGAACGTGGCACAGTACGGAGTCAGCATGGCATATGGCACTGTACAGAGATGGTGATGTATGTGACAGTGCAGTGGCAGTAGTGTGTATTGAACAGTGAGGGGGTGGCAGTGCACGTGGCACAGCACGGAGTCAGCATGGCATATGGCACTGTACAGAGATGGTGATGCATGTGACAGTGCAGTGGCAGTAGTGTGTACTGAACAGTGAGGGGGTGGCAATGAACGTGGCACAGCACGGAGTCAGCATGGCATATGGCACTGTACAGAGATGGTGATGCATGTGACAGTGCAGTGGCGGTAGTGTGTATTAAACAGTGAGGTGGTGGCAGTGCACGTGGCACAGCACGGAGTCAGCATGGCATATGGCACTGTACAGAGATGGTGATGTATGTGACAGTGCAGTGGTGGTAGTGTGTATTGAACAGTGAGGTGGTGGCAGTGAACGTGACACAGGTTGGAGGTGGTCCAGAGGAAGGCAACTAAAATGGTGCAGGGTCTGCAACAGAAGCCATATGAAGAGAGACTACGAGAGCTTAAAGAGCCACCGATGCCTCGAGAAGACTTTCCAAAACATAATAGTTGGGACACAAAGCAGCCTATATATTTCTCATCGGCTGTGTATTTCTTATCCCCATTACTTATTACTGAGGTAATTTGCCTCAAAAACAAGATAGTTGTTTCTTGAGGGTTCATTTGCTCCTATTGCTTCTTCCCAACCCAATGTCATAATATTCTGCTTGTGACATCACAGTTATTCCCATGGCAGCAGACTGTGATGCAACAACAGGGCATTACGATTTCAAGTTGGGAATAGTCTATAGAGGCAGATGAACTCTGAGGCATAAATATCTTGTTTTTTTGTGGTAATTTCTTCAGTAATAAATAATGAAGAGGAGAAATCTATACAAGGTATATGAATACAAACCGACTTGTGCCTAAATGTGTTTTCCAAAGTTATCCCAAAGGCGTCAGCTGCTCTTTAATATGTATACCGTCGAGGAAGGGGGGGGCATGATAGAAACATTCAAGTACCTCAAGAGAATCAACAAAGTCCAAGAGGGTAGCATCTTTCAGAAAAAGAGATGTGCAAGAACAAGGGGACACAATTTGAAGATAGTGGGGGGCGACTCAGGGCAGCATAGGAAATATTTATTTACTTTATTTATTTATTTATTTATTTTACAGAGAGAGTGGTGGACGATGGAACAGCCTTCCTGAGGAAGTTGTGGGGGTCAAGAACAGTGGGGGAATTCAAGAATGCATGGGACAGCCATAAGGCAATTATAGTGGGGAGTAGAAGGAAGTAGGCTGTTGATAAACTAGAATCTGCAGCTTATCCAGTAGGTAGGGAAATGGGCAGATTGGGTGGGCCAAGCAGTCCTTATCTGCCATCAAAGTCTACATTTCTGTGTACAATAGATACATATATAGATCTATATAAATAATGGTCAGGGGAGTGCACATTGCACAGCGCAGAGCCAACAGTACTAGCCTTATCAGTTGAGGGCTACAGAGGGGAAATATTTACACTAATGGATGAACTGACAGACCGTTGTTTTGACTACTGGAAGTCAATAGTTCATCCGAGAAGTCAAGTTTT
This sequence comes from Neoceratodus forsteri, assembly GCA_016271365.2. NCBI lineage: Eukaryota > Metazoa > Chordata > Ceratodontiformes > Ceratodontidae > Neoceratodus > Neoceratodus forsteri. Next base: position 544,191,779 of record JADMNL010000023.1, read on the forward strand.
CCCATTGTACTGTATATCCTAAGAATTCCAGTCCGACCCCTACCCCCACCATCCGGTACCCAGATCAGCCTCCTCCCACCCAGAGCCAACCACCCTCCTCTCTGCTAGATCCCCCTTCCAGACACCAGACCACCCTCCATGCAGCTGGACAACCCTTCTAGCTCCAGCCTCTCCACGATGAAGAAGAAGAATTTATTTATTTATTTATGTAATTGTTTCACCAGGAAAGGCACACTGAGCAAAACGATGCTCGTCTCCCGGTGCAACCTAGGGGAAGGGTACATAGGGAGGATAACACGCAGGTTATCACTTGATAATAAACAGTTATGCAGTAGAGAATGGAATACTCGATTACCACATACAGTCAGCTAAAAGTATATAGTAGAGGACATACATACATACAATTTGCAGTACAGATTATTTATAAGCCAGCTCCCAGGGTTAGGGCGGTGCCACTGGTCAGACAGAGGAAATTTTGGGGGGGCATAATTTATTGGGTGCAGGTACAGTTTACCATGAGGTAGTTTTCCAGTGCAGTTGAAAGGGAATGGGTAGTAGAAAAGTGACGAATTTGTGGGGGGAAAGCATTCCAGAGTTTTGGGAATTGGTGTGAGAAGGCTGTTTGTCTGGCAGAGGTCTTTCGTCTGGGAATATTCAGTAGCGGGTGTCAAGGGACCGGAGGGGCATGAGGGTGGGTGGGGCCGACAACAGTAGGGAGGAGAGGTAGGAGGGGAGGGCGCTAAGCCAGAATTTAGAGACAAACTTGGAGCAGTGCAGCTGTCGGCGATTTTCGAGGGATGGGAAGGCGAGGGAGCGGTAGAGGTCACAGTGATGGGTACGGAGGGGGGCATCAAGGGCGAAGTGGCAGAAAGCGTTGAAGAGGGGTTCTAGTTAAGGTAAGATGGCTTTTGGTGCCGCACTGTAGACTATGTCACAGTAGTCAAATGAAAGGAGGATCATCTTCTGCACTAGTTCACGCCTAGCCGAAAGGGGGAGGCTAGAGTGGTTCCTGTGAAGGGCGCCTAGCTTGGGGCGTAGTTTTTTTAAGATTGCGTCAATGTGGCCCGAGAATGTGAAGTGACGGTCGAGCCATACCCCTAGATCCTGGAAGGAAGCGACGTCCACCAGGGTTGCTCCATCCAGAGTGTGGAAGGAGGGGAGGGAAGGGAGTCGGGATAGTCGCGTCTTGAGCCGAAGGACATGGTGACAGTTTTTTTAGCATTGAGCGAGAGCTGGTGCGACCTGAACCAGTGTTGAATTTTATTGAAGTCTGTCTGGAGGTTGGATGCTGCTTCTTCCGGGGAGGTGCCGGTGGCGAATAGGACGGTGTCATCCGCATACATGTGAATAGATGAAGCTGTGCAGATTTGAGGCAGGTTATTGAGGAAAATGGAGAACAGGATGGGGCCAAGTACTGAACCTTGAGGGACACCAGTAGTCATGGGGAGGGGGGAGGAAATGGCATCTGCAATTTTTACTGTTTGTGTTCTTCCTGAGAGGTAGGCTCTGAACCAGTTAGTGGCTGAGATAGTGAGGCCTGCATCCGAGAGGCTTGTTAACAGCAAGGGCTGGGAGATGGTGTCAAAAGCTTTTGCCAGGTTGACAAATATCGCTGAGGAGATCTGCCCTCTGTCCATTCCGGAGAGGATAGTGTAAGTGAGTCTTAACAAGGAGGATGTAGTGGAGTGGCCGTTCTGAACCCAGACTGAAATGGTGTGAAGAAGTTTGAGTCGGAGAGAAAGGAGGTAAGTTGGGCAAGTACCAGATGTTCTTGTAGTTTGGCAAGGACTGGGAGGAGAGAGATTGGGCAGTAGTTTGAAGTGGAGGAGAGGGGGCCCCCTTTAGGGAGGGGGATGACCACTGCATGCTTCCAGGCCTGTGGGACAGCAGCAGTGGTAAAGGAGAGGTTTAGGAGATTGGCAAGAGGTGTTGCTATGGCTAGTACAGAGAGGTGAAGGAGTTTAGTGTCCAGCCCGTCAGGGGAAGTACCTTTAGTTGGTTTTAGAGTCAGTAGGGCCTTGAGGGCTTCAATTTGTGTGATAGGTCGGAAGGAGAAAGTGCAAGGCTCTAGCATGTTCGGGGCTCCTGCGGTAGGGTCGGGTGGAAAAGTGGGGGGCAGGGAGGAGAGGAGAGTTGAGGCACAAGAGGTAAAGTATGTGTTGAACTCTGCAGCCACTGCCTCTGGGTCAGAGAGGAGTGACTTGTTTACTTTTAGGAGCAGTGTTGGATTTGCAGCCGGAGGGGAGAAGAGGGAATGGATGACCTTCCAGAACTTGGAGGGGCTATTTAGATTTGACTGGAGGGAGGAGTTGAAGTATTCTGCTTTAGCAAGCCGAGTTGCTCTGGTGCACTTGTTACGCAGCACTCGGTACTTGGTGAAATCTTGTGGGAGGCACGAAGATTTATGAAAACGGCTTGCTTTATCGCGGGCATTTTGGCAGGCTATAAGTTCTTGAGTGATCAAGGTAAGTGGTTGCCGTATACCCTAGAGCGACGCAGTGGGGCATGTGTATTCCAGATATTGAGGAACGTGTCATGGAAGTGTGTGAGGGCAGCGTCAATGGAGCAGAGTAACGTAGGAGTTGTCCAGTTTGCAAGGGCTAGGTCTTCGAGCACGGAGGTTAGGTCGAGGGATTTATGGGACCATTGGATTAGAACCCTAGGAGCAGATGTGGGGCAGTGAATTTTCCTGATCGGGTAAATAATGGGGTGGTCACTCAGGGAATCATGGAGAAGACCAGCTTGAATGACCCGGTTGGGGTGGGTGGTGAGTGGCCAGTCTATAAGTGAGTGGTGTTCAGACTTGGGGTTTAGGCGGGTGTGCTCAGTGATGGATTGTGACAGGTTTAGTGCCGCGATGGCAGTATGGGATTTGTTGAGGGAATGAGATAACCAGTTGTGGTTAAAATCCCCCATAATATACAATTCCCGCTTCGAGGATAGGGAGGAGATTTGTGTGAGTAGGTCGGTGACAGGACATACAGGGTGCCAGGCCGGCAGTATACACCGGCTATGTAAATAGGGAGTGAGAAGGGTAGATCCAGTTGAACCAGTAGAAGTTTGTGGGTTTTAGGTTCGGCCTTGGCTAAAACGACAGAGAAGTGTAGTTCGGTCTTAACATAAATGGCCACACCTCCGCCTCTGCTAGCCCTGTCTTGGTGGGTAATGGTGTAACCTGGGATGGAGACCGAGGGCACAGAGATATTTTTGTTTAGTCTCAGTCAGGAAGAAGATGTCAGGGGCATAGTGGGTCGCAAGTACCTGGAGGGAGTCGAATTTGGGGGCTAGGCTTCTTATGTTTAGGTGCAAAAGGTGCAGGCCACGAGGGAGGGGGCTGACACTGGTGAAGGTGGGAGAGGACAAGGTAGGTGGGTGGCCTGGTGCATTTAGTAGGGTGGGAGTATGGTGAGGACCAGGGTTCGAATGTATGTCCCCTGCTGCGAGGAGCAAGAGGGCAATAGTAAGATAGTGTCCTATAAGTTGTAACCACCAATACGTGGTTGAGCGCCGTCTTGTGTGAGTGCACGGATGGCTGTAGTAGGTACTATGGGATGTAAGTAGTTGTAGAATTATCCAAGTGTGCGAGGGATGGAAGAGGAATGGGCAGAGACGCACGCTTGAGTGGATCCACGTTGGGTAGAAGGGAGTGGCGGTTGCAGAGTTAGGTGGGTAGTGGGACCTTGTAAGATCGAGCAGGATTGGAGTTTGCAGTTTAGGGGATGTTTGTGGTAAGTTGGGGAGGAGTAGTGGGTGGCAGATGATTAGGATAGCAAGGGGGGTAGGTAGTGTAGCAGAAGGGACATCGCTGGTGGCATGCAACAAGCAGTGCTCTAGCAGCACAATGGGAGATGGGGGGGAGGGAGTGAAGGAAGAAAAAGTCTGAGCTGAGCACTGGCTGAGGTAACTAGAAAGACAGAAGCTAAAACAGCGACCTCTAATGGCTGATTTATATAAGGAGCAGATGGAAAACCAGGGAGATAGAATTTGAGTCTCGCGAGACCACGATAGTCTCGCGAGCCTGGCCGCTATAACTATAATATCAGCTAAGGGTGGGAGGGTATTGGGGACAAGTGGGGAGCAGTCACGAAGCGACTGCGGGGAACTAGCTTACCTGGAACAGCTGCGTGGTGGAGAAACAGCTGCCAGAGCATTTGCAAGCTTTCGCCGTACCTGGGTAGTTCGGGGGGTTGGGGAGGGCACTTCCTACACAGCCCTCGCGACCTGGGACCCTCAGTGGATCCTTCAGCATATGAGGCAGCAGCACTGAATCAGCATTTGTTACTTGGTTTACTTGGTTTAAAAGGACGAAAGAAGGCTATTGCCCATCAGGATTGTCCCCCACCACCACGGTGGGGAAAGTTATACCCAAGAGTAGTTAGACTCCATCCAAAAATCCAAACCTTTTTTAAAGGATGAAATCGAACTACTTTCCACCAAATGTTGTGGGAGTATGTTCCAAACTTTGGGGGTTCTCACCGTAAAGTAATTTAACCTGTTGTTTAATTTAGATTTAGCCACATCAATTTGTTTATTATGGAAATAAAGGGTTATCCTTCCGCTGGAAAAATTTAAACCACATTGATGCATTAGATCCTGGGAACTGTGAATTTTATATAATAAAAGCAGGTCACCTCTAGTACGTCTTAACTGAAGCGAATGTAACCCAGTTTCCTGAAGTCTACTCCCATAGTCCATTTTGGACAAATATGGAACCATTTTAGTGGCTCTCTTCTTGATTTTTTCTATTCTGTTGATATCTTGCCTTAAATAAGGGCTCCAAAATGGAGAACCATAATCAGAATGTGGCCTCACACAGGCTCTAAACAAAGGAATAATGCATTCCTGAGTCCTTGACACAAAGGATCTTTGAATTTGAGTAAGCATGGCATTAGATATATTAGCTATCCTGGTACAATGGTCGGTTGAGGACAATTTGTTATTGACTTGTGTTCCAAGATCTCGCTCTACTAATGATACCTGAAGGGGAGAATTATTTAAGAAATAAGTCTGTTTGGGATTATTCCTTCCAAAATGCAATACATGTCACTTATCTGGATTGAGTAACATCCTTTTTGAATCTGCCCATTTTCAATAGTTTTTAGATTATTACTAATGGATTCCCTATTTAGTGATGTAAATACAGGCCCTACTAATTTGATGTCATCAGCAAATTTTGAGAGGCGATTGTCAGAGTTAACCTGCAAATCACTAATAATTAGAGCAGGTCCAAGAACCGAGCCCTGCGGAACCCCACTAGTCACACTACGAACTTCCGAAAGTGAGCTATTTATTCTAATCTGCTGTTCTCTGTTATATAACCAGCCAGATACCCAATTAATTATACACTGTGAAAATCCCTGTTTAACCATTTTATCAAGCAGTAAATCATGGGGAACCTTGTCAAAAGCTCTGCTGTAGTCAAGAAGAATTACATCCATAGGGATACCATTATCTAGTCCCATACTAATATAATTATAAAAGGCTACTAGATTGGTGCTACAAAAGTACCCTTGTCTGAATCCATGCTGAGTATGGTCAGTTAAATTTTTTGTATTTGTTTCTTTTTCCAACATTTTTTTTGATGATTTTATACAGTGCTTTTCATACACAATGTATCCCAAAGCACTTTACAAGCAATGCTAGACTGGTATTGAAGTGACAATGTGTGGTGGCGGCCATATCGCACGTTAACACCCACACACAGCCTGGACAATTGCATGAACCGGTGAAAGGGAACGTTGGCCAGGACACCAGGAATGCCCCCTGCTCTTTGCAAAGAGTGCCCTGGATTCTTTTACTTCCACCTGGACATCCACCAGAGCAGCACCAGGATGGGCAGATGGGACCTCAGTTTACTGTATCATCTGAAGGACAGCACACCCCAGCAGTACAAAACCCCCCTAATACTACACTCGGATACCAGTGTTTTAGGTGCAAGTACAATCCCGGTGTGGGACAAGAACCCACGACCTTCTGTTCCAGAGGCGGATGTGCTACCAACTGAGCCATGCTGACAGCCTGATGATGAGCAACCTCACTGGAGTTAGAGAACCACAAAGTCTTCAGACCAGGCTCTTCCCAAGCCGATCAACCTCCCTGCATCCAGACCAACCTGCAACCACATGGCAAACAACCACCATGTAGCTGGAGTACCCCAAGCCTCCTCTCCAACAGACCGGTCTCTGCAGCTGCCCCCCCCAAGCCCTTGGACCAGCACTCCCCCAGCCAACCACTCTACCTAGAGCTAGACCTACCACAAGCCCGTTCCAGCCCACCCAGCTGACCACCAGCTCTGCAGGAGGACCTCCCTTCCATACTTGTACTAGCCCCCCCCCAACTCCCACTACCCTCCCTGCAGCTGGCTCACCCTTTTATGCCCTGGACCAGACTCACCCAGCAGCAACCTTCCCTGCAGCTGGACCCCCTGGGACCATCATTCCTACCAATGGAACAGTCTCCACCAGCTGAGGGCGATAGTGGAAAGTACTGGACCAGCGCTACGCTAGACTCCCGGGAGCTGGACACCCAGATGACCATCCTTCCCAGGAGCTAGACCCACCCTCCCTCCACAGCAGAACCTCCCCCGGACCACCCTTTCTGCAACTAGACCCCCCCCTCCCCAGATCACCCTTCCACAACCAGGGACCCCATACCTCTCAACCTAGTGCAAATACAATGTGAGACACTAACACAAAAACATACAGTACTCCAAAATTCAGACTGAACACAGCACTTTCAGTAGTCTTCAGAAACACCTACACTGATCCCAGCATTATTATTTAATGTAATGGGTTTACATATGCTAAAGTTCTAATTAAATATCAAATGTAAAAGCACAGCTTTCTCACATCAGTTTACAAACAGGATATGCAATCAAATATACATTCCTCCACAAGTACTGTATATAAGGAAATATTTTTCTAAACAACAGTCTGCAGCTTTAAAAACAGAACCAAAAACAAGCACAAGGGTTCCAGCATTACTAATGTAATAAACACAAGCGCATGTTATTAATGAAATACAGTATCAAATGCAAGCAAAAAGCCCGGCCCTCCCTCCCTCTCCTGTTCCACACACACACACACACACACACACACACACTGAAATATCTGCAGTAAATAAATCTTTCTTTCTCAATCTGCTTACTCCAGATTTGCTCAGATAAAAAGCTGTAAAGTTTTTTCTCTAAATATAGTACTTTACCTGCAAACTGGTTAAAATCCATCCGGCTATCCATGTAGAAATTGTTACAGCTCTGAGATGTCCAAGTGTTAACTGATTCAAATATGGAGAGAGTACAGGAAGTCACATGAGGAATTAAATCACATAGATACATAGACAGTGTCGGCAGATAAGGGCCTATAGCCCACCCAGTCTGCAAATTTGAGCTTGTTAGTTCACTTTATGTTTTCCTAGAAGTCTGTTGCCCCTTAACCCTGACCTCCAGAATTCCTTTATGTCTATCCCATGCATTCTTAAGTCCCGTGATTGTTTCAGCCCCCACCACTTCCTCTGGCGGGGTGTTCCACTTGTCCACCACCTGTTCTGTGAAGAAATTCTTTCTCAAGTTTCCTCTGAATCATCCTCCCTCCAACTTCATCCCATGCCCTCTAGTCCTGGAACATCTTTTTCGCTTAAAAATAGTGTATTCCTGCACTCCTTTCCTTCCTGTAAGATACTTGTATGTCTTTATCATACCCCCTGTCTCCCTCCTCTCCTCCAGGGAGTACATATTCAATTCCTTCAACCTGTCCTCATAGGACTTGTGATGCAATCCATGTACCATCTTTGTTGCCCTCCTCTGAACCTTCTCTACCCTGTCTATGTCCTTACGTAAGTAAGGTCTCCAGAACTGTACAGTGTACTCCAGGTGGGGCCTCACTAGTGTCTTGTATAGTGGAATTATGACCTCCCTTTTTCTGCTGGTGATGCCCCTGCCTATGCATCCCAGCATCCTATTTGCTTTACCTGCTGTCTTGTCATGCTGTTTCCCTACCTTGAAGTCATCAGAGATGATAACCCCAAGATCCCTTTCCTGCTTGGTGCATGCTATATCCTCACCCCCCAACTGATATATTGTGCCAGGGTTTTTGTGCCCCATATGCATTATCTTGCACTTCTTTGCATTGAATTTCAACTGCCAAACCCCTGACCATTCTTCAAGTTTCTGCGAGTCGCTTCTCATTCTGTCTACACCCTCTGGTGTGTCTACTCTGTTACAGAGCTTTGTGTCATCAGCGAACAGTGAAATTCTGCCTTCTAGGTCCTCGCAATGTCACTGATGAAGATGTTGAATAGGACCGGTTCCAGCACTGATCCCTGTGGTACCCCACTGGTCACTCTTCCCTCTGTGGAGTGACAGCCATTTACCACCACCCTCTGTGTCCTGCCACCCAGCCAGTTACCTGCCCACAACACTACTGTCCTGCCCACACCCATATTCCCCAGTTTGTGTAATAGTCTTCTATGTGGCATAGTGTCAAAGGCCTTGCTGAAGTCCAGATAGGCCATGTCCACTGCCCTCCCCGATCCACCTCCCTAGTCATCCAGTCAAAAAATTCAACGAGGTTGGTCTGACATGACCTCCCCCTGGTGAAACCATGCTGTCTTGGGTCCTGTAGTCCATTGACAACCAGATGTTCCACCAATCTCTCCTTCAGTAGTGCTTCCATGATCTTCCCCACTACCGAGGTGAGGCTGACTGGTCTATAGTTCCCCGCTTCCTCTTTGTTCACACTTTTGTATAAGGGGACTACATCTGCTGTCCTCCAGTCTTTTGGTACCTCCCCTGCTTCCAGTGATCGGCTAAACAGGATTGCCAGAGGTTCAGCCACCACCTCTCTTCATTCTTTAAGGACCCTGGGGTGCACCCCATCTGGCTCCAATCAACTATTATTACTTCCAGTTCCTTCAGGACCCTTTCTCGTGTAAAGGAACTTGTGTCCATTTCTGCACCATTCCCACCCTTTGTACTCCCTTCAGATCCATTACCCTCCTCTTCCTCAGTAAAGACTGAGCAGAAATACCACTTCAATATGTCAGCTTTACTGTTGTCATCCTCCACGTGGGCCCCATCATCCCCCTTCAGTCTCACTATCCCTGCCTTTGCCTTTCTTTTTTCACTTACGTACCTGTAAAAAAGGTTTTGTCCCCCTCTACCCACTGATTTTGAAATGTGCTTTTCTGTCTGAGCTTTGACGTCCCTTCCTGACCTCCCTTTGCTTCTCCTGGTACTTCTCCCTATCCCCTTCTGCCTGTGTCTTTTTGTATTGCCTGAATGCAATCTTTTTGGCTTTCACTTTCTTTGCTACCTCTTTGGAAAACCATAATGGTCTTCTCTTCCTTTTCCTCTTGCTAACCTGCTTAATGCATAATTCTGTTGTTCTTATAATCCCCATTTTAAATACCTGCCCACTGTTCCTCAACCCCTGATTCTTGTCCCATTCCCTTCATGCCTCTTTCAAGCATCTCCCATTTTCCCAAAGTCTACCTCCACTAAAATCCAGGATGTGTGTTTTGTGTGGTTTGGTTCTGCTCCTTCTGTGATTTCAAACCACAATGACTGGTGGTCACTGTTACCCAGGTGCTCCCCACTGTTACCCCATCACACTGTCCCTGTTTGTGAGTACAAGGTCCAGTATTGCCTTCTGCCAAGTTGGTTCCACTGATTGCTTGAGGAAGGCACCTGAAGAGTCCAGGATAAATCTGCTCCTAGTTGATGCTGCTGCTGGGATGCTCCAGTCCATGTCTGGAATATTGAGGTCTCCAACCAGCACTACCTCACCCTTGCCTGCCATCCTTTGGATTGCTAGCATCAGCTCCCTATCTGTTTCTTCCTCCTGGGCTGGTGGTCTATAGACCACCCCTGTGCTGATGGCTGGCCTCATTTTCCTTTCCAGCTTAACCCACAGTATCTCTCCCCCATTTTATTCCTCCTGGATCTCTATGGCCCTAATGTCATTTTTCACATACAGTGCCACTCCTCCCTTCCTACCTGCCCTGTCTCTTCTGAATATGTTGTAGCCAGGTATAGCCATCTCCCAGTCGTGGTTATCATTACACCAGGTCTCTGTGATGGCCACAATGTCCAGGTTTGACTGCACCATGACAGCCTCCAGATCCTCCATCTTGTTGCTAAGGCTCCTGGCATTGGCACACGTGGCTTTCCATGATTTGACCTCCCTAGACTGCTTAGCTGTTCTACTCCAGCCCCTTCCATGGTTGTCATTTATCCCTGGTTCTCCTTGCTGCCTGCCCTTCTGTTGAATTTTGGCCCTTTTCTGCCTATCCACCTCTTGGGCGCTTATCTCCATCGTATCGTCCATCTCTTGATGCCCCAGTGGATTTTGGGAGTTGTAGTTTTTCTTACTGTATGACAAGATGTTTAAAGTGAAAGAAACATATTAAAAGTCTGATGCCTAACTTGTATAATTATTTGATTCTTCCTGGTAGATAAGAACCTGTGTAATGTATGTGATGTTCTTCTCCACAATAAAAATGAGTTTAACAATAAAGGCCTGTTTTACAAGATGCACTAATTATTACAGAAAATTAAATTGGGGAAGGGAATCTATATAGAAAGGCTGCACTTGGGAACCCCCAATTTTAACCCTTTATTTACCAAGGATAGCCAAACTGAGGCATTTCATTTTTGGCGAGCTCTTACAGGAGTAGTAGGAAGCTTTTTTCAGCTCCCTTCCCTCTGTGTCCATGCTTTTGATTGGCTGTGATAGGCTGGCGGCTGTGCATTTATCTCTGCATAATGCACACTGAAGAAAAAGTATGAGTGCCAGAGTGCTCCATAACAGAACAATATAACTGTGCTAGGTTAGGACATTGGCCTCGTATACAAAAGGTAGCACCAGCACTAAAGTGGTTTGCACCAGCACTACCCGTGTTTGCGCTTGTGCTTGGGGTGGGGCCATATTCAGAGGCCCTGTAGGGCTCCCTAAACCCAGCAGTGCCCAGGCACTGAAATACCTCTTGTGCAAAAGAAAGGGTCACCTAATGCATATTAAGGCCATGGCATTTTCAGAGGTTTGTGGAAGTGCTAAACAGACCCCAAAGTGTTGCTCTGTTGCCACCAGAAACCAGCCTAAATGGGGCACAAAGGTTGTGCCCTCACGCCAACAGCATACAGCTGTACTGCAGCTGCCCACCTCTAGTCATCTCTCTTCACTGTCGGTGCTCTCTTGTGATCTAGTGTGTCCCCCCTGATCACCCATTCCCATCAGTCTTAGTACTCCCTGGTGATCTACTGTGTCTTCATCCACCCATTCCCATCACCATAAATGCTCCCTGGTGGCTAGTGGTACCCCATCATCTGTCTCGAAACATGCAAGGTATCAGTGGTGGCCCAGCAACCTCCCACCTGATCTGCTTGCTTACAAACCACTTCCCAACACCCCCACCAGATTGGCTAGAGATCATAGCAGCCCGATATGATGACCAGCAAAGCCCTCCATTCACCTCCGCAGCCGGACACAATATGAGCTGTCAGTAATTGTAATACTGCATGGACACCCACTGACAGCTTATATGGCAGCTGGCTGAATAGATGAGAGGAGAGTTAGACTCGGGGGAGCATTGATCGTGACAAGGACAGGTGAGCAGAGGAGTGGGTACCACTAGCCGGGTTCCAGTACAGTGTCAGTGGTGCTAAGGGTCTGATGCAGCCCATGAAAATTAACCCATAATGGGAATTCAAATGTCCCCTTAACACGTTGCATGCCCAATGGGCTGATTTACATGTTGGGGCTGAGCATTGCCCACAGGGGTCTTGGCGCCACCCTGTTTTGGGCAGCGCTATTCCTCATGGGCCATATACAACACAGATCCAAGCTGGCAGGATTACTGCACTTACCCCTGCAACAATACAACCCAATATTCAGACAGATTGCGCCATGCACTACCCAACTGAATACTGCAGCTGCCAGGTTGGGCAAAAGTGCAGCGGAAGCATTTGCAAGGTGCTTGCGGGTCTATTTGAATATGAGAGCCATTGTGTTTTAAAAGGACACCTTTTTAAATAAAAATTTTACCCATCCCTAAAGCTCCACTTCTTACCTTGTAATCTTCTCTCTTCATTCTTCACTCTGATAGAGCACATTTGGCATTTTCAATTTTTACATCAGGGATTTTTGGCATATTTTAAATCACACTCCATCCCCCATCACCTGTCTGCCACCCACCCAGCTGCTACACTGAAAACACTGCTGAAATGATGCATACAACTCCTGATCTTCAGAGCAGGCAGGGAGGACCAGGAAATACTTTTTTTAATCACATAGTCCCTGTCCTCAGGGCAGGAGTGAAGACTGGGGAAACTGATGGAGAAAGGCTGAGAGTCGCAACAAGGGATACACTCATTAAACCTAATAATAAAATAAAATGTCAAACCGTGCATACAGTCTCTCCTGGTCTTCATAGCAGCAGAGTGGACGAGAAATTGTCAACAGAAAACATCCAAAAGTTGCAATGAGGGGAAAAGATGTTTAAAAAAAGAAGGAAAAATAAATAAAACTATACAGATAGTGTGTCAGTCCCTCCCGGTCATGAGAGAAGGCAGTGGAGACCGGGTAACAGCAAGACACAAAATCATAGCTCTTCCTAGTGACAGATAGTGCAGGAACTATTTCATTTTTAAAATCAAACCTTTTTTGTATTTGCTTTTATAAATTTTCTTTATTCTTTTCATTTTTTAAAACAAAACAACATATTACCCATTTTCTAAGTATAAGATACCCCTGGGTGGGCATTATGCTGAGACAGACACCCTTCCAGGGGCAGTAAGACCCTCTATCTGCAGCACTGGGCCTCACTACACCCTGGGCAGTTGGTTATCTCAGCATAATGTCCACCCTGTCATGTTTTACCCTTTTGGTGGTGGGACCTTTGGGGTTCCACTCCCTCTGAGTAACTCTTTGGTGCAAACCATTGTGGCCAGTAGCGTGGGCCTGAGAGTGTCAGGGGCATCATTCTCCTGAATGGCATGTCTTGTTCAGTCTCCCACAGCACTCTATTCCTCCCCCTCCTACCTATCACCCAGCAACACACATGACAAGAATCCACACCCCCACACCATCTGCATATCAGCTATACAAAATACATGGTAGCCCTCATTACTGCAGCCCACTGAGTAGCCCATCTCTACTCACCCATGGAATGGATTGTCCATGAAGTCTATTGGCACATAGTTGTTGTTTAATGGCCATTAATGTATTTTCCACCAACGTGGCATTTGTTAATGGTAGGAAATGCTCATTATGCCAGCCCGGTGGTGCTGAAGGTTAAGGCACTGGACACCACACCGCACGTGGTGTTGGGGACTCTGGTTCGGGAATGGATTCAGGTCACTCAGGGGCTGCAGGGGGAGGAAGGAGTGAGCATCCATAGGCAGCTCTCCTTCATTGGTGAGGGAGGACAGTGCGGCATGCTGTGGACTGATACCTGGCAGTGGCTGGGTGCTGGCACAGGCATGTCACCGAAATGTGAGGATGGCACCCATTCAGGGTGTCTGGTTGCTTCCACGGAGGTGGGGGCAGCTGCCTCACCCATTTTACAGCTCTGGTGCCGGGGAGAAAACAGGCAGAAAACATCTGGGAGCCGACGGGGTCCATGATGACCCAACGCGTTCCGTGTCAGAGTACGAGTCCCTCCGAGGGAGGACCAGAGCAACCTGTCGGCTCCATGGAGGAGCTACAAAGCACGAATAAAAAGTGACATGTTTAAACAGTAATGTTCATTCTAATAATTTAATGGGGATAAATGCTGCCATTAAAAATGGATATTGATGAGACTTACTAGAAGTAGTTAAACAAATATTTATCTAGCTCTTGTCATCATCCATTTGTGTCAAAAAGGAAAGTGTGGTAAACTACCTTGCAGACAGTGGACAGCGGGGCGAAAGGCAGCATGGCTTCACAAATGGGAGGTCATGCCAGATGAACTTAATAGAAATTTTTTTTTTAATTTAGTACGCTTTTTCTTGCCGCCGGCCACCCAGTTCCTCAGCCTGGTAATGGACCCCCCCCCACTTCTGCTCCCAAATCAGTTGCATCTCACTGATACCCCCTGGCTTACCTCCCCAGGGCAGGGTCATGTCACGGACCCCTAAGGTGCCGCAACATCAGGATAGGTCGATGGGCCAACCTGGGAGTGATGGAAGCTGAGGGCAGGTTTCATTCGAGGTGGCCGGTGACATTTTTTCCCTGGTGTATGGGGGTGGGGACTTGCAGTGAGGACCAGCATCCACCCCGGCCCACTGAACACTTTGGCATCAGCATGCGTGGTACACCCAGCCTCCCTGTGCTGAACACACTACCCCCCCGGAGAAGAAGAGTAGTCCTCGGACGCACAGTCCTTCTCCCCCGGCTGGCCCTCTGACTTAATAGAATTTTTTTTGATTGAGTGAAGAAGGTGATTGACCAGGGGGTGCTGTGGACGTGGCCTATCTGAACTTCAGAAAGGCCTTCAACACTGTCCCTCATAGAAGGCTGGTAAATAAACTAGAAAGCTTAGGGGTGAGACAGAAAATAACTAGGTGGGTGGAAAACTGGTTGATGTCATAAGTTGGTGGTAAATTCCATGGAGAAGGGAGTAATAAGCAGAGTGCCCTGGGCCATTCCTTTTCAATGTGTGTGTATATATTAAGGGGATATGTGATGGTAAGGGGTTTGATATGTGTAATATCGCAATGAGTGGCAAGTGAACTAGGAATTATCACAAGTGGCTTTGCATAGCAGAGCCACAAGTGATTTTCAAAGCTCACTTACCTCGAGTTGTGATGTTACACATATCAAGCTCCTTACCATCAGGTATCCCTTTTATACAATAGGGGCTTTTTAGTTTTCTTCAGTTAACTTTTAGAGTTTTTGTGATACCTGTGATTTTTCACGTTTCCGGTTTTCTTCTGCAGCATTTGGCTGCTAGAGTAGCTGATGTAGGGAGAGTAGTGATATTTTTTGCTGACATATACACAGTATAATTATCTAGTACGTTTTCTCACTGTGTACGTGTCAGCTTCCTGATATCAGTATGTGGTGAGAATACGATTATTTACTTAGCGGCATATCACTAAACCCCTATTGTATAAGCCAGCAATAAGACATGATGAGGTGTGGATTATGGCCTGATAAGAGCACACCTCAGGTGTGTTATAAGGCATGAGGCGCTTGCACTGAGTGCCTTTAGCACCTGGGAGGTGCTCTTATCAGGCCATAACCCACACCTCAGAGTGTCTTATTACACTTATAAAACACACCCCCTCCATAAACCACCCTAGTTAAAAAAAAAATGACATACAACATTTAAATTTAAAGTCTGCTAAACTCCATTATATACACAGAACATAGAAAATAGTTCCTCAGTAGTGGAAGTTGTAGAGCATGTATATGGAACCACTAGAGGGTATTAGTGTATGTCTCTGTCTTCACAACTGTGTGTCTCCCTCACCAAATATACACTTTGTTTTTGTTTGCAATTTATTTTTATTTTATTTAAAGGAAAACTACACCCAAAACCTGAAAAAATATATGTTGTGCAGAGTGTTTTCATTTGTATGTGAAGTTCTAGTGTTTCCTCCCCTCTGACTGGTATTAGGAGTTTTTCCCAAATTAGCCTGCTAGCTTTATACTAGTTTTACGACCCCTGGGGATCTCCATACCTGATAGTGTAATTGTATTTCTGGTTCCCACAGTGCATTTTATCTCATGTGACTGTGATATAAGAGAGACCCAACATTCAGCACACGCATGCCAAACAAACTAAATATCTTGGAAGCTTTACAAGCTGCACAAAAATTACCAGCAGCAAAGTTTTTCAGGACAGTAAAACCTTTAGGATGAGGGTGGTCACCAAGCTGAATTCTACAGATTTTAAAATATAGCCATCTCTGTTGTTGTGAACTGATTGTAGTGCAATGCTTTCTGCTGGATTTATGGGCTCTGCTACATCATCATTACATGAAACAAGGTGCACTGTAGGACAAAGAAATGCAATAAAACTATTTGATATGGTGATCTCCAGGGGTCGTAAAACTACCCTAAAGCTAGCAGGTTAATTTAGGAAAAACTCCTAATACCAGTCAGAGGGAAGGAAACACTAGAACGTCACATACAAATTAAAACACTCTGCACAACATATATTTTTTCAAGTTTTGGGTGTAGTTTTCCTTTAAGCTTTAAGTTGAAGCCAGCCGTGTGCTTCACTGTCAGCCCGCGTGCTATTTAGCATGCACCGTGGTGTTGGTATGTCTCTCACTCTTCCCAACTGTGTGTGTCCTCCAACACACAAACACTTTTTTTAAAATGTATTTTTTACTTTTTAGTTACCCTTTGTGTTTATGTTACAGGCAGCAGTGTGCATACCAGTGGGTGAGCATGTCCGTTGGCAGGCACCATAGAGAGCATTTTCCGATTTCCGGTTTTTAAACCATCTGCTGTGAGGAATGTTGTTTTTTTGCAGGGTAAACTTTTAAAAACATCAGAGGTGGAGTAGCAGGCTATTCCCCCGCTAAAGCTGGTGCCACCTGAGGCTCGGTATTGGAACATTTGAAACTCATGCCATGCGGTAGGCGGAATTAACTGCAGTCCACAGCGAGGAGTCCGGAGAGTGAATAACTGGTTTGTGTTCGCAGTCTGGAGCAGCGGGAGGGAGAACAGAAGCCTGGAGCCGCTACGGAAAGGATGGGCAGTGAGTAAAGAGATAGGATGGTTGCGCAGGATTGGGAACACTGGAAGTTATTACTCTGTCGTTGCTACCACTTTCCCGCTACAGCTGTTTCATCAATGGCAGCTGAGGAGCTGTTTCGGGATGGGGGAGCAGGATGGTGGGCACTACCTGCCACGGTGGGGGGTGGGAGTCCACTAGACCAACATGGAATTAGGTGGTGGTGGGCACTACCTGCCACGGTGGGGGGTGGGAGTCCACTAGACCAACAGGGAATTAGGTGGTGGTGGGCACTACCTGCCACAGTGGGGGGTGGGAGTCCACTACACCATCAGGGAATTAGGTGGTGGTGGGCACTGCCTGCCACAGTGGGGGGTGGGAGACCACTAGACCATCAGGGAATTAGGTGGTGGTGGGCATTGCCTGCCACAGTGGGGGTGGGAGTCCACTAGACCATCAGGGAATTACGTGGTGGTGGGCACTACCTGCCACAGTGGGGGGTGGGAGTCCACTAGACCATCAGGGAATTAGGTGGTGGTGGGCACTACCTGCCACGGTGGGGGGTTGGGGACCACTAGACCATCAGGAAATTAGGTGGTGGTGGGCACTACCTGCCACGGTGGGGGGGGTCCACTAGACCATCAGGGAGTTAGGTGGTGGTGGGCACTACCTGCCACGGTGGGGGGGAGTCCACTAGACCATCAGGGAATTAGGTGGTGGTGGGCACTACTTGCCACGGTGGGGGGGAGTCCACTAGACCACCAGGAATTAGGTGGTGGTGGGCACTACCTGCCACGGTGGGGGGGTCCACTAGACCATCAGGGAATTAGGTGGTGGTGTGCACTACCTGCCACGGTGGGATGGGAGTCCACTAGACCATCAGGGAATTAGGTGGTGGTGGGCACTACCTGCCATGGTGGGGGATGGGAGTCCACTAGACCATCAGGGAGTTAGGTGGTGGTGGGCACTACCTGCCACGGTGGGGGGGGAGTCCACTAGACCATCAGGGAATAAGGTGGTGGTGGGCACTGCCTGCCACAGTGGAGGGTGGGAGTCCACTAGACCATCAGGGAGTTAGGTGGTGGTGGGCACTACCTGCCACAGTGGGGGGGGAGTCCACTAGACCATCAGGGAATTAGGTGGTGGTGGGCACTACCTGCCACGGGGGGGTGGGAGTCCACTAGACCATCAGGGAATTAGGTGGTGGTGGGCACTACCTGCCATGGTGGGGGGGTCCACTAGACCATCAGGGAGTTAGGTGGTGGTGGGCACTACCTGCCACGGGGGGGGTCCACTAGACCATCAGGGAGTTAGGTGGTGGTGGTGGGCACTACCTGCCACGGTGGGGGGGTCCACTAGACCATCAGGGAGTTAGGTGGTGGTGGGCACTACCTGCCATGGTGGGGGGGAGTCCACTAGACCATCAGTGAATTAAGTGGTGGTGGGCACTACCTGCCATGGTGGGGGGGGAGTCCACTAGACCATCAGTGAATTAAGTGGTGGTGGGCACTACCTGCCATGGTGGGGGGGAGTCCACTAGACCACCAGAGAATTAGGTGGTGGTGGGCACTACCTGCCACGGTGGGGGAGGGAGTCCACTAGACCATCAGGGAATTAGGTGATGGTGGGCACTACCTGTCACGGTGGGGGGGGGGAGTCCACTAGACCACCAGGGAATTAGGTTTTTAATATTCTTGTAACCCCTAGATGGCGCTATCCCAGGGGCTACTACCCCTGCCTGATTTGCCACCAACAGGTTGAGGGGCCTGGATCCAATGGCGGGTGCCTCCACCCAGAGGTCAGGGTTTGCAATAGTTAAACTTACTTGGTCACAGCCCTCTGGGACACTGCAACCCCCCTTTCTTCCCACTAGTGGCCCACACAATATATCAGAATTACCTTCACTGGATACACTTACCCCAGGACTAGTTCCGCACTGGGACCTCCTGTGAAATAAGATACAGTGCAACAATCACAGTACAGTACTTTAACATAGACAAATACCTCAGGCAGTATAACTTTGCTGAAACAAGCAGCTCTGATTTATTTAGGGGGATATAACAAGGACAGGGGGAAATCAGGTTAATTAGCTTATCACTTTACTATCTACCTATGGCTCTGTGCACAGGCCTATCCCTACCAGTTACTGTCCCTGGGTACCCAAGCCCTAGTGGCTAGTCCAAACCGTGGCAGCTGGTAGGGGCCCTTTCACACAGAGAAAAGAAAAATTAGTTTAAACTGTCAGCAGTACAGTGATTCCATTTGGATTTAATGTGGCAATTCAACAGGGAGCGACCCTGAATTAGTACTCACGACCTCCAAACAAGATAGGGGTCCTTCAACGTCAGCAGGGCTACTCTTGAGCTCCACGAGACTCTTCACACATTTATATGGTAAAAGAAAGTACTATACCAGGCAGGCTGCTTCTCTATCCCGATCGCAATTACTGCACAATACCCGGAGAACACACAGCAGATTCAGTTCCTGACAGACCGAGTGCAATTCAACAATTTCTCCAGTCTTCTACAGGGTGAGCCTGGTTTCTACTCTTCAGAGATCCTTTGATTCTTTTCACAGGACGGATTCAGTCCTAACAAGCAGCTACACAAGCTGCAGACCGGAACTCTGGGCCTTACACACGTTTTTTGACTGAAACTGTGCACTGAAGGAGCACAGGGTTTCTTTCCCCTTCACTGCCAGAGCTAAACTGAAACTCCAACAGACAAAACCGGGCACTTCCTTTGAGTTCCTCCCAGTTCTTGACTGGATTGGCTGTCATCACAATAGACTGCTGTTGGTCCAAAAAGGCGCCAAGTCTAAACTACATCTCCCAGACTCACTGCCCATACAATCCTCTTGTGGCTGGCTCAGATTATGAGTCCAAGTTCTGATTCGTCCAAGGCACCATTTTAGAGCTTAGCTTACCCCACACTGATTGGTCCAGTTCAGCAGTTCAAAACCAGAATGGGGAACTAGGCAGACACAGTTCTGACTGCAAAGAAAGCAGGTTAGACAAACTGTAATTTCATTATTACTGTAAATGATTTCTGGCAAACAGTTACATCTTTCAGATAGGTTCCCTTTGCACCCTAGTGACTGCAAAATGGAGTGAATTGGCAGCAGCTCGAGTGGTACTCAAACAGAGAAGCACACAGTCCCCCATAAAACTAATTATGTCTGCAAGCAGACAGCTCTTAAAGAGACAGTACCAGAGGCTCTAAAAACACTCACTGATAAATGGCTTAAACGCCAAACACCATTCAGGCTTGGAGCATTCAAGCAAGCTCCTGGTTGTCTTTTTGGGATCCCCATTTGCAGGGGTTACACCTCTTCCTGTGCCTGGGAAAGCTTGACGTCCGTACAAGCAAGTACCCCATAAGTTTCAACTGCAACCATATACATTTGCATTAGGCTCACACATGTAATCATCAGTCAATACATCATTTTACCAAGAACACATTTCTGAAACATTGCAGTACGTCACTCTTTACACAGTATTACACACATTGTACCATAACTCAAGTTATTACCTCTTGTACATGAAACCTGAAGAGGGGCCCTTCCCTATCAGTTACCTTGGGGCTGGACGGGCAAGGGCACCATACTTAGAGGGCAACACAAGTAACTTGGAGTTAGCACTGATGCTCAGTTTGGGCAATGAGCTCGGGACACATACACTCCTTTATGGACAACATTGAGAGGCAAGTCCACAGGCCTCCCAAGTGAATCATAACTGAGGTGCACCACAGGCTTTACAGCTCAATCTGCCTTTCTAGGGGAACTGTTACAGTCTCTGCACTCTGAGCCTCATTTTCAGCATTGTCCTCACTTGTCAGGGAGTCTCCATGGGGGTAGAGAGGCTAGGAACTTGGGGCACTTTCAGCCCAGGAGTTACAGTTTCTGAGTCCACAACATTTGCCTGCATGGAGAGCTTCGGACACTGGCAGATCATCTAGTTTGCCCACTACAATGTGAGGGAGATGGTGCCATCTGTCAGCAATCTTGTGCTTGCCATGCAGTCCCAGATTTCTTAGCAATACCCGATCTCCTCCTGAGTTCCTGTGCTTCACCTTTTATCATACCTTTCTTTGTTGGCCAGATTTCTTTGGCAGCCATGGTTTGAGCCAGTTGGTACGCATGAGTTAGCTGGCCTTTTAACTTTGCACATACTGTAAATAGTTGTCAGCTTGAACCCCATCAGGAGAGACCGAGAAACACACATCTACCAGTAGTCGAGCTTTCTTCCAAACATCAGGCGTAGGAGGAGAACCCAGTGGCATCACTTTTGGTGCAGTTATAAGCATGTACCAGGGTGCTAATTTGTTGGCTCCATCTAGTCTTGTCCTTTGGGCAGGGTGCCTAGCATATCTAGCAAAGTGCGTTGAAACGCTCAGGGCTGTGGGTCCTGGGGTGGTAAGGAGTGGTTCTTGACTTTCTACTCCCCTACAGAGAAAGCATCTCTTTGATCAGACGACTCTCAAAGTCTCTCCTTGATCAGAATGGATTCCTTGTGGAGCCCCATAGTGAACAAAAAAGTTTCTACAAGTACTTTGGCTACAGTGGAGCTGGTCTTGGTGGGGAAAGCTTAAGCATATCTCGTGAAATGGTCATGCGACCACCAGCACACATTACTGATATTTCTTTGATCTGACTCCAAACTCAGAAAATCAATACAGACCAGCTCCATGGGTGCACTGGTGGTTATGTTAACAAGGGGGCAGCCCTCTGGGGCAAAGCTTTCCTCTGTAAGCAGCTGATACAAGTTCAAATGTGTTGCTCCACATCAGCCCCATCTTAGGCCAATAGAATCTGGATCTCACCAAGTCAAGTGTTCTGTCTATACCAAGGTGCCCCATGTGGTTGTGCAAGGCCTCAATACTGAGTCTCGAAAGGCAGTGGGCAGCACCAGTTGTTGTTTGTCTACTTGTCCCCGGTCTGTCTACTGTTTCTCTGTATAACAGTTTATTGATCAGTTTCAACTTAGGACCTTCTTTGTATAACAGCAGTTCTCAAATCAGTGGAGCGTAATTTGGACACATCTTTTCCTGCATAGAGGGCTTCTCAAAGCTGATTTGATCATAGGGATCGAGGGATTGAGCCCACCAATACTGTCATTGTCCAGCTGAGGCAGTGCACCAAATGTCTATTGCAGAAAAGTGGAACAAGCAGCAGGTATGCAATTCTCAGAGGGTCCCAAGCAATCCACCATGCAGTCCACTGCGTCCGTGGACATTTGTTCCTCCTGTCAAACTTCATAGAGTGCCCAATGTCAGGTTCTGCCAATCGGACCCAATCATTCTGGGGAACAGGCCTCCGGAGAGAAACATCAGCATCTATGTGGTTCAGACCTGCTCGGTATTCGAGAGCATAGTCATATGTAGATAATGCAGAAAGCCACCTGTGGCCAGTGGCATCCAACTTAGCTGAGGTCTGCACATAGGTCAAAGTTATTGTCAGTTTTTACTAGTATTTTAGCCCCATACAAGTACTCATGGAATTGGTCAACAGTAGCCCACTTCAAAAGCTAGGAACTCTAACTTATGTACAGGATAGTTCTTTTCGGATGGGGTCAGGCTTCTACTGGCAAAGGCCACTGGTCTCAGGCCATTCTCATGCTCTTGGTACAACACAGCCCCCAACCCTTGCAAGCTAGCATCAGTGCAGGACGAAGGTTTTCTTGGATCGGCATAGGCCAGCACTGGAGCATGGGTAAGTTGATATATGATCTCATGAAAGCAGTCTCACAATCAGGAGTCCAGTGGGCCCCAAATACTTCACCTGGATGAAAATACACTCTTTCAGTCTTGAGGGACGCTTGACTTTTGGGTATTTTTGTGGGTTGGGGATACCTTGAGTAAGGTTAAGTAAAGGGCGGATCACTCTTGAATAGTCCTTGATGAAACTCGATAATAACCACAGAATCCCAGGATCTTTGCAGTTCTTTTTAGATTTTGGGCTGTGGCCAGGTGGTCAAGGCCTCAACTTTACTTGGGTCGGTCTCTATTCCTCGGTGGATACTATGTGTCCCACATACTTTACTGATGTTTGAAAGAATTGACACTTATCAATGGACAGTTTAAGGCCAAAGTCCTCCAGTCAGTCCATACCTTAAATAATCTGCCTCATGTTCCTCCAGTGAGCTGCCAAACACAATAACATCATCTAGGTATACCAGGCACTCTAGTAGTTCATGTCCCCACTGCACGCTCCATCAATCGCTGAAAGTGGCTGGGGCACCTGAAATCCTTTGAGGCATCCTCATGAATTCATAGAAGCCAAGCGGACAGATAAAGAGCTGTCTTCTCACGGTCCTCTGGGGCCTATCGGGATCTGGTAGTACCCACCGCGGAGATCCAACACAGAGAACCACTTGCTCCCGCTTAGGCAGTCCAAAGCATCCTGAATGCGGGCATTGTGTACTGATCAGTGGATAGTCCGCCTGTTTAAGGTGCGAGCAATCCACACACATCCTTACTGTCCCATTCTTTTTCCTCACTACCACAATGGGGAAGCATAAGGGCTTCTGGATTCTTGTATTACACCAGCAGCTAACATCTCTTGCAGATGCCGCCTCACATCATCTATGTCAGCAGGTGCCAGGCGTCGAGACCTCTACACGTAAATGGTCTTTCGTCATGCAGCGGATATTGTGCTCAGCCTTGCATGCTTCCACCACGTCCCATTCCTTTAAAGAAAACACCTGGTCTCTCTGGGCAAGCTTTTCACTGATCCTCACTTTCCATTCAGCTGGCAAACGGGAGTTGCCGAATCAAACAAGTCAGGCGCTAATCTTGTCATTCTTCCTCGAACTCTGCTGCTGGTAGCACTGCAGTGTCTGCAATGCACATTAGCCAGGATGCAACCTCTATTTACTCGAATGTCTCTTTCAGACGATCATGAACTTGGAACATTACCCTTCTGGCATAAGCATGGGCTCTAGCGGCAAAATACTAGGGCTTGACCAGCAGTCCTCTGGCAATTTTCCATCGCCTGGTGCATCCAACATTAATATTTTATTTCTTAACATCCTTTCTGATACGGACCTCTCCCTGTAAGGTACACTGGGCATTTGGAGCCAGGATCAGAGACTCAGGATCCTTCTTCCATACAATTCCGACCGGTTCCTCTGGTTCTATTTTTTCAGCATCTCTCTGTGCTTCATAGGCCTTCTTAATTAAAGCTGGAACTCTTAAAGCTCTACTAGTTTTTGACCCCTGTTTTTCATAACACAACTGTGCCAGCCTTCCGAACATATGAGCATTTGTTCCAATCAACAAAGGGACACCATCATACAGTCCAGTGGGGGGACACACTAAGGCTAGAGTCTCTACTTGTTCGGCCACTCCAGCCACGGAGGTGGGGAAAGACAGCCAAATTCGGATATACCCGGAATAGGGGTAGGCCTTCTCACTTAACCCCCATACATGCAGTCTTTCTAATGGTTGTAAGGGTACGTCTGACAAATGCTTCTGATACCAATCCTGGAACATAATTGTCACTTGGGAGCCACTGTCTAATACAGCTCTTGTAGACACTCCATTCACCTTTACAGTGGTCTCCATGGAGGGACCCTACTATTCTGGACCAGTCTGGAGAGGCGGTAGTGGGGGCCTGGGCAACTGACCTTGCCACAAAAGGACGGAGTTAGCATTTTGTGCCCTCACTGGGATCATTTCAGGCACCTCTTAACCACTGATTTGTTCTCCTAGCTCTCTTGTAGCCTATATGCAACTTTGTCAGTGTCTTTGGGACCGCATTCCTTTTCATGTGCCCATCCTTCCCACAATTATAGCAAAACATACTTTCTGGAGTTTGAGCTGGCCGAGGCGCCACACTGGGAGCCAGGGCGGGGTATTACTAACTGGAAACCTTGGTGCCATCTCTGTTTGCCGGCTGATAAGCATTTGGAGACATCTCGTCAGTTTCTCCACTTCCATGGTCAAGGAATTGAGTTTGGAGCTGTTATCAGCAGGAGATACATGGGTGGGTACCCCCCCCATAGCAGATGCAGTCGATATAGGTCAGGGCCCGTGCAGGTGTGGCCTTCATAAAGGGACTGTTTTGAATTCCGGATCTCTCTCAACAGTTCGCCCCATTGTGGCATATCTTTTCCTTGTCAGAGCACTCATTGACTGCCAACCTCTGCCCCTGAACTTCACTTGATGGGCCACCCTCAGTCACTCTGGTCATAGCCGCAGCTATTGGTGCAGGTCCCTCCCGAGGCTCTCTTTCTCAACTCCCCAATTTCTCTCATTAACTCATCATAGGAGGTGGGATTCCAGTCGATTTGCCAGGCGAACTGGAAGCAACAGCAGTTCTGAGAAGGGGGCAGACTTAAGTGATCCTGTCCAGCCTGGTTCGGTCCAGTTCAATCGCTGGCAAACTACCCTTTCTGAGGCATTCTTGCAACAATTTTTCCAGCCGAGATACATACACAGACAACAACTCCTTGGTACTGTTGTGCATTTCTTACTCTCCACCATAGATCCTCATCAGAATCTGGGCTCCCATACACATTCTCCAAGGCCTCAAGATAGGCCTGTGCAGTCACTTCAGGTTACTGGCCCGTTAGAACGGATGGTAGCCAGGGCAGGACCTCAGAGGCTCTCACTAACCCTCTTCGCTTTCGCCTCCAGCATTGCCATTCTAGCACTTGGGGGCAACATAGTTCATCCAGGCTCCTAGTCATCCTCCCCTGGGGGGGTGGGGAGGGTGCCAGAGAAGATCTCAACCTCTGCAAGAGTCGTGACTAATGGCAGGCAGAAATAGGAGTCTGCATTGGTTCAGCCACCATTATGGGTACTGGAGCGGGAGAGGGTGTTGGGGGAGGAACACCCCCAGGTGGCAAGAATAGTTTCTTCAAGTCCTCCACAGTTTTCCCTTCCCCCAGCAACCATTTAGCAAATTTCTCCTCAAAAGTTTCAGACAGTGGTGGGGGCTCATTCCCCCCCGGGTCTTTACTGTACTTAGTTATCACTCTCCAGGCAGTGAGGGCTCCCTCTGGGGTAATGGTCTGTGGCACTTTGGAGCTATCTATGGGATCCTTAAACTCTACTAGCCAGGAAAGTGTGGGTGAGCAGATTAGCATGCCGACCCCCACCACAGGGTTTTCGTAAACCTTCCACCTTGGAAAGTACTCCCTGTACAGTGTCTGTATTGATACCCAGGGGATGTCCAGGATAAGCATAGCATTTTGGGGGTCAATCACCTCCCCAGTACACCACTCCACCAGCCGGTGCACAGCCACTTCTGTCGGGTACCCATTTTTTTCTTAACAGTGGTTCGTAGAATATGGCCACTCAGAGGACACACAATCCCAGCGTGAGCCTCCAAGATGTAACCCCTAGATGGCACTCATCCCAGGGGCCACTACCCCTGCCTGATTGGCACTAACAGGTTGAGGGGCCTGGATCCAATGGCGGGTGCCTCCCACCCAGAGGTCAGTTTGCAATAGTTAAACTTACTTGGTCACAGCCTCTGGGACACTGCAACCCCCTTCTTCCCACACTAGTGGCTCCACATAATATATCAGAATTACTTTCACCGTATACACTTACCCCCAGGACTAGTTCAGCTGGGACCTCCTGTAGAAATAGATACAGTGCAACAATCACAGTACAGTACTTTAACATAGACAAATACCTTCAGGCAGTATAACTTTGCTGAAACAAGCAGCTCTGATTTATTTAGGGGATATAACAAGGACAGGGGAAATCAGGTTAATTAGTTTATCACTCTACTCATCTACCTATGGCTCTGTGCACAGGCCTATTCCTACCAGTTACTGTCCCTGGGTACCCAAGCCCTAGTGGCTAGTCCAAACCATGGCAGCTGGTTGGGGCCCTTTCACACAGAGAAAAGAAAATTAGTTTAAACAGTCAGCAGTACAGTGATTCCATTTGGATTTAATGTGGCAATTCAACGGGAGCGACCCTGAATTAGTACTCACCACCTCCAAACAAGATAGGGTCCTTCAATGTCAGCAGGGCTAGCCTTGAGCTCCACGAGACTCTTCACACATTTATATGGTAAAAAAAGAAAGTACTATACCAGGCAGGCTGCTTCATCCCGATCGCAATTACTGCACAATACCCGGAGAACACACAGCAGATTCAGTTCCTGACAGACCGAGTGCAATTCAACAATTTCTCCAGTCTTCTACAGGGTGAGCCTGGTTTCACTCTCAGAGATCCTTTGATTCTTTTCACAATGACGATTCAGTCCTAACAAGCTGCCACAAGCTGCAAGCCGAACTCTGGGCCTTACACACGCTTTTGACTGAACTGTGCACTGAAGGAGCACAGGGTTTCTTCCCCTTCACTGCCAGAGCTAAACTGAAACTCCAACAGACAAAACCGGCACTTCCTTTGAGTTCCTCCCAGTTCTTGACTGATTCACGTCACTCACTAGACTGCTGCTGTTGGTCCAAAAAGGCGCCAAGTCTAAACTACATCTCCCAGAGTCACTGCCCATACAATCCTCTTGTGGCTGGCCCAGATTACGAGTCCAAGTTCTGGATTCCGTCCAAGGCACCATTTTAGAGCTAGTCATCCACACTGATTGGTCCCAGTTCAGCAGTTCAAACCAGAATGGGGAACTAGGCAGACACAGTTCTGACTGCAAAGAAAGCAGGTTAGACAAACTGCAATTTCATTATTACTGTAAATGATTTCTGGCAAACAGTTACATCTTTCAGATAGGTTCCCTTTGCACTTAGTGACTGCAAAAAATGGAGTGAATTGGCAGCAGCTGAGGGTACCTCAAACAGAGAAGCACACAGTCCTCTATACAATTAATTATGTCTGCAAGCAGACAGCTCTTAAAGAGACAGTACCAGAGGCTCTAAAAACACTCACTGATAAATGGGCTTAAACGCCAAACACCATTCAGGCTTGGAGCATTCAAGCAAGCTCCTGAAGTCTTTTGGGAACCCCATTTGCAGGGGGGTTAGACCCTTCCTGGCTTGGGAAAGCTTGACGTCCGCCACAAGCAAGTACCCCATAAGTTTCAACTGCAACCATATACATTTGCATTAGGCTCACACATGTAATCATCAGTCAATACATCATTTTACCAAGAACACATTTCTGAAACATTGCAGTACCATCTTACACAGTATTACACACACATTGTACCATAACTCAAGTTATTACTTTGTACATGAAACCTGAAGAGAGGGGCCCTTCCTCATCAGTTACCTTTGGGGCTGGACGGGCAAGGGCACCATACTGAGGGCAACACAAGTAACTTGAGTTAGCACTGATGCTCAGTTTGGGCAATGAGCTCGGGGACACATACACTCCTTTATGGACAACATTGAGGAGGCAAGTCCACAGGCCTCCCAAGTGAATCATAACTGAGGTGCACCACAGGCTTTACAGCTCTAACCTGCCTTTCTGGGGAACTACAGTCTCTGCACTCTGAGCCTCATTTTCAGCATTGTCCTCACTTGTCAGGGAGTCTCCATGGGGTAGAGAGGCTAGAACTTGGGGCACTTTCAGCCCAGGTTACAGTTTCTGAGTCCACAACATTTGGCTTGCATGGAGAGCTTTGGACACTGGCAGATCATCTAGTTTGCCCACTACAATGTGAGGAGATGGTGCCATCTGTCAGCAATCTTGTGCTTGCCATGCAGTCCCAGATTTCTTAGCAATACCGATCTCCCTCCTGGAGTTCCTGTGCTTTCACCTTTTTATCATACCTTTCTTTGTTGGCCAGATTTCTTTTGGCAGCCATGGTTTGAGCCAGTTGGTACATGAGTTAGCTGGGCCTTTAACTTTGCACATACTGTAAATAGTTGTCAGCTTGAACCCCATCAGGAGAGACCCCAAAACACACATCTACCGGTAGTCGAGCTTCTCTTCCAAACATCAGGCGGTAGGGGGAGGACCCAGTGGCATCACTTTTGGTGCAGTTATAAGCATGTACCAGGGTGCTAATTTGTTGGCTCCATCTAGTCTTGTCCTTTGGGTGCAGGGTGCCTAGCATATCTAGCAAAGTGCGGTTGAAACGTTCAGGCTGTGGGTCCCCCTGGGGTTGGTAAGGAGTGGTTCTGGACTTTCTCACTCCCCACAGAGAAAGCATCTCTTTGATCAGACGACTCTCAAAGTCTCTCCCTTGATCAGAATGGATTCTTTGTGGAGCCCCATAGTGAACAAAAAAGTTTTCTACAAGTACTTTGGCTACAGTGGATGCTTTCTGGTCTTTGGTGGGAAAGCTTGGGCATATCTCGTGAAAATGGTCAGTGACCACCAGCATAACTGATATTTCTTTGATCTGACTCCAAACTCAGAAAATCAACACACCAGCTCCATGGGTGCACTGGTGGTTATGTTAACAGGGGGCAGCCCTCTGAAACAAAGCTTTCTCTCTGTTAGCGACTACAAGTTAGAATGTGTTGCTCACATCAGCCCCCATCTTAGGCCAATAGAATCTGGATCTCACCAAGTCAAGTGTTCTGTCTATACCAAGGTGCCCCATGTGGTTGTGCAAGGACCTCAATACTGAGTCTCGAAAGGCAGTGGCAGCACCAGTTGTTGTTTGTCTACTTGTCCCTGTCTGTCTACTGTTTCTCTGTATAACAGTTTATTGATCAGTTTCAACTTAGGACCTTCTTTGTATAACAGTGCAGTTCTCAAATCAGTGGAGCGTAATTTGGACACATCTTTTCCTGCATAGAGGGCTTCTAAAGCTGATTTGATCATAGGATCGCGGGATTGAGCCCGCCGAATACTGTCATTGTCCAGCTGAGGCAGTGCACCAATGTCTATTGCAGAAAAGTGGCAATAAGCAGCAGGTATGCAATTCTCAGAGGGTCCCAAGCAATCCACCATGCAGTCCACTGCGTCCGTGGACATTTGTTCCTCCCTGTCAAACTTCTGGCAGAGTGCCCGAATGTCAGGTTCTGCCAACGGACCCAATCATATTCTGGAGAACAGGCCTCCGGGAGAGAGCATCAGCATCTATGTGGTTCAGACCTGCTCGGTATTGAGAGCATAGTCATATGTAGATAATGCAGAAAGCCACCTGTGGCCAGTGGCATCCAACTTAGCTTGAGGTCTGCACATAGGTCAAAGGATTATTGTCAGGTTTTACTAGTATTTTAGCCCCATACAAGTACTCATGGAATTGGTCAACAATAGCCCACTTCAAAGCTAGAACTCTAACTTATGTACAGGATAGTTCTTTTCGGATGGGGTCAGGCTTCTACCGGCAAAGGCCACTGGTCTCAGGCCATTCTCTTGCTCTTGGTACAACACAGCCCCCAACCCTTGCAAGCTAGCATCAGTGTGCAGGACGAAGGTTTTCTTGGATCGGCATAGCCAGCACTGGAGCATGGGTAAGTTGATATATGATCTCATGAAAAGCAGTCTCACAATCAGGAGTCCAGTGGGCCCCAAATACTTCACTCGGATGAAAATACACTCTTTCAGTCTTGAGGGACGCTGACTTTGGTATTTTTGTGGGTTGGGGATACCCTTGAGTAAGGTTAATAAAGGGCGGATCACTCTTGAATAGTCCTTGATGAAGCGATAATAACCACAGAATCCCAGGAATCTTTGCAGTTCTTTTAGATTTTGGGGTTGTGGCCAGGTGGTCAAGGCCTCAACTTTACTTGGGTCGGTCTCTATTCCTCGGTGGATACTATGTGTCCCACATACTTTACTGATGTTTGAAAGAATTGACACTTATCAATGGACAGTTTAAGGCCAAAGTCCTCCAGTCAGTCCAATACCTTAAATAATCTGCTCTCATGTTCCTCCAGTGAGCTGCCAAACACAATAACATCATCTAGGTATACCAGGCACTCTAGTAGTTCATGTCCCCACTGCACGCTCCATCAATCATTGAAAAGTGGCTGGGGCACCTGAAATCCTTGAGGCATCCTCACGAATTCATGAAGCCAAGCCGGACAGATAAAGGCTGTCTTCTTCACGGTCCTCTGGGGCCATCGGGATCTGGTAGTACCACTCATGGAGATCCAACACAGAAACCACCTCTTCTCGCTTAAGCAGTCAAAGCATCCTGAATGCGGGGCATTGTGTACTGATCAGGGATAGTCCGCCAGTTTAGGTGCGATAATCCACACACATCCTTACTGTCCCATTCTTTTCCTCACTACTACAATGGGGGAAGCATAAGAGGCTTCTGGATTCTTGTATTACACCAGCAGCTAACATCTCTTGCAGATGCCGTCTCACATCATCTATGTCCAGCAGGTGCCAGGCGTGCCGAGACCTCTACATAAATGGTCTTTCGTCATGCAGCCAATATTGTGCTCAGCTCCTTGCACGCTCTCACGCCCCATTCCTTTAAAGAAAACACCTGGTCTCTCTGGGCAAGCTTTTCACTGATCCTCACTTTCCATTCAGCTGGCAACGGGGAGTTGCCGAAATCAAACAAGTCAGGCGTTACTCTGTCATTCTTCCTCGAACTCTTGCTGCTGGGTAGCACTGCAGTGTCTGCACAATGCACATTAGCCAGGATGCAACCTCTATTTACTCGAATGTCTCTTTCAGATGCATTATGAACTTGGACCATTACCCTTCTGGCATAAGCATGGGCTCTAGCGGGCAAAATACTGAGGCTTGACCAGCAGTCCCTCTGGCAATTTTCCATCGCCTGGTGCATCCAACATTAATATTTTATTCTTAACATCCTTTCTGATACAGACCTCTCCTGTAAGGTACACTGGGCATTTGACGCCAGGATCAGAGACTCAGGATCCTTCTTCCATACAATCCGACCGGTTCCTCTGGTTCTATTTTTCAGCATCTCTGTGCCTCATAGGCCTTCTTAATTAAGCTAGAACTCTAAAGCTCTACTAGTTTTTGACCCCTGTTTTTCATAACACAACTGTGCCAGCCTTCCGAACATATGAGCATTTGTTCCAATCAACAAAGGGACACCATCATACAGTCCAGTGGGGACACACTAAGGCTAGAGTCTCTACTTGTTCGGCCACTCAGCCACGAGGTGGGGGAAAGACAACCAAATTCGGATATACCAGAATAGGGGTAGGCCTTCTACTTAACCCCATACATGCAGTCTTTCTAATGGTTGTAAGGTACGTCTGACAAATGCTTCTGATACCAATCCTGGAACATAATCACCACTTTGGGAGCCACTGTCTAATACAGCTCTTGTAGACACTCCATTCACCTTTACAGTGGTCTCCATGGAGGACCCACTATTCTGGACCAGTCTGGAGAGGCGGTAGTGGGGGCCTGGGCAACTGACCTTGCCACAAAAGGACGTGAGTTAGCATTTTTGGTGCCCTCACTGGGATCATTTCGTGCACCTCTTAACCACTGATTTGTTCTCCGAAGCTCTTCTTGTAGCCTATATGCAACTTTGTCAGTGTCTTTTGGGGACCGGCATTCCCTTTTCATGTGCCCATCCTTCCCACAATTATAGCAAAACATACTTTCTGGAGTTTGAGCTGGCCGAGGCACTACACTGGGAGCCAGGGCGGGGGTATTACTAACTGGAAACCTTGGTGCCATCTCTGTCTGCAGCGTGATAAGCATTTGGAGACATCTCGTCAGTTTCTCCACTTCCATGGTCAAGGAATTGAGTTGGAGCTGTTATCAGCAGGAGATACATGGGTGGGTACCCCACCCCACATAGCAGATGCAATCGGATATAGGTCAGGCCCGCATTCTTGCAGGCGTATTTCATAAAGGGACTGTTTTTGAATTCCGGATCTCTCTCAACAGTTCGCCCCATTGTGGCATATCTTTTCCTTGTCAGAGCACTCATTGACTGCCAACCTCTGCCCCTGAACTTCACTTGATGGGCCACCTCTCAGTCACTCTGGTCGTGAGTCGCAGCTATTGGTGCAGGTCCCTCCGAGGTAGCCTTTTCTCAACTCTCGAATTCTCTCATTAACTCATCATAGGAGGGTGGGGATTCCAGTCGATTTGCCAGGCGTAACTGAAGCAACAGCAGTTCTGAGAAGGGGGCAGATTTAAGGATCCTGTCCAGCCTGGTTCGGTCCAGTTCAATCGCTGGCAAACTACCCTTTCTGTGGCATTCTTGCAACAATTTTTCCAGCCGAGATACATACACAGACAACAACTCCCCTTGGTACTGTTGTGCATTTCTTACTCTCCACCATAGATCCTCATCAGAATCTGGGCTCCCAAACACATTCTCCAAGGCCTCAAGATAGGCCTGTGCAGTCACTTCAGGGTTACTGGCCCGTTTAGAACGGATGGTAGCCAGGGAGGACCTCAGAGGCTCTCACTAACCCTCTTTCAACTTTTCGCTTCCAGCATTGCCATTCTAGCACTTGGGGCAACATAGTCTATCCAGGTCTCCCAGTCATCCTCCCTTGGGGTGGGAGTGCCAGAGAAGATCCTCAACCTTCGGTAAGAGTCGTGACTAATGGCAGGTGCAGAAATAGGAGTCTGCATTGGTTCAGCCACCATTACGGGTACTGGAGCGGAGAGGGTGTTGGGGAGGAACACCCCAGGTGGCAAGAAGAGTTTCTTCAAGTCCTCCACAGTTTTCCCTTCCCCAGCAACCATTTAGCAAATTTCTCCTCAAAAGTTTTCCAGACAGTGGTGGGGCTCATTCCCACCGGTCTTTACTGTACTTAGTTATCACTCTCCAGGCAGTGAGGGCTCCTCTGGGGTAATGGTCTGTGGCACTTTGGAGCTATCTATGGGATCCTTAAACTCTACTAGGCCAGGAAAGTGTGGGTGAGCAGATTAGCATGCCGACCCCACCACCACAGGGTTTTGTAAACCTTCCACCTTGGAAAGTACTCCCTGTACAGTGTCCGTGTTGATACCCAGGGATGTCCAGGATAACATAGCATTTTGGGGTCAATCTCCTCCCAGTACACACACTCCACCAGCCGGTGCACAGCCACTTCTGTCGGGACCCATTTTTCTTAACAGTGGTTAGTAATATGGCCACTAGAGGACACACAATCCCAGCGGTGAGCCTCCAAGATGTAACCCCTAGATGGCAGTATCCAGGGGCTACACCCTGCCTGATTTGCCACTAACAGGTTGAGGGCCTGGATCCAATGGCGGTGCCTCCACCCAGAGGTCAGGGTTTGCAATAGTTAAACTTACTTGGTCACAGCCCTCTGGGACACTGCAACCCCTTTCTTCCCACTAGTGGCCCACACAATATATCAAATTACCTTCACCGTATACACTTACCCCAGGACTAGTTCCGCACTGGGACCTCCTGTGAAATAAGATACAGTGCAACAATCACAGTACAGTACTTTAACATAGACAAATACCTCAGGCAGTATAACTTTGCTGAAACAAGCAGCTCTGATTTATTTAGGGGATATAACAAGGACAGGGTAAATCAGGTTAATTAGCTTATCACTCTACTCATCTACCTATGGCTCTGTGCACAGGCCTATCCTACCAGTTACTGTCCCTGGGTACCCAAGCCCTAGTGGCTAGTCCAAACCATGGCAGCTGGTAGGCCCTTTCACACAGAGAAAAGAAAATTAGTTTAAACAGTCAGCAGTACAGTGATTCCATTTGGATTTAATGTGGCAATTCAACAGGGAAGCGACCCTGAATTAGTACTCACGACCTCCAAACAAGATAGGGTCCTTCAATGTCAGCAGGGCTACTCTTGAGCTCCACGAGACTCTTCACACATTTATATGGTAAAAAAAAGTACTATACCAGGCAGGCTGCTTCTCTATCCCGATCGCCAATTACTGCACAATACCGGGAGAACACACAGCAGATTCAGTTCCTGACAGACCAGTGCAATTCAACAATTTCTCCAGTCTTCTACAGGGTGAGCCTGGTTTCTACTCTCTTCAGAGATCCTCTTTGATTCTTTTCACAGGACGGATTCAGTCCTAACAAGCAGCTACACAAGCTGCAGACCGGAACTCTGGGCCTTACACACGTTTTTTGACTGAAACTGTGCACTGAAGGAGCACAGGGTTTCTTTCCCCTTCACTGCCAGAGCTAAACTGAAACTCCAACAGACAAAACTGGGCACTTCCTTTGAGTTCCTCCCAGTTCTTGACTGGATTGGCTGTCACTCACAATAGACTGCTGCTGTTGGTCCAAAAAGGTGCCGAAGTCTAAACTACATCTCCCAGAGTCACTGCCCATACAATCCTCTTGTGGCTGGCTCAGATTATGAGTCCAAGTTCTGATTCGTCCAAGGCACCATTTTAGAGCTAGCTTACCCCACACTGATTGGTCCAGTTCAGCAGTTCAAAACCAGAATGGGGAACTAGGCAGACACAGTTCTGACTGCAAAGAAAGCAGGTTAGACAAACTGTAATTTCATTATTACTGTAAATGATTTCTGGCAAACAGTTACATCTTTCAGATAGGTTCCCTTTGCACTCCTAGTGACTGCAAAAATGGAGTGAATTGGCAGTAGCTCGAGTGGTACTCAAACAGAGAAGCACAGTCCCCCATACAAACTAATTATGTCTGCAAGCAGACAGCTCTTAAAGAGACAGTACCAGAGGCTCTAAAAACACTCACTGATAAATGGCTTAAACGCCAAACACCATTCAGGCTTGGAGCATTCAAGCAAGCTCCTGGAAGTCTTTTGGGAACCCCCATTTGCAGGGGGGGTACATTCTAATATAAGGGCACATCAGAGATAGAGAGGGGGTCTGCTAGACCACCCAGGAATGATTTTGTTAATATTTTTATTTGCGGGTACATCGGGGATGAGGGGCTGCTAGACTACAAGGGCTGTGATTAATATCACTAGAAGGGAATTGGGCAGGATGGCAGCACACGTTGAGGGAGGGCTCTGAGAGTGGCGCAAGTGGCCAAACTCTCCCAGAGGATGATGTAAGTACCCTTAGACCAGCCTGCCTGATCGAAGGGCACATAGAAGTTTGTCCTCTGGAAAGGTTTAGAGAATACCTAATTAGGGAGTATAGCAGATTGTAGCTTCCACATGTCCCCTAGCACCTTGCCACAGCCCATTTTGTGCCACAAGGATGGCACAAGCCCCGTTTGATGCTCACAGCCTGCAGCTGATGCAGGCTGCATTTGAGAATCGCTACCAATGTATCTTTTTATGCAAGGGGCACTTTGTGCCATTCCCTCTAGTGCAAGCTCCTTGCACCATTCCAAGAGCTTTGAGAATTGGGATCACCATTTACTGAAGTTGTAAACTGGGCATTAGTAGAATTTTTTTTATGGTACTCACATTCTCAGAAAATTTTACAAATTAGATTCTGTTTTCGTTTATTGCTACTTCATTCAAAGGAAAATTTACCTCATGATGTGTTGAGTTTTCAAGCACGTTCCCATACAGAAGTGTGAGCCCTGTGATCCATGAAAGATCATTTTCTATTTCTCCTGAGGGAATTGGATCACAAATCGGGTCAAGCTCAACACCAGCTGATCCTTATACTGCCCCATCTGTCAGCAACCCGCATGTTCAGACATTTTATGGCATAGAACCAGGGAGAGTATGGTGACGTGACCCATTGAAATCGACATGGCTTGGTTTAAAAAAAAAAAAAAGGTTTGTTTTTTAAGTGATAAAACTATATCTGGTAGATACAAAAGCAAACACTTAACTAATAAAGGGGCCAATTTGTTGCAGTGCCTTTCAGATGTACCAGAGGTTGCTTTATCATTTAAAAAAAAGATTTGAAACTGAGACACATAGTGTTCAATGGGGCAGGTCCCTGCACTCCTCCTGCTTGGGCGTCATAAAATGTCTGCCTGTTGAGGCGAACCAGGAGCTAGAAGGGATCAGCTACCCACTGAGCTACCCGATTTAAGATCCCTTCCAAGCTCACCTGATTTATAACCCCTTCCCAACAGGCATAATAGAAAATTATTTTTCATATATTGGGACTTGTGCTGTTGTAATGCGTTATAATGGTGAAAAGCCCATACCTACAGCCTGGAAATTCACTTTAAGAGAGTCATTATCGAGGGAGTTTGGCAGTTTCTTAGCAGCAGCCATGTTTTACGATGCACAAAAGTTAGAGTAAAGGCCATCTCCCGCTCAGCACAAATTAGTCAGCTTGCAATGCTAGATTACTCTCCTAACACTACGGTTCAGAGCTCAGAACAATAGTCCTATGAGCTCTGAATAACACTATTATGGGACTTGAATGATACTGTTATGGGATTTCTAGTGTTATATTACAGGATTTCTTCAACATAGCTTCTTCAGCTGTATTATTTTACTTATCCACATTTGACAAATAATACTGCATTATGTTATATGGAACTATCTGTACGGATAACTTCAATGGGCATTTATGCTCATTGGCTTACAAGTATAAAAAATAAAAGATAATATTTTCTTTTCAGTAATAGTAATAAATAGAATAGCAATAACACACACACAACCTTTGGTTTCAAATTTAGGTAAGGATACTTACCAACTGGTAGAGGACATGCTTATCCAATCCTCACAAGTTGTGACATTTTGCAGGAATTACTGCAGGGATGGTGTTAAATATGTAAATCAGTTAGATAGGCCTAAAAATGCATTTGAACTGAAAAAGGAAATCTATTTTCAAGCCGTGTTTAATCTTACTTTTTTGAAACAAGTTTAGAAGTATTTTTAAATCCTAAATATAGCTTCAGTGGTTCGGGGAAAAAATCCTTTTCAGAAAAGAAGACAAGATTAATCCGCAAAAAATCAGAAAAACAACAGGAAGACAGAAGTAAGCAGAAAGCAATCCAAAAAATGGATTTCTTTTTTGTAAGGGAAGGTAAGCCCCCTAATTTTGGTGGGGGGTACAGGTACAAATCGGACAGTTTATCTTTAAGAGTCCTGCTGTTGCCTGCTAGGCAGTTGCAGTTAAAATCACCCAAGATCATTTTTTCGTGCTGTGGATTTAGTCAAGTTACAGGATTGATAAAGCCTTCGGAGTCATCACTGGCATTCTTTGGAGGAATATACGTCACTAGGAGGTTGTTGGGTTTTTTTTTTGCCCATTGGGCCTAATCTTAGGTTGGCTGCTAGGAGTTCACAACTACTGGATTCGCGGGTAAGGGGGAGTCGACTAGCTGTCTGAGAGGACATTATGTATAAGAGACATCCACTGCCTTTTTTGGAGCCCCTGTCTTGTCTGAACAGCGTGTAGTTATTAATGTTAATTTCACTGTCGGGTATCTTATTACAAGAGCCATGTCATGGTGATGGCAACGGCATCGAATAGAGGAGTTTGTTTCCCACAGCTTGAATTCATCAAGCTTAGGCTTCCGGTTCCACCACGGACCTGAAAGCAAGCTAACTGCAGAGCTCCCGCTCGTCCCAGATAATTAAAACTACTAAATTTCCCCATCGGAAATGCTACAACAGAAAACTAAAGAAAATGCCTAGCAGTGGCCCAAAAGCTAAAAGGGGGCCAAAACTCATGCGGAAGAATGTCTATAGAAGAGAGAGAATGAGGACAGATTGAGTCATGGCCTAACGCAGAGTGAGAGGAGCCAATCCCCATCCAGCATCAGAGACTCGGATGCAGATACGGATGGCGAGATGGAACACCTCTTGAGGAACAGATTTGAAATATTACTCAAAGAGATCCAGAGCTCTAGAAATGAGAATGAGAGAGTTTAAAAATATGTCAGACAAACTCACCAGACTTGAGACAAGGATAGAGCAAGTGGAGGAGCGAGTTGTAGCCACACAAGACCAGACACAGCAACTAGGGGGGGGGTCCTGCAGTTAGTGCTGCAGCAAACGGCTGAACTACATGCCAAAATGCTTGACCTAGAAAACCACTCAAGAAGAGACAACATCTGCATATACGGGCTGGCAGAAGAAGCAGGGACATACCCAATGGCTGATTTCATAGAGAACCTACTACGTGACATTCTCAGTTTATCCCCAGGATACATATTAAATATGGAAAGAGCACACCGCTCGCTCACCAAAAAGCCTTCTGACCCAGTGGTGCGTCCGAGATCCATAGTGATTAAGTGTTCCAGTTACAAAATCAAAGAGGACTTATTGCACCGAGCGTGGTCTCAGAAAAACCTGAAATACCTTTGTAACCCCCCTATAAATGGGGGTTCCTAAAAAAAAAGCCCCCTAAGAGCTGCCTAAGTGTTCCCCCTGGTGGTTGTCAAGACGCATTAAGCCATTTAAAAGCAATGTTGTGAGTGCTTTTAGAGCCTCTGCATACTGTCCCTTTAAGGGCTGCCTGCTTGTTGTGATAATTAGTTCAAATGGGGGTTTGAGTGTTTCTATGCTCAAGTCCCACAGTGATATGAGGAATACTCCATTCTGCCCATCGCTAAGTATGCAGAGGGGGCTCTGTTGAAAGATGTGACTCAGTGCTGGAAAATAACTTAGAGCAATAACGATATTGTAGTTGTTCTAACCTGCTTTTTGTTTGCAGCAAGGACTGTTGTGATCATCTCCTCCATATTGGTCCCGAACTGTTGCATTGGACCAATTAGGACCGGGACTCTCGGTGGAGCCGGCTGACCAATGAGGACTTTGCTAGTAATCCTGGGAAGGGAAATGTGCTCCAAGGCACCTTTTTGCACCAATCGGGACAGATCTTACAGCCTGGTGTCTGCAGCCCACCTATGAGAACAGGTGGTGCGCGAGTGAGAAGGTTGCCCCCACTGCCTGAAGGGCAGAGCCGTCGTGACTGTGGAGCTGAAGGGAGCTCTGAGCTTCTGCGCCATTGAGTGATCGCGCGGGAAGCGCATGAGAGGCCTAGGCGGCTGTTTCCTATAGCTATATAGCTCGACTAAACTGGCCAAGGCAGTGGCTTGGAGGAGGCCGTGCTTAAACACAGCTACCTACCAGGCTTTACCTGAAGAGGACTGGAGAATCTGCTGAACCGCGCTCAGTCTGTCAGGATGTTTGGAGTTGCCGCTAATGCCCGTAATTGCTGTGAGTTTGTTCGGGTCCTGGAAGCAGCTGCCTGGTATGGTACCCCTCTGTTGTTTTCCATATAAATGTGTGAGGAGGCCTTTGAAGCTCAGGCTCAGCCCTGCAAGTGGTGAAGGAGTGGTTCTCTGCTGGAGTTGTGAGTACTGAATCAGGGTAGCTCCCTCTCAATCTTACAAACAAGTAGCAAAGAAAAAAAATAATTTTGTTATACTGCTGACTGCACTAATTGAGCTTTCTGCTCATTCTGATCTGTTCAGGAAAGTAAGGGCTCATTTGTGTCAGGGCCCCAACCAGCTGCAACGAGGGACTAGCCATTAGGGCTTGGGTACCCATGGACAGTAATTAATAGGTTTAGGCCTGTGCACAGAGCCCTAGATAGTCAAATATATTTTATAGTGATAAGCCAATCACCTTGATTTCCCCTGGCCCTTGTTATCCACCCCTTAAATAAATCAGATTGTTTGTTTTGCAACTGTACCCTGGCTGGATTGTGTTTTACTGAGGATATACTGTACAGTGAGTATGTGATAACTGTGCCTTACTTTCCAAGGGGTCTACAGAGTGAGCTGAGAGGTTCGAGCTGGGGGGTAAGTGTACAGGGGGAGAGCATTGTAATTAATCTGTGTGAGCCATTAGTGGGAAGAAAGGGGGGTTGCAGTAACCCAGAGGGCTGTGACCGAGTCAGTCTTGACTGTCTTAACCCCGACCTCTGGGTGGAGGCAGAGGCTCCCGTCAACGAATCTGGGTGCCTCACCCTGTCACAGTTGAGGCAGGCAGGGGTAGTAGCCCTAAGGGTAGCACCCCCTGGGGGTTACACCTTGATTCCAGAATCACATTAGACCACGACTACCCACCGGAAATACAAACTGCTAGACAACAATATGCCCTGATGCTTAGAGTACTGAGGGAACAGGGAGTGAAGTTCCAAACGCCTTTTCCAGCACGCCTCCGAGTCATTTGGGACAATGCTACCATGACATATAGCTCAGCACAAGAAGCCAAACAGGATTTTACTAAGAGAGGGTTGCAAGTTATGGGGCAGAGACGGAATGTAGCAGCACTAACAAACGATTCCACCCAAACTAGCAGACAGTGTTACACAACCGCACATTAGGGAGCTCCAAGATGTCAGCTCAAGAAGCGACGAACTGCGTAGTGATGCTTCTGAAGCAACTACAGAAAGCTCCAGGAAACCAAGTCGGTGGCTCGGCCACCTGAATGTGAGTTTAAAGAAAGGAGGAAGAACACATCCTTTTCTCTTTGTGCCGCGGAGGTTACAGTAGTAGTGCTGAATTTGTCAAGCAATTTTGTGAGATTCCCTATTTATCCTTCACAAAATTTAGGGAAAAAAATCCTCTAAAATTATTTTTGTTATACCTACAGAAAGAGGCCAGTTCCTATTACAGTACTTAAGTGCCATCTGGTAGATTATCAACTACACTATCAGATGAGACAACCCTCTCTGGGTAGCAGTGAACAGACTAACAAACAAAACAAAATCCCTAACTAAAGGTTTCACAATTCTCCACAGGGATTTTTAAAAATCCTTCAAAATCCTTTGACTGATTCGGTGCTACTACTGGAGGGGTCAGTCTAGATGAGGACTTTCTATGGTTGCAATCTAGCAGACAATGTTAGGATCGAAGCTTTTGGTGATTGATAACTGACTAACTAAGGAACACCATAATTTAAAAGGGGATAGAAAGAAACCCTCATGAGCAGGTTGAAATAAACAGGGAAGGGGGGGTACAGTAAAGAAGAAAAGAAAATAAGAGACAAAAAGATAGCTAACCCACCTGAAACTATAGACAGACGATTATGCAGCTTGGATAGGGAGTGGTCAAGCCAGTTTTGGTTAAAGTCACCTAATATATAGAGTTCACCGCCTGATGTGAGGGTAGAAATTTCAGAGAGAAGATTAGAGGCAATAGTAGAAGAGAGGCCTGGGTGGCAGTAAATCCCAGCAATGTAAATTGGTATGGAGTAAGGCACGTAGAGCCTGAGGACTAGGGCTTTGTAAGCTGTGGGGACTGTTACAGATAGGTCCTGGGTAGTATGAATGGAGGACAAGGTGTAAATAGCTACACCGCCGCCCCTACCTGTACAGTCTTGCTGAGTGGTATTGTAGCCAGGGATGTGCTGTATATAATGGGATCAGGTGTTTTACTATTTAACCAGGTTTCGGTTATAATGAGGAGATCGGAGGCCAGCGATAGTGCTAGGGGTTGAAGCGGGACTAGTTTAGATAGTAGATTTCTTCTGTTAAGGTGGAGGGTTTTAAGATCACGAGGGAGGGTTGCCATGTTGGAGGCAAGGGAGGGCGTGTGTGGGAGAGGGGCTTCCTGCATGTTTGATAGATGGGGGCCAGGGTTAGAGTTTATATCCCCAGTGGATAGTAGGAGAAGGGAGATGATTATAAAGTGGAGCTTTGAACTTTTGTACCATGACGTAGATGTGACCAGGCTATAGAGGGTAAGCGGATAGTAAGAGGAAGCGAACCAGATAGACAGGGAGCACAGGAGTGCGTAGGAGTTGGGGACAGAAAAGAGGGAGGCACAGGGCAGAAAAGTAAGGTGAGCCCAAAGTTGAAGGAATGGAGTGAGGGATCCCAACATCGGATCAAAGGGGCTGAAATTCGAGGAAGAGAATAAGCAGGAGGGGTTACTGAGGGTTTATATAGGAGGTTTGTAGACGTGGGGGGATAAATGGAGGCAGACACCCATAAAATGAACTCAAAATAGCTTTTATTCAGCAAACATAACTCATTGAAAATAAAGAATCGAACTGTACAGCAACCAAAAAATAAAGAGAGATAACTGAAATATGCAGTAACAGACAAAATTATAGCATTTGGCCACTAGGAGGAGCTAGGGTCCGAGGAGGAGTCAGACCATCTGCTCCCTACTCCTTCACTACCAAAGCTCAACTGAGCCCTCTATATATATGAATGGGTCAGGTGGTGTTATGAAGTTCCACCCCCTTTTGAAAATTTAAACTTTATTTTGTTAAATGCACTTTATTATTTACTACTAAGCATCCTATATGCAGTTTAATTTAAACATCTTTCATTTTCAGTGCTAGAACCATATTTAAATCATTCTGTGGTGTAATATGTTTGTTGAGGGTGGCTCCTTGCTGTCTTGGTTCCTCCCATGTCTTCAACCCAATATAGATGGAAACACAGAGGCCGCCGGCTCTATAGAAGGCTGGGACAGGAGAGGATCAGGCAGCAACAGGGCCACTCCCAAACTGCAACTACCAGGAAATGCCTAAGTAAAAATACTAAAAACACCACAGGTACTTTATTTTAATATTTATTTCTTTCTAAACATTAATACCTCACTACATTTCCTCTCTAAGCATTTTAAATTCAGAAATATTGATTGTTTCCAAGTCAGATATACAGCAGGGTTAAACAATGTTTAAAACCTAAACAGCAGCCCAAGGCATACCTTTCCTGATAAAACATTGTTCTGAATTGCTTTCTTTGCTGGATCCATGTCATAGTAACCAGAAAACTATTCCTCCATTGGACTGCAAACAGTAGTAATTTATTCAGTATTTCATTGCCTGAATGCACTAGCTGCAATGCTGAACTTTTCTTTACTAAAAGCCCTGCCTAACCTGTGCTGTTCAAAACACAGAAAAGTTTTTCCTAGTCAGGCAGATAGTAACACTTTCCTCAGCTGTGTTTAAACAGCAGCCTGTTTGCTTATTGCAAGTTACCACAAGGACTTATTATTTTACAGACCCTGCCTAACCTGTGTTACTAACACACAGAAAAACCTAAAGAGGTAGTCAAGCTAAATCTCAGGTTTTTACCCTGTTTCTTAGCCCTTTATTATTTTAGTGAGTGCGACTTGCTTGCTCTAGTTCGCACATTCGCACATTCATGCAGGAACGCAAATTACTTCGGGGAAGGATTGCAATGGGGGATTCCTGGAATAGCCTAGAAAAACAGAGGCAGTAAAGAGCAAGAGAGCCATCTGACAGGTGGCCTGCCTGTAAGATGGGGGAAAAACACAGAAAGAAGAAAAGGGATAGTAAAGGACAGGGACATGCTGTTGCAACAGACTGTTTAACTAACAGATAGGATGTTCCAGGAATACTCCCTACTACAAGGTTCACATGGGCGGGTGGCATGGGAAGAAGTGAGACAATAAAGAGAGTAAGGAGAAGTAGGCAGCTTATTTGTAAAGTCAGCATTCGGTGGTCTGTGAGGGCCAGGCAAGAAGGTTTAATTATGTAGATATATATATTTCTTTCCCAGATGACTTGGAGTTGTCAGTGAAAGGTGATTCGGTAATGCCAATTTAAGTGACAGGTCTAGATAAGGTGGAGTAGAAGCCATAAGTAGAACCTAGTTTAAAGTCGGGTGATGTGACAGAAAGCTAGAGAAGATTCCTGCCCTTTGAGTACTGCTGGTTTAGGAACAGTGCCCTCAAATGGCGGAGATATACCTGTATAACTTGCAAATGGAAAAGTGGGGAGAAAAAAAACTACACACTGTTCCAGTAAAGTACACTCAATAGACATAGGCAGAGAGGAGAAAGCTGTTACGGTTTGAAAAATGTGCACCCACCAGTTAAAACTCTGGCTAGGAGCATACAGGAAAGTTCAGACAGTGGAAAGAAGTAGGGAGCCAATCGGGAGCCCAGATTCACCAGCGCCATGCAATCAGGAGCTGGAGGTAACACCAGGGAGAGAGTGGGGTAAGCTGTAACGAAGTCCGTACCTGCAGAGCTGGAGGGTGGACTGGAGATGCAGGGACTGCGGCGAAGCTAAGCTGCATCCCTAGGTGCTGTTCCTTGGAAGGCTGGAGTGCGCTGGTCAGGGGACACCTCCTAGGAGGAAAAGAGAGAGGGGAGAAACAGGGATGAAATTAAAAAGGCAATCGGAGGGTGGGGCAATCAGTGAGTGGATACAGGAAGACTGCAGGAGCAAATTAAGTGACAAAAGGAGGGCAATAAACAGAAAGGGGTAAATCAAGCATTAATTAATTGCACCTGTGGTAGGACAGTTGCAATCAGACCTACCGTACACAGGGTGCTTACTGTAGCAATACCTAGTAAAGCAGACAAGGCAGACAGTATCTACACTAGCTAGAAACTGTTGCAAATCTAAATGCCTACCCTAGGAGGATGT
Organism: Neoceratodus forsteri; assembly: GCA_016271365.2. Lineage (NCBI taxonomy): Eukaryota > Metazoa > Chordata > Ceratodontiformes > Ceratodontidae > Neoceratodus > Neoceratodus forsteri. Next base: position 544,236,440 of record JADMNL010000023.1, read on the forward strand.
TTTGCCTTGCCTTATGAGGGCTAAAAAGCAGAACAGGCAGTATCAGAACTTCAGAAGAAACATTTAAAACTTAACCCTACGCAAACTAGAGACTTGAAGCATAACACACACAACCATATGGTACAGTACTTAAGCAATAAGGCATGACAGGGTGTGAGCTATTGTGAGATAACGGCACATCTCAAGAAATGAAGCCCGAGGCAAAGCCAAGAGTTTTACGCACCCGAGAAGTGCCGTTATCCTCAGTCTACTTACACCCTGGAATGCCTTACTGATTATAAAATGGCTTCCTTTTTTTATTTTAGGACCAAGTAATGAGGTTCAAAAAGTTCAGCATTTCTGACCTGTGCTGCTGTGCTGGGATAACAGCACGGTCATGTGACTGGATTCCACCAATCACAGTACAGTATTTCTCTTACCCATTTAATAATGCAGTTTAAACATTTTAAGTGTGGCGAAATTTGAACAAGTTGTTATAAAATTAGGCAGAAATAACTGAAGATTAGATTTTGGCCAAATTTTGTTTTCCTACAACTCTCCCTGTGTTAAAGCCTAAAACCTAAATGTTGGTATACGTAACCATGTGGTGTAGTTACTCCAAATTTTCAGATATGGAGAAATGTTGATGAAAAATTTAAAATTAGATGGAAATAACCAAAACTTAAATTTTGATGCCATGTTTGACCACCTGTAACTTATCCCCCTTTAAAGCTAAGGACTTGAAGCTTGGTACACTTATACATGTGGTAAGAAACATCAAACTTGCCAAATTTATTGAAATATGAATGAGTAGTTTAAAAAATTAGATGGAAATAACTGAAATTGTGGTGTAATTAATAACATTTTCATAGAATGTCTGGGAAATTGCATGGAATTGGAAACATAATTCTTCCAGAATTCCACTGGTGGAATTGTACATTCTATACAGCTGTATAAGAATGCTAACATATGGCAGCTCCATTTGCATTGTGTCACAGTGAGATCTCTTTCTGTCCGTGACTAAGCAGATGCCTTATGTACAGTCCCAAAGGTGGTGGTGCCATGGGGCAAGTATTTTCTTTATTTTGTGCCAACACCTGCTGTGTTTTTTTTAATGTTTCTCTTGTGATGTTGGGGGCACTTTAAGGAATGCACCCACCACTTATTTTAAATTACTCAATGCTAGAGTCTTTCTGGGGTCTCTTCTCCTCCACGATGGTAGAGTTCAGCTTCTCACTCCAAGACTGCTAACTAGGTGTGACTAGTGTAGCCGGAGGCATGAAGAGGGGGGGTTTACATCATGCATGCCAGGAGCTCTCAGAAGAGTAGAAGGTAGAAGATAAGATAATGGTCCTTTCCTGGCAGATGAAACCACCACGATGCAGCTGACCACCCAAATGGGCACCTTTGACCTTGGATCTCTCCATACGTGGTCTGTTGTGGTCCAGTGATACCTAGCTGGGGTGCACAGAGGTATCCTCCAACTTAGGGAAGTATTGGTGGATATGGGTGTTTTCCCATCTGCATTGAAATTGGTGGTGGTGAAGCCCCTCCTGAAGAAACCATCTTTAGACCCTAACGTTTCAGCAAATTACGGATCCATCTTGAAGCTTCCCTTTTTTGTGAAGGTTTTATCGAGAAAGCGGAGGCAGTACAACTGGAAATGACATGTATGAGCCTCTCCAGTCAGAATGAAGGCCTCTACACAGCACAGCGGGGGCCCTTGTAAAGGTGTTTAATAATCTCATAGTGATGGAGAGAGGGCAGAGTTCCATTTTGGTCCTTCTGTTTTTTTTGTCAGATTTTGACATGGTAGACCATGAGGACTTTCTGGATTCCCTAAGGCACTGTGTAGAACTCAGTGGCACATCAATCATATCTAATGGAAACTGTTGCATACACTTCAAATGGTGCAGTAGAGACAATGTGAAGAAACATCCCAGCATCCTCCTCCTCCTCCTGCTTATTCTTCTTCTTCTCCTCCTTGGTCGACTTCGCATGCTTCCAGTGCTAGACGTCAGCGTAACATGGAAGACAGCGTGGGTGGTGATGATCCAGAGACAATGAAGAGCATGTGGGAGATTTTTGACACTGACTGCCAGGGCTGTTCAGACACTTTGGAGGAAGGCAGCGACATCTCACCAGATTACTTGATGGATGCTTCTCTAGCAGAGCCCCTTTCTAGCAAAATAACAATCCCATCAAATTCTGGCAAGACAGGCAAGTCATTCGGCCTGGCTAATATTGCTTTGTGTTTTCTCAGATGCTTTCCAACATTAGTGGCTTTATCTATTTATTATTCATTTTAAAAGCTTCACCAGGAAGTCATCCGAGTGGCGCTGAGGTTTAATGTGGTTGATGCAACACCTTACGTCATGCTGGCAACCTTGGTTCAGGAATGGACTCGGGTTGCCAGTGGTCGGCTGAGGAGGGAGAGGATTGAGCATCTGAAGGATTGCTGTCCTCCTGTGGGGAGGCTTTCTTGCCTGGCCTTTTACTGCCACTAGGTGGAGGCCTGGTGGTAGTGGAGACTAGGGGGTCATAGAACAGAAGGCCTGCGTGCTTGTGAGTTGTGCGTGCCTCGACACACATGCTCACATCAGCCATGAGAGGGAGGTGAGAATTGCAGGAGAGGGATCTGGGGCTATGCGAAGCATGCCTGCCCATCTGTGGACCTGCACTGCTGACTGGAGTTCCCGGTCCGCACTGGATCAGATACTTGGAGAGGATGGCCCTCGCTGTCATAATCCTGCCATGGTGGGGATTCCATGGGGGTGCCTGACCACAAGAGTTTCTGGGGAGGCAGGCGCCAGTTCATGGGGGGCAAGGACAGGGCTGAAAAGCTGCTCCAGTCACTGCAAGGAGACAAAGCTGGGTAGAAAAAAAAAGTTTCACCAGGAAAGACATGCTGAGCCTGTAACAGCTTATTTCCAGATGTATCCTGGGGGGATGGAGAAAGGGCAGTATACAACACATAATGTTCAAATGAAAACACGTAACCTAAAGTGCTGTAGTAATAAAATAGGTACAATAAAAATACATACAATAAAACAGGTACAGTAAAAATACATACAATAAAACCGGTACAAAAACAATACAATAAAACAGGTACAGAAACAATACATACAATAAAACAGGTACAGTAAGAATTCATACAATAAATCAGGCACAGTAAAAATACATACAATAAAACAGATACAGAAACAATACATACAATAAAACAGGTACAGTACGAATACATACAATAAAACAGCTACAGTAAGAGTTCATACAATAAAACAGCTACAGTAAAAATAGATACAATGAAACAGGTACAGAAACAATACATACAATAAAACAGGTACAGTAGGAATTGATACAATAAAACAGGTACAGTAAAATACAATACATAATACATACAATAAAACAGGAACAGTAAGAATTCATACAATAAAACAGGTACAGTAAAATTCATACAATAAAAGTGACAGTAAAAATACATACAATAAAACAGGTACAGAAACAATACATATAATAAAACAGGTACAGTAAGAACTGATACAATAAAACAGGTACAGTAAAAATACATACAATACATAATACAATAAAACAAGTACAGTAAAAATTGATACAGTAAAATAACTACAGTAAAATACATACAAAAAAACAGGTACAGTAAAAATACATACAGTAAAATAGAGCAGACATGAATAACAGTGTGCAGTCACAAGTTATGGGCTTTGAAAAATTGCTTCACCGCAGCTGGTGATACTGCCTCATCAGATCGTTCCAAGCTAGATCCTGACAATACTGACTTCTTAGCCTTTCTGAAACTCAGCTTCGCGCAGATCAACTTCAGCTATCAACTCGATGATTCCAATGTTCAGTAAATTACATCTGTTGCCACTCCTGTACCTCCTGCTGGCAAGTGCCCCTGGACTCCCACTGCCAGCACCACACTCTGGCTCACCGCTCTCAGCAGCGCAGGTGGCACATGGGCTGTCACACACACACCACAAAGGCACGTTCTCCTGAAAATAATATGCCTTTTACGGTGTCATCACCAGCAAGCTCGCTATGATCAGGTGTGATGCATGGCTCACACTAAGTCATTATTAGTTACAGGAGACCCATCACGGCACCCAACCTACCATTAAGGAACAGCGACTCAGACACCAGATGAGTCATCAGTAACCACCACACACAGATGTGCAGGTTCCCTAGTCCCGTGACCTCATGTAGGCCATTGACTGCAACACCATTGGCTGCCAGAGGACAGCAACTGTCTTAATTGTTATTTCAGTTCTATGAATACAACAATTAAAATATTTTTTTAATCTCTACATCCATGCATAGTGAAGCATTGGCACGGTAAATGTAGCACCTAAATGTATTGCTTTTAATATGTGTTTATGTACTTCAATGCATAACTTTGGAGGAAGGTGTATTATAAATTTTGAAAAATATATGGAGACCATAAGAAGGTAGTAACTGGCATGGAGGTAAAACAGAAACTCGGGGGGCTGGGGCCTTGGGCTGAGCTGTGAATAGTAGCAATTACTACCCATCAGAGTCTGAACAGGGAGGTAGGTGTTACACTTTTACGAACTATGTGACACTGCCACAAACAATAAATCACAGCCAGTATATACTGACAGCACCTGCCACAAGTGAGCGCCAGTATTGATATTCATTGCTCACCTCAGAGCCCCCACACACACACACACACACACTTGTAGTCTGTTCTTCTCTTTGCCTATTATAGCCCTGGGTGCCCAAGTGCTTCAGATGAATTGTTGAAGCCAAACCGAATTTTTAGTGAATGCAACAAGGCTGGTCTGACATGAGTCCCCTTCACACAGTGCTGCTGAGTTAAGTTATATTCTAGAAGTAGATGCTGGGATGCACAGGCAGGGGTATCACCAGCAGAACGAGAAAGGTAATAATACCCCTGTATAGATCACTAGTGAGACTACACCTCGAGTACTGTGTCCAGTTCTAGAGGCCCCACCTATGAAAGGACATGGACCGGTAGAGGCGGTACAAAGGAGAGCAACCAAAATGGTGCAGCGCCTGCATCAGAAGCCATATGAAAAAAGGGCTTAAGGATTTAAATATGTACTCCCTAGAAGAAAGGAGGGAAAGGGGGGATATGATAGAAACATTCAGATACCTCACAGGTATAATCAAGGTACAGGAAGGAGAATTTTCCAGAGAAAGGGATGCTCGAGGACAAGGGGTCACACTATGAAGTGGGGGGGGGGCTGAGAGGAAATGTGAGGAAGTAATTCTTCACAGAAAGGGTGGTGGATGCTAGGAACAGCCTCCCAACAGAGGTGGTGGGGGCTAAAACAGTTACAGGATTTAAGAAGACATAGGATAGACACAGGGGGATCTTAGAAGTAAGCCGAGGTGGGGGTGCAAACCGGCGACCGAGTGGGGTCTGCGGTGACACCATAGGTAAGGAAAATACAGCAGACTAGGTGGGCCAACAGGTCCTTATCTGTTGTCAGCTTCTATGTTTCAGGAGCCATGTGAAAGCAGTGCTGGAGCTGGCTCTGGCCCGCTTCTCTCACCCTTACTTCTGTCCCCCTCCAGATCCCATCTGAAGATATAACACAGTACTGGCCCTATCACAGAACCTGCGGCACTTTGCTGGTCACTTGTTTCCATGTAGCTAGAGTTACACTGATTGACTGATTACTTATTTATTTAAAAAAGTTTTGCCAAAAAGGACATCCTGAGCTGGTAACTGCTAGTTTCCAGATGCGTCCAGGGAGGGGGTGGGGTGAGAAGGGGAGCATACAGTACATGATGTGCAAGTGAAAACACGTAATGTAGGATGCAGTAGTAATAAAAACAAGTAGAATAACAAGTCAAAAATAAATAACAGTGCAACAGTCACAATTTATAGGCAAAATATGCAGGAGTACAAAAATAACAGTGTGCAGTCACAATTTACAGGCAGAATATGCAGGAGTACAAAAATAATAGTGCACAGTCACAATTTACAGGCAGAATATGCAGGAGTACAAAAATAATAGTGCGCAGTCACAGTTTACAGGCAGAATATGCAGGAGTACAAAAATAACAGTGCTCAGTCACAGTTTACAGGTAGAATATTCAGGAGTACAAAAATAACAGTGCACAGTCACAGTTTACAGGCAGAATATGCAGGAGTACAAAAATAGTGCGTAGTCACAATTTACAGGCAGAATATGCAGGAGTACAAAAATAACAGTGCACAGTCACAATTTAGAGGCAGAATATGCAGGAGTACAACAATAACAGTGTGCAGTCACAATTTAGAGGCAGAATATGCAGGAGTGCAAAAATAACAGTGCGCAGTCACAATTTACAGGCAGAATATGCAGGAGTACAAAAATAGTGCGCAGTCACAATTTACAGGCAGAATATGCAGAAGTACAAAAATATCAGTGCGCAGTCACAATTTACAGGCAGAATATGCAGGAGTACAACAATAACAATGCACAGTCACAAATTACAGGCAGAATATGCTGGGCTACACAAAATAAAGATGGCATTATGCAAATTAACACAGGGTTCAGGGAGCAGTGCCAGACAGTAGCAGGATTAGCATCACCCAGACTGCTAAAGTGGGAGCTAATATTGCCAGTTATTATAACCCTTTGTTTCCTTCACTGCAGCCAGTTTCTAATCCACTGCAACACATGATCAGTTGTGCCTACTGTAGGTTCTCGTTTTATGAGCCAGCCTCTTGTGTGACTCAACGCTAATGGCTTTGCTGAAGTCCAGGTACACAACATCCGTAGATTTCCTCTCATCAAACTCCTTGGTGACATTATCCATGAATGCAACACGACTGGTCTGACATGGTTCCGCTTTGCAGAATCCAAAGTACTGCTGAGTTAAGTTTATATTCTAGAAGTAGAACTGGCAAAGAAAACACAAGCTGACCCCACAGTGCTCTATGGCAGCTTGTTCCACTCATTGACTGCCATGCTGACCCAAAGCGAGCTATCAGAAGTTCTGATGGGAAATACACCAGAGGATTTGGAGAGGGGTCTGGAGTTTCCTGTAAAAGGCATGCAAGAGAGGCCAGAGAGTTATTCACTGAAGTCTGGCTACTGCACTACTGACTGGCAGCTGCTTCTGTATTAAATGGTGGGAGCAGAGACCTGCAAGTGCTTGGTGGGGGTTAGCAGACAGAGAACAAGAGAGGCAGTTGCTTCTGTACATAGTTTTAACCCTTAGACTGCATACAGAATTTGAATGTATAGGAATTTTGGACTGATATATCAGTCAGCAGCCCTGCAAGGGTTAAGGGCTGTGTCCAAACACAGAGAGTGAGAGGGAGGGGATGCAACATCAGTTCAAAGGATTTGTACTACAGCTGAATAAACCCTTTCCAGTTTGAGTTTCAACTGTTCTGACAGTTTGACAAGTTCTAGCTTCCAAACCTTTGTTCAGAAGGGTCAGTAGCATGTTATTAACATATGTACAATATGCAGATATATGCTGTTTGGTTTCTTTGCATATGTCATTGTTCATTTGACAGTTTTCAAACAGAAAAAACATAGGCCCCGTATTCAAAAATCCCCTGCAAAATCATGCAAGTGCCTGTGGCGCGCATCTGAGATGCACCAGACCAAAATAATAAGATCGTGCATGTCTGGCTGAATATCCCGAACTTGCGCGATCACACAGTGGGAGATGTACGGCGCAGCAGGTGACCTGAGCCCTGTGCAGAGCCCAAATGCCCTCCTTGTCCCATTACTCCCTGCCATTATGTGCTGCATGAGGGCAGGTCTGGAAAGGATGTTCCTTTTTAGTGCATGAGCACATCTCAGAACATCATTGCCGTTTAGTCTAGCATGCCCACATGAATGGCACAGGCCGCAGTGAAGGCGGTCACAGGCACTACATAGATGAGAGAGAGAATTCCATTTATAACAGGCCTAAGGTTGGCCTGGGTGAGAGATGATGCCCTGGTCACAACCAGTGAAAAAAGAGTTTGGTGAATGTTGAACCCCAGTGTCCATTTGTTTGAGCTGGACTTTGAAACGCCAACCCCCAATACAAATGAATTTGGAATCAACTGTAGGGTCACGGGGCCCCTGAGCCTCACACATCTGCTGCAGCCAAAAAAGGATGTCTGAAGCACTGACTCCTTCATTCCAGAATAGCATTGTGACTTTTTTTAGGGCTGCAGTGGGCTGCAGACCTCTTGCTTTTGAAAAAGCACTCCAGTATTCCTTTTGAACCAACAACTAAGTTAAGGTGTTAAAAAAAAAAAGTTGCCTCCACATCGGAACACTCAGAACACTCAGCTCTCACACTGTGTTTTTTTTACATAGTCCCCCACCCCAAACCTCCCTCTCAGCACCCACCACCCCAATCCCCCCAAAACACTTAACAGTGGCACTTTCGGAGGTGCCCAATCCCCTAGTGCAGGAATCCCCCAAATACCATGCAGTGCGGTTCTTTGTTATTTTTTTTTTACTTTATTCCCTCACCGACTCTCCTCTTAGAACCCAGCACCCCCACACACACCCCAGAAACATAATAGTGACACTGGGATGCCCAGTCCCGCAGTGTCGCAATCTTCATCTCGGGCATCTCCATCATTTTTTTTTTTCAAACAATCTTTATTTTTCCAATTAATACAACATAAACATCTCAACGAAGGGAGTAAGGTACATCAAACCTAAAAAAATGTTAAAATCAGTCGTATACAGAGAGAAGGATACACAAAAAAAAAATACAACTGTCCTCAAAAAAAAGAGATCGAGGGGGAAATAGATACATAAATCTATAACGACATAACAATTTTCAACATAAACCGCTATAGGCAAACTAAGATATCTCACAATTAAGATAATCACAAGTGCCCAACAAGCAAACATAGCTTGTAATAAATACATATGGACTAATCAGGCAATGTCTACTGCAAACAGTTAGCAGATAATATATTTCTAAGGATAATCTAGCCAAGAGAAAAAGGGACCCCCAAATTACATTATATTTATCGATAGTTCTAGCATTGCAATGACTAACATATTCATTGACAGCTACTTTAGCTAGAGCCCTAACCCATTCCTCTAACGTAGGGGGACATTTATCTTTCCAGTGACTAAGTATCAATCTTTTAAAGCAAATAGAGGCTATAGATATCCATTGTTTTCCCCTCGGAGACAAGGATAGTGGCAAAGTGTAATCCCCCAGAATAAATATTCCTGGATCTGTTTTATGATCTGCTGGCAAGCATCCCAAATAACCAGCCAGGCCTGTTTTAGAACTGGACAATGCCACATCATGTGTAATAAGTTGGCATCTTGAGCGCTACATCTCCAGCATTTGCTATCCGAAGAAATACCTAATCTAAACATTTTCTCTGGCGTATAATACCAGTTATAAATTAGTTTAAATTGGATTAGCTGTCCCTGCAAGTCCATACTGGATTTGTATGCATTGTGCCAGACTGACTCCCAAGAAATGGGAGAAATTGAATGGCCTAAGCTTTTTTCCCCATCTATACGTTTAGAGGACTCTGTGAGGTCCAACCCACCTTTATTAGAAAGTTTATACAGCTTACCAGCTCCTCCTTTGCTGCTGGCTAATGCAAGTAGACCCTCAAAGTCATTAGCAGTAGGGATGGCCAAATTGACATCCAAGATATCTTTTATTGCATCTCAGACTTGTAGGTATGAGTGGAATTGTGTATATGGTAAACCATATTTCCCCTTTAAATCAACCAAGGAACAAAGGATACCCGTGTAAGGGTCTATTATATCCTTTAATATTAAAATGCCTTTCTTCTCCCATGTGTTATTAATTAATATTTTATTACCAAATTTAATTTTCGGGTTTCTCCATAATGGTGTGTATTTCAGCATAGCGAAGGGGTTTAAAAGTAAATTGGTAAAATGCTGTATAGAACTGGCTGAAGAATGTAGAAAAGGGTGAGAATTAGTGAGTTTTGGGTAAATACCCATGGCAACATGATAAAGCAAATGGGGGTAGACACCGGACTGCTCATGTTGCACCCACCTGGGACTGACTTTGGCTGGTTTGAACCAGTGACATGTCTATCTAAATAAGAAGGCTAATCGATATTGTTTAAAATCAGGTAAGCCCATACCACCCTGTTGCCAATGTTTTCTTAGCTTTGGCAGACTAATCCTTGCCTTCTTACCCTCCCATAAAAAGGACCCAATTAAAGAATCAATTTTTTTAAACCAGGAGTTGGAAATTTGTACTGGTGTAACATTAAAAAAATACAAGAGTCGAAGAGCCAGCATCATTTTAAGAGCATTAATTTTACCCCATAACAATAGATTTAATTTGTCCCACTTCTCTAAGTGCAGTTTCATATCTTTTAATACGGGATTCATATTAATTAGAACCAGGGCATTCAATTTATTGGGAATCTTAACCCCTAAATAAGTAATAAAGTCCTCTTGCCATTTTAGGTTATTCTCAGTACATATTTTTTTTTAAGTTTTCTTTGCTACTCTTTAAGAGGAGCATTTTTGATTTTGACCAGTTAATTGAGAAGCCAGAGAGTAGTCTGAACTCTTCCTAAAGATCCATGGTAGGTTTAAGGGATTTATGTGGATTAGGTAGGGAAAGTAGTATATCATCCGCGTAAGCTACAACTTTATGCTCCATCTTACCAATTTTAATCCCTGAGATAATATTATTCTGTCTAACCAGGCAGAGAAGAGGTTCTATGGCCAGGATGAAAAGTAAAGGGGAGAGGGGACAACCTTGCCTTGTCCCTCTTTCCAGAGCAAATTTCTCAGATAGCATCTTATTGGTGCATATCCTTGCTGTGGGGGAATAGTACATTGCAGTCACCCTAGACATAAAAGTGTCCCCCACCCCAAAAGCCTTTAAAACCCCATAAAGATAACTCCATTCCACAGAGTCGAATGCTTTATGCGCATCCAATGACAACAAAATAGAATTGTCTTGAACCTGAGGGGCCATCCACATAGAGGAAAGGACTCTTCTGACATTTTCGAAACCTGCCCTCCCTTTAATACAACCCACTTGATCACCATGTATGAGTGTACTAAGAATGCTTTGTAATCTATTCGCTAGAATCTTAACCCAAACTTTAAAATCAATATTCAGTAGGGAAATTGGGCGATAACTAGCCGGGTCTAGGGGGTCTTTTTCTTTTTTCAGTAGGACTGTAATCACTGCTTCTGACATTGTAGGTGGTAGTGCCTTGTTAACCTCCATCTCTGTAAATACTTTGTAAAGCATTGGACTGACTGTATCTTTCAAGAGAGCGTAGAATTCAGCTGGCAGACCATCTGACCCAGGGGCTTTATTGTTGGGCATATCTAATATCACCTTATTAATTTCAGCAATTAAGATAGTCTTGTCCAGGACCTGCCGCTCTGACTCAGCGATTACAGGTAATTTAGCCCTGGATAAAAATTCACCAATTGGACCCAAGTCCTTGCCACACTGAGATTTGTAAAGGTTTCTATAAAACTGTAAAAAAACAGAATTAATGTCTTTAGTTGTAGTATATGTGTTCTTTGCTCCATCTTTTATGCTCTGTATATTATTTCTATTTTGGAGCTGTTTAAGCCTATAGGCCAAAAGTCTACCAGCTTTTTCTCCAGACTCCCAATAAGTTTGTCGTGTCCTAAACAGAGCAAATTCAGCTTTACTCGAATGTATTTTATTAATCTCATATCTAAGCAGTATAATTCTCCTAAGGATACTCCAGCTATTCCCTTTGTGTGATTTGTGTAGCTTCTCCAGTTCAGCCAGTTCTTTCTCCTTATGCAATAAAAATTTCTCTCTTTCTTTCTTTTTAAAGGAAGTGTAGCTCAAAATTCTGCCCCTAATAAAGGCCTTGTAGGCCTCCCAAACCATAGCATAAGAAGTTTCCCTGTTGTCATTGGTGTCAAAGAACTGTTTTGTTTCATTTAAAACCCATGACCGAAAATTAGTGTCTTTTAACAGAGAGCAATTAAATCTCCAGTGAAAAGGTCTCTTAGAATCAGAGTCCAAATGTAAAATGACTGAAACTGGGAGCGTGGTCTGAAACTGAAATTGAGTCTATATCAGCTTTTAGCATACTATTAATCAAAGTACTGGATAACAAAAACATATCAATCCTACTATAAGTCCTATGACGATTTGAATAGAAGGAATAATCTCTTTTATCAGGATACATCAGCCTCCAGGCATCAGAAAGACCAAAGTCTTTCATCCTATCTGTTATGATCCTTCTGGCCCTTGAATTAGTTTCATTACTGGATGAACCACTTCTATCTAGCCTGTGATCCATGACTATATTGAAATCCCCCCTACCATAATATTCTTACCAGAAATTTTACTAACCTCTGTAAAAAAGTCCCCGAAAAATAGACTGGACTCACCGTTAGGTGCATAGACATTGCATATGGCAATGTCAAACCCATCAATAGAGCCCTCTAAAATCTGTCATATTCCATTAGGATCCACTCGATGGGGAAAAAGCAACAAAATTAATTGTTTTCTTGATAAGTATGGCCAACCCCCTTCCGTTTTCTACTAACGGAATTATGAAAAACTTCCCCTACCTACGATCTTTTAAGCTTCTCAGCTTCAACTGGCAATAAATGAGTTTCTTGCAATAAAGCTATATCTGTTTTTAGCTTACTAAAATAGGAAATCACTTTTTTCCTTTTTATGGGTGACCCTAACCCCTTTACATTCCAAGAGACACATTTAGTACTTACACTATTAACCCCCAATTTTATTATATAACCAGATAATATAAAAAGACAAGCTATAAATGCTAAGGTAAAGGAGAAACTGAGCAACTCTCCTGCTGAAAAATTTCACTTTATTATCACAAAACCCATCAAGAACATAGTAAGAATATTTAATAGGCCTGAATATCTGAAAGACAACTGAAATTACCCCAGTAAGAAACAATGTAGCCCAGTTGGGAAATGGCATTTGGCCGTTAAAACTGTAACTTTCCTTGTTAGTGTACCATGAAACAAAATCATCATATTAATTTAAGTTGAGCTCAACAATTAACTCTTCTCCATTAGTCAAAGATAGAAATATCCAAGCAAATTCACTTGACTTAAATATGTTGTGGCTCTTAGACATGACCGATTTAATATAAAAAAAAAACCAAAAAAAACCACCTACACTAATAAAAACCAGTTCCTATAACCTATAATCAGCAAGAGAGCTCGATCCAAAAGTCAGGGGTTCCCAAGGACCCTGGGTCATAGGTTCGTGTCGCACGACAAAAAAGAAAACAGTAAACGTGGAGCTTACGAAAAACCTTAACTCCAAGTGAGGTGTAAGCGGTAATAATAAAGAAAAACAAACCCCCCTGGCAGTTTCAAGTAGTAGGCAGCCACCATCTAACCAGGAACAAATATAATAACAAAACTACACAAGACAAATAATGATGGCCATGGATGAGAATAGTCAGAGAAAGTTAGGATAGGAAATGCATGACAGGGAGTAATACTTATAGCATATAGGAAAAGAGTAAAGAGATGGTGTTCCACCACACTACAAGACTTCACATTTATCTGTAAATTCAAGGCCTGGTCAAAAGCTAACAGCAATATTATGTAGAGACCACAGGACTGCTTAGTCACATCATTTTTTTTTTTTTTGTTCCCTTTTTTTTTATTTCAAACTTGACTACACATCACAATGGCCCCGTTAGCTTGAGCCATTCAGAAATGTGCGAGCCTATAATATTGAGTGCAAACCAAATATATAGCTATTCAAGGCTAAGCATATTAATCCAACAGTCAGCTGTTCTCGCCATTTGACTCAGGCCAGGTGCTGCTATTATTAAGCTGGTCTGTGTACATCCGAACACCAATGAGAGATAGAAGGGAGTGAAAAGGAGAATTACAGAACTGAAAGCTTAGGACAACAGCAGGGTATAGTAAAAGATATAATAAAACCAAAAGAACCAAAATAGAGTGAGAAAAAAAAAGACTACAAGTCACTCATTCTGCAACAAAACAGGCCCCTTACTATAATGAAAATGCCAATCACCTGCCTTAAAAAAAAAAATTCTTTTCAGGGTCAAAAGCATGACAACACGAAGTCAAGCAAGATGTAAAAAAAAAAAACACCGCGAAACCAACAAGGGAGAGGAGCCGTGTTCTTTACAACATGGATGCTAATTAGCTAATACTAGCTAATACTAGCATATAATACTAGCTAATACTAGCATATAATACTAGCTAATATTAGCATATAATAATTGGATCTTTTTCTTTTTTTTTTCTTCCCTTCTTTAAAACAGGAATAAATAACAAAGGCAGTCTGTTTTGCCTGATCTAAGACCTACCTCATCTGAAGATCCTGTCTAAGTAGAAATAATAAAGCACATAAGGAATGAAATTAAATAGTTAGCAAATCTCTAGCCTCTTATTTTTGCTACAGCAAATAAGTATTTAAATCCTTGTAGAATTGTACCACTTTCCATTCCTGCATACTCCGAAATAACGTAGAACAGTGGCGCTGCAGCCATCCGTCGACTCAGTAGAGATTTCAACAACAGATGTTGGTGATCGAGCAGCTGAATGGTATCCATGACATTGTACAGCATATAAATCAAGGTGCTTCCGGGAGATCTGGAGCAGTGGGGCATCCTGGGACATCCGAATCTATAACCAGGTTAAAGCCTCCTGATTCGTTGATATTTGCACTTTCCCTGTGGAGAAACCTTCAACTTCCTCTTCCATATCTTCTAAGCCTGTAGCCAGCGGGGCAAAGTGATTCGTACTGGAAGCCACGTTATGAAAACCTTGCTTGCCAGGACTGCTTCTGGACACCAAACGGGTTGAAGCACGACGATCTCTGGTAAGACCCTTGCATTTCCTACTAACAGTCTGCCAGCTGACTTGGGAGGATTCAGGAAGGACCGATGGGATCTTAGGGCTAAAAGTTTTCTTAGAATATTGAGTATGGATAGGTTCTAGTGGAGTGTGTGTGTAGAACTGGAGTCACGAGCCTGCTGCACTTCAGAATGTTGAGAAATTTAAAATTTCTTGCCTTTCTGAAAGGAACTGCCATGAGTTTTTTTCCATTTGTTAATGAAAACAGCTGCATCTTCAGGTGCTTTGAAACTGTGAGAAACCCTGTTGGCAGAAATAAAGTGGCAGGATATTTAATCCTATAAGCAAGACCAAGTTTTTGTAGAATCTGTCTGGTTTTCATAAACGCTTTCCTCTGTGAGACCACGTCTGCTGAGTAATCCTGATAAAAAGAGATTCGATTCCCATTCCAAGTAATAGATCTCAATTCCCTTGCAAGGTTCAAAATCTCCTCCTTTACAGTGAAACGTAAAAAATATGCCACAATAGGTCGAGGAGGGGCACCTGCTTTTGATTTAGGGGAGAGGGATCTGTGCGCTCTCTCAATTTTTAGAGGGCAGCTCCACTTATATTGCAGAACTTCAGGAATAAAATCTTGTAAAAACCTCACCATACTTGGACCCTCTGGCACCCCCACAATTCGAATATTATTTCTCCGACCTCTATTCTCGAGGTCATCCACCTTTTGCCACAGAAGTTTAAATTGTTGGTGAAAAAAAACACTATCACTGTCCAACTTAGAGACAGAATCCTCCACTGTAGCCACCCTCTCCTCAGCTTCTGACAGCCTCTCATTAAATTTATCGGGAATTAGACCTAATAATGTCCACAACTACTTTGAGGCCAGCGATGTCCCTCTTAATTTCTGTCTGGTTGAGTGCAATACGATTCAACATCTCCTTAATGCTGTCTATGTCAATGTCGTTAGAATCAGACGGCCCTTTCAAACTTGCCGAAAACATTCTAGATCCTCGAGTAGAAGAAATGACGCAATGCAGAAATATTTTTTTTTTTAATATTTTACCCAAGCAATCTGCACGAAACTTCCCCACTGTGCTCAGCAGACCTTCCGACGATCTTTTAGTTAGTTTCCGCCAACTGCCAGCCAGGTTAGATATGTAATATAATGGGTTTGATACCGTGACTCGCTCCTCATGAAAATTAAGCGGCCATTACCGTCAGTGGCTAGCGAGCGACCATCTCCGTCATTTTTTTAAAATTTTATTTTAACCTGTAACAAGAAAACCATCCATTAATGTCTTTTGCGCCATTTCAGACCCCCACCCAACCCTCCCACTCAGCAACCACTCCCTCCCCAACCCTTACTTACCCATTGGAGTCCAACATCGTAATCCTCTCTGACTCGCAGATGTGTCTTCACTCTTCAAAGCTGAACCGTGAACTGAAGAAACAGGTATGCTGTTCAGTGTATTTCAATGGGGTTTTAAACTTCGAGCCGTAACTTCTTAAATAAGGGGAACAACTTGGCGAGGGCAGGCGGTTCAGGGTTAAAACAGAGATCTGCCTCATACTGTACATGACAGTTAAGACAAGGTAACAGACACGGTGCTTACAGTTTGTTTTATAAAGGTAATATTGTCTTTTTACATTTTTGTATTGGGAAATGGGAAACATGCCTGCGAGTTTACCTGTCGTGAGTTAAGGCACTCTATTTCTTTATATACATTATCCTCTGCCTGCTGCTATGAAAGCTGGCTATCCTTTTAAAAGGCTTCACAGAGCATCACACCGGCGACCCGGGTTTGGGAATGAGCCTGGGTCATCAGGGGTTGGCAGGGGAGACAGATGATTGAGCGTCCAAGGGACAGCTCTCCTCTCCTGGGAGGGAGGAGGGCATTCGCCCAGTGCTTGGCTGACCTCTGGCAGAGGCCAGAGGAACAGCAAGCGCGGGAGCATGTATGAGAGAGGTCTGGGAGTGGTGGTCATTGGCGTAATGCCTTGACGTCAGGGCGCTGGCCACTTCCTCAGAAAAGGGGAATAAACACCACTGGAGCATGGGTAGTTGGAGCACCAAGAACACCGACTCTAATGGCGACTGCCTGCCTGACCACCGGGGGACCCTGATGAGACATTGAAGCATCGGGACGTTTGGTTCCCGGCCCATACCCACCTTGGGGGGGTATAGCCACGGTTCCATGGGGGGAACTCCTGGGGAATCAGGTAAGGCAAGTCGTGGGGTGGTGGTTGGTGTCTCCCGAAGAAGCGTAGTTCCGGGGTGAGAAGGTGGATAAACAGAAAGTAGAAAAATAAAATAAATAAAAGGCTGCACAGCTTTATGTTACTGTGACCTACAAAGGCAGCATTGTGTGATATATCAAAAACTAGATCATTACTGTCCTACAGATAGTAGGGATTTGTACTGGAGTTGTTTCATTTTTCCTTTTGGCATATTCTTTTTATGCCTCCTTCCTTCCAACCTGGCTGGCCACTCCTTTGGGTGGCCAAGCCCTCACCCTGCGCCACTTCCCCATTCTGCCATCCTTCTGCCCCACCGCCCGACTGTTCTGATGTATCCCTTTGTAGGGGAGACCCCCCCACCCATGGGGAGGCATCCGGGAGGGGAGATAGAGGTGCCCTTCAGCACTCCCCTCACAACTTGGACGGGTGGTGTGGGTCGACTTGGGGGTCTTCCCAGCTTCGCAGCCAGGGGAGTCGGTCCACCGTAATCCAGCCGGCACTCATGGCCTTACCCCAAGCTGCCTTGTAGTCCTTGTCCCTAGGGACAACTCTGCCCCTGAGTGGCCTGTAAAATGCCCAAAGGGGTTTAGAGCCCAGTTGGGGACCCAAGATTGCATTTTCCACTGCAGACAGGGCTAGCCTGGAGGTCCGCCCCCCCCCACAGAGTCCCCTTTATACTTAGGTACACAAAGTAAGTATCTTGGAGAATGTCAAATTTCCTTCCGAGCTCAGGGAATGAGGACATGCCTCCCACTTCTCGAACAGATCTCCCACTGTCTTGATACCAGACCTTTCCCAATTAAGCAGACCTTGGTGTACAAATACTGTATACCCTTTCTGCCCCTTGAAGGCTGAAGTGAGGGAAGCAACCGGGGAGAGCCCCTCCTTATGCACAGTGAAGTCGTGGACTTAATGCCAAACATGCCTAATCATATTTGTAAATATATTCTGATCTTTTCTGCCTGTCCTCTGACCAAGGTTGGGCTAAGGATTGATCCCAAAACTCAGTCCCTCCTCCAATGCATCTTCCTCTAATTGCTTCCATGGTGGTGGGTCATTCTTACCTTTAGTGTCTAGACGCACTGGCTGTGCTGCCCAATAGTAGTGTTTCATGTGCAGTAATGCCAGCCCCCCTCCCCGTTAGCAGGTCCTGCAGGGTAGAAGCCCTGCTTCAGGCTGGCTTCCCTCACCAAAGAAAATTGTGGCAGAGTCTATTTATTTTCCTGAAAATTTTCATAGGGATCTTGAGGGGTATTGCCTCCAGAGGGCACAGCAACTGGGGGAAGTGCATATTTTAAGGATATTCACCCTCCCTATGAGGGTCTGGGGGAGCACAACCCACCTATCAGGGTCCTTCTTTTCCTAAGGAGGGGAGGACAATTCAGTTGGTATGGACAAGATAGCTTATTAGGTATATTGATTCCCAGATACTTCAGAACTTCTTCCTCTTTAATTGGAAGAGGCAGTTCCCTCCCCCCCATTTTCCCCTTGCCTACATAGAGCAGGTCACTGTTCCTTCAGTTTATTTTGTGTCCCGAGAGACTCCCATATTACATGAGAAGAGATACTTTCAGGGGGAGGGCGGCACTGTGGTGTTTGAGGTACAACAGCACCTCATCAGCAAACAGAGAGAGATAGCTTATGACCCCCCCCCCCCAACTTGCAGTCTTTCAGTTCCCTCACTGTGCCTTATTGTTGCTGCCAGGGGTTCGAAGGATACGACATACAGGAGGGGTGAGAGAGGGCATCCCTGACATGATCGTCTTTGTAAGATGAAAGAATGAGACAGGTCCCCATTAACCAGGATCTGTGCTGTGAGGTCTGTGTACAAGAGGCAAACCTAGTTTCTGAAGGTCTCACCCAGACCGAATTTGTTCAGGACATAGTACAGGTACCCTCATTCCACGTGATCAAACGCCTTTTCAGTGTCCAGGACAAGGATGCCTGCTGGCTCCCCCCGGGCCTCCATTTGCACACTACTTTCAGGGTTCCATGTCTGTTCCCCTTCCCTTGGCTGCCCTTGATGAATCCAAATTGATCAAAGTGGAGAATATTACACAGGCACCTTCTCCAACCAAGTGGCCATTACTTTGGCCAGTGTTTTGTAGTCCACTGTCAATAGTGAAATTGGCCTATTGGCGTAGCACAGGAGAGGGTCTTTCCTAGGTTTTGGCAGGACCACAATCACCACCAACCATGTGGGTGGCAGCAGATCTATGGACAGTGTTCGACAAAAAGTTTGTCGAACGACCGGACAGCAAAAACATCATGTCGACTGCATTTTGCGGTCGGCAAACAGATTCCTTTGTGGGGCTTTTCAACCTGCACCCCTCCCCACTTTATATAATCAATTCCGAGTTGGAGCTGATTTGGAGGGGGGTGCAAATCCCCTGAATACAGTGCCTGGATCCAGTGACTATCTGTAAAGCGACCTGGCGCTGTAGTTGCTGTACTGACGGTCGCTGTAAATGTGTCACTGTCGGCGGTGTGTACCAGTGGCAGCAATGTACCCTATGACATGCCTTCAGTAAACTTTCCCATCAAAGGCAGACTTAAGGCTTCACCAAATGCTTTGTAAAAAATCAACAGAGTCCATTGAGCCCCGACACCTTACCACCTACTAGTGCTTTGATGGCTGTCTGTACTTCTCATCCAGTGGGGACATAGAATTCTGATGGCAGAAAAGGACCCTCCGGCCCACCATCCAGCTCTTTTTCCTGGCATTCAGTGATGGTATTGGTTGGGCTGTCTGGAAGAAGGCGTCAGGGGCTTGTGGGGAGGGGTTGCACTCTGAGGTGTACAGTGTTTATGATATCCCTTTTGGTGTCTGAGGTTCTGGTGGACTCTGCAACCTCCCTCCATGCATATCTTGTTGATGCAGGCAGCACCCGCCCTCACTTTCAACTGCCAGGCCAACCGTTTACCTTCCCTGTCACCTTCATAGTATGCCTCTGCTCTTGCCGTCAGGATTTGCTTTTCAGTCGTCTTCATGTTTACAGTGTTATATTCTACTTTTGCCTTCTAAAGGCATGCTAAGTGTTAGGATCCTGTTGGCCTTCATGAGCGTTTTCAAATGCAGTAATTTCATTTCATCATTTTCATTTTATTGGTTATACTGGAAAGGCATGTGAGCATTGCTGTCCGTTTACACAAGCGTCCAGTTACATAGAACAATCATGAGACATTACATGAGCCATGGAACATTCAACATTCAGCGAGGGTTAAAACAACGGTACAGTAAAAATCAGGACAATATAGACTTACGGGCACTCTAGAAACTAGCCTAGGTGGATTAACAACACAACAGGTGACATAAAGCATTCAATGAGAGTTTAAACAAATTTACAATAAAACATCGGGGCGTATAGAGTTAATTATAATCAGAACTAGCCTAGGTGAATAAACAATTCCACAAGTGCTAAACAAGAGGGAGGGTAAGTGCCAAAGGAGGATAACCAGAGGATGAGGGGAAAAGAGGGCAGGAGGGAAGCCAGTTTAGGGCTGCATGCAGGTTCAGTCTGCCTCACTCCAAAGGTTTTGATTTTATGACTTGCACAGAAAATTATTTCCCCTCTTAGTGTCACCTTAAGAGCTTCCCACCTCACAGAATCGGACATCATCTCTTTCTTGACGTGGATTAGGTAATCCTGGATGACCTGGGACACGTGCATCCTGATATCTGGATCCTTAGTAGTGTGGGTCCAGCCTCCGTGGTTTAGGGTGCCTGTTGTCTCTCCCCACCATGCCTTCTGTGGCCACACTGGTGCTTGGTCAGAGAGGATTATAGTACCATGGCCACCTCCACCATCTCTTGCACTAAGCTCTGACCTCCCAGTATGTGGTCAGTTCTCACATAAGAGATTCCTTTTGGATTATTTTGGATGGAGACCATGATGCCGATGTTGCTTGGTGTTGTGTGCATGAGAATAATACATGTCATCCCTTATGGAGAGGTGCATGAACCTCTAGACATCCATCAGTTTATGCTCCGTCAGCTGAGTCCTGAGGGGGCCAGCACTTTTAGTGAGCTTGTATGTGGTGCTTTGGAGGACCGGTCTGGGACTCCGTACAGCACACAGTTGTCATCCCCTCCCAGTAATCATTCCCCAGTGAAATGGAACATTTTCATAGACTGTTTGGTAAAAAAAAAAAAAAAACTTTCACAGTATCATACTTAGGGTGTAGAAGGACCCATTCGAAACGTCCCTCTCCCCCTAGTTTCACTTACATTAGTGAGAATCTGCCTCCTGAGTCATTCATCAGTCTCAACACCTCAACTTGCAAATGTGGCTTAATCCATATAGCTGTGCCTCTTGCCTTAGAATTGAATGTACAGTAGCCCCCATCCAGAACCCTCCCCAATTTTTCTTTAGGTGTTTGAGCTCCAGTTCAGTAGCATTCATCTCTCGGAGACCGACTATGTCAGGGTTACACTTTTTGGTGGGCCCTAAACCCCATTTCCTTTTCGGTGCAGTTTTGAGACAGTTAATGTCCCAGGACATGATTGTAATAGTGTAATTCATAGGTGCTAGTGTAAATACCAATGAAACAGCACCGAATGTTGTTAACACAGGTGCGCTCAACCACCTACGTATCCAATCTGGTGGGATTATGTGACCCTTATGCTCTGCTAAGCTGCTACTTTCTTTACTGGAGTGTGCTGTACCTCAGCTGTGGCACCTGCCCCCCCCCCAATGATGTCCCTACCTTGAACATCCCCCTCCACTGGGAATCCTCTGCCAACTGAACCCCTGTTGTTCCCTTCTTTCCTACTCCCCCATCTCCCATACCCATTGTCCACCCACCGACAGGCTGTACCCCAACTGAGCCTCCACTCTCCCCCCAACTATGGTGGATTGTGTTTCTTTGTGCTTGCAGGCACTCCCTCCCCCCAACATGGTGCAACTCTTAACCCGGAGCCCCCGCAATCCCCTCCAGAAAAGCTGCAGTGGTGGTTCTGCAGGACCCAGGACTGCAGATTCGGATACGCCCCCACCTGACCTGCCACTGCTCCCCTCATGTTGAAGATCCCCCAAGGGCTCCAGTCCTGGAGTACCAAAGTAGCTTCATGTTTAATGACTAACCAGCGTTTGCTCAGTGCCCACGCCATCTGAGCACTAGTCCCTAGCCCTTGTCCCTGTTAGCTAGTTTATCTTCCTTCACGCCTGGATAGCCACTTCCATCCACTTCTTACTGACACCACAGCCACTCGGGAAGGTGCTGCTTTCTCTGTGTCCATCCCTTCCTCTTGGAATTTTGGCCATTGTGGATCTGCCACCACCTTGCCAGCAGCCTCCAGCCCTAAAAAAAGCTTGTTACCAGCTCCATTTAACAAAAAAAAAAAAAAAACACCCCATCCTATTGTCTGCAGTCTACCCACAACGATAGCTGCTGCCAGGACAGGCATTCAGAGACTGCAAGCACCAGTCGGCTGTCACCAACCCCCTCATATCAGGATGTTCCATTCCCCACCCCTTTGGCTCTCTGAGAGTGACTGTGCCACTAATGCCCTGTCTGTTGCTTTGCCATGCTGGATCACTGGCTGCCCATTCTGATGCTTTAGCCCAGGTTTGTGATCTCCGTGCTGCGCTGATCCACCCATTTAGCACGTGCCATGTGGTGGCTGGTTTTCCACCCTTCCTTTAATCTGGCGTCTAGGTGGAAGGCTTTACCAGCCATCCTTGCAGGGAGGAATACATGCTAGTAAATAAATGATTGGCCAGGCCAGGGCCTCCCGCACCCATTTATTCCATCAAGACTTCTTTAGGCAGCTTCTGTCTCGGTGAGCCCCCTTCCTGTATTTAAATGATTTCAACATTTGGTAACTTCAGAGCAAACCAGCTAGGTCAGGAGATAATGTCAGCAGGCCCCAGTAAATATTAAACACTGCAGTGATTGAATCCACTGCAAAACAAAAGACAACAATAGTTACAGTTTAAAATGTTCTCAACCTCCTTTTCTCATTTTTATGTTTCTTGTTTGTTTGTTTGTATTAACTGCAGCTTTGTATGATACAGTCTGCTCACATTGCTATCTCCGGCTGGCTATTGCCAACCCCCCACCATAGCAAGCCACTCCACCCCCCAACTCCTGTCGACTTTTGATTTGGGATATAGACCATCCCCAGTTATGTACTGTACTGTTATGCTTCATTAGATATCAAGTATTCCCGTGACCCAGGCGTAGGTTAGAGCTCTGTACTGTGATTCCCAGCCTGTTAGTGCAGTTGCATGGTGGTTTGTTTTCCTGCCCTCCTGCATGTCTCAAAGGTACACGGGGACTCACAGCCTGCCCACATTGCTAGACATACTAACATGACCAGCTGACCATGAGGGTGTATATAAGGGGATGGATGGGGCCCTAAGGGGTTGGCATAGCCGGAATTAATCAGTATTTTTACTGTTGGTGTTGTGCTTCCATCACCTTACAGGTGCACTGGTTCTTGCCACTTATCTTTCCTGCGCCACTGCTTCCACCTGATTCAGGAACTCCCCAGCCTCCTCTGCAGTTGTGAACACCTTGCACTGCTGTCTTGGCTGTGATACACACAGCTTCAAGGGGTATAGATGCTGATGATGCCAGCCAAGCCACCTTAGCTTGGCTTTTACTTTCCTGAACTTTTGATGCTCTCTGTGCAGCTTGCGACTATAGTCCAGGAAGATGAGGGCCCGTGCATTGTCAAGGATGATTGGTCCCTTTGCACTCGCTGCCAACAGGACTGCTTCCTTGTCATTCTAGCGATGAACTTAGCAAGGAAGTGCTGGGTGTGCTCTCCTGGTCTCTGTCTCCCTCCTGGTGTTTGGTGGGCTCTCTCCACCTCAAAAGTGGGCCCTGCATGGCCCAGTAGTGCTAAGGGTTGAGGCGCTGGATGCCACACTTCGCACCTCAATGGCGACCCGGGTTAGGGAATGGACTTGGGTCACTCGGGGGTCGGCTGGGGGAGGTAAGGATTGAGCCTCCGGAGGACTTCTGTCCTTCCTCGGGGGGGGGGTTTGTGCTGCATGCGTGAGCACAAGAGGGGTTTGGCCCATGCCCAGGGTGCTTGGCTGCCTCCGTGGAGGTGGAGACAGCTGCTGTGCCCATTGCACAGGTGCAGGTACAGGAGAAAACCAGAGGGAAAATACCAGGACCCGGCAGGACCCATGATGGCCCCAACAGGCCAGAGGACGTACCCCTCCGATGGGTGGGGAGGTTGTAGCCCCTGTCAGTCTGTGGAGGTAGCAGAAATACTGTTGTGATTAAAAAAAAAAAAGTGTGCCCTGCTGCCCCAGCTCCAGGTGCTCCACCAACCATTTGGTGATGATAATGGTCTCTGGGTTCCTGCCTTCTTTCCTCTGGCAGTCGCATAACTCTGATATTGCACCTCCTCACCCAGTTTTCCTGATCATGCACTTTATTTTGGAGTTGCAGGATCATTTCTTGAAGCTGTTGCTTTTCTCTCGCCCATCCTGCATGCTGACGTTCTGCGGTGCTCACTCTGGTTTCGAATTCCGTGAGCCGTGTAGCATGGCTCGCCATTGTTTCACTCAACGTCTCCATGTGCCCTGTATATGTGTGCTCACTCTGGTTTCGAACTCCGTGAGCCGTGTAGCATGGCTCGCCATTGTTTCACTCAAAGTCTCCATGTGCCCTGTATATGTGTGCTCACTCTGGTTTCGAACTCCGTGAGCCGTGTAGCATGGCTCACCATTGTTTCACTCAATATATGCATGTGCCCTGTATATGTGTCATCTGGGCATCTAGGTTTGTAAACCCAACACGCATCTCTCTTCTGATAGCCAAGATCAGGGCTCAGATTGAAGTGTTGTGCTCCATGTTCTTATTCTCCCCTGGTGCTTGCTCTGCGGCCATGCTACCCACTCTTGATCTTGTCTCAGGACAGCTCACCAGTTTACTTTGGCTGCTGAGTGGGTATTGGGTCTGTTTTTTTCAGCGCTTTCATCATGCTTCCTGTTCTGTTACTTGAAATGACTAGTTTTGGGGGTTTCAGATCACGGATACTGCCGGTGTCGGGTGGATTGAGGACACCTTGAGGAGAGCTAAGCCATCATGTGTCCACCATTTTCATTCACTTGGCCATGCCCTCACTGTGATGGTGTAGAAGGTGGATTTTGTAAGGGGGTGGCTATGAAGGGAATCCAGAGAGGAGTGTTCTTGAACTCATGAGTATTTCTTCCAGAACCCATCTTGCAGCTTAGGAATGTTGAAACTAATGTAGAGTATAGGGTCTCCCGAAATATGTATGACAGTATGCATCTCTTTGGCAAAAACACTTAATCGAGTCTTCTAGAAGACTACAGGAACAAAAACTCAATTAGGCACAAAGTCAGGGTCTCCCCGATAACTTCGCTGACCTGTGTTTCGGCACTTTGCAGGTTCTGATCTTGTTTTAAAAAAGTTGGTCATTGTAGACTTCAGGCTTGACGGCCCGTAAGAGTTGTGATCTTCCAGAAGAACAGTGACTGGTGGCTGTACGAAGTCCTTAGTTTACCTGTGGCTACACAGATGGAGGAGTTCCTCAGGAGCATCATGTTTCGTGGCTATGACCCCCACCCCAGCCACAGGGGCAGCATGCAGAGTATCGATTGTAGTAGTCTGGTTGTACATTGCTAGCAGAAACACAGGCAGTCATGGAGGTAGTCACATCATTTCAGCTTGAAATAGTCAATACTGCAGGTAATTCACCATTGCCCTTATTAATACCCTCTTCTTCCCTATTACTGGTTCTAGATGCTGTGAAGTATCAGCTGTGCTAGATGTGGGAGAAACACTATCCCCAGCTTTATTCTGAGGACAAACATGCAAAGTACAGTCTTACCAGTTTCCTGTGAGTCCTTTCCGATAGCCTGTGCATTTGCTTGTGGGAGTAGTTGATTTTCTGAGGCAATGCAATAATAAGGGCCATTTTTGTAGTTTGTTACTTTACAGAGATATGAAGGAACAGCAACGTGGCAGTCGGGAGCAGCTCGATCCTTGTTTGAAGCCTGGGGTTCCCTCACAGTCATTACAGTAGTGTTTTCCACGAGTCTTCTTGACATGTCCCTGAAGGGGATTTACAGTAGATGCTTTTAAAGGGCTTCTTCCTTGACTTGGGACTTTCTTTGCCAGGACACGTTTTACATTTTGTGCAGTCACCATAATGGCAGCCGTTCGTGGTGCAGGGCCAACTAACCATCAGCATTCAGAACCTTTGGTCCACCCTGCAGGTAGCAGGGGCTTGTTCAGCCATCCATTCACCCATGGCTGACTGTTTTGCTCCCTGATACTTTTCCTTAATCCAAGGAGTGCTTCGGCTGCTGGTTTATCCGCAGGGGTTGCTGCTGTTGGTTTTCCTGGCTGCTTGACTAATGGACTGTCTGGGTCTTCTGACATGAAGTCTTTCCTGTCAGAATCATCTGGTATAGCAATTGCAAAGGTCGTGTCTTCCTCAGCCAGGAACTGAAGTAGCAACACACATTTTTCACTCATCCCAGCTGCCTGAAGCTGCTCTGCAGGGATGTTTGCAGACTGAAGTACAGGTACAGTACTTTCCAATTCAAATTCAAATCTTCTGAAGTTTTGGCTGGAGAGTTGCTCAAGGATAGATAGAGGTTTGAACTCTCATTTCCTTCACTTCCATTATCTCATGACAAGGTTCAGTAACACTTGCAGTGACCATTGAAGAACCAGATGCCTCTGCGGCGCTAGCTAAGGTTTTGCCAGCAACTGAAAATCCTCCTCCTTCATCCTCTTGGTCCATCACTCTGGATTCCTCTGTCCTCCAAACAGGAAGTCAGGCCCTCTGCTGGAGGAGCAGGGGGTTATTTTTTAATTAAAACAGCAACTCAAAACAAAGACAAAACAAAAATTAAAAACACAATATTATGAAATACCATATTATAAGAAACCAACCAAAAGAAAATAGCTGCTCATCAAGGTAAGAATAATAAGAAACAAATATACTGCAAGTCATGAAAATGAGACTGGAGACATAACACCCCAAAGTTTTTACCCCATTTTTAAAGAAAAGAAACCTGCTTGGTGTCATGGAGGAACCCAGTTTACATTTTTCCAGGGTTTCCTAACTTTCACAGCAGGCAGAGATTTCATTTCTCTATGATAAACGTCCCTGATTTCATCTGTGATTTTGTCTGTTAAACCATTCACATTCATGTCCTGCTGATGCCAAACAAATTGGCATCAGTCTTGCCAAACACACCATTTTATACATGAAAGCAACACCCTTAGTGCACCCAGATGAAATGTCCCCCAGTGCCATGAACAATTTGCCATAAATCAAGATATCGTAGTCCATCTTCAAAAGAGTTGTTCATTCCATCTGCGGGTGAGAAGAGACCAGAAAGGACTAATGTAGGAACAGGTGAAAACCAGATGATCCAGATTACATCCTTGCCGGAATATTATCTTTTGTGCCTCTACGTCTGTGGTTATTTATCACATTAAGATGATCATGAGTAGAGGATTTTCCCCAGTGTCCTGGCCCACATTCCCCTTCCCATAAAAAACAGTTCTTGCAATTGTCCAAGGCTGTGTGTGGGTGCTGATGTGTGAAAGGGCTGTCACTACACATTTACAGTCACTCCCCTACCATTGCAGCCCGTACCCTGTGGAATTCTCTACCTTGTTGGTTAAGAGAATGCCTGACAGTCGAGAGATTTAAATCTGATTTTAAAAACATATATTTTTAAATTAGCATTCCCAGATTAATTTTAAGTAAACTGATGCATCTGTTATGTTTTATTGTTATTTAAAATGTTTGCACTGTATTTGAACTGTAAAGCGCCTTGATTTTGGAAATGCTGTCTATAAATAGAGACTTACTTACTCGTACTGCTTGTATAGCAGTTTGGGATACAATGTGTATAAGAAGTGCTATAGAAATGCTAACTATTCATCTTCTCCTCATTTTTCTTTGAGTTATAGTAAATTTTAAATATCTTTCTTGTTTCAAAAGTTAAATGAAGTCACCTTCCCCCTGGCTGTAAAGTGAAACACTCCACTCCAAATATCTCTTTACAAGAAAACCACTGCAGGCAGGGTAAGCGGTACAGTGGTTCTGTGCGCAGATTGGCTAAAATCACATGCAGTACGTGATTTATAATTTTGTAACTGACTGTGTAAAGCTTTGCTGCTACTACGAGGGATAATGGGCTCATATTGGGCCCTATTCACTAATGCGGGAGGGGGTACGCATGGATGGCACATATCCCTCCCCGTGCAGCTCCGCACCCAGGGGAGATCTGTGCGGGGACCGCATTCACAAACTCCGGTCTCCACCCATCTCCCTTACGTGGCCCCACCACCCCGGCATGCAGGTTTGCAGGGGTGGGCAGGCGTGGAGCTGCGGACCTGGGCAGGCAGCCAGTCAGCTGCCCATCCTGGGACCCTTGCTGGATTCCTTGTGCCCAAGTGAATGCCATGATATCGACAGGCACAAATGCGCCCACAGAGAGAAGACAGGGTAAACTAGAGTGATCAAAGCCCTAATCTGAACTTAAACATCTCTGTATATGTGTGTCTAGAGTCTCTCCTGAAGAAAGCTTTCTGCTTCTCTGCCCCCTGCAACATAGAACACCCTACCTTGTTCCCTATGACTGTCCCTTAGCCAGTCCCTGTTTAAATTTCAGGGACTACCTATTGACCCAGAGCACTGTTGGTGCCCCACCTGAAGTATGTGTCTGATTGTCTTTTCCAAGATACACTGATCAGCCTATTCTGTCAGTGCTGGGCACAGTCTTCGCTGACCTCACTAAAGCTTTTGACATGGTTAATCACAGTTTCCTTCTGTTTAAACTAAACCAGTTGGGTCTTAATGCTCTCTCCCTCAGCTGGTTCTCCCGACTATCTCACTGGTAGGTCCCAATTGGTCAGATGGGAAGGCTGTTTCTCCAAAAATAAACCAGCCCTGGATGGTGTCCCACAGGGTTCTGTTGTAGGCCCCCAGCTGTTTTCACGATTTGTTAATGACATGCCAAGGAACTGTGGGGAAGTGAGCCCTCTGCTGCATGCAGATGATGCAGTGCTATATAGAAACTCTAGGGACCTCAGCTGCCTCAATACCCAGATTGCGGGGGACCTCCTTGAACGAGAAAATTGGGTTTTGTCCAATAAGCTGGTCCTTAATGTCAAAAAAAACAAAGCAGTATTGTTTGGCCCTAGGAATTTGGGACTGTCTGTGCAACACCTGCTTACACTCACTGCCTGCACTGGAAAACCTATAGAATTAGTTGAGTCCGCCAGATACCTAGGTGTCCACTTGGACCAGGAACTTTCCTATAGAACTCACACTGACCATATTACACTGACCCTTCGCCAAAAAATTGACCTACTCTACCACCTTGGCAATCTGATTACTAAGGAATTGTGGCTTACAATTGCTACCAGTACTCTGCTCCCCTTTCCTGCAATATGGCGCTCCTTGTCTTGAAGTCCCTGAGGTGCTCTGAGCTCAGTAAGCTCTAAGTATTATACAGTATAACTGGGCGCTTTGCCACCGGTGCTCCATCCAGGGAGCACCATTGCAATGTATTGTGCTCACTGAACTGGCCTTCACTGAGGGGTCGGCTTGAGTACCCTCTCTTTGGCCTGGCCTATAAACTTGTTAAGGTCTCTCCATCCCCCTAGCCTATGTGACACTCTAAAAATCAAGCCTTCACAGGTTCTATTTAAGTTCCAATAAAATGCATGCATTGGGCTACCTGACTAAACCATGTTGTTGGAAATGTAACTGCAGTGAGACTAGCCCAGTGCATGTACTTTGGGACTGCCCATTAAATGTTTTAACCTCTGGGATATAGTTTGTAAGCTGTGCTCAAAAAGTTACTAAAACCCACATTCCACACTTCCCATTTATATTTATCCTAGGTATTTTCCCCAAAGTTATAGACAGACCTGAATCTGCAACAGAAAATTTGGATTTGTCATGCCTCACTGAGCATCAAAAGACTTATTTTAGGCTGTCCCGGTGGCACTGAGGGTTGAGGCGCTAGACGCCACACCTTGCTCCACGCTGGTGACCCGGGTTCAGGAAGGCACCAGGCCATCAGGGTTGGCCGGGGAAGGACAGGATTGAGTGTCCGAAGGACCGCTCTCCTTTCCCTGGGGTGGGACTGGGGTCTTCATCGCACTGCAGCGGCCCCAGATGGAAATTGGGGGCACTGCAGGAGCAGTGTACGTGTGGGATGAAGTGCAGCTGACGTCGGCACATAGTACCTTGATGTCATTGCACGTTTGCACTTCATGGGGAAATACAGGGGGAGGAAAATGACAGACGACTGAGACAGCTTGATGGCCGCACTTCAGCAACCAGGGGGCCTGTCGTGGAATCGCACTGAGATAGTGGTTCCCAGTACGGGGGACATATGGGGGATCTCCTGCACGGGTACGGCACTGTGCCAGTCAGTATGTGAGTGAGCCTGCAGGCTGAATGGGGATGAAGGCGGCAGCTGGAGGTAGGCAGGTCGGGCTGTGGGAGCATAAATGAAGAATATAAAAAAAAAGACTTATTTTAAGTTATTTGAAAGATCCACTCTCACCCACAGTACAAGAGTACAAGTTACACGACGTGGAGCCTTTGCAAAAGAGTCTATGACTCAAAGGATTGTAATTCCAATTATACAGTAAATAAATAAATAAAATAAAAAGAGTGGTATAATCAAATGGATAACATTTCCAATAACGAAAGAATCTTTTACTCCATGAATGACAGAGTAGGTACTTACCGTAAGATATGGTGACCCTTTTTGGAAATTATGTAATAAATTAAGTTAAAAGTCCTAGATGATATTAAGAGTTACTGTTGCCAGTTTGCCAGATTGGTGGAACATCTGGTTATCATAGGACTACAGGACCCAAGGCAGCATGGTTTCACCAGGGGGAGGTCATGTCAGACCATCCTTGTTGAATTTTTTGACTGGGTGACTAGGGAGGTGGATCAGGGGAGGGCAGTGGACATGGCCTATCTGGACTTCAGCAAGGCCTTTGACACTGTGCCACATAGAAGACTATTACACAAACTGGGGAATATGGGTGTGAGCAGGACAGTAGTGTGGTGGGTAGGTAACTGGCTGGGTGGCAGGACACAGAGGGTGGTGGTAAATGGCTGTCACTCCACATAGGAAGAGTGACCAGTGGGGATACCACAGGGATCAGTGCTGGGACGGTCCTATTCAACATCTTCATCAGTGACATTCTTGGATCTAGAAGGCAGAATTTCACTGTTAGCTGATGACACAAAGCTCTGTAACAGTAGACACACCAGAGGGTGTAGACAGAATGAGAAGGGACCTGCAGAAACTTGAAGAATGCTCAGGGGTTTGGCAGTTGAAATTCAATGCAAAGAAGTGCAAGATAATGCATATGGGGCACAAAAACCCTGGCACAATATATCAGTTGGGGGGTGAGGATATAGCATGCACCAAGCAGGAAAGGGATCTTGGGGTTGTCATCTCTGATGATCTCAAGGTAGGGAAACAATGTGACAAGGCAGCAGGTAAAGCAAATAGGATGCTGGTATGTATAGGCAGGGGCATCACCAGCAGGAAAAGGGAGGTCATAATTCCGCTATACAAGACACTAGTGAGGCCCCACCTGGAGTACAGTGTACAATTCTGGAGACCATACCTACGTAAGGACATAGACAGGGTAGAGAAGGTTCAGAGGAGGGCAACAAAGATGGTGTATGGATTGCATCACAAGTCCTATGAAGACAGGTTGAAGGAACTGAACATGTACTCCCTGGAGGAGAGGAGGGAGAGAGGGGATATGATAGAGACATACAAGTATCTTACAGGGAAGAACAGGGTGCAGGAAACACTATTTTAAGCGAAAAGATGTTCCAGGACTAGAGGGCATGGGATGAAGTTGGAGAGAGGGACGATTCAGAGGAAACATGAGAAAGAATTTCTTCACAGAACGGGTGATGGACAAGTGGAACACCCTGCCAGAGGAAGTGGTGGAGGCTGAAACAATCACGGGATTAAAGAATGCATGGGATAGACATAAAGGAATTCTAGAGGTCAGGGGTAAGGGGCAACAGACTTCTAGGAAAACAAACTGAACTTACAAGCTCAAATGGGCAGATTGGGTGGGCCATAGGCCCTTATCTGCCGACACTGTCTATGTATCTATGTATAATAACCTTAATAGTAATTTTACATCAATCTTTATATGTTTCTAAATATAAGAAAGAGAATTATTTTCTAGCATGCAGACTGCTTAGAACCCTAAATGTATACTGAGAGTTAATGTAGATTCAATTATATTATTCTGTTGCTGTGTTTTCAATGTATTATTAAGTAATTCCTGCTTGTATTTTGGAATTTATATATGAATAAAAATTATGGGGGGGGGGGGTCCTGCAGTCCTCCAGCAATCTTCCACTGGACATGCCATAACTTAGATCCTGTGTGGGACAGATGTCTTTCGCCACTTCAGCACCATCTGGAACTCCCTGTCTTCTGCTCGTCAAGACTGCACTACATTTGGGGGTTTTATAAAACGTAGTAGAGCTATACTACTGGAAATGGGCCTCCGTGCTTCTAGTAGGTGGCATCTCCCTGTGTTATAATCATGGATCGACAAATTTTTTAATTTAGTATTTGTACGTTGACAAGTGGCTTGAGTAAAAGTGGTAGTCCTGGTGCTTGAGTTGGTAGTCCAGTTAAAAATAGGCATATTTTAAAGAAAATGTAATAAAACTAAAGGATAACACATTTTATATATGATTGTGGGGGTAATAATAAAAAACTGATATTAATGTTTCATTCAGGAGGTCTAGAACCAAACAATCCTTCTTAATTGATGAGGAGACACAAGAGAGGAGGAGGAGGACTTGAGCACAGTGAGGACACAGCCAAGCCAAATAATTAAAGACGCCAGATCAGTCAGACTAGTGAGGGGACGAACCAGCGGCATCAGAAAGAGTCTGTAGGAGCTGAAGCATCATCCTCATCAACGCTAGCGCATGGTGGGACAAATCAGTTTGTGGACTGGTGGCCAGTTTGGCTACTTGATTTCAAAACCTGGCTGCCAAATCAATATCTTTGGTGCCCATCATTATTGAGGGCTCAGAAATCAGTTTGTGGGCAGGTAGCCAGTTAGCTGGTAACTTTCAAAATCTGGTAGCCAAACCAGCTTGTTTAGTAGCCACTGGCCACCTGGCTACCTAATTTGTCCCACCCTACACTAGCAACAGGGGAGAACAGTATCTTGAGAAGCAGCAGCAGTAGCGTGACTATGACCATGAACATGGAACATGGCGTGTGCTAGAACCAAAGCGGCGCCAGTGGTTGATAGCGGGATCAGGATCAAAACTGTCTAATGCAGGACCTTCAACTGCTCTATGCAGAAGTGACTGGCATGTGTCATCAGCCAGTCTTGTTCTTACTTTAGTTTTTATAAGATTTTGAATGGAAAATACTCTTGCGCTTTTAGCAGTAGACACACTTAGGATTTCTACGAGGTCACGGATGTGAGTAAACTGGGCTGGTCTCTCTCTCTCTCTCTCTCAATAATCTGGAATAGACTTCCAGATATGGCTTATCAACTGCAGAGTTTAGTAGTGCTTTTAATGCAGCATATTCCATTTTCATACTGTTTTTTCTGATCCTCTGTGAAAAAGTTGTGAAAGTACTGTAACAGACGAGTTAATTCATTCATCCCAAATCGTACAAATTCTTCTCTTGGCAGATTGACATTTTTGAAATCTAAGCAACTGAACCATTTCAGAGGCCTCTCTGAGAAATTCTGAAATCTCTGGTTTGTGTAAGATATTGCTGCATCTATTAAACTCTGCAGTTGGGCATCTGTTGTAAAACATATTTCTGGACAGTTACCTTTGAAAGTGAAATGAACTCGTCTGTCCGCACTCCCTCACTTTGAAATGAGAGAGTTCACACATTTTTCTTTAGGATTATATTGGTTTAGAAAGGATGTCATGAATTTTCCAGGCTTTGCTTTCAGCTTCATCAGCTGGAGTAAGCAGGTCACGACAAGTTGGGGGACTTCCGATATTAGCAGATCTTCTTTTTTAAATTTAAGTGACAGATTTTTCAATATTGGCAAGAAATCTTGGAGCATAAACAGTGATTTTGCAAACTGTACACTCTGGACATCTCTTAGAAGAGTGCCTTTGCTTTGGTACCATCATCACCAGCAGAGCTAGAGACAAGTTCCAGATGTTGAACTACTGTGGAAAGGCTAACTTGGATAGTGTGAAAGGAACTTTTCTTGCTTGCAAGCCAATAAACTTGCTTTATTGCACTGAAATGTGCCAGATCTGTGTCTATGACATGTATTATTTCCTGACATTCTGTCAGTTTTGGGGGCTGTAATGGTAACATTAAAAATGCGTTTGAGTATTTTCTACTATATTAACAAAAGGATTTTTTTCATGAGATCAAGGACTGCCAACTCCAGTTTATGGGCTACACCATGCATAGCTATTACAGCTGGAACGTGTTCTCCGAGGTTTGCCGTAGTGCCACCTGTATGGCCCACAATAACACTGGCGCCGTCAGAGTTTGCTGAAATGAGAACTGGCCCAGGCTTGCTCACATCATTAAGGTCCGAAAGACAGAGCAATAGACTTCAGTGCAGTGCTTATTGCTGTAAACACGTCTTCTGCATGAGAATGTTCTAGTGGTACAGCTTAAATCAAAATAGTTGTAACCTGTTTTGCTGTGCCTGCCACAAAATGGAGGAAAACATTTTTCCACTCAGTTACACTTGCATCAGTACTGCTGTCTGCAAGCACAGTAACGCAGTTAGCATTTCTCACTGTCTGGATCTGGGTTTTAGTCATAAAAGCTGATATTGCACTGCAGAACTCTCCTGCTCGCTTGTCTGATATTGCACTGCACAACTCTCCTGCTCGCTTGTCTGATATTACACTGCAGAACTCTCCTGCTCGCTTGTCTGATATTGCACCACAGAACTCTCCTGCTCGCTTGTCTGATATTGCACCGCAGAACTCTCCTGCTCGCTTGTCTGATATTGCACTGCAGAACTCTCCCACTCGCTTGTCTGATATTGCACTGCAGAACTCTCCTGCTCGCTTGTCTGATATTGCACCGCAGAACTCTCCTGCTCGCTTGTCTGATATTGCACTGCAGAACTCTCCTGTTCGCTTGTCTGATATTACACTGTAGAACTCTCCCGCACACTTGTCTGATATTGCACTGCAGAACTCTCCTGCTCGCTTGTCGTTTGCATAATTGCTACTGAGTTTAATCCTATTTTTTTCCCGTGTAATGCGCAAAGCCACTCCATGTCGCAGAAAGGATGTAAATTTTAACTAAGGAATGTGCTCTGTGTAACCCCTAGGTGGCTCTATCCCAAGGGCTACTAACCTACCTGCTTGGCTAGTAGCAGGTTAAGGGGCCTAGCTTCCATGACAGGTGCCTCCACCCAAAGATCAGGGTTGGTATTAGTCTGACTAACCAGGCCACAGCCCTCTGGGACACTATGACTCCCCTTGTCTCCTGCTAGTGGCCCACACAGTACACAATGTTTACCTTCCCAATACCCCTGATAGGCTTTACACAAACACCTAGATTTAGCACTTACCCCCAGGACTGGCTCCTTCAGCTTGGCTCTGGGGACCCCCTGCAAAACAAGGTGATGCAAAACAAAAAGCAACTATGCTATACCTTAGACATAAATAGACACCATAGTTAATGTAAATGGCAGAGAAAAGTAGATCTGATTTATTCATGGGGCTGTAACAAGGGTGGGGAGGGAGCAATCAGGTTAATTGGCTTAAACACACTATAAATATCACAGCTGCGCATGCAGTCAGTGTCCCTATCAGTCACACTCTCTGGGTACCCAGGATGGAGAAGAGTGCTAGCCAGGACCGTTGCCTGAGGTAGGCTGGCGTTGCAGCTGGTAGGGGCCCTGTGAGGAAGAGAAATAACATGCACACCCACTGATTGTAATCCGGAGCCGGAGGGCTCAGTTCATGGAAGTAACACAACAAATTAACTAGGTGACACACTTGTGATTTAAAAGATATGTTGCAGGGAGCTACCCTGTTTACTACTCACGATACCCAAGGCTGAGCACAGGATGGATGATGGAGGTTCTGGATTGCCAGAAGGAGCAGGGTAGGGAGACAAGGCCCTTGTGGCAGGGCCCAACTACATTGAGTAGTAGGCAGATTCAGTCCGACTTGAGCTGGATACAGCTTCCAGCCCTCAGCACACAACTCGGTTGGGGGGGGGGGACCAGATTGCGGACCCCCTCCAGTTCACAGCACACTTATATGTAAAGAAAGTTTACTGTACCAGGCTGACTGCTCCTTGACCCCAATCACAAAATCACTGCTAAACCCAGGAGCATAAAGGTAGCTAAAGTCCTGACAGGCCGATCGCGCTTGGCAAAATCATCGGTCTTCTTCAGGCTGAGCCTGGCCCCCATTCAGTAGCTTGCTTCATAGCACACCGAGCAGATCACTGTCTGACTCATTTTCTCTCTCTCTAGGCAAAACGGCAACAGGCCGGGTTTTGGGCCTTCCACGGTTCTCCCGCATGAACTACTGCGCAACACGGCTGCTCGACTATGCAAGCTCCTTCCCTCTCAACTTCCAACTCGAATCTGCTTCTTCTGTTCTTCTCTGCTCGTCGTGCCCATAACTCGGGGCACAACAAAGTGATTTGGAGACATGGTCTGAAATAAAGCTCTCCTTTTTCTCTCCCTGCAGGAGAGCTGAATGCAGGAAGGCCAGACTCAGCCTTCCCGTCAAGTCCCCACACTGCCCCGTGGGGCAGCGGCTCCATGAGCTGCTCACTCTTCCAGCTCCATCTCAGTTCTGACCCTATGCTGCTGGCAGCTGGGGAATTTCCCTCTGCTCCAAACAGTTTGGTTGGCTGATCTGTCTGTCAGTCACAACATGCTCCCCCTATAGGTGCAAAAAGGCGCCAACAGTCAAAACTACGATTCCTAGTGACCTGCTCCATATCCCCTTAGTTACAGGCTCCATTTTAGAGTCCCCCAGCACTGATTGGTCCAATTCGGCAGTTCGGGACCAAATGGTAGAGCTAACTGACCAGTCCTTGCTGCAAATAAGGCAGGTTAGAACAAACTACACTGTCATTATTACTCTAAACAATTTCCAACAATTAGTTACATCTTTCAACAGGGCTTCTTCTGCACAATTAGCGATGGCAGAAACGGAGCGATTAGTCAGCAGTCCCGGCGGGACTCGAGCAGGGAAACACTCAGACCCCCCATTCAAATTAATTATAACTGCAGACAGGCAGCTCTTAAAGAGACAAATGCAGAGGCACTTAAGCACTCTCAGGCAAGTTCTTTTTTAAACAGCCGAAACACAAGGCACCATCCTGGCAGAGGGTATTTAGGCTCACCCAAGGGGGGCTTTCTGGGGACCCCCATTTGTAGGGGGGTTACATGTGTTAATCGCCTCATTTTTTTTTTTGTGAAGTCCTCCATTTGAGAAAATGCAGGATGTATTGCTGTTTCAGCAGTATTAAAGTCAATTGCATGCTGGCCAGTCTCATCGTGGCTGTGTGATTCTCACACATCATATGTGAATTGGATTTCCTATGGCCTCGAACTGACTCTATTCTAAAATTATTTGAACCAGTGGCAAAGTTTTTTATTTTTTTGTCTAAGCAGGAATTACAAGTGAAGGATATTTTTCACACACTGAGCAGTACATGATGCATTTGTCATCATCGTATCTTAAACAGGTGAACTGAGTTAGCCAGTGTGATGCTGAAACGTACCTTTCTCAGAGGGTGGTGTCCGGTGTTTATTCCTTGGACCCAGTTCCTCTGTTATGTGGGGTTCCTCAGGGGTCCATGCTGTCCCCCATGTTATTCGCAGTGTACAGAGACATTGTAAGAAGGTATGGGCTGAGGTTTCATTGCTATGCTGATGATACCCAGCTCTACCTTTCTTTTGCACCCGACCAGGATAGAGCTCTCTCAGTCTTTAATAACTGTCTCATAGAAATCCAGGACTGGATGGATTCAGCTTGGATGAAGCTAAACTTTGAAAAGACTGAGGTGCTGGTTGTGGACCCGGGGCGCCGGATGGGGGGGTCAGGAGTAGGTTCATCCTTGGGTCTTTTTCTTGGGGGCTTACCACTTTCGACCCCTGAACAGGTGTGAAACCTGGGGGTAATTTTTGACAAGAGGTTGATGCTTCATTCACAGGTGTCAGTTGTCGTCAAGACCTTGTTTTACTATCTGAGGAATATCTCCTGGGTTAAACACCTTGTTCCGTCTGGCGATCTTCCCACGTTGGTCCACGACTTTGTGTCCTCACATCTGGATTATTGCAACTCACTGTACCTAGGGCTATCTGGGGTAGAACTCTGCCGCTTGCAGCTAGTGCAGAATGCTGCAGCCCGGCTTCTGACAGGAACCTCCCGGTCCTGTCATATTTCTCAAGTGCTGCGCAGTCTGCACTGGCTGCCAGTACAGTGGCGGATTACCTTTAAAATTGGCCTTTTGACCTATAAAGCCCTACACGGACAGGGCCCGGAATACCTGAAAAGAGCTCCTGGAGGTCTATGTGATATGGCGAGTCGCCTAAAGGCGATCACCGTTATGCTCAGTCAGAAGTGCGAACACATTTTCAGCACTCTGACAACCCCTAATGCCAGCACAAGCGGTGCCCAGGACATATTTTACTACTTTCTGTGGGGCTTTGCCCCAACACCCCTCGCGAGAGCTTTTCCCCCCCACCCCCCTACTTAAGGATTCTCCAGCCAGGGGGGTATGTTGGGGAAAGTAGTAAAATAAAGTTTGGGCCGGGCGAATGCAAAACGCACCAGCGCCCGGACCTGAACCCAGTACCTCAGCCACCCTAACCATTGCCCAATCCCCAACACCATGCCGCAACTCAGCCAACGACTGCAGCACCACACCCCTCAAGCCTCTCCACCCCCCAGCCCACACTCGCCTCCAACCCCCCGCGCACGTACGTATAGCAGCATCCTGTCGCCTAGTACGCCCAGCCCCTCATCCGGTCGCCCTACCTGTCAGTCGCCGTGAGTGGACTGCACGAGGAAGGTGTCGCCGTAATGGACGGCACTCTTCCTCATGCACCCACTTCATAGGTTACCAGCTCCTGGTGCCAAATTGCCCTGGGCGATCGCTCCGCTTAGCTGACGAGGGGTTGCTAGAGATTCCAAGGGTGTGTTTAAAATCTTCTGGGGCCCAGGCATTTATGCATGTGGCCCCAGCCCTTTGGAATTCTCTACCCCACCAGTTAAGGGAGTGCATGACCCTGAAGGGATTCAAACAAGTGTTAAAAACATATCTTTGGCATCAAGCATGGATCTAATTTATCTGTACTTCCTGTTTTATAATAGATATGCTGCTGTGAATTGTAATATGTTTTAACTAATTGTAAGGCGCCTTGGTTTTTGAAAGGCGCCATAAAAATAAAGTTTTATTATTTGTTAGTATTATTTATTCTCAATGTGCAAGTTGGTTTCCTGCTGCTGTAAAGGTCACTTTAGAAGTGAAGACCGTGAAGATAGCACCAAAGGGTTCCCTGTCATAACGGCGATCGCAGAACGGCGATTACTCTTAGGGCAAGTGTACATCTCCGAAAATCAGTTTCAACGATGTACACTCCCAGCGCACAGCAAAAGGGTGCCAGGGACTTGCCCCCCGCATCCCCCTATTGAAGGATTCTCTACTCTGGGGAGGATGCATGTTGAAAGTGCAAAGCCAGGAGGAAAAATATTTTGGGCCAGGTGCAAAAAAATGTATGCACGCCTGGACCCGAACTCGGCACCCTTGCAACCCTAGCTTCCCACCCACCATGCCATGGGGCCAGTTCAGCAGCCCACTGCCACACCACGCCACACAAACCCTCCCTCTCTCCCTTTTTGCCCATCACTCAGCATGCTCGGCGCCCCCACCGTGTACATATAGCAATATCCTGTCAGCTATATTCACGGATCCCCCCATCCCCCCATCCAGTCGCCCTCCCTGCTTGGTAGCCCTGTCGACAGGCACCGTGATTGAGTCGCCCTTTTTGAATGTGCCCAATCGCGGTCGCCAGTGTCACTGGATACCCACCAAAGAGCTGCTGCTCTCACTCTCACTTGTCTTAGAACTAGCTACCAGTACTACAGGTAAAGATACAGATTTTATTTATTTTATTTCCAAACGTTTCACCAGGGAAGACATACTGAGCTGACAAGTAGCTCATTTCCAGATGCGTCCTGGGGAGAAGGGGGAAGAGGGTTGTGAGAACAAAATAGAAATACAATAAAACACCATACAGCGATATCAAGTAAACATTACAAAACAAGGTTCGGAGGTAAAATAATAGGCAAAAAAAAAGATAATTTCCAGGAAATGGGGCAGGCAGTATGTCCCCAGTGTAAAGCAAGAGCATATTTCAGCAGTGGCGGTACCAGAGGATAGGACGCTGTAGGAGCGGAAGTAGATGGGATAGAGGAAGGGAAAGTGGAGCAAGAGAGGGAGGGGGTGGTGAGGGGAGGTGCAGGGAGGGGGGGAGGAGGAAGAGAGGGAAGAGGGTAGAACTGAGGAGCGGGGAAGGGCTATGGCTCAAGGGCACACACAGGAAGGAGCGCGGTGGGCATGGAGCAGAGCGGAGAGAGAGCGTTTGGAAGCGGCAGAGTGAATGGTTGATTGATCAGAAGTTATGAGTAACACAGACCCAGCTTTAGAACCAGTATTTCGGTTGTTTTCGTGATTAGGGCTTTGTGAAGGCACCTTTGTTCCTAATGAAGAGGAAGAGGAGATGCAGGACCCAGGGGAAGTCCAAAGGGAAACGAGAGTAGTCTGTTTTTGCTTATTGCTTTTCATTGTCTCACTCTAAAATTGTTCTGTAGTTCACTAAATAAAATTCCATTTGTTATCTATGTGTGTTGAGCAATTATTTTATGCCAGGAGTAGGGTAGGAGTTGAACAC
Source organism: Neoceratodus forsteri (assembly GCA_016271365.2). Lineage (NCBI taxonomy): Eukaryota > Metazoa > Chordata > Ceratodontiformes > Ceratodontidae > Neoceratodus > Neoceratodus forsteri. The sequence continues at coordinate 544,277,377 of JADMNL010000023.1, forward strand.
CAGTGTGATACTAAGGGTGTAGCATGTAGCAGCAGCACCAGCAAGTAGACTAAACTGCGGTGCTGCTTCATTACTGGGAAAGTGGCAGGTTAACTGTAAAGGCAGTAGGTAGGCACGCGCACACACACACACACACACACACACACACACACACACACACACTCTCAGTTTCGCACAGCAGAGTTGTTATGTTGATCTAACCCCCACCCACAAACGGCAACACTTTTCTATTCCCAGCCTGAACGTAAATGCTTTTTTCTTTTGCTTGCTTCACTTGATCTCAACAATCTCACATTCACCCCATCCCCCCAACTGTCACTTCAGACAGCACTACTTTCCTGTTTTGTTTTTAATTCTAAATGCTTTTCTTTCTGTATTTTTTTTCCTTTTTCTATAGGCTGCCACCAGTTGTGTTTCCCAAGATCCCCACGATCTGACAGCTTCCCCCCCCCCAAAATGAGGGACTTCAGACTGTGTATTTTCCCTTTTTGGTTTTAATTGTTTTTGTATCATCTTTTTATTAAGTTTATAAAAGCTCGCAGACACAGTACTATAAAAGACCAAAGTCATACCAAGGCAAATATAATGGTAGGAGCTATCATAGCCAGTGTGAGGATCCTAAAGGGACCTCCACAAAACTGTATCTGTATCTGTATCTACTTATAAATTGTCCTTAAATAGGCAGACTGGGGGGGTCTAGTGGCCCTTATCTGCCATCAAAGTCTATGTTTCTATGTTTCAAAAGTTCGTAAAAACCAGAATTATTAATAAAAAAAAAAAACATACACAATCAGTTGGTCCGTCTAATGAAGTTAATGTCTGGTACCTATAAAGGATGACAAGTGTAAAAGACCTGTTATATGGCAAAAATATTACCTAAGTTGAGCAAATTGGTGGCCACAGGCAAATACTAGCAAGGGGACACCCCCTCCAACCCAAGCTCCCGGGGGGAGGCAAGACACCCCCACACCCCCAGCAGCTCCTAATAGGTACACTTACACTACCCCTTCACTGAGTGTATGGGCTTCCGTAGGAGACAAGGAACTCAGGAAAGGCTTCCAGGTTGTGAGAAGGCGCTCGCCCCTTCCCTTCAAGGCAAATGAAAAGTGTTCCAGAGCCAAGGTCTGAATGGAAAGCATTCTCCACTGAGTAACTGTAGGAGGGTTACAGGACACCAAGGTGTTCACAAGACATTGACCTGACAAAATTAGTAATACTCGAATCCATCTGGAAAATAACCCCCAGCCCTCAACCCCAATGTCTTCCACACTGAATAACAACGCTACCGGGGTTACCAGTATCTGCCTCCCAGCCATATTCGAAAGTTTACTTGCCACAACTTTCCAAAATGCCTGCAGCACCGGGCATGTCCAAAAAGAATGCATGTAAGTGGCAAGAGCCACGTGGCTTCTGCCACACATCGGAGAGATCGTAGGCTGGTACTTCTGTACTATTACTGGGGTACAGTATAGCCTGTGGATAAAGTTATACTGGGATTCCTTGTAATGGTTACAGATTAGGATCCCCATGTGTGACTGTAACAATAGTCCCCACTTTTCTTCTGCGATGGGAGCCCCAAGAACTCTCTCCCACAACAGTTTCGTTTTAGCTGTAGCATCAGGGTAGAAGTGCCTATCTTGGTGCACTACTTTGCATACAAAGCCCTTATAGTCTCAATGAGCCATCTGCACCACCTGCTCAAATTGGGCCAACGAGGATGCAGCCACCTGTTCCCTGCCCGGCCCCATCCCATAGGCCCACACCTGCAGATATCGAAAAAATGAGAGTGTGGGAGCCCAGTGGCCTCTTGGATTTCAGCAAAAGGGTGAATCTCCTCCTGGGTATACAGCTTCCCTAAACAAAATATACCCATGGCCTCCCACTCACTGAATCCTCCATCCTCTAGCCTGGGCAGGAAGGAGGGGTTCCGGAACACCGCTACCAGTAGTGTCTCCTCTTTCAGCTTGCCCCCGTGATGCCTAAGGAGACCCCACATCTGGTCCAGCTCACCAGGGGTTTAGGCGAGCCCTGTCTAGAGTACGCCTGCCACCCCCACAGGTCAGATAGGCAGGCAGATGTCCAGAGCCCCTTTCCTCCTCAAAATCTAGCCATCTGGCCTCAGGTGGTCTATGCACCCAGTCTTGAATGTTTTTAATTTTAAATGCTTCTCCTTTTGTTTCTTTCCTTTTTTTATAAGCTGCCACCAGTTGTGTTGGTTTCCCTAGATCCCAACAATCTGACAGTCACCCCTCCCCACTGAGCGACTTCAGACAGTGTACTTTCCCTTTTTGTTTTAATTAAATGCTTTTCCTTTTGTTTCTTTCCTTTTTCTATAGCCTGTCACCAGTTGTGTTCCCTGAGATCGCCACAATCTCAGCCCCCCAACTGAGTAACTTTTTTTCACCTGTTAATTTAATATTCTTTTAGTTTCTTTTGGGTTTGGTTTGGCTATTAGGCAAACTGTCACTTCAGTACTTTCTTTCCCCTTACTGCTTCAGTTCTTCCTTTTTTTTCACTTGTTAATTTAATATTATTTTAGTTTCTTTTGGGTTTGGTTTGGCTATTAGGCAAACTGTCACGTGTGTTCCTTCCCATACCCGTGATCTCACCCCACTGACTACAGTAACAGTTTCTGGTTTTTAACTGTTTCCCATCTTTCTTTCTTTCCTTCCATCTTGTGTTCCACATAGTTTTCCAGTTTCTTGTTTCTTTGTCCCGTTGCAATAGACCAACTGTCTGTCCCCAACCACCTCTAAATTGCTCTCTGACCTCCCTCCTGTCCCCACGATCTCTCCCCCCCAGCTGTTTTCTTTTAAAAACCCTTTCCCTTTCCTTCCTTTAAGTTTTTCTTTTTATTTATTTATTTTTGCTGTGAGAGCTCAAGCGACTGAACACGTCTGGAAATAGTGACTGTCTAGGTGGTCTCAGCAAAAAGAGTCGAGCAGCCAAGTATATCCGTCCGCTCTGAATGTCAAAGTGAAATGGTATCTTCCCTTGGTGTGATGCACCTGTGACTCTGCTCCACCCCGCCCACCTGCTGCAGCCACTAGCCAAGACAGACACTGTCAGGCTCTACTCGCTATAGGCTGATTAACCTGTCAGTCCTGGGCTGCTTGCATTTGCTGCTACTATGGGGGAGGGAGGGAGGGAGGTCGCCTTCAGCTCAGCATGTCTGTCCGTGCTTGTTCCTGCTGCTCCCCCAGTGCATGCGTGCCTGCTGCTTCCAGCAGGAGAGCTAGCTACCATGTGAGCCAAGTTAATCACATCATATGACTGCTGGGTTCTGGCCAACTAGGCCGAGTAAAAAATGAGCAGCATCTAGTGATCGGGACCCAGCAGTACAAGCTATTTTCATGTAAAAAAAGCACCTTGGTTGTCCATGGGACAACCGAGACAAGCAAAACTTGTCTGGCCACCAAGATTTGTAGCCCGGGATGTTGGGCTATGGGATTTGTTGACCCCTGGTTATAATTGACGTTGCTTTAACATCTTGGGCCATTTCGGATTTTCTCGATGTACTACTGATTGCTGTTTCCCTTCTATATCTTATGTTGCCTAGGATTGTTTGAACTCTGTGTCAACTGTGGAACTTCATGCATGGCCCTATGTATGGTGTCACGCCTATTGTATGTATCTTTATTATGTCATATATATATATATATATATATATATATATATGACTTCTCTTGACAGCGCATCTTTAAATGTGTACTGTTCTACCTCCTTGTGTTTTGTAATTAATTCCAGATCACCCCTGAAAAAGGGACAGCAATGTCTCAGTGGGCCTACACGGTTACCTCAATCAATAAATAAATAAAAATGTAACTGTATCCAAGCCTGTATACTGTTACGCGTATGCCTACCTGTGAAGAACGCACTGTGCTTCTATATTCTTGTGCCAGTATTGATTTAGGTCAGTCTGGCTTTTGATTTGTCTGAAGCTGAGAACCTTGCAACACTGCAAAGAACAAACTATAACTTCATTTAGGAGCTGGAAACTTGGTAAGGCATAATATTGTAAAACAGGGGAGCTACACTTTCTACAAAGAGTTTCATTTTTTTTTCCTTATTGGCATTAAGCAGAGAATTGCAGGATTCCATTAAAAGTGTAGTAATTTTATAACCAGAGGGAGTGAGATACAACTGAATTTGCTTGATTGTTGGGGTTGAGACCTAGGATTTAGAGGGATATTTTTGCAACATTTTAAAAGTGTCCTGCTGGCTGAGTAGTTAAGTTTTTATCCCTGGTTTCACTGAAAGATTTTGTGTATTTAAATCAGACAGCAGCCTGCCTACATTGAAAGGCCTGCTTACATCACAGGTGTCACTAGTCAATCAGTTGGCTTAATTCTTAAGATTTTCAGTGCAGGAAGAGTGTAAAGCACAGCTGACTTATTTTGGGGCTGACCGCTTCAGAGCACAAACCACCAGGCTGTTTTGGGCTGGGGAGGGTTACCTGTGTCTGAGTTGGATGTCTGGATTTTTCTCTTGATTAGCAGGGTATTTTCTCTGTCAAATTGTTGTGTAGGGCATCTTGCTGACAGGAAGGCACTCATCGCAGTGCTGGGTCAGAGCTTTTAGCGGATTGTTTTGCGAGGGCACAGTTTGAGCCTGACCCTTCCCACCCTCACCCACCCACCCCTGGAAATAGTTCCTTTATACCTGGGGTTCTGACATCATTTCCTCAAGAGTGCAAGGTGCATATCACTGTCATATCCTCTCTAGCACACTGCACTGACAATATAAGCATACACATTGTATAATATATATATTTCTATATAACAAACCAATCACATACACACACACACACAAATAAAAAAGTAGATAAACATGTGGGGAGTAGTACAATGTAATGGCTGTGGGGCAGCAGTCTTCCTGGAGGCTAAGATGCTGCCCTATTTGCAGACAACTCTCTGCCCTGAGGGAGGAAGTTGCCCATCTTCAGGCTATGCTGGACAGTAGTAAGGGAACCTTCCCCCAGGCCACACTTGACAGTAGGAAGGGAACCTCCCCCATCCAGGGAGCACCAGAGCCACCACCACTACCTCAGAGGTTGCGAAGAAAACACAGCAGTTGGACCACAGTGGGCTCAGGAAGGGTGAGGATGGTGGAACAGAGGCACACCCAGTCAGTTGTTCCACTCCACAATCCATACACCATTCTGGGGGAGCATAGCTCCCCTGTGGATGCACCCACAGAGGAGACTAAGGAGGCTGAGAACAGCTGTCACAAGGGAGGCCCACAGGAAGGAGACAGAGGACGCCACAAGGAAAGGAAGCAGCTCCTGGTGGGGGACTCAGTTATTAGGGGGATAGAACTGGGGGGAGCAGGGAAAGCTGAAGTAAGGTGCCTGTCTGGTGCCATGGCTTGGAGGGACAGGAAGCGCATCCTCAGGATCATGGGAACAGCTGCACAGGAGTCTGAGCTGGATGTCATTGTTCACCTAGGGACAAATGACTTGGCTCATCATGAGATTAGAGCAGTGCAGAAGGACTTTGTAGAATTGGGGAGGGGCTTAAGACAAGTAGCACACACAGTATCCTTCTCAGAAGTGTTGCCTGTCAATGGCATGAGTGAGGCGAGGGTACTTTACACCATGCAGTTTAATGAATGGTTGAAAAAATGGTGTGGAGCACAGGGGTTTGGCTTCATTGGGGACTGGAGTTCCACCTGAGGACACCAGCCTATACTGGCAGGATGGTCTGCATCTGTCCAGAAAGGGAACAAGTCTTTTGAGCAATCGGTTTAAATGCTTCATTGGCAAGCTTTTAAACTAGTCAAGGGGGGAAGCACTGATAAGCAGCAGGAAAATCCCGACCTCCCCCTACAAAACAGGGTACTAAATGAGAAAAAGACCAAGGTAGAAAGGTAAGTGGTGGATGCTGCAACAAAAGGTAAAGCCATCAAAAAATAGAGAGCAATGAGTACCAATGCCCGTAGTCTGAGTAACAAGCTTCCTGAATTAGTGGCCTTGATGGAGGAGGAACATCTGGATATCGTGGCAGTCACAGAAACATGGTACACACAAAACCATGACTGGGACGTAAACATACCAGGATACACTATCTACAGGAGGGACAGGGAGAGTAAAAGAGGAGGAGGAGTAGCTCTTTACATAAGGGAAGGAATCAAAGCAACAGAACAAAAGGGTAAACAGGGAGGAGAAGAAGCACTGTGGGTAAATTTGGAGACCAGCAATGGCACCACAATACGCACAGGGTTGTATACAGACCCTTCTCAGGGGAGGAAATGGACAAGAAATGATAGAAAGTATACTTAGAATGGCAGAAAAGGGAGATATTGCTGATGGGTGATCTGAATATGCAGATGTTAACTGGAGTGCAGTTGTAGCAGCCACTTCTAAGAGTGGGGTTATTCTAGATGCCCCACAGGGGGCATGCCTTAGACAACTAGTATTGGAGCCCACTCGAGAGGGAGCAATCTTAGACCTGGTTCTCTCAAGTGGAGATGAAGAGAAGATCACAGATGTAGAAGTGGGTAGCCATCTGGGAACTAGCGACCATCGAGAGTATGGTTCACAATAAACACAGCAATAGAGTCAAGCCATACAAAGACAAAGGTACTGGATTTTAGGAGGGCTGACTTTGCTCAAAATGGGTGAGTGCCTAAGGAATGCACTAGCAAATGGGCAGGAAGGAGGGTGGAAGAACAATGGGGAATAATAAAACTGCCATCACAGAGGTATCAAGCCTTTGTGTAAAGCAAATAAACAAAACGAAACGAGGTAAGAAACCACTATGGTTCTCAAAGGAAGTGGCAGTGAAGGTTCAAGAGAAAAAGAAAGCATTCAGGAAGTACACGGAATCACAGAAGGAGCAGGACAGAGAACTGTATCAGTTAAAGCAAAAGGAAGCTGGGAAGGCAGTCAGAACAGCCAAGGCCCAAACGGAGGAAAAGATAGCCAACTCAGTTAAGAAGGGGATAAAACTTTTATAGGTACATCAGGAGCGAAGGAAGACCAAGGGAGGATAGTGAGGCTTAATAAAGGGAGGGAGGGTGGGCAGAGGTGATGTGAAAAGGCAGAGATACTAAACAAATATTTTGCTCAGTATTTACAAAGGAAGAGGGAGGTACCTAAAACAAACAGTAGAAACACTCTGGATACAGAAGTTGATACCAGCCCATTTACAGAAAAAGGGTTCTGAAAGAACTCTTAAAACTGAAGGTGGACAAAGCAATGGGGCTGATGGGTTCATCCCAGAATTCTAAAAGAACTAAGGGTAGAACTAGTGACACCACTGACTACCCTCTTTAACAAATCATGGGAGGATGGGTGGTACCCGAGGACTGGAGGAGGGCAGATGTGATTCCCTTCACAAAGTGGGAGCAAGGCAGAAGCAGGAAACTACAGACCTGTTAGTTTAACCTCAGTGGTAGGGAAAATGATGGAATCACTTGAAGGAAAGAATTGTTAAATATCTAGAGGCAAGAGGGGCACAGGACCCAAGGCAGCATGGATTCACAGCGGAAGGTCATGCTAGACAAATCTGAGGATTTCTTTGACTGGGTGACCAAAGTAGTAGATCAGGAGGGGCTGTGGACATGGCCTACCTAGACTTTAGCAAGGCATTTGACACAGTCCCACAAAAGATTAATATAAGTTAGCCAGCCTGGGAGTGGGTCCCAAGATGACAGCCTGGGTAAAGAATTGGCTGGAGAATAGGACACAGAGAGTAATAGTAAATGGAGTCCACTCTGAAAAAGGGGGGTTAGTAGTGGGGTACCACAGGGTTCAGAGTATTAATTAGTCCTCTTCAATGTCTTTATAGGTTGCACTGCAGAGGGACTGGAAGGAAAGTATGTCTCTTTGCAGATGACACAAAGATCTGCAACAGAGTTGATGCACAAGGTGGAGTGGAAAGGATGAGAAGGGACTTGGCAAGGTTAGAGGAATGGTCAAATGTATGGCAGCTTAGATTCAATGCTAAGAAGTGCAGGTAATGCACCTGGGAAACAAAACCCAGGGAAAGAGTACAAATGGGGGTGAGATACTAACAACAACAAAAATGGAAAGGGACCTGGGGTAGTCATATCAGATGACCTAAAGGTGGGCAAACAATGTGAGAGGGCAGCAAGGAGGGTTGGGGGATACTGGGATGCATAGGGAGGCATCACCAGTAGAAAACAGGAAGTTATTATCCCTCTGTACAGACAGCTAGTGAGACCCCATCTGGAGTACTGCGTGCAGTTCTGGAGACCCAATCTCCACAAAGACATAGGCAGGATGGAAGCTGTCCAGAGGAGGGCAACTAAAATGGTGGAGGGTCTGCACCAGAAGACATATGAAGAGAGACTTAAGGAGCTTAATATGTATAGCCTCGAGGAAAGGAGGGAGAGGGGGGACATGATAGAAACTTTCAAGTACCTCAAGGGAATCAACAAAGTCCAAGAGGGTAGCATCTTTCAAAAAAGAGTTGTGCAAGAACAAGGGGGCACAATTTGAAGATAGAAGGGGGGCGGCTCAGAGGTAATTTAAGGAAGTATTTTTTCACAGAGAGGGTGGTGGATGTATGGAACGGCCTTCCAGAGGAGGTTGTGGAGTCACAAACAGTGGTGGAATTCAAGCATGCATGGGACAGTCATAAGGCAATTCTAGGGGGTGGGGGTAGGAAGAAGTAGGCTGCTGGTTAACTAGGATCTGCAGCTTATCCATCAGGTAGGGAAATGGGCAGACTGGGTGGGCCAAACGGTCCTTATCTGCCATCAAATTCTCTGTTTCTATGTTTCTATGCCTGAAGATGGGTCCTTGATCAAGGGCAAATACCATCTGATCTCTGATCGATAAATAAATACACACTATGTTATTAATGAAAAAAAAGTGTAAAGAATAATTCTGCACCTGTTGTGTAATGGGACCTTGGCGTCATTTCATCAGCGACTCATTGATAGTCCTCTCTCCAGTCTTTCCCCATAAATCAGAATTTCCTAAACTTTGTTGCAAGACATGGTAGTGACCTCACAGCCTTCTGATTATGGTCTTGTTTCTCTTGTAGGCATCTCTTCCAAATTATGGGCAAGTGGTTGGACTGGTCAGTGCTGGTGCTGGTGATAGTTGTCATTTTGGGAACCTACTCTTCTCTCCTGCTGGTACGTTATTACTGGATTTAAAGATGTTAAGATGTAAAAAAAGAAAAAAACGACTTGGCTAACTGTCAGCTTCATGGTGCTGAATGGTGAGTATTGTTTTGGCATGCTGATGATCACAGTTCATGCATGCATCCCAGGGCATCACAAGTTGAGGCTGGCAGGGTGGAGTGTGAGGTCTTGTGGTTAGCAGGGAGGGGTGTGAATATCCAAGAAGATCAGGCGTGCAGGCTGGCAGGGTGGGTGAGCATCCTTGCAGATCAGTAGTAGAGACCTGCAGGGAAGGGTGTGAGCATTCTTGTAGATCAGGAGTGGAGGCTGGCAGAGAGGGATATGAGCATCATTGCAGATCAGGAGTGGATGTGGGGAAGGTGGATGTGAACGTCCACGCAGATCATGAGTGGACTTCGGCAGGGAGGAGTGTGAGCATCCATGCAGATCAGGAGTGGAGACCAGCATGGTGGGGGTGTGAGCATCCATGTAGATCATGAATGGAGGCTGGCAGGAGGGGTGTGAGTGTTCATGCAGATCAGGAGTGGAGGCTGGCAGGAGGGGTGTGAGTGTTCATGCAGATCAGGAGTGGAGGCTGGCAGGAGGGGTGTGAGTGTTCATGCAGATCAGGAGTGGAGGCTGGCAGGAGGGGTGTGAGTGTTCATGCAGATCAGGAGTGGAGGCTGGCAGGAGGGGTGTGAGTGTTCATGCAGATCAGGAGTGGAGGCTGGCAGGAGGGGTGTGAGTGTTCATGCAGATCAGGAGTGGAGGCTGGCAGGGAGGGGTGTGAGTGCCTGTGCATATCAGGAGTGGAGGCTGGCAGGAAGGGGGTGTGAGTGCCTGTGCATATCAGGAGTGGAGGCTGGCAGGGAGGGGGTGTGAGTGCCTGTGCAGATCAGGAGTGGAGGCTGGCAGGAGGGGTGTGAGTGTTCATGCAGATCAGGAGTGGAGGCTGGCAGGAGGGGTGTGGGTGTTCATGCAGATCAGGAGTGGAGGCTGGCAGGGAGGGGTACGAGTATACATACAGAGGAGGAGTGGAGGCTGGCAGGGAGGGGGTGTGAGTGCCTGTGCAGATCAGGAGTGGAGGCTGGCAGGAGGGGTGTGAGTGTTCATGCAGATCAGGGTGGAGGCTGGCAGGAGGGTGTGAGTGTTCATGCAGATCAGGAGTGGAGGCTGGCAGGAGGGGTGGAGTGTTCATGCAGATCGAGGGTGGAGGCTGGCAGGAGGGGTGTGAGTGTTCATGCAGATCAGGAGTGGAGGCTGGCAGGAGGGTGTGAGTGTTCATGCAGATCAGGAGTGGAGGCTGGCAGGAGGGGTGTGAGTGTTCATGCAGATCAGGAGTGGAGGCTGGCAGGAGGGGGTGAGTGTTCATGCAGATCAGGAGTGGAGGCTGGCAGGAGGGGTGTGAGTGTTCATGCAGATCAGGAGTGGAGGCTGGCATGAGGGTGTGAGTGTTCATGCAGATCAGGTGGAGGCTGGCAGGAGGGGTGTGAGTGTTCATGCAGATCAGGAGTGGAGGCTGGCAGGAGGGGTGTGAGTGTTCATGCAGATCAGGAGTGGAGGCTGGCAGGAGGGGTGTGAGTGCCTGTGCATATCAGGAGTGGAGGTCGGCGGTGAAGGGTGTGAGTGTTTGAAGGCTGACATAGAGGGGTGTGAGCATATTGAAGTCAGCAGGGAGGGGTGTGAACACCCATGCAGATCAGGAGTAGAGGCTGGCGGGGGGGGGGTGTGTAAGCATCCACACGGATCAGGAGTGGAATCCGATGGGGGGCACTGTGGAGCCAGAGCAGGGAGGAAGCCTAAATGCAGAGCTCTGTATCAAGACTTGAAACATTTTCATAACTGCAGATAAAGGAACACTCACCAATCAAAATGGGCCAGCCAAAATTAGTACAGCTAGCCAAAGAGATGAAAAATCAGTAGTCCAATCTGGGATGGCTGGGACCAGCACCAGATCTTCACCATAGCTGGGCCCACCACCAGTCTGATGACACATCTGTATCCAACACCAGCTTGATGCCACAGCTGGGCCCAGCACCCACTCGATGTCATAGCTGGACCCAGCACCCGATCGACCCCATAGCTGGGCCCAGCAGCAGATCAGTGCCACAGCCGGGCCCAGCACCAGATCAGTGCCACAGCCAGGCCCAGCACCAGATCAGTGCTGCAGCCGGGCCCAGCACCAGATCAACCCCACAGCCTGGCCCAGCACCAGATCGACCCCACAGCCTGGCCCAGCACCAAATCAACCCCACAGCCGGGCCCAGCACCAGATCAGTGCCACAGCTGCGCCCAGCACCAGACTGATGCTACAGCCAGGCCCAGCAGTAGCTTGATGCCACAGCTGGGCCCAACACCAGCTCAATGCCACAGCCAGGTCCAGCACCAGCTCGATGCCACAGCCAGGCCCAGCACCAGATCGATACCACAACCTTGCCCAGCACCAGATCAGTGCCACAACCAGGCCCAGCACCAGATCGACCCCATAGCTGGGCCCGGCACCAGATCGACCCCACAGCTGCACCCAGCACCAGACTGATGCTACAGCCAGGCCCAGCAGTAGCTTGATGCCACAGCTGGACCCAGCACCAGATCGATGCCACAGCTGGACCCAGCAAAAGAACAGTGCCACAGCCAGGCCCAGCACCAGCTCGATGCCACAGCCTGGCCCAGCACTAGATCGATACCATAGCCAGACCCAGCACCAGCTCGATGCCACAGCCGGGCCTAGCACCAGATCGATGCCACAGCCAGGCCCAGCACCAGGTCGATGCCACAGCCGGGCCTAGCACCAGATCGATGCCACAGCCAGGCCCAGCACCAGATCGATGCCACAGCCAGGCCCAGCACCAGATCGATACCACAGCCGGGCCCAGCACCAGATCGTTACCACAGCTGGGCCCAGCACGAGATCAATGCCACAGCCAGGCCCAGCACCCGATCGATGCCACAGCCAGGCCCAGCACCCGATCGATACCACAGCCAGGCCCAGCACCCGATTGATACCACAGCCAGGCCCAGCACCAGATCGATACCACAGCCGGGCCCAGCATGAGATCGATACAACAGCTGGGCCCAGCACGAGATCGATGCCACAGCCAGGCCCAGCACCAGATCGATACCACAGCCAGGCCCAGCACCAGCTTGATACCACAGCTGGGCCCTGTACCAGATCGATGCCACAGCCGGGCCCAGCACCAGATCGATGCCACAGCCAGGCCCAGCACCAGATTGACGCCACTCAATAGAGTGACAGATTCAGGACAGGAGAAAACTACAATCCCTGGGCAGTGAAATGCATAGTTTCCTGGCTTCGGTCACCATTATGAACAATAAATTCAATGCACTGACCTCAAGAATGGCAATGGTAGAAACTTCAATGGACTTTGTTAAAACTGAAGTAGAGGACGTTAAAAGACAATCGGAGAGATTTAGTGCGGCATCGGCCCAATGTGCTAAAGATTCTAAACTGATACATAATCATATGGAGATCCTAGAAAAACCAGGTCTGCTCAATGAATGTGCATTTCTTGTGTATCCTGGAGGGAGCATTTGGCATTATTCTTAAAGGATTGGCTTGTTGCACAGTTGAAAGAATGCTCTGAGATTAAAAAAAGGGCCCATATTAAAAGCCTTCCATTTGCATCCTCATGGCAAGCAAGATGGCAACATGCCTCCTGCAGTCCTGGCTGTGTCAGACTCAGTGGTGACTTGGGCCAAACTGCTTCAGCTGGCTAGAGGACTCCACCCTCTACTACTTGATAGGACTATGATTTTGGTTTTTCCTGATATTTCCTATGCCACCCGCCAGTGGAAGAAAGAAATTGAAGGAGTTCAGAATGTACTTCGAGAACTAAAGGTACTCCACACACTTTTCTTTCCTGCCAAACCTTTCATTGTCTTCCATGGCAAAGTTTATGTTTTTACCAACCCTTCTGATGTAAGGAAATGGGCAGCAGCTCTCCATCAAACCCAGAGGAGGCAGGAGGGGGAACCAGACGCTGAAACTGAGGACCAGGAGGAAGGGTGAGACACTTCAGTGGTTTTCCCCTCTCTATACCTGCCTGCAGTTTACTAGGTCAGTGTGCTTCTACAGAGAGCATAGGTTCTCAGAGAGAATGGTTTAGGTCTTAATTTAAACCTATATCAGTGGTATTAATGTTATGTTTTTCATAGTAAGTTTTTGTACTATTGAAGTGTTCCAGACGGGGTGAGTACTACCACTGATATAGATTACACAGTACGTACAAAAGAAGTTACATACTTACCATAACAGTAGATCTTCACGAGAATCTCTGTAATCAAGCCACACCTATGGAACTATAAGCCGCCAGGCAGTAGGGCCACATGGAAACTTTTGCGAGTAGTCCACTAGGGGATGCCCATGATGACACTGGACATTGGTTCTCTCATATAAACGTGGCAACCCCTTTTTTCCTCAGTTTCCCGTCAGAGATCATGCTTGAAGAACCTCCCTGTAGGGAACCAGGAGAGAAGCTAGGACTCTGCCAAGCAGGCGAGGTAGAGAACAACAGATGGAGAAGGAAGCAGCACCCACTAGAATCTCAGAGTCCGACGAGGGGGAACGGTGGTGGGACAGCATGGCCTGATGAAAGAGAGTCTCTCTAAGATCTACTGTGACGTGGTGTACGCAACTGTTCTGTCTTCTTTGAGGATATCTCTTTTATCAGGCCACACCTATGGAATGAGTTCCAAGCAGAACAGACCATAAACAGTCTGGGTGACTGGAGCTGACAAGCCTAAGAATGCAGGCCTCGAAGGACAGCTAGGCCAAAACCCACCGTTATTTGAGAGGCAGTGTCCAGACTGCAGTATTAATGAAGGTGCTCCAGGTAGCAGCTGCACAGATTTCTGCAGCAGTCGCATTCTTAAAACATGCAACAGATGTAACCATACCTCTAACTGAATGACCACAAACAACCCCAGGAAGTTCCTTATTGTACCTACTGTAACAAAAAGTAATACAATTTGCACTGGCCCGGTGGCGCTGAGGGTTGAGGCGCTGGATGCCACACCTCGCATCACGCCAGCGACCTGGGTTCGGGAACGAGCCTGGGTGCTGGGGGTCTGCAGGGAGGGAGCAGGATTGAGCATCCAGAGGACAGCTCTCCTCTCCCTGGGGTGGGATCTGGGGGCTTCCTGGTGCCGTAGCAGCCTCTAGGGGTGACCGGAGATACTACCGGCGCTGGGAGCTCATTGGGGCTACGTGCGATGGACGTCCACGTCTAGCGTGTTGACGTCATTGCAGGATCATGCGTAGGGGGTAAGAAAGGAAAAACCTCCTTGGCATGCTGTATGATGGCCGGCTGTGTGGTGCCACCGACTCCTTCCCTGGATGCTCCCTCTGATCGGGACCCCGGATCCTGCGGTGGTGGCTGCGTGCCCGCGTGGCAAAGATCATTGAGCAGGTACTGAAGGGGTAGAGCTTGGGGTTTGGGTGGTGCAGGAGCTGTGTGGCGGGACTGGACTGGGGAGGAACCATAGGTAACACCTCCCCAGCCGCAGAGGAACAAGAAAATATGTAACAAAAAAAAAGTAATACAGTTTGCTAACCATTTGGACAGGCACTGTTTGGAAACTGTAACGCCTTCTTTCCCAGGGGCAAATGAAACAAAAAGCTGTGAGGACTTCCTGCAGTCCTTCTTGCGGTGTATATAGTACCTGAGTATTCTATATACATCAGAAGTATGGAGAAGCAATGCTTCCCCTGGATTGGCAAGCTCAGGAAAATAAACTGGCAGGTAGATAGTTTGATTTAAGGTAAACTCCGACACCAAGTTTGGTAAAAACTTAGGATTAGTACACAAATAAGGAGGCTTACATATTAGAGCCTGCAGCTATGAAATCCCTCGAATTGAAGTAATTGCAACTAAAAATAATGCTTTCCAAGAAAGAAAACATAAGCCCCAAGTTGTGGCTGGCTCAAAAGCTGCCAAATGAAGCTTTTCCAACACAAAATTCAAATCCTAAGCCAGGACTGGATTACAGATAGGAGGCTTCAGGTGCACAATGCCTCTCAAAAACGTATGGGCCACCTCCAGCTAGGGAAACATACGACCCTCAATAGGCACATGGAATGCAGAAATGGTAGCCAAGTGCACTTTGATAGAAGAGTACTATAGCCCGGAGTCTGACAAGGACAGCAGGTACTCCAGAACCTGATTTACTAGACAGATAAATGGATCTAAGTGGTGAAATACAACCCACAAAGCAAACAGCTTTCACGTCATAGAAGTGGCCCTGGTGGAAGGTGGAGTCACCAAGACATCAGCCACCTTTTGGGAAACTCTAAATCTAGCAATGGCTATGCTTTCAGGAGCCATGCATGAATATGAAGACACTTGAGGTCCAGCTGGACCAAGGTTCCCAGTTCCTGTGAAGGGAGGCCCTTGCACAGGGACAGAGGCACTGGTGGTTTCACTGCCAGCTGCTGCAGTAGGGGGAACCAGATTTGTTGAGGCCATAGGGGAGCAATGAGTACCAGAGCTGCCTCTCCATTTTGAGTTTGATTAGCACCCTCTGAATTAAATGGAAGGGAAGGAAGGCATACAGGAACCTCCCCTTCTAAGACAGAGACAACTCATCTCATCAGAAAACTCCAGGCTCTGCAGTAAGAGAGCAGAAAAGCAGCAGCTTTGTGTTGTGTAGAGACTCAAAAAGGTCCAACTCAGGATGACCCCATCTGTCGAACAGGTCTTCTGCTACTGAGGTCAGCACTTCCCACTTGTGCATTCTGGACTGTGACTTACTTAGTCTGTCTGCCAAGATGTCTTGGGCACCTAGAACATGTACCAGTGACAATTCTAGCCCGTGTTCTAGAACCCAGTACCAGACTCTCTTTGCTTCCCTGCACAGGGGATAAGAGTGAGTTCCCCCTTGCTTGTTGATGTAATGCATCACACTGATGTTATCCATCTGCTCTGGCAGAGGACCTGGGGAGATGAGCCTGGAAGGCTTTTAGCCCATACAGAACAGCTCTCTTCTCTAGAACATGATAAGCAGGATGCTTTCCACTGTGGTCCATGTACCCTGCATCTGATGGAGCCCTAAGTGTTTCCCCCAGCCAATCTCCAAGGCATCTGTTGTTAGAATCTGAAGAGGGGAGGGGAGGGAATCAGGAATGTAACCCCCTTTAACAGGTTGCTGGGTTCCCATCCACTACTTGAGCACTTTGCAGACAGGAGAGGTTACTAGAACCCTCTGCTCTAGATCTTCTGTGAGTTGATCCCACTGGACTCTTAGAGTCCATTGAGAGATCCTCATGTGTAGTCTGGCCAGAGGTACTGTGATAGTGTCCGCTGCTATCAGGCCCAGGAGTTGAAAAATGTTCTGGCGGTAACATACCAGCTGTCATGGACCATATTGGCTTGTGCAATCAGATGTCTGGCCCTGTCCAGAGGCAGGAAGGCTGAGCCTTGAGCTGTGTCCAAAACTGCCCCTATTAACTATAGATGATGGCAAGGTGTCAAGACAGGCTTAGATGCATTGACAGTAACCCCTAGAGCAACAAACAGCTCTCTTGTTTGAGATAGGGTGTGTAGGAGTGAGCTTTCTGGATCCAGTTATTCAGATAGGAAAACACATAGAAACCTTCCCTGCAAAGGGCTACTGCTACTACTGCCAAGCATTTGGTAAAGATAAGTGGTGCATGTGATGTCATAAGGCCATATTTTATTATTTTGGGACTTGTTTTATATATTGTTTATGTGATAAATGCATCAGATGCCAGGGTGGTCAATGTAGGTGCAGGGGATCATGGGTACAGGTACATGGGCCCTAGAATAAGGTTGGAACTCTTGTTACTGGGCAGGAAAACTGTTTTTCTGCTAGCGGAGGCTAACATTAATTAAATTATCTAAAAGGAGACACAAGAATAATTAAGCCTAGCTGGGAGGCCATGTAGGCCTATTTTCTTGTGAAAGGACACAACCTCATGAAGAGTTGGGATGTCTGGGCATCCTTTGTGTTGAGAGGTCTGCAGTGACCTAATCTTGTTACCAGATGAATAGGCCACCATTTAGTTAATTGACTGTATTAAGTGCAGTTTAACTACAGCTGTCTCCCAGCAGGGAGGCTGGACTATCCCCCAGAAATCTGGTTTGAGCTGGCTAAACTCATGTTTTTTTTCTATATTCAGAAAACTGCATATCTTTGTTATTGTAGTAAAGTACTGAACTTCGATTGGTTGGGTAACCATAGAAACTTAAATGCTAGCTAACTGTAGGGCAGCCATTATCAACTGGACCTGCTGTTTTGAACTCCTTTAAAACCAGGATGCAGAGGGGTATCTGAGCCTTTTGTTGCAATCTTGCTTGAAGACTGTGTGACCCTATCTCCCTCCACCCCAACACAAGAGGGATTCGCTGTGATGCAGAGAATCCTGCCCCATGGGTGTGGACCTGTGACAGATTTGGTGAGCAGCGGCGCGATTGGCGAACTGTTTGAACAACCATACACAATGAGGGAAGAAAATTGGAAAATGGAAAATTGGTTACAAGATATAGTTCCCCACCCTGTTCTATATTTTGTTTTGCTGAGGGACAGACTAATGGTAGTGTATGGAAGAAAGATGACTTCCAAGAACAGTGACTACACTGTAGAAGAGCTAAAGCAGCTGTGCCAGGGTAGAGGGATCCATTATCAGGGGCGAAGCAAAAAGAACCTCATGGAAGGTCTTGTGGCAGCCGATGAACAAGTGACTGCCCAGGACCTCGAGTCACAGCCAGTGACTGAAAGGGACTAGACCTTGGGTGTGGGGGTGCCAAGGGATGTCACAGTGTCCAGTCCCAGGGAGGAGGACAGTGAGACCAGAGGGAACTCAGAGCCACAGCACCAGGGGAAGGCCACCACAGAGCTGGAGCTAGAAGGGATCAGGCTGCAGCTGGAGCTGAGGAAACTGGAGCTGGAATTTGAGCAGAGAAAGTTTGAAGCACGGCAGCAGAGGGAGTTTGAGCAGAAGAGGCTTGAACTGAAGATGCAGGAAAAAAAACAGCATCGGAGAGAGAGAGAGGCGAAGGAAAAAGGAAAAACGACTTCAGAGAGAGACTGAGAGAGAGGAAAAAGAGCACCAGTGGGAATTTGAACTGGAGAACCTGAGACTCAAATGACCACTGCCAGAGGAGGTAGGTGGCAGGGATAGACCTGAAACTCCAGGGCTGGGGTATAAATAAGTTCCAAATTAATAGCAGAATTTAAAGAGGGGAGTGTATGGATGCATTTTTTTATTTATTTGAAAAGGTTGTATCCAGGCCAGGGTACCTGGTTCCATGTCATAATAACGATTGCTATTATGGCGAGTGCATGTCACCATAAAGCAAATCAGCAATGTACATTTGCTGGTGACCCAACAGTCAGCAAAAAAATAAATGTTTTTGCCCCCCCCCGCACCCCACTGATTTTAGATTCACAGTCTGCATTAAAAAAAAATTATGTCCCGCAGTCACAGGCAGTGGCAAAATTCCTACCCTCCCAGTCCCCAGCCCCGAACCCAGTACCTACTGAGCCAGAGATAGCCACCCACACCACCATGCCACATGGCTAGCTTAGTTGCAGCAGGTACACCACTCCCCTAGAAACCCCTTCCCTGTCCCTCCCCTTCCCCTCATTATCCTCCCCTTCCAGTAGCCATTCCCTACACTCGCCTGCATGTAGGGTTGCAATCCTTGCAGGGTCGCCCATGAGGATAGCGCTGAATATGAGTCGCCGTTTTTATGGTCGCCCGTATTCAGTTGCTATACTCACAGGATACCAGGGTATCCAGGGAGTCCTGGAGCTTCCAGCCATCCCTGCTACTTACTGGTAAAGGGTGTGAGGTGCTAGGCCAACTGGATAATAATGATCACCAAGACTATGAGACACTTAAAGCTGCTTTACTTAAAAAGTATGAACTGACTCCTGAGGCCTACAGGGCAAAATTCTGTAAACTCCAAAAAAGCCCTGACATGAGCTGTGAAGAACTAGCCACAAAGCAATGGCAGTTTTTAAAGCGTTGTTGCAGGAGGTGGAAGCAAACTCTGTGGGGAGAATTGAGGTTATACTTTTAGAACAGTCCTTTTGGGCTTGCCCAGCAGAGCTGAAAACCTGGCTGGAGGACCAGGAACCCAGAACAGCACAGCAAGCTGCTGAGCTCTCTGATCGCTGTGCCGGGAGCCGGCTTGCTCTGAAAGGGAGTGGAGTAGGTGCTGCAGCACAGAAAGGGGAAAAACGCACCTTTGGGGCAGCTTAAACCCTCAATGTCGCTGGAGAAATGGGGAAACCCTAAGTTGCCAAGAAGGGAAGTCTGGGAGGGGGAGAATGATGAATGTTGGTTTTGTAAGCAGTCAGGGCATCTGGCTAAACAGTGTCCTAAAAACAGGCACAGAGTGGACAAAGTGTCCCTCGAAAGGAGGTGGGTGCACTGTGTATCCCAGAGAGTATCTCTGTTACCATGAAGGAGCACATGCACCCTGTTACTGTAAATGGGTGCGGGCCCATGGATTAAGGGACACAGGGGCATCTCTTACCCTGGTAAAAGGGGATTTGTTTGAGCCTGAATAGCTTATACCTAATCAGTTTGTCATTGTAAGGGGATTCACAGGGGAGGAAAAACCCTGCCATTAGCTAGTGTTCTCCTGGACTGGGGTGAGACAGGAGAGAGGGTACACAAAGTGGTAGTGGCAGACAGCCTTGCTCTGAATGTGATTATAGGGAATAATATACAGCAGGGGGTGGTGCAAGCAGTTACCCACAGTCAGACGGCTAAGGCCACTGGTAATTCCCTAAACCCCACAGAAGCCCCTGTGGAAAAGAACAGGAGGCTGATTTCCCCAGTCTCTGTTTCCTGAAAGAGAGAATAGTGAAAGGGAGGTAGGACTTCCCCAAGTAGTGATGCACCAAACAGCTACAGAAAGTTACTCTAAGGTAGGTTGGGTAACCATTGGTCCGAAGGTTAGGAATGGCAGTGACTCTGAATGCTCTGATGCTAATGCTATGGACCCCAGTTTAGGAACTGAGGGGGGCATGTCCCATGCTTTGGGGAAATGTGAAGATTTTGCTGCTGCTCAGAGGACTGACCCTAGTTTGGAGAGGCTGAGGGCTTGTGCAGAATCTGATGGGACAGAGGGAAGGGACATAAGACGTACGGTATTTTGGGACTGTGGACTGTTGTATACACAGGACATGAGGAACGAGGGAGGGGTCATGGGCAGGTACCTTGTTGTTCCCCAGGATTATCATAAGTGGTTGCTCAAGGTCACCCATGATATCCCCATGTCTGGACATCTGGGAAACACATGCACCATACAGTGATTGGCCCAAAATTTCTATTGGCCCAACTGCACCCAGCAGGTGAAGGAATATTGCAGGTCTGGTCACTGATGATGACAGATGGGGCAGGCAACTAGTAAAACAAAAGCTGCCCTACTTCTCTTGCCCATAGTGGAGGAGCCATTCCAGAGGATAAGAATGGATATTGTGGGACCCTTGAATGTCCCAAGCTTCTCCAGAAAAGGTATATCCTGATAGTGGTCGATTACGCCACCTGATACCCAGAGGTGGTCGCCCTGTCCTCCGTTAAGGCATCCCAAGTGGCAGACAGCTTGCTAGGGATTTTCTCCTATGTCGGGTTTCCACAAGAGATTATCTGATCGGGGGGCTAACTTCATGTCAGATCTGATGATGTCTTTGTGAGAAAAGCCTGGGGTGGTGCAGAGATATATGACCCCTTATCACCCACAAGCCAGTGGGCTCATGGAAAGATTCATTGATACTCTAAAATGAGGCTCCAAGTTTTTGCTGAACAGCATGGGAGGGAGTGGGAGAAATACCTTCCCCACCTGTTGTTCACATACAGGGAAGTGCCCCAAGAGTCAACAGGGTTCTCCCCCTTTGAACTTGTATACAGACATAGGGTGCATGGGCCCCTAGACTTGATCCGGGAATTTTGGGAAGGCAAGCAGGCCACTCAGAGAACTCCTACAGTGGAGTATGTTCTTAGGCTAAGGGAGAAGCTGAAGGACCTTAAGAGGATGGCCCAAAGTAACCTGTCAGCCACCCAGCAGAAGCAAAGAGTCTGGTACGATCGCAGAGCCAGAGCTCGCTCATACTGCACAGGCCAGGAAGTAATGGTCCTCATTCCAGTCTGGAAGGACAAGTTGCAGGCCAAGTGGGCAGGACCATACAAGGTAGTCTGACAGGTAAATGACGTGAATTACATTGTAGAACTGACTGACAGGAGACATACCCATCGAATGTACCATGTTAGTATGATGCAGCCATATGTAAAAAGGGCCAACATGGTGTTTGCTGTTTGTAGTCCTCGGGAGGGGGTGGATGGAGAAGACCCCCTCCTGGACTTGCTAGAGGAAAGCAAGTGGGAGTCATCGGTGGAGACAATCAAACTGTCACCTCAGTTAACCCCAGAACAGACCCAGGAAGTAAGAGAGGTCTTAGGGGACTTTGCCCTTTTATTTACGGCCAAGCCCAGATGGACCCCCTTAGTGACCCATGATGTGGACACAGGGTCGTAAGCCCCATACGACAGACAGCTTACCAGGTGTCTGAGGCCATCCTAAAGGACATTAGGAGGGAGGTGGAGGAAATACTGGAGTTAGGGGTAATCCAGAAATCCCACAGTCCCTGGGCCTCTCCCGTAGCCCTCAGCCCCAAACTGGATGGGTCTACCCATTTTTGTGTGGATTATCATGGACTCAGTGCATTCACCAAGTCTGATGTCCACCCAATGCACCAGACAGATGAGGTGTTGGGCAGGTTGGGGGGGTGATCTACCTAACAGCCACAGACCTGATAAAGGGGTACTGGCAGGTGGAGTTGACTGCCAGAGCTAGGGAACAGTCAGCATTCGTCACTCCAGTAGGCCCATACCTTTTGGGATGAAGAACGCCCCTGCCACATTCCAAAGGTTGGTGAACCAGGTGTTACAGGGTACTGAAGAGTATGCAGTGGCTTATCTGGACGATATTGCCATCTTCAGTACCAGCTGGAAGGAATACCTGTCTCATCTGAAGGAAGTGTTAGGCAGGATACAGAAGGCAAGGCTCACTGTAATGGCCAAAAGTGCCAGGTGGCCATGGCTGAGGTGTCATACTTGGGACATGTAATGGGGAGAGGACAGTTACGTCTAAACCAGACCAAGATAGAGGCCATTGAGGCATGGCCATGGCTGGAGACTCAGAAGCAGGTCAGAAGCTTTCTGGGGACTGCAGGGCACTACAGAAAATTTGTACCAATGTCCAGCACTCTGGCAGCTCCCTTGTCTAGCTTGTTAAAAAAAAAGGCAACACCAGAAAGTAAAATGGGACCCAGCATGTAACGGGGCCTTAACCCAGCTAAAAATGCACTGTGCATTGCCCCTGTGCTAGCCAGCCCAGACTACACTAAACTATTTGTTGTGCAGACGGATGCCTCGGATGTAGGGATTGGTGCCATACTCAGTCAGACATCCTAACAGGGTAAGGATCACCCAATTGTGTACCTAAGCAGGAAGCTACTTTCTCGTGAGCAGGCATACTCCACTGTGGAGAAAGAATGCCTTGCCATGGTGTGGTCGCTTAAGAAGCTAGGGCCGTACCTCTGTGGGAGGCTCTTTGAGGTTCAGACAGACCACAACCCTCTGGTGTGGCTAAACCACATGGGAAAAACAAATGGGAGACTCCTTCACTGGAGCATTGTGCTATAGGCCTACGACATGGACATTAAACATAGGTCAGGGTCTGCTAATGCCAATGCAGGTGGCCTATCCTGCCAGTGGAAGTAAGGGACAGAACTGATGGAAACTCTTACTAAAAAGGGGCGTGTTCTCCCCAGGTTCTGCTAAGGAGGGAGGAGTGTCAAGAGATAAGGCCATATTTTATTATTTTGGGACATGTTTTATATATTGTTTATGTGAGAAATGCATCAGATGCCAGGGTGGCCAATGTAGGTGCAAGGGATCATGGGTACAGGTACATGGGCCATAGAATAAGGTTGGAACTCTTGTTACTGGGCAGGAAAACTGTTTTGCTGGTGGCAGAGGCTGGCATTAATTAAATTATCCAAAAGGAGACAAAAGAATAATTAAGCCTAGCTGGGAGGCCAGGTAGGCCCATTTGCTTGTGAAAGGACAGGATCTCTTCAGGAGTCGGGATGTCTGGGCATCCTTTTTGTTGAGAGGTCTACAGTGACTTAATCTTGTTACTAGATGAATAGGCCACCATTTAGTTATCTGATTATATTTAAGTGTAGTTTAACTAGAGCTATCTCCCAGCAGGGAGGCTGGACTATCCCCCAGAAATCTAGGTTGAGCTGGCTAACCTCATGTTTTTTTTTTTCTATATTCAGAAAACTG
Source organism: Neoceratodus forsteri (assembly GCA_016271365.2). Lineage (NCBI taxonomy): Eukaryota > Metazoa > Chordata > Ceratodontiformes > Ceratodontidae > Neoceratodus > Neoceratodus forsteri. The sequence goes on from JADMNL010000023.1 coordinate 544,300,817, forward strand.
CATATCTGTGTTATTGTAATAAAATACTGAACTTTGATTGGTTGGGTAATTATAGAAACTGAAATGCTAGCTAACTGTAGGGCAGCCACTATCCACTGGACCTGCCCTTTTGAACCCCTTTAAAACCAGGATGCAGAGGGGTATCTGAGCCTTTTGCTGAAGCCTCTGGTTTGCCATTTTGCATTTGGGACCTTCTCTACCTACATGTCTTGAGCAGAGACAATTTCTTCTGGATCAATGAGAGCCAAGACTTCAACTACCACACTTCTAAGGGCACTTTTGCACTTCAAAATTCCAACTAAGGACTCAAGGGAGACTTAACCTCAGAGTTTAAAGTGTAGCTTTTTTTAAGTATGTTTTCCTTTTTTTTTTTCAATATCCTGTACCCGATCCCCAAATTATTTTGCCTATATGTTATTTATTGTTTTCTAATTAATTTATTCAGTAAAGCCTTTGGCTTATTTTAAAATAATTCCATATGTGTCGTTTGTGTGTGCTGCCTGGGTAAGAGTTGTTCAGACTATATTATGCCTGTGTGATCGCTTGAGGGCCAAATCACTACCAAAAGTGAAGTGCCATTAGGGACTTTGTGATGAAAGGAGGAAAGGAAATACGAAGGGTCTCAAGAGAAGCCTGGTGGGTGTTTGAACTGAGCGCTGCATTTCTGGGGGAAGACACAGTAATAGGGTGTATCGGGCCCCTTGAAACCTATACACACCTGAAACTTTCTGGTTCATGGTGCAGTGGCCGAGGGAGTTCTACCCCAGGAATACAGACTCAAGACTGTATTTGTATCCCTTCGCACAGAGAAAGAATATCTCTGACCCCATCCCCCATCACAAGAAGGATTTGCCGTGACATAGAGAATCCCGCCCCACAAGAGTGGACTTTTGACAGCGCACATGACAAGCCAAATGCAGTACTCTGAACTGGTAGTGTTCCCCTTGAAACAGGAACCTCACATATTTCCTGTGAAGTTTGCACATTTTTATGTGAAGGTAGGTATCCTTCATGTTGAGGGAACAGATCTAATCCCCTAAGTGTAGTAGTGGGAGTAGGCTCTGTAGGGTGACTGTTCTGAACTTTATATGTGCTTTATATATAAAAAGATTCAGCCTCTGAGATCGAGAATAGGCCTCAGGTCTCCTGTCCATTTTGGAACTAGGAAATACTGAAAGTAGAACCCTGTGCTTCTCTGTTTCATGAGTACAGGTTCTATATTCCGTGAATACAGGTTTTGTTGCCCTCTTCTGAAGCAAAGTGTGGACTTCCTCCAGGAGCAAAGAAATATGACTGGAGGATAATGTATAGGCACAAGTGGATGAGCTGGAGGTAGTTCTAAAAGTTACGAAGAATAACCTTGTGCTTCTGTTTCCAGGGCCCAGGCATCTGAGGTCATCTCCTCCACTGTTTTAGGTGGAGGGAGAGATGACACCGAGCCACCACCCCTGGAGCCAATAGTGGTTGAGGGGGGTGTACAAGGAGTCAGGCAGAGCCAATTATGTCTAGTACCAACCAAAAGAAAAGGCACCCTCTGTCTACTCCTTGGTTGGGTATGATAGAGGAAATGTACTGATTTCAAGGTCCTTCTTGAGGCCTGGAGATTAGAGAGAATATCCTGAACATCTGAGCAAAACAACTAGTATCCTCTAAAGGGGGCATTGAGAATGGACTGATCTTACTTCGAGAGGGCTCTTGCAGTAGGTAACTATTAGGACTACAGCCACCATCATTAGGACCTCACAGAAAACTTTAACTAGCAGTGTTTGGCTGGGGACCACCCACCCAACGTCACATGACGGACATCAGCATGACACTGTATAGAGGGCAGTCCCCATGCCCACCCTCCAGTTCTTTCCTGCTGTCGACCTGCACACGTTGGACCTCAAGGAGTATGCTGCCTTAGTCGACCACCATTTTGGATGAGTATTTCATCACTGTATTTTTTCTTTCTAGTACATCTTTGAAAAATATTACCTTTTTTGTGCATGTTTTCAGCACTTTCCAAGTTACATAAGAACAAGTGCGATTCCTGGGGCACCCAGCTCCCTCACAAGGATGGCCATTCCCTCTGCCTCTTCTGCCTGGGACCGGAACACAAGACCGAGGACTGTAAGACCTGCCAGAGTTTCAGCCAAGCCACATGGAAATGCATCCAATAGGCCCTGGAAGCTCACGTTCTCAAACTAAAGATGGCTTCCATGGAGAAGGAGCTGCAGAAGCTGCAGGAATCGTCCTCTTCCCCGGGGGGGTTCTTCTGACTCCCATACCAAGAAAAAGCAGGACAAGGAGAAGCACCGGGAGCACGATCGGTCTCCTTCCCTGCCGCGACCACCTTCAGGGGCAGCAGGCAATAAGCGGCCTCCTGCTGATGCAGGTACAGTTCCTCTGACTAAGCCTGCCCCTCCCCCTAGGGAGCAGCCCTTGGTCCCCCGACTGAGCTGGTTACAGTTCAGGCGGGTGCCTCCGATCCTCTGGAGAGCTCTGCCACCCTTAGACCCTTCAGAACCCCCGGGGCCTAAGCCTGGTGGTGTGGCCGATAAGTCAGTCATCAGCCCCTCTGACAAACGCCCGGCCCTAGCTGATAATTCACATTCCAGCTCCTCTAGAATCCGCCCAGCCACTGCACTTCCATCGGGCCTCGTTAACAGGTCTGACACTAGTCCTCCAGATCATCGCACGCTGCCACTCTTGCCACAGCCCTCCGAGAGTTCCCCCTCTTGGGAGCCTCCATCGCCACCTCCCCTGGTGGTGACTCCTGGCTCTCCTGCACATTCAGAGCCAAAGTCAGAGGAGTGTCCACCCATCACAACCCTGGTGCCAGGGCTAGAACACCTGACGCCAGACATCCCTCAGGAGCTGGTGTCTCCAGCAATGTAGGCTTCCCCCTCTGGGCCAGCTTGCTCGTCCCAACCTCTGGTGGGACCCTCAGTCCCCTTGGAGCTGATGGCGGAACCTCCTCCAGGGGGTCCGGTACCAGACCTAACATTACCAGGCCCTTCATACCCTCCGTCAGGTCCCTTGGCCACTCCATTGGGTCCTTCACCAGGTTAGCTGCTATCAGGGCCTCTGGCAGGTCCTTCAGCCCCACTGTTGGCCCTTCACTGAGCCTTCTGATGCCAGGCTACCCTACACCTCACTACCCTTTGCCAGGGTACCTTCCACCAAGGTATCATACATCAGGGTACCCCACCCGGAGTATCCAAAATCAGGTTATTCGCCCTTTGGAGTGCTAGGACACCATTACCCAATGCCTGGCTATACAACATCAGGGTTCACCATCCCAGGATACCAACCATCTATCAACCCCCTTCTTCTCTGCTCCCTCCACCTCCTCAGCCTCAGGTGGATTTTAGGAATGCATTACAGTCTTGATGGTCCTAAACCAGGACACAGTTGGTCTCAGAATTGGACCGGCAGTAACCATCTGCAGCTGCTACATCGGCCTACATCGCTCCTTACAACAAGATCTCCCTCTCCAGTGGAGTCTCGCCCCTCTACCTCGGGAAAGACCTTGCATCCTACCACGGTAGCTGGTGTCGGCAGGGACCTCGCAGTCTCACTGCAGGAGATCCCACACCCATGGGTTCTGTCTCTGGACAGAAGCTCATTGTCAGACTCTGACTCAAACACCACAGACTCCTCCACCTTGGGTTTTGAGACCCACCAGAGACCCCCTCTCTGGTAGATCCAAAACCCAAAGTTTCTCCCAAGTCCCCTCCAGAGGACCTTTACTGAAGTCCTTCAGAAGATTCAGGAAGTAAATGGGTAGAAAACGGAGGATCAGGATCCCCAGCGCAAGAGGTTGGCAGAACACCTGGATATGCCCGAGCTGTCCCCTCTGCTCATTCCTCCATGGATAGGACCCAATGAGAACCTGGCCTCCATGATCTGGCAGCAACCTTCATTGGTGATTGTAGTTGCCAAGAAGACTGATGGACTGTATTGAGCCCCCGAGGGGAAAGACCACCTTAGTTCTTACCCTAAAGCTGACTCAGTGGTCATTATTGCTACCCATGACAGTATGGCTAAGCCTAAACACATGAGCACCTCTCCTCCAGAAAAGGAGTCACGGCAAATAGACCGATTTTGATGCAAGGTTTACTCCTCCTCCTCCACTCACCCTCAGAGTGTTGAATTTACCTGACACACATGATTGTATACCAGAAGTCAATCTTGGGACAGTTGAAATCGGAATTCGAGGCTTTGTCCAATTCTGAGGCTAAAACCAAAATTTCCCAGACTGTCAGGACAGCGGAAATCTGCTGCCATCATTCCTTGAGGGCTTCATATGATGCTGTAGGTGCCTCTACTCAGAATACAGCCATGGCTATCAGCATGTGCTGGTACTCCTGGCTGAGGGTATCCAGTTTGGCTCCAGATGTCCAGTCGGCCCTCCAGGATGCTCCTTTTAAGGGGCAACATCAAGGACATAATCACTGAGCTCCAGGACAGTGGCAAGGCACTGTGCTCTGTCCAGTCTATGTATTACTCTAACACTTAAGCCAAAACAGACATTTTGTCACCAACAACAGTGTCCAAATCAGCAACAGCCAACCTGACGTCAGAACAAATGCTGGGCCCCATTGGCAGAAGTCACCCCCAGCCAAGTCCGAAAGGGCTGCCAGGGCAGTGCTCCCCCACCCTCCCTCCACCTCCTGACTTGTAGCAGGGCCACCGGCTCTGGAGGAACCAGTAGGGTGCCGATTTGCCCACCACCTAGCCGGGTGGAAGGCAATCACTTAGACACATGGGTCCTTCCGCTCGTTGCTCAAGGCCACATCATCGAATTGCTAAGCTCAGGGTGGATAAGGCAATGGAACCTGATGGCATACATCCCAGGGTACTTAAGGAGCTAAAGGTGGAACTAGCAGAGCCATTAGCAGAACTGTTTAGTGAGTCTCTGAGCACAGGAGAGATCCCAGAACACTGGAGAAGGGCTCATGTGATCCCGTTCCACAAGAGTGGTAGCAGGGAGGAGGCAGGGAACTACAGACCAGTCAGTCTTACCTCAGTAGTGGGCAAGATTATGGAGGCACTCCTTAAGGAAAGGATAGTGCAGCACCTGGAATCCATAGGGCACAGGATCCAAGACAGCATGGGTTTACAAAAGGAAGGTCCTGTCAAACTAATCTCATAGATTTCTTTGACTGGGTAACCAGAGTGGTGGACCAAGGGGGAGCAGTTGATGTCAGCCTACCTTGACTTCAGCAAAGCTTTGACACTGTTCCACATAGAAGATTGATAAATAAGCTGGGTAGGCTCGGGGTGGGTCAGAAGTTGGTCAACTGGGTGGCAAACTGGTTGATGAGCAGAAAACAGAGAGTGGTGGTAAATGGTATACAGTCAGAGAGCTACAAGTCACAAGTGGGGTACCTGAGGGATCAGTCCTGGGGCCAGTCCTCTTCAACATCTTCATTAGTGACCTTGCAGATGGACTAGAGGGTAAGGCTTGTCTGTTTGCAGATGACACCAAGATCTGCAACAGAGTAGATGATCCAGATGGGGTGGGCAGAATGAGAAGAGATCTGGATAAACTAGCAAAATGGTCAGAAGAGTGGCAACTGGGATTTAATGCAAAGAAGTGCAAGATCATGCACATAGGGAAGAGAAACCCTGAAGCCACCTATAGGCTGGGAGGGGAGTTGCTGGCAGTCACAAGGGAAGAAAGAGACTTGGGCATCATCATCATCATCGATGACCTGAAATCATCCAAGCAGACCACTAAAGCAGTAGGTAAGGCTAGGGGGATGTTAGGGTGTATTAGTAGGGGTATCACAAGTCGTAAGAGGGAGGTAATAATCCCTCTTTACAAGACACTGGTTATGCCCCATCTGGAGTACTGCATGCAGTATTGAGGCCACACCTTCACAAGGACATTAACCAAATTGAGGCAGTCCAGAGAGGGCAACCAAAATGGTGCAGGGACTGCATCAGAAGACACATGAGGACAGATTAACAGAGCTCAATATGTATACCCTTGAGCAAAGGAGGAGAGGGTGATGTGATTGAGGCATTCAAACACCTTAGGGCATTAACAAGGTGAAAGAGTCTAACATGTTTAAATATAAGAAAAATAGCAGGACAAGAGGACACAGCATGAGATTAGAGGGGCCGATTAAGGGGAATGTAGAAATTATTTTTCACAGAAAGGGTGGTGGATGCATGGAATGGCCTACCTCAAGAAGTGGTGGCTATGAATACAGTGCAGGGCTTCAAACAGGCATGGGATAGGCATAAGGGAGCAATACAAATGAGTATGAATAGATAGGCCACTGACAGAGCAAAGGCCGATGGCACATTTATAAGGTAGAAAAAGAAATGGGCAGACTGGATGGGCCTTGCGGTCCTTATCTGCCGTCAACTTCTATGTTTTTATGAATTCACAGAGAGACCTCCAAAAAATCCTCTGGGTCTCTCTCACTACCCAACAGGCCACATTCCTCTCATAAGGGAAGAGATCCTGGCTTTTCTGACAAAATCAGCTATAGAGCCCATTCCGTCCAATCCAGGAAGGAAAGGGATATTACTCCCACTTCTTCCTGGTTCCCAAAAGGACAGGGGACCTCCGTCTGATCCTGGACCTCAACATGCTAAACCTGTACGTAGAGCACAAGAGGTTTCTCATGCTGACCCTACCTGGTGTGCTGCCTCTTCTGCACCATGGTCATTGGCTTTGTGCTCTGGAGATGCAGGATGCATATCTGCTATCCCAATTTTTCCCTCCCATCGCTGCTTCCTGTGCTTTAATTTTCCAGGGGGAGCACTTCCAGTTCAAAGCACTCCCTTTTGGCCTCTCTTAGGCACCCAGAGTGTTTTACCAAGTGCCTAGTGGTGGTAGCGGCGGCTTTATGTTGCTAGGAAATTTTTGTCTTCCCGTACCTCGACGACTAGCTCCTGTCAGCACCATCAAGGGACAGCCTGGCGGCCTCCCTGACTATCAACCTGAACCTATTCAGACAAGTGGGGATCACAGTGAATTACCCCACATCTCACCTTGTTCCTTCGCTACACCTCCAATTTATTGGGGCAGTGCTGGATACTGGTCAGGGTCAAGCTTTCCTCCTTTTGGACCGGGTGGAAGCTTTTTATCAGCAGGCTCTCCAAGTGGCAACCAGTCAATGGACCTCTGCCTGTTCAGTCTTACGCCTTCTGGGCCTGATGGCAGCAGCTATTCCCACTGTCCCCGTAGCCAGGCTCCACATATGGATTACGCAGTGGACTCTTCGGGTCCAGTGGGACCAGAAATCAGACGACCTGGATCACAGGATCCTGGTGTCCAGCCCCAAGCATCGGGATCTGCTATGGTGGCAAGATTTGTCCAGTCTCACCAGATGGGTCCATTTTCAGATGCTTCCTCCGCCTCAGACCCTGACTACAGATGCTTCCAGTCAGGGCTAGGGTGCCCATCTGGGTGACAACAGGACACAGGGATCCTGGTCTCAGCAGGAACTATCTCTACACATCAGTGTGCAGAATATGTGGGCTGTACTACATGCCTTTCAGCACCTACTTCTCCCTGGGCCCCTACTGGTACAGACGGACAACATATGCGTGGTCTAGTACCTGAACAAACAGGGAGGCACTCGATCATATCCATTGTGCAAGGAGACGATGCGCGTGTGGCAGTGGGCAATGCAGCACAGCCTGCAGCTCATGGCCGTGCATGTCCCAGGCATTCAGAATGTCCTGGCAGACACCCTCAGCCGCACTCAGACAAGGACATATGAGTGGGAACTGAGGCAGTCAGTAGTTGAAGACATTTTCGATTGATGGGATCGCTCAGATCTTGATCTGCTCCCCTCCCCATCCAATGTAGAACTACCCAGTTTCTGCTCGTTCATTCCCAGGCATGGTGTTTTCTGGCAAGACATGCTGTCTCTCTGCTGGACAGGGAGGTTCTTGTATGCCTTTCCTCCCCTTTCTACTGTTACAGAGGGTGCTTCTGAAACTACAGGAAGCACCCAGTGGTGTGGTGGGCTGAGGCATTACTGCTTTACCTCTTGCCACGCCGGTGACCCGTGTTCGCGGTGTGAGCAGGTCTCCGGGGGTCAGATGGATAGGGAGAGGACTGAGCATCCAGAGGACAACTGTCCTCTCCTGGGAAGGGGTGGGGATGAATTCCGCTGCCTGCTAGGCCCCTAGCGGCAGTTGGGGGCTAGCACAGTGGACCCACAGACAGGGGCAGATGCAGAGCAGATGCCTGGTGTGCAGAAGCGTGACTTGGCAGTTGGTAGCATTCCATGCTCCCGTGCCATACTCAAGGGGGGAAAAAGAAAATCGGTGAAAATGATGGCTGGCCGGCAGCATGACACCGGTCCCCCACAGGCTCCACACCCAGCTAGTAGGGCACCTCGGAGGCAGGAGGAAGTGTGAGAGGTGAGTCCCAGTGGACACCGGGATGATGGGGCTGGAGGGACCGGTGGATGGGGGCCAGCAGATCATTGAGGAAAAATAATAATTAAAAAAAAAACCTACAGCAAGAAGGAGCCCGCATGATCCTCATAGCTCCTTTTTGGCCTCTCCAATTTGGACCAGGTCAAGCTGGTCCATTGGGGTCTCAGGTCCCTTCACCTTCACGTGTAGCACCTGCTGACATAGCTGTTGCACACTTTGGAGTCCAAGTCCTTGTGGAGGCCTGAAAACCATCCACAAGAACCACATATGCTATGAAGTGGAAGAGGTTCTCCATTTGGGCAACCAACATGGGATGGGATCCCTTCTCTTGCCCTGTCCCACAGGTCAAGGAATACCTGTTGTATTTCTCTGATCTTGGCCTTAGCTATTCTTCACTGAAGGTCCACTTGTCTGCCATTTCTGCCTACCACACTCTGGAAGATGGCAAAGCTTTGGTGCAGTTGGAGAGTTCCAGAACCTTTCTGAAAGGAATTCTCCATCTGAAACCTCTGGTCAGGAACCCTGTTCCTCCATGGGATTTGAACTTCATTCTTGAGAAACTCACTTTGCCTCCCTTTGAACTGACTGCAACATGCACTACCTTTCCTGGAAAGCGCTCTTTTTAGTTGCCATTACTTCGGCTCGAAGAAATTTCTGAGTTTCAGGCTCTGATGAGTAAGAAGCCTTATTTGATTTTCCACAGAGACCAGGTGGCTCTGCGTACAAATCCTAAGTTTTCACCTAAGGTGGTGTCTGAATTTACTTTTGAATCAGGCAATACACTTAGAAACATAGAAACATAGAGGTTGTTGTCAGATAAGGACCGTAAGGCCCATCCAGTCTGCCCATTTCTTTTTCTACCCTATAAATGTGCCATCAGCCTTTGCTCTGTCAATGGCCTATCTATTCATACTCATCTATATTGCTCCCTTGTGCCTATCCCATGCCTGTTTAAAGCCCTGCACTGTATTCATATCTACCACTTCCTGAGGTAGGCCAATACACTTGCTGGTGTAGTACCCTAAACATTCTAATCTAGGGGAGCACACACTTGATGTGCACAGAACCTTGTGTTGTTAAACAAACAGGGAGAAGTTGGTCCATGTAACGGATCAGCTTTTCTTTTCTTTTGTGCCCGAGAGAGGGCATGGCAGTTTCCAAACAATGCTTATCCAAATTGTTAGCAAACTGCGTTTTGTTTTGTTATCAGAAGTATAACAAGCCCCACCCAGGAGAGGTCAAGGAGCATTCGACCAGAGGCGTGGCTACATCTACTGCTGCTTTCAAGAATGTTTCTGCCACGGACATTTGCAGGGCAGCCACCTGGAGCTCCAGCCACACCTTTACCAAACATTACAGCCTAGACATTACCTCTTGGCATAGGACAGGCTTTGGACTAGCCATCCTTCAAGGCCTCCTGTCTTAACCTGGTACCTGCTGCAGAGCTTTCCTGCCTCCCGTGCATCAGCCTTTGTCTGAATTTCACTGCTTGGGACTCAGTCCTAATGGTTATTAGCTACTGCAAGAGCCCTCTCGAAGTAAGTTAGTATAGTTATGTAAGAACTTACCATAACAGTAGATCTTCGAGAGAGGTTCTTGCAGTGGGTACCTTCCTCCCTCCCACCTTCCCCCTGCTTCTGCGGCTCCTTCTTTCTAGCTTTTCTCTTGGCTCCAGGAGTCCATTCCTTTCTTCTGTCGCACCTTCTTAGGTCTCTGACACGAGAACTGGAGGGCGGGTTTGGGGACCGCCCACTATATAGTGTCACGCTGACATCCATTATGTGACGTCGGGTGGGCAGTCCTCCACCAGACACTGCTAGTAAAGTTTTCCGTGGTGTCCTAGTGCCTGACGGCTCTAGTCCTAATGGTTATTGCCTACTGCAAGAGCCTCTCTTGAAGATCTACTGCTACGGTAAGTTCTTATATAACTGTACTTTGCACATAATTTGCAAAGCCTCTCACCCTGAGCCAGAAGTGGCTTGCCTCCCACCCTGAGCCAGAAGTGGCTCCTGGTGCATATTCCTGATGCAGCTGCTCTAGATGAAGCATCAGATATACCATAGGCTGTACATAGTAGGTGTTTTCCTATATGAGCCCCAGCTGCTGTGGCTGAAGCATCAGATATACCACAGGCTGTACGTAGCAGGTGTTTTCCTATATCAGCCTCAGCTGCTGTGGCTTTCAGAAGCTGCTGTTTTGGTGCTCCTTCTCATAAGGCTTGAGCAGCTACTTAGCCCCTCTCCAGAGTGTGTTCTGGTACTTGACCATACAGGCCTGGTAATTTGCAATTCTGAGGCCCAGAGCCTGAGGCATATGTTATGTTACCCAACACATCTAGCCTCCTGGACTCCTCATCAGGAAGAAGTGAGCTAAGGTGTTTTGGTGCCCTGGATCTACCATGTGCAGCATTTATTACCATAGAGTTTGCCTCAGGTTGACCAGCAAAAAAAAGGTTTCCCTGAGGGAGCCATATACATCGTATCCACGTTTCTTGGTGTGGCAGGGACCACATTTGGGTTATGCCAGGAAGTCAAGGTGCATCCTCCAGAGCAGGGAGGAGGGGTGGTACTACTATAGGAGGGGCATCAGGCAGGTCCAAGAAATCAAGGTTTTGCTTAGTTGTGGCCTCCTCCAAATCAAACCCCATGGCAGCCTGTAATTGCTGCATCGTGGTAATAAAAGATGGGTCCTCTGGGAGGGACCTTGGAGTATAAACTACTGAATCCTCCCTGCCAGAAGACACAGCGGAACTAGTCCTTTCATAAGAGCTTTTCACATGGTCTTCAGCCTCCCCGTTCTCATCCTGCATCATGCGATCAGGATTGTACTAGGCGTTGTCATTAGTTGGGTGATGGCTAGAGGGAGTATGCTGGCAAGTCCATTGGTTCTCAAAGAGAGGATTGAGAGGCCCTAGAGTGTGTCAGTGTGGGAGCTTGAATTACAAGCCTGGTGAATGGACATCCTTGTACAGGAGGAGGCAGTAATAGGTGCTTAAGCATGTCCATAAAGAACAGCAGTACCGCCTGTATGTTGATACCCCTGTAGTCGACAGAAATGCTGGAAGAGGTTGACGGGGGAGGCAAGGCCCTGACATTGATGGCAACACACCAGCCATATTAGGCCGGGTGGTACCTGCAGCCCTCCATGACCTGGAAGTGATGTAGACAGTCTAGGTGGCAGGCAGTGTCACCACCAGAGTGGCTGATGGCGCTGAAGTGGTCGTACCTGAATGAAGAGGCTACCTAAAGTGCACCAGAGAAGTTCTCTTCTTTTCTTGATCCCTCTCCCAGTGTATGTACTTGTGAGACCCAGACGATTTCTCCCGGGCTTTCAAAGATGTAGATCCCAAGGAGTGAACAAGCGATGCAGTAGAACTCTGTTGCTGGAGCTCCTTCTCCATTCAGGCTATCTGCTGTTTTAAGAGGTGCTTCTTGAAGGCACCTTTTCAATATTGCCAGGTGGCTGTATTGAACCTTTTGCAAATCGGTCACGCCTGCACAATGTGGTCTGGGAAGAGGCAACACACACAGACATTGTCTGAATCTCTGGTGTGTATGTTTTCACTACATTCGTAATACCAGAACAGTTTTGACAGCTCTTAAGTCAACACACATGCCATCGAAAATCACTTATGAAAGTGATCGCTTACTAAAGGGAGAAAATAATAAGAAACAGCGACTCTAACGGCGGCATTTTTATGTACAGTCTAACGAGTATGGTTGACAGCAGGAAAAGAACTGAGGAGAGAAGGGACAGCTCATGTTTACATGGGAGAGCCAATGTATGACATTGTCGTGGGTGGCCCCTAGTGGACTGTTTGCAAAAGTTTCCATGTGGTCCTAGTGCCTGGTGGCTTATAGTTGCATAGGTGTGACCTCATGAAAGAGATATCCTCAAAGAAGATCATAGAATGCCTGCAGATTAGGACCAATTAGCCCATCCAGTCTGCACATTTTTCCATGCCTGTAGTATCACCACAGATCCCCCCTCCTTCCTTTCCACCAAGATTTCCTTATACCTATCCTATGCATTCTTGAACCCCATGACTGTTCTCACCCCTACCACCTCCACTGGAAGACTGTTCCAGGAATCCACCACTCTTTCTGTGAAGAAGTACTTCCTCACATCTCTTCTGAATCTCCTCCTCCAGCTTCATAGCATGTCCCCTTGTTCTTGAGCTCCTTTTTTCTGAAAAATACTTCCCTCCTATACTTTATGTACCTCTATGAGGAATTTAAAAGTCTCTGTCATAGCCCTCCTCTCTTCCAGGGTGTACATATTGAGGTCTGTTAGACTCTCCCATTAGGATTTTTGGTGCAGACACTGCACCATTTCTGCTACCCTCCTCTGAAGTGCCTCCACTCAGGTCTATGTCCATCCAGAGAATATGTGATCTCCAGAACTGGACACAGTGCTCTAGGTGGAGTCCCACCACTGATCTATACAGGGGCAACACCACCTCCCTTTTTCTGCTGGTGATAACCCTCTCTATGCACCCTACTAACCCTCCCAACTGCCTTGGCACATTGCCTAGCTTCCTTTAGGTCATGCAATATGATTACCCCCAGGTCTCTTTCTTGCTTGGTGATCATCAGTAGTACTCCACCCATTTTGTACCCCCCACCCGGGTTTCTGTGCACAAAGTGCATTATTTTGCGCTTTTTCCTATTGAAAACCAGCTGCCATACCCTTGACCACTCCTCTAGTTTTATGAGGTCTTTGCTCATCCTTCCCCCACCCCCAAAATGTTCACCCTATTGCAGATTTTGATATCATCCGCACAGAAGCAGACCTTCCCTTCCAGCTCCTCTGCAGTGTCACTTATAAACACCAGTAAAATAGGACTGGTCCCAGCACTGATTCCTGAGTTACTCCACTGGTCACCTTCCCTTCCTCAGAGTGAATGCCATTTATCACCACCCTCTGTCACCTATTCCATAACCAATTTCTTACCCAGTTTTACTACCTTTGGACCTACTCCTAGGCTACCCATCTTAGTTACTAGTCTGTAGAATGGTGTTGAAAACCTTACTGAAATCTAGGTAGCCACATCCACTGCTGCTCCCTGATTTAATTCCTTGGTCACCCAGCCAAAGAAGTCTATCAGATTCATTTAACATGACCTTCCCCCCTGTGAATCCATGCTGCCTCTGGTCTTGTAACCCATTGGATTTGAGATATTCCACAATCCTTTCCTTCTGCAGTGATTCCTTTAAGTTTCCTGACTGGCCTATACCAGCCTCCTCCCTGCTCCCACTTAAGTGAAGTGGGACTGCATTTGCCCTCCTCCAGAACCACTCCTGTTTCCAATGAACTGTTAAATAGGACTGTCAGAGATGCAGCCAGTCCCTCTGTGAGCTCTCTCAGTATCCTTGGATGTACCCTTTTTGGCCCCATTGCTTTGTCCACTTTCAGACTAGCGAGTCCCTTCAGGACTCTCCTCCAAAAAGGACTCGTGTCCATCCCCCCTCAAAGCTTCTGTTGCTTTTCTGTGGCGCCCTCCCATTCTCCTTCCACTGCAAAAAGTATTTGTTCAGGGTATCAGCCTTTTCCCAGTCCCCTCCTCTCCTTCCTGACCCTGCCAAAGGGAGAAAGCCGTAGGGGAAGACAGGCCATCTGGTAAATCCTGGGCTGGATGGGGATGGGGGACTCGGAGCCTAGCCTATCCTGGCCACAGTAAGGATAACAACCCACATCAAATAAGAAAAAAACAAGAATGGTGCTTTGTCTTTGAAGAGCCCCTGACATTTTGGGGGAAAGTTTTTAAAAAAGTGAGATTTAGACACAATTCAGTTTGTGTTTCATACATTTTCTGCAATTATGCCTTCTTGTTTCCTTATTTCTAAGGAGAGTTCCATGAAAACATGATCACTGTCCTGTAGGCTTTATTTGCTCTGGCTGCTTGTCTACAGCTGACATCATAATCCCCTGCTTATGACATCATAGTGATCTCTGCAGCAACAGTTTGTGAAATCATAAAAAGAATTGTGATGTCAGGTTTATGCAAGCAGCCAGAGCTTACAGGGACAGTGATCCTGTTTGCATGCAAATGTCCTTAGTAATAAAGATGTAGGGGTGAGAATAAAAGAAAAAAATAAGAAATATTAGCTGAACTATGTCTAAATACTAAATTTTTCCAAAGTTGTCCCAATAGCATCAGGGGCTCTTTAAGGAACGCTGCTTTGGCACAATAGAATGTGGCTCTGGAACAATGGAATGCTGCTCTTGAACAAAGAAGTGTACAAGAATGGGGATGTGGAACAATGGAGCGCTGCTCTGGAACAACAGGTTCAAGAATGGGGCTCTGGAACAGTGGAATGCTACTCTGGAACAAAAGAATGTACAAGAATGGGGCTCTGGAACAGTGGAATGCTACTCTGGAACAAAAGAATGTACAAGAATGGTGCTCTGGAACAGTGGAATGCTACTACGGAACAAAAGAATGTACAAGAATGGGACTCTGGAACAGTGGAATGCTACTCTGGAACAAAATATTGTACAAGAACGGGGCTCTGGAACAGTGGAGTGCTACTCTGGAACAAAAGAATGTACAAGAAGGAGGCTCTGGAACAGTGGAATGTTCAGGTGGAACAATTGAATGATGCTCTGGAACAGTGGGGCATTAGCAATGATACAATCTTGAACTACCCCTGTTTGCCTGACTCAAGGAATCAAGTCTCTGCAGCACTCACAGATTACCAGGTACTTTTTCACTGAACAGTAATGAATCCTGTGCACAAATCTCACTTCATTTAATTGAATAGACACAGTTTCTTCAAATACCATTCAGTTCTACGTGGTATTAACTTTAGCCCACACCAAATAGGAGTCTGTTCTAGCTAAACTGGTTGTGCCACTCTGTGACAGGGTTCAGCCCTGGGACTAGTCATTTTCAGTATGTTCATCAGTAACATACAAGAAAGAAATGTTGCAGCTGCACACTAATACCACTTGTTAGTTGATGTCTTTCTGATCTGCAATGTTTCATCACCTGTAAATGTCTTATATTCCTTCTTGACTTGGTGCCTTTGTAAACGAGCCCCAGGCTCAAAGGTATTAATCCGAATTTGAAATAAATAAATCCAGGGATGCCGCTAAGCTCTGTGCCAGGCTAGACAGTGAGAAAGGGGTTAGGGAGCTATAGGGGGATCTGCAACATTAGAGAGGTGGCCCACAGTTCAGTAGTTGAAATTCAGTGCCAAGAGGTGCAAAGTGGCGTGTCAGTGTCAGTGGCTCAGTAGGTAGCACGCTCACCTCTGAGGCTAGGCGATCCAAGGGCTGTGGGTTCAGTTCCTACATCTGGCACTTGGGTTAATATCCCAGTACTGACACTGTAGTGCAGCATGAGAGGGGTGCTACAGTTCTGAGGTGCCGTCTTTCGGATGAGACGTTAAACTGAGGTCCCATCTGCCTTGATTGGTTGTAGTTCAGGTGAATGTTAAAGATCCCATGGCACTTATTGAAAAGAGTAGGGGAATTTTTATTTAAACAACAAAACAAATCAAGACAAAAACATGTTATTGCACACAAAAAGAAAGTACAAATCACAACAAAAACAGCTTAATATTACAATCATACATAAAGGAAAAATAGGGAAAATGTATACATAACTTCTTCAAAAAACAAAACAATCATGCAGGTAGTACAAATACATTACCAACAGCATTTATTACTTGTAATTAAATTGTGAAAAGAAAAAAAGAAAAATAAAATAATTATAGAAATCCATAACAATTTTTGAGTTGTTTACCATTGTCACATTCAATAACCTAACTAAATAATTTCTCAACAACATACATCTATCAAGTTGAAGAAGTTTTTACAGGAATATTCATAAATACTCAAATTCATTCCATAAAGATCCCCAATCGTACGATGAAATTTGATGACTTTCCTTAATCTTCAGTTTCCCCACTTCAGACTCTACTATACAGACCAAATTAAGGGGAGTAATGATCTGTTTTTGTAGTAAAAATCTACATCTGCTAATCCAAATCCAATACAAAAAAAAAAGAATGTAAAACTTGTAAAGTGCTATACATACCCTCAGGCAGTCCTATCTGAAAGTAGCCATAATATAAGCTTTCTTTCAGTGGTGGAAATAACCGATCATTCTTCCAACGTTCTTTCAGTATATCCCAAAATCCCTTAGCATAGTAACAATCAAAACACATGTGGTCCATAGTTTCAAGAAGAGATACACAATTTTCTCTCGGTCAGAAACGTTCCCATAGAGACTTATGTTTCTGATTACTATGAACGTTCACCTTACCATGAATACCCAACCAAGAAATGTCCCACATGTTTTGCGGAATTCAGGGATTAATAATGTAAACAGAGATCTTTAAACGTATCTCCATAGAAAGAGTTGAAAACGGTAAGTCATAAAAAAATTGCCTTAAAACTGAGTTATACAGTCCTTTCCTAGGTAATGTCTCAACTATTCCCCACATTATACCTCAATGTTTTATTTTATCAAATACATCTCTCTAAATACTCATTAATGGGGGACAATGTTTATTTTGGTGGAGAAACACACCATTTCTCCATTCACATAACACACCTCGTAAATGCTTTTTAAGTAATTCGTTCCATATTTTAGAATAACCTCTTACGACAGGAAGCAAATTTAGGTATAAAAAGGTTGTAGAGAAAAACAAAACTGGATTTATCATTCCCAAACCCCCATCTTTTACAGCCAAATACAAAATGTTTCTCTTAATAGGGTTTAGACGGCTGCCCCACACCCCACAAAAAAAACATCTCATCAAAGCAGTTTCCATTGGCCTAGGTATTAAAAAAATATTACTTAAAAATAAAAAAACAGGTGTCAGATAAGTTTTAATTAAATAAATCAGTTTCTTTTTAGATAATTTGTTCCTGTTCCAGTGAGCCACTTTATTGTTACTCTCCTGCAAAGCCAATTTCCAATTATCCATAGCTTCATCTTTCCCCCCAAAGTATATTCCTAAAATTTTGCAAGGTTGGCATTCAATCCTAAAGTTACCCACTTTAAACGGGGTTTCCGGAAGCCCTGAGATACTAATACATTTTGTTTTCACCCTGTTAATACGAGCACCCATAATCGATCCCAATTTAGAAATCGTATCACAAGCTAACATTATAGCTTTTTCGTCAGGCAGTATAAGGCATATATCGTCTGCATAAACAATAAATTTAGGCAGTTCTATAAAGTCCAAAACAATGGCTCTTATCAAACGGGACCTATTAAGAACCCGCAATAATGGGTCCAAAAGCAAACACGTATAATGGGGGCTAAGTGGGCACCCCTGTCTTACTCGCCTCATAACTCTATGTGTCCTCCTTTTCCATCCATTTTCTAAAGGAATCACATTGGCCAGTTCGTAACACATCTGTACCTATTGCACAAACTGCATCGGTATACCAAAAGCTGTTAAACACTCCCAAACATAATCCTGCGATACCTCATCAAAAGCCTTAGCTTGATCTAGGCTCACTAAGAAACCATCTAGTCCTTCAATTTTACTTGTTTTTAAAGACATGAGTTCCCTAAGGAGAATCAAAGCACCTGTTATTTTCCTTCCCAGAACAGCACAAAATTGTTGTGCGTTAATTAAATCCAGCATTACTATAGACAATAGATTCCCCTAAAAGTTTAGAAAATATCTTAAAATCCACATTTTATAAAATCAAGGGTCTCCAGTTGCCTATATCCGTGCCATCTCCCTTCTGAAAGAGTAAAACTAGTAATCCTTCGTACATTTGAGTTGGCAATATCAAGTCAGAAAGGAAAGAATTATATAATGCCAATAGTTCTTTCGGCATTAATTTCCATAAAAGTTTATACAGTTCCGATGATAAACCATCGGAGCCTGGAGAAACCCCATTCTTAAGTGTAGCAATTACATACCCCAATTCCATCTCTGAAAAATTAGCTATCATTGCAGTTTGTAAATCCAGTTCCACTCGTGGAAGATCAGCTGCTGCCAGCAGCTGCGTTGTGAAGTTAGAATCACAATGCAAAACCCCAAAAACCTTATCAATATGATGATTCAAGTAATCCATAATACCTTTGTTATCAGATAATAAAACATTATCATTCCCTTTTAAACTAGTAAAGAGACTTTTATCTGTTCTAGATTTACAAGCTAAAAAAGGATTAACTTGAGCTGTTTTTCCCTTGTGTCCCAAAAGATTGTTCTCTAATTAGAGAATCCATACGAGTGTATTGAAATGGTAACATCAAAATTTTAGTTTGGGCAATACTTTTAGATAAATCTAAACCATTATCGCTCTGACTAGATATTAATAATTGCAAAGAACGGCAAAGTGACAAATATTCCTTTCTTTTTGATGCTGCCAATAAATGACCCTGAGACTGAAAGTAACCTATTAAACAAAGTTTAAAGGCTTCCCACCATCCCACCATATCCTCATGCAAACCAGTTGTAGTAGTGTGATCCTGTACAATCATCTCCAGGTCTTTTATAATCGATGGAACAGTTAAGAGGGAAGCATTCAACTTCCAAATTCCCGGTCCTTTCCTCCTATACTGTGGGGAATCCAATGTTATTCCAATCAGAATATGATCGGATGTCTCAATTGGTACATAAAGTAGCTTATTGATATGCAGGGATTTTGTAATAAAAATAAAATCAATACAAGACGCTAAATTACCTTTAAAAAAGGTGGGCTTTGCTGAATTCCTCCCAGTTTAATGGGAATCTTTCAGACCCGCTAAAGGAAGGATGTTTGACAAACAGGACTTATCACAATACTGTTTCCCTTTTACATTTTTTTGCAAAAAATTTATGTTAAAATCTCCACAAAAAAATACATATCGTCTGGTATGCAAAAAAGGTTGTATCTTCTGTAATAACTCTATCCTCAAGGATTTCATCTGTGCACCATAGATAGATATCAACCGACAAGAAAAACCATTTACAATGACATCTATTAGTAACGCTCGACCAGGCTCAATGTCAACCAGTCTAATGAGTTGAACATCCAACGTAGTAAAACATATGCCAATTCCACTACATCTTTCTTCCACAAATGACCAGAAGGAAGGTTCCCAACGCCATTGTTTACTTGCTCTAACTATCTCAGAAGTTGTATGAAAATGAGTATCCTGTAGCAAAAAAACATCCTAATGAAGAAAGGATGCCAAATGTTGTTAAACGTTTGGTATGTGATTTTATACTATTCACATTTAAAGATGCAATCGATAATGAAAAAGGTTTTAAGGAGGGGGTTTAAATTGCCTGTTACTAGACCTAGTCACCCGTTTTCTGGCTTCTGGTTGTTTATTCCCTGTAGAACTGCTCAAGACGGGGGCAAAGGAGCTGTAACAATCCTTTTAACATCTGAAACAGGAATAGGGAGGGCAACTTCTACCTGGTCACCCCACGAAGAGAGGACCGAAAATCTATTTTCCAAAGGCAGGGGGGATACAGGCAGAACATTGTTATCACTCCTCTCAGAAGAAGCTGAAATAAGGATAGGGACATGTACATCTACTTTATCCCCTTCTTCACTCGGGCCTCCTATCTTGGACAAAAAACGAAAGTCTGTACCCAGTGATGCAAGAACCCTTTGTGGAGACCCTAAAGGTGTCGCAAATGGAGTGTCCTTTTCTCCCCTACTGGGTTCTGAGATAGAATCTAAGGGAACAACTATCATGCGTTCAGCTAAAGAAACCTCCTCTATCGGGTTCTCGGAAACCGATAAGTTAGGGGCGCCCTGGAAACCAGAATTTCTGTCCTCCCAAGAAAATCAACCCCTCCCCATACCTCTACGTCTACCTTGATACATGGGCCTAATTTCTATCCCTTCTTTGTCAAGGTGGGATTCCTTAGCTTGTGTTAGAAAATGCTCCTGATCTGAGGTTTCTTCTGTGTCTGTATCTTTCCATGGACAATCTGAAAAGGAATGGTTAGTTTCACTGCATAAGTTACAAACTGAAGGTGCAATGCAATCATTAGCTAAGTGACCCAACATGCCACAATGGAAGCACTTAATTTGGTTGCATGATGTATTTAAATGTGACAAAGACCCACATTTGAAACAGCTTTTTGGTTGCCCAGCGTAAAAAATTATTCCCCTATCTCTACCCAAAAAGAAGGAACTGGGTAAATGCTGTATACCCTCATCATCCTGTTTCAATTGAACTTGTACAGTCCAACCCCCAGTCCAAAAGCCATTCCCATCTAAAATGGGACGAGGTTTATCTTGTATAAGATGTCTTTTTTCTAGCCAAAACAAAATATTTGTAATGTTCACTCCTTCATTCCTAAAAAGGATTGTTACAGTTTTAATCATAGGCTTCGTAATGGGGATGGCTTGAAAATCTTTCCAATCTTCCTGATCCTTCAAGTCATAATACAACTTCCAAAACCTGTCTAAAGAAATGACTGAACAAAAACTGATGTCATAATAGTTATCCCCTTGGGGATGAATAAATGCATATACTTCGGCTGGGGAAAGACCCATAGAATCAATCAATAAAATCTTCCCCACCCAAAGTCTATCCGGGGCTGTAGGTGCCAGACCACGATATCTCAGACGAACTAAGAACCTGCGTTTGGCTGATTCTACAGGTTTTTTGAGCAGTCCCGTAAAGGATTTAGCACCCAAACCAACTGGTCTCACAGTACTCACAGATTTTCCTGATGTATTCCCTTCAACCAAAGACGGTGGGCGAGAGACTGGCTCGGTCGGCGATAATTCAATTCCGGAAATAGGAATACCTGAAGAAGAGCTGGTAGCCACACTGGGAGATTGAAAAGACAAGTTCACAGTGGCGTCTTGCGCACCTAAGAATTCTCTAGCCTCCCCTTGGCATTGCGCATCCTCATTGCCCAAAATCATAGACTTTGAAAGATTTTCATTACCAGTTAAGAGTTTCACATCTTTGAGACCTTGTATCTGTATAGTAGTACCCCCAGGAATAGGAATAGATGGGTCCGGAACCCATTTTTCTCCAGACCATAGCCACCCAGCTTGCTGTAAAGCATCACCGGGAGACCATTCCGTTAAATCGCAAGAGAGCCCTGCCATATTTACTAGGTTGCCGTCTTCATGTTGGGCAGACTTAGCTTGTAAGTTCTCACCATTGCCACAATCCTGATGTCCAAAGCGCTTCCCTCCAATATTAAAAGGGCTATTCGGGGAACGTTTCCTCTTGCTACGTTCAGCGTCCAGCTTCTTTTGGCAAGTTTGAAAATCCTGCTCCGCTGTATTAATTAAGTCCATTAATTGTAGTTTTTTCCGATCAAGTTCTTCCTGGAGAAGTACTTCTGCAGAGTTGTCCATATCCAAATCCAGTGCAGTCCATAGACTCCAGAGTCGCAGCTCCATTGTTATCACTTGAAAAATTTCCATTATCCAATGCACTATCAACCGTGGTGAGTTCCTGAGCTGCTGATACACAACCTTCCTCATCCACCACCTCCATCCGACTGAGGTCCTCCATCCCTGCAGACAGATGGACAGCGCCACCCATCTACAGAGTAGAGGAATTTCCCCGGTGTCCTGGCCAAATTTCCCTCATTCACTAAAAATACCACCAACCGCTTAACCTGGTTCAATTTCAGTTGCTTACCATCTGTAAACCCCGCCCCCCAGTTGCCCCTGAAAAAGGGACTTCTAGGCCCAGTGGGCTTACTGGGTCAAAAAAATTCAGCAACAACAAAAACAAAAACAACATAGGGAACAAGAACCCCAGGATGAAACATTGGATGTGAGGGATTAAGTTGGACACTACCACTGATAGACAGGTATACCGGCCTAATCTTTTGATTTACAATGCAGAGGTTGGCATCTCTGCAGATTCCTGTGTAGATAGACCTCATCTTTCAGAATTTGCTTGTTACCCCTGAGAAAATTAGTAGATGGCCCCTTGGGGGTCCTATTTCTGATTGTGGACATTGTGGGCCTTCTAGGCTGCACAGCTCAGCCTAAGAATGCCCGATTTACAATTCCAAGGTGTCATTTTCTACATTTATTGCCATGCCAAGTTGGATGGAGCAACTTAGAAAATCAAAATGGCCACTAAAATCCAATATGGCCACCATATCGGTAGGAGGTAGTATAGCGCATTGGTCTAAGGCTCTGAGCTGCAAATCTGGTGACATCCAGCAGACCAGACCTGGGTTTGAATCCCACAGCTTCCACTTGCATATGTGTGTGACCCTGAGCAAGTCACTTAACCTCCTTGTGCTCCCAGGTCACTCCTGTAAAAAAGCTTTCAGCTTAGTGTGCTATACCTGGTTAAACAACTAAATAAAAAAAATAAAAGTAAATACTTGATTCGCTAATAATTTCCAAATCCCTAGCTTCCAAGATACCTATTATCAATGATTCATGAATGGGGAGTTTATTATTATTATTACATTTAATATTAAACGCATATTAAATTAATGTAATAGAACATAAATATAAATACACGATGTATAACGCATCAATCTGCTTGTTTGTGCCATTGACCCAGAATTGCGTCCACTCTGTGAGAATTTACCACTTTGTTCACAGGATTGCGTAGTATGTTCATGTACGTTGTATGCCTGTTTAGTTTGTATTTTTAGTTTTAGATTCTGTTTCGTTTCAGAAACATGGATAGCCCTCTAGCTGTACCAGTTGGATTGGTCAATCCATCCGATTTGCCAACCTGTGTTCTTTGTGAGAACCAAATTAGAGATATGGAACTGCAACAAATATTAGGAGAGAATGGGCTGAATACCGTCAAGGCTTTTGCAGAGAAATGGTCAGTCACAAAACCAACTTCTGAGTATGCCAGGAACTTCAACCTCGTATGGAATAAAATCCGTGACCAACTTCCCCCCGGCCCTGGAGAAACAGGCCTATATGTTCATACAAGATGTCACCAAAATTTCACCAGTGAAAGAAATTAAACACCAACTAAATGAAACAACTTTCTTCGAATCAATCTTCTGAAGCTGAATTCTCTGGCATACCTGACCCACAGACGTCCAGTAGCAGTGAAGCGGTCCATGTAACTCGATGTAAAAGAAAATTGTTGGAATTTAAGAAGGATGAGACCTGCTTCATCTGTGATAAGAAAAGCAAAAGAGAGGAACTATGGAAGAAAAACTCCAAAGAGTTAAGCTTGAAGATGCAAAGATTACGCTGCAAGAAAGCATGTTACGTAATAAAAATTCCGATGATGCTCTTTTGTCTGGTGCAGCCAAACATTTGAAGGTCGCTACCGCCAATGTTGATGTCTTTGCTGCGGATGTCAAATACCATCAAAGTTGTTACAACACTTTTGTCTACGTCGGCAAATGAGACAAACACCAGGCGGACTGGAAAGCAGTCACACAAAGAGTGCTGAAACGGAGTTTCTTCAAATCATGAAAGATTGTTGAGTAGAAATGTTGCTATTTGCTCCATCTACGAGTTCCATGGATGCGAACAAGATGCTGGAATAAATCACACATTTCAGTTGAAGAATCTTATCAGCAATGAATTTGGAGATGAGTTAGGTTTTACTGCAAGGAAAGGGATACATGGGAATCCTCTCATTCTTCACTCGACAGAAGTAAACCCACTTGATTATTCTTTGGCAACCTTTTTGAGGAGCTGGGCTCAAAGATAGTGACATTACCAAGGCATTTGCAAAGATGATCAATCGGAAATTAACCCTTAGGCTGCTGGAAGATTTAGAACGCATAGGTTTTTAGGACAAGATATCTTGTCGGCGGCAGACAAATTGAGTCACTGCAGTTTCCTATGGCATACAAAGACTTGCTTTCTGAGCTTGATAATTATGAACCCATTCTGAAAATCTTCAATGTGATAGCTTTCTCTATGAGTCCTTCTAAGAAGATTAATGCTCTAGGTTATGCGACCATCCCAACAGAAATTCAAACTACCAAAATATGGTCCATTGCTAGTGACTGGCAATGCCTCATTACTGGAGAACATTTTCCAAAGTCGATAGTTCTGTCCATGGTCGTTCATCATCTCACCGGAAGTAAAGAAGAAGTAAATCGTCTACATTGTTCAAAGGCTGATATTTCTTACACAGACGTCAGAAGACAAAACAAGAAATTGGTCCATGATAGTAAATCTGAGGGGGGAAAAGCACCGCATGTGATTCTGCCTGGACAGCCAACTCATGTCACAATTGATAACTCAGATGGTAAGCAACAGACATTAACAGGAGTCTCAACAACACATAACACTAACTCAACAATTTATGTACCCTGAATTTCATGTCCTGCTGTCATCTGTGTTTTGCCAGTACAAGAACAGAACATTCCAAGCAGCTCAACAAGAGAAGTCCAGGTAACCTTTGAGAGCTCAGAATGTATTGACTGTGGGGATTATAAAATAGGAAAGAGAACCCCCCCCCCCCATCAATTGTCCCATCCTACGATAAGGATGAAAGAAGGACCAAGCTTGATCTTCATTTGAGCAAAGATTGTATTTGGGTTCTGGCAGCAAGCATAGAATCTTCCAGAGAAGATGAATCTCTTCCAGTCCTAGGATCATGGACAGCTTTCAGTAAAAAAGCAACATCGACCACTACCTTCAAATCTGAAACTGATTTTCTGCCCATTATACCACGTGAAACAGATGATGCAGTTTGCAAATATTACCTTGACTTTTTCATTGATCTAATGAATGACTTAAATTGACCACATCTTCAGCCACAGCGATCATGCAGTTTTCTACAAGATTGCACAAATAATGTGGAAAGAAGAAAAATATACAAAAGTGGTTAATTTGATGGGAGGATTTCATGAACTGATGGTGAGGCAGAAGATCCTGTACAAGTGATACGGTGCTCTGGGACTTTGTGACTGGTGGGTTCAAGTGGGGATAATAGCAGATGGATCTGTTTACCAGGCCTTGGAAGGATGCTACTATTCTAGATCGTTACATATACAGTCCCTCAAGGCTCTCCTACGATTCATGGGATCCAAGCTTCATGGCTGACTAATTGACGGACTACCTGTATGAGAAAAGCTCATCAAGATGAGAAGATCTGTATCAGCAGAATACCTTAATCTTGTCCTCTTGGATGAAACTTTCCCTGAAGTGCAGTCATGAATGCTGGAAACCTCTGGCACCGTGGGACAGTGGGTGAAAGGCTGCATTGGTGACACCAGCTCTCTTCTCACCCAGGTCACCATGTCAGTTAGAGGTCCAGGGCCATATGGATGGGTCTAGTGCCTTCAGGACCATTTATTTATTTGTAAATCGGAATTATTTTGTGGAAACAATTCTAGCCATATTGGTCCTTAGAAAGCAGGAGATGATGGAAGGTTTGATACCTTTTATTGGACCATCAAGTGTCTTGTAAAAAGATGGAATTATACACAAGCTTTCAGGGCCTCACAGGTCCCTTCTTCAGGTGACTAGCTAAACTGAGCAACATAAGCAGTATTTATATCCACTGTGGAGCAATTTATAAAAAAAAATAGCAGGAAATGAAGTAAGAAAGTGATAAAAGGGCCTAGAGATAAAAGTTTATATAAGTAGCAAAGTAAAAACATGCGTGAGAAGACAAAGGGGGGTACTAAATAGAAACAGGTCAGTAGGAGATAAAAAGAAGCTAGAAAGGATAAAAAAATGACCAGACAGGAACACAGTTAAGAAAGATCTAAGATTAAAATGGAAATTTAAATTATAAACCTTTGAGCTAAAAGCTGATTTACAAAGGGTCCTCGCCAATCAAGGTGGAGGGTCAGTCTGTTAGTCGGGAAATAACAGAAGCAGCTAGCAAGCATTGTCAGTGACACATTAATAGCGTAGACAAACAGTAGTACAAGAACAAACAGCATTACATGAGGTAGAGACAGACGTATTGCATAGAACAATACAGGCAAATTGTTACAGAATTGTATAATGGAACAATCCCAAAGTGACACGATAATTAAGATACAAAAGGTCCATCAATATACAGTTGTGGGTACTTTCAGATAGCAGCTAAGAAGCCTTGTCAATAAGTGAGATGTAGAAACATCCAAGAGTGAAGGGGTAGAGGGCAGCAAGATAGGAGGGTGGGATAGGTTTCCCTGATGCTGAAAACTACAAAACTATGACAACACCAGTGTCGGCCTTAAAGAGCAGCTGACACCTTCAGGTGAACTTTAACAAAACATAATATTTAGACAGAGTTCCGCTTGTATTTCACATTAGTTTTGTATTCCTCCTTCCCATTATTTATTACTGAGGTAATTTGCATGAAAACAGGATCTTTGCTCCTGAAGACCTCTTCTATTCCTGTTGTTTTTTCCCTACCTGAGGTCATAAAGCACTGCTTGTGACATCACAGCTACTCCCATGGCAACATATTGTATGTCACAACAGAGGATTATGACCTGAAGCAGAGAGTAGGCTGTAGAGGCAGGCGAACACAGTGACTATAACACTGCTAATTTGCAGTGAAAAACATGGTAGGTACAAACATGCTGTGAATATCAATGTTATTCAGGCCAAACAAATAAAAATTACAGAGTTCTGTGGAAAGCAAAACAACACACGGAAACACGTAAGCACTGGGCAGTTCTGATTGGCTGTTCCGAGTCTGGCAGAGTGGAGACATCTGTTTGGGATACAGTGCTTTCCTGACAAAAGGAGAGAGTACCTGTTGTTCCCAGTAGGCTCACCTGTGTTCTTATGAAAGGAGACTGCTGTTCTGAATCATGCCTGTACCTATGCGCTGCTTTCGACATAACTGTATTTGCCACTGGTCTTTTTTTCATGAAGGCAGCAGCATGAACATGGGCCCCTACCGGAATCCTCTATAGCAAGGAATTAGTTTGCTAGACAGATCTCAGAACAAGATGAATGTGTTACCTAACAGGAAAAAAACAACTTAGATGCTGCTATTTTTAAAATATGATTTTTATTAGTGAAAATATGAAGCAACACAGTCAGCATAACTCCGTACAAAGTCCAACTGCAATAAAATAGAACTGTTGGTTGATGCTGCTACTTTTAAATGCCAAAGCAATGAGTCAAGCTTGCTTCCAACAGTAAAAGACATTGCGTTAAATTACATTACAATAAAATGCGTGAATGCTTAGTCGATGCCTTTTCATTCCTGTTGGATCTGCAACTTATGGACAGACAGAGGCAGGGTCTAGAGCACTGCTCTGTAACCTTATAGTGCTGTTGGTTACAGGGCAGGGTCAAGAGCACTGATCTGTAACCTTATAGTGCTCTTGGTTTGGAGCTGGGTCTAGAGCACTAATCTGTGCCCTTATAGCACTTTTGGTTCAGTGCAGGGTCTAGAGCACTGATCTGTAACCTTATAGTGCTCTTGGTTTGGAGCTGAGTCTAGAGCACTAATCTGTGCCCTTATAGCACTTTTGGTTCAGTGCAGGATGTAGAGCGCTGATCTGTAACCTTATAGTGCTCTTGGTTCGGAGCAGGGTCTAGAGCACTGATCTGTAACCTTATAGCACTCGAGTTTCAGAGCAGGATTTAGGGCACTGATCTGTAACCTTATAGTGCTCTTGGTTTGCAGCAGGGTCTAGAGCACTAATCTGTGCCCTTATAGCACTTTTGGTTCAGTGAAGGGTCTAGAGCACTGGTCTGTAACCTTATAGTGCTCTTGGTTCGGAGCAGGGTCTACAGCACTGATCTGTAACCTTATAGCACTCTAGTTTCAGGGCAGGATTTAGAGCGCTGATCTGTAACCTTATAGTGCTCTTGGTTCGGAGCAGGGTCTAGAGCGCTGATCTGTAACCTTATAGTGCTCTTGGTTCGGAGCAGGGTCTAGAGCACTGATCTGTAACCTTATAGCACTCGAGTTTCAGAGCAGGATTTAGAGCACTGATCTGTAACCTTATAGTGCTCTTGGTTTGCAGCAGGGTCTAGAGCACTTATCTGTGCCCTTATAGCACTTTTGGTTCAGTGCAGGGTCTAGAGCACTGATCTGTAACCTTATAGTGCTCTTGGTTTGGAGCTGGGTCTAGAGCACTAATCTGTGCCCTTATAGCACTTTTGGTTCAGTGCAGGGTCTAGAGTGCTGATCTGTAACCTTATAGTGCTCTTGGTTCGGAGCAGGGTCTAGAGCACTGATCTGTAACCTTATAGCACTCGAGTTTCAGAGCAGGATTTAGAGCGCTGATCTGTAACCTTATAGTGCTCTTGGTTTGGAGCAGGGTCTAGAGCACTGATCTGTAACCTTATAGTGCTCTTGGTTCAGCCGTTGACAATGGGAACAGGTAGTGGCTGAGCATTCTTGCAGCATGCCAGTATTGCATGGCAGTAGGTTTTTCATTGAAAATAAGAAGGCGAAGGTGTGTGTTGGTGGGAGAAACAACTCCATGACATTCATGTAACTTTTCTTTTCTTTTTTTTTTATACTTTTTATTATGTAACTTTTCTAATCAGTAAGGCACGAGGAGTTGTCCCCAGCATTGTCTGTGAGGCCTGGTTCTTCCAGGAAGGGTACCTTCACTTGCAAAGGCTGTGCTTCCTGCAGGTGTCTCTGGAGTTTGAGTACCTCCTGCCTTACAGTGCCTCTGGATCTCTGTGGATGTTGTGCTGGCAACTCTGCCTTGTGAGTTCGACAAGACTGTGGGGCCTGGATTTTTTAATCCTTGTAGGGTGGGTGGGGTGGGGTGTGTCCACGCTGAGATAGAAAATGGTATGGTGCCTCTACGCAGAGGAAGTTGAAGTGGGCCTGATGTAAGTATGGTACAATAAAAACTTCTGGGCTACTGGGATGCAGTACCTCCCCACTAGACCACCCTAACCATGAACCAGCTCAATGCAGTACCCTCTGTCACAAAGCATTCATTTATAATAAAACAATGATGAGTCACTGTGACAGTGTAAATGCTACACTGGGAAATAAAAGGTTAACATCTTGCTTGAGGCTGAGGAAATGCAGGGAATGCAACATGAACAGGCAAGGGGGGGTTCCCATGTGTTGCTGAGTAGAGGGATTGCTAAAACACAGAGAGAATCCAGCAAGGAGTCAGTTAGAATCTGGAAACTGCTGCAGGGAGGAGAGACTACTAGGCAGAGAACCATAGAAGATGGAGGGTGGAGTGTAAGACAGGAACCAGAGCAGAAAGCCAAGTGAAATGGTTAATTATTGGAGAGAGCCTTTGGGGAGAAGTGGAAACCTGCTGCTGAGAAAGAGACAATTTCTAGAGCAGAGAGTCCTGAGGTAAAGGAATGAAATGTACTGTTAATAACAGCCTGCAAATAAGGCTAAAAGGGAAAACTGTGTTTGATTGAGGCTGTGCATTCAGAACTGCTGTCCCACAAACCATTTGTTTGATTTGAGACTGTGCATTTAAAACTGCTGGCCCATAAACCATTTATGTTTTGTTTGGGACTGTATATTGAAAAAACTGCTGGTCCACATAGGTGGTTCAAAGATTCGTTTTATCAAGTCAGCCTGAAAGAACTGTTTTGTGTTAACCTTTATGTTACCTGACCAGGCTAGAGAGCTGAACTGACTGATTATGCTTTCTGGAGCAGTAACGTACATTTGTAGTAATAAAAGTACATTTTCTTCTGTGGACTTGAAACCCATTGTGTTACCTCTCCATCTACCATAGGCCAGCTTGTCGCAGTCACTCAAAGAAATGAGGGAAAACAGAGATTCAAAATTGCCCCACTGAGCAGGCTGCTTGACTGTAAAGCTCTTAATGTTTGGGGCTATATTCACCTTTTTATGACCTCCTTCTTGACCACATACAGAAACACACAAAAAGAAATGAGATCAGAGGTTCCTCCTCATCAGGGGTTATGTACTAATGGCCACATATGGAGCTAATATAGCTATGGCAGCAATCCAAGCCAGTACTTCAAACTCGGCAATCTAATTACCCACAGATTGATGTAAAGCTTTATTAATCTTTTCTTCTGTCAGAAATAGAACCTCGGTCACTATTTCTACCATTGCCATGATTTCTGTTTTTACCTGTACCAGCCCCACCTTCTAAGACAAGACCAAGATAGAGCAGTCGATAGGGAGAAGGCCACCAAGATAGAACAGTGGATATGGAGTAGGGCAGGAGTAAATGGAGAAAAAGACAAAGGCAGTTATAACAGGGATGGGGCTTAAAGAAATAAAGCCATAAAAAAATGGAGGATAATGAGTACCAATGCCTGTAGCCTAGGTAAAAAGCTCCCCAAAATGGTGGCCTTGATGGAAGAGGGATGCCTGGATATTGTGGCAGTCACAGAAACATGGTACAGAGAACCATGACTGCGATGTCAACATACCAGGGTATACAATCTGCAGGAGGGACAGGGAGGCAAGAAGAGGAGGAGGAGAAGTAGCTCTCTTTGTAAGGGAAGGGATCAAAGCAACAGAACTAAAGGGTAAACAGGGAAGAGAGGAGGCACTGTGGGTCACCCTGGAGACTGGAAATGGCACCACAATCCGCACAGGGGTTGTATATAGACCCCCATCTCAGGGGGAGGAAATGGACAAGGAAATGATAGAAGGCATCCTTAGGATGGCACAGAAGAAAAAATTACTCAACGCAGTAATCTTCTTTTTTCCATGGGTTCCTTTAGCATCAGTAACTTCTTGCACTTAGCTGGCTAGGTGCAATTGCCCTGGAGGTGTGCCTTTTAAGAGATTTTTTAATGAGAGTAGGGCCAGGCAATCAAAAGACAGGAGGGGGTGTGAACGTAGTGAGAGCTGTTGACTGCTTCAGAATTTTTTCAAGGAAAAACGAGGGCAAATGCCCCGGAAAAGAATTAACAGGATTCATAAAACATGCAAATGTCCACAAGTGGAAATAGAAACAGTAACACAAGGTAAAAACTCATCAATAACAAATGCCAAATTTGGTAAAAGGTGATATAAGAGCCTTGTCCGACAGGTGAACTGGGGAGGAAGGGTGGGAACTTACTGATGCTAAAGAATCATGGAAGAAAGAAGATTACTGCAGTGAGTAATTTTTTCTTCTTACTCCAGGAGTCCTTGAGCATCAGTAACTTTTTGAAGACTACCAAGCAGTACCAAGTGGGAGGCGGGCAGAGAACCTACTTAGGAAAGAGGCTCTGCAGAACTGCCCTGCCAAATTTGGCATCAGATCTGGTCTGCATATCCAAACTGTAGTGTTTCACAAAGGTGTGCACAGATTTCCAGGTAGTTGCTTTGCAGACATCCAGTAGGGGAATGTCCCTTGCTGCTGCAAGTGAGGCTGCTGTGCCCCTGGTGGAATGAGCCCTGATCCCCACTGGAGGTTGTTGACCAGCTTTCTCAGAGCAGAATCTAATACAAGAGACCAACCAATGAGAAGTAGTTCTCTTGGTAGCTGGTCTTCCTCTGCCTACATCGCCATAGGTGAGGAACAACCGAGTGGAAGAGATTCTGGACTGTCTAGTGTGCTCTAGGTAGTGAAAGATGGCTCTTCTGACATCCAAGCTGTGGAGCTTTTGCTCACCAGGAGTGGATGGCTCAGTAAAGAAGACAGGCAGAGTGACGGACTGGTTCAAGTGAAACTCTGAAACCACCTTTGGCAGAAATTTCCTATTTATCCTGAGCTCAACTTTATCGCTGTGTGGGATGATGTAATTCGGCTCATTGCACAGGGCCTGTAGCTCTGAAATCCTCCTGGCAGATGTAATGGCTACCAGGAAGATGGTCTTCCAAGTTACAAACTTAATGTGGGCCGTGAACATAGGCTCGAAAGGTGGATTCATGAGCCCATCTATGCAAAGGTTCAGGCTCCAAGGAGGAACAGGCTTCCTGGTTGGGGGCTGGAGATACAAAAGGCCTTTGAAAAACTGTTAAAAATGTCATGGGAAAAAAATGATTTCTTCTTTCCCACCAAAAGGTAGGCAGAAGTTGCTGCCAGGTGTAACTCGAATGAAGATGGCTTCAAGCCTGACACCTGTAGGTGTACCGGGTAGTCTAGCAGATGAGGGTCTGAAGCTGATATGGGTTCGACCTTTTCACTTCTGCACCAGAGGGAAAACCTTTTCCGTTTGGCTGCATAAGTCTTCTTAGTGTTCGTTTTTTTAGCCATCCTCAGTATCTTAAGGACCTGTTCAGAGTACTGTGAGGATGGAAACTCTAACTCCTCCAGAACCAGGCTTTGAAGTGAAGAGAGTGTACGTCTGGGTACTGCATTCCCGTCTGAGAAAGGGTCAGTAGGGAGAGATCTGGAGGCAGGTGAATGGGCCTGTTGCAGGACATTGCGAGAAGGAGAGGATACCAGGCTTGCCTGGGCAGTCCGGAGCCACTAGGATCATGGATGCAGGCTGCTGCCTGAGTTTCAGCAAGACCCTGAATATCATGCGAAAGGAAGGAAATGTGTATAGGAACCTCCCTGACCAGTCCAGGATCAGGGCATCCAGAGGAAGTGTTCCCAGAACTGGGGGCCTAAAACAGTACTGAGGAAGCTGAAAATTGAGAGGCGAGGCAAATAGATCCACATCTGCTGTGCCCCACTGCCTGAACACTATGGCTAGCACTTGCTTGTTCAGTGTCCATTTGCTCCGACCTTGACTGATGCAGCTTAGAGCATCTGCAGAGTATTGAGTTTGCCTGGGAGGTGAACAGCTGAGAGGCTGACTTCCAGTGAGAATGCTAGAGACCAGAGATTCCAAGCAGAGTATTCCTGTTCTGGTACCACCCTGCTTGTTTATGTAGAACATTGCAGTGGTGCTGTCCATTGGAATTTGAACTGCGTGCCCTTCTCTGCTGGGAGCGAAAGCGTTGAGAGCTAGTAAGACTGCTCTGAGTTTGACTGTGACTCTTTGGGAGTCCAGTTGCCGCTTACTGAGGCACAGTCTAGATGAGCTCCCCAGCCCAACAGGGAGGCATCTGTGGTGACCACCTTTGTGGGAAGAGGAGCTTGAAATGGAACCCCTGCCGGCAAATTTGCAGGATCCTTCCACCACAACAAATTTTGGAGGAACTGCTCCGACACTGGTATTAACTTTGAAAATTTGTTGCTTCTCTGAAACCTTCAAACTCTGAGGTATGCTTGCAGGAGTCTCATCCTGTATCTGACCCCTAGGACTATTGCAGTCATAGAGGCCATATGTCCCAGAAGTTTGAGGAAATGTCTGGCTGGTCTTGGCTCTCCCTGGGCAAAAAAATCTGCCACTGAATGGAAACTCTGAATTATTTCCTGTGGGAGGAAAGCATATCCCTTCTGAGTGTCCAGCTGGGCCCCTATGAAGATGAGCAGCTGGGTGGGTTCCGGGTGAGACTTCTTGAGATTTATCAGGAAACCTAGAGACTCCAGAGTGCATTCTTGGAGGGAAAGAGATTCCTTGACTTGGCAAGGAGACTTTACTACTATGAGCCAGTCATCCAGATAGGGGTAGAAAGCAACATCCAGTCTCCGGAGATGTGCTGCTACCACTGCGAGACACTTGGTAAAGACTCTTGTGGCCGAGGACAGGCCGAAGGGCATTGCAGTGAACTGATAGTGACCCGAAGGAAGTTTGAACCTGAGAAACTTCCTGTGAGATCTCCTTATGGGTATGTGGAAGTAGGTGTCCTTTAAGTCGAGGGAGGCTAGCCAGTTGCCCTGCTGTAAGAACTGTATGACCAGTGACAGAGTGACCATTTTGAATTTGTTTTTTTTTTAGATGTTTGTTTATATAGCTGAGATCCAAGATAGGTCACCACACCCCAGTTTTCTTTTGTGTTAGAAATGCCTGGAGTAGAGTCCCTTGCCCTTCTCATGGGTGGGGACTCCCTCCACTGCTCATAAAGCCAGAAGGTTTTGTACCTCCATTTCCAACAGCGGTATCTGTGATTGTGACAGAGGTCTTGACACCTGGGTATGCTTGAGGTCTGGCAGCTGCTTGAACTGCAATGACAGACCCTTCTCCACTATCTTCAGCACCCACTTGCCTGACGTGATGAGGGACCAGTGCTGAAGATAGTGAGAGAGTCTGCCTCCAACCAGAAATGGAGAAGTGACCTGGACAGTCACATCCGGACTTAGACTGAGAGGCAGATGGCTGGGTAGAGGTGGATCTTCTTTGGCCCCTTCTGCCCCTGCCTCTGAAAGACCCCCTGTACTGGCTAAAGTCAGATTGGGGATAGGGATTGTAAGACCTGGGAACAAAACTTCTGCCTACCGCCCTTGGGACGGGATCTCTGAGGGGTGGCAGGTTTAGGTTTGGATGAATGGCTCTGCCAGGAGGCCTTGTACTCATTGACTTTTTTCATGTAGTCAGTGGTTCTGTTATCAGACAACATATTTTGATCACAGGGAAAATCCATGGCCTTGTTCTGAGTGTCTGTGGTCAGACTGGTTGTTCTAAGCCAAGCCAAGCGTCTCAGAGAGATGGCATGGGCCATCACCCTAGAGGCTACATCATTATTGTCATCTGCCATGTGGAATTGGTACATAGTAGCTTACAAGGCAGTTTTTGACATATCCATCAGATCCTGCAGCATAGAATCTGATCCGTTGCAGGCGTTAGCCTGGACAGATTTCTAAATGGCCTTCTGATATTTGGCTGTGAATGCCATGTAAGAAGAAAGTCTGAGAAGCAGGGAATTTGTGGCATACATTTTCTTTGCTATAAAGTCAATTTTCTTGGAATCCTTGTCGGGGGGAGAGGGCGACAAGGAGACTCCAGCTTTCTCACAAGCTGCCTGCTGCACTATACTCTTGTGGCTAGGGATGCCAGACAGGAACTCGGTACCATTTTTGGACAATTTTTATTTTCTCTCAAGCCGCTTATCAACTCCTAGTACTGAAGTGGGGTGTTGAAGCACCTTCATGGTATTTTTTCTAAATGCATTATAGATAGGGACGACCAGGGCCTTTGAGGATGAAAGACCCTTCATCTCCCTATAATCTTCATCTTCATCAACATCCTGGTTGGGCTCCTGTGTTGGGAGGTCCAGGGTATCCAGCATATTTTGTATAAATGAAAACATCGAGGAAGGATCCTCGTGGTCACATGGAGGATCCCCAAGGCGTGGGCTCGGGGACTCCTGGGGCTCAAGGCCGTCAAAATCCATGTCAGGGGCATCATAGAATTGATCATCATCTGTGTCACCCTCATCATCTACAGAACAGAGAACTGTGGAAGAGTGCTTGCCAGCCCCAGTAAACAGAGGACCCATCTTCTGAAGGGTCTGAAACAGTTGTCATGCTTTTTCCATATCTTGCACTGACGGAAGAACCTACGTAGTTGTAAGTGCTTTGGTTTTTCTGAGTGCTTTAAGCTGCCTGTTGTCTCACTATTGGATTTCCTAGGAGCAAGGGAAGCATATCTGTCTTGACAGAGTTTCTTTTTAGCCACTTCATCAGAGGCTTGATCAAGCTTCCTTTTTTATCACTCTTATTATTTTTCAATTTGTGAGGAACTTCATCTTTGGATGCTTTATTTTTTGACTGGGATCTGGAGGGTTCCTCAGCACCTCTGCTTTTGGTATTAGTATTTTTGAATGGCCCCTCATCGGAAACCTTTGATTTATCCTCAGCGGCTCAGCCATAATTATCAAAGGTTTGTCTGCTATGTTCGCCAATTTAAGCAAAGCAAACCAGTTCTGGACCTTCTTTCTGTTTAGAATGTTGGAAAGATAACTCCAGGCTGCTTATCAGATGGGTATTAATAAACTGAAACAGCTTGTTAAATATTGGTTTCCTATTTCATTGGAGATTTGTTTAACCCCTTCAAAATGCAGCAACTTGCACATTTAAATATTTAGCATTTAAACATTTTCTTGCTACAAGCTTCAGTTGGGCAGGTATTGTCTTTCAAGAAACATTCATACCTCATAAATGTCACCCTTTCCCTGCAAATCTACAAAGATTTACAGTTTTTTTTAACCTCTTAAGACACTATAAGCACTGTCTCAGACATATGCCAGGTCTTCTGTGAGCTATCCAGGTGAAATATATAGCAAGCAGCAGACATTTTTTACTATGCTTTTTGGAAAAAAAATATATTGAGCTTAATAAAATGAGTAGTAAAAACGTCTGCTCCCATTGGTTGTATCCCTCTGTGTGGCCGTTGATTAACCCCAGTATAAACACAGTTGCTGTGATAGGGTGGCCAGTAGTATCAGTGTGCGTAACGGCACTCGTTACATTTCTGTCATCCCAAAAGTGAACGGCAGTCATTTGTAATTGTGGGAAAGTGAGAGATCCCCATCGGCTGCTGTTGTGTCCCAGTGTATCAGGCATACAGTAATTGTGAAACAATCCCCAGTCATGATTGGCACGTCATGTGTCTCCCCCCCTCGTGACTTCCTGGTCTCTCCACTCCAGCAGATCTCTCCTTGAGTGTCCATGACAGTGCTGCCATCACGAAGGTCCATTGTCCTCATGTGTTTCAGTGTGTCCCAGGCCGGTAGTGTGACAGAGGTCTTTTATTTATTTAAAGGAGATAGAAGGGACACTGGACTAGTCCATACAGAAGTTGTTTATTTAACCCCTCTCACTCCTCATTGGTCGTCTTTCTTAAATTATTGATTCTCCCAGAGTGACAGATCCAGCGGCTGTGAGGGTGCTGATAACGGCGCAGTAGGAACATGGTCTGATAACTCAGCTTTCTGTTGATGCTATTTCTTTTTCGTTCTTGGTTGGGTTTCTATTTCTCGGAGGCTAGTTAAAGTAATATACAAAAAAACACTTTCCAGGTTGAGTGACAGTAGTATATGTAGTGCACTATGTGAGTCTCGAGTGTTCCCCAACTAGATCTGCATTATGCACCAGCTGGGTTTCTGATTCTCGCTGGCTAGTTGGGGGACCCACTCAGGCTCGGGCAGGTTGCTGTTTGTACTTTTCGCGTCTTGTTTCTGGGAGGCACTGCTCAGGCGGATCACGCTGCTCCTAAAGCCATAGCTCCTTTATTAAAAAAGTATTCAGTGGATCATAAAAATAATTGCAGATTTGTAATCACAATGAAGAGAAGAAAAAATAAGTCCTACAATTATTTGCATTAGCAATAGTTTGGAGGTCGAACTACTTTCTTGCGGAGGAATAAAATACATTTGTGATGAATTTTAAACTTTCATATTTTATTTTGATCGCAAAAGCGGTTCATTTTATAAGTGCAATAACCCCCTCCTGGTCCATGGTCCACTTCCCAGTTGGTTGGAGGTCACTCGGGCTTTGCCCTTGTGCCTCACAATGTAACTGGGGCGTGCATCAATGCCTAGTATACCCATGGCCTGTCGTGGATTACGACTGACACAGCAAATACACATACACCATCCTCATGAGCTCAACATTTGAAATAAATACTGCAGTCTGATACATTATAAAACAATACAGAAACTGGTTATTTATGTCAGTGAACACAGTGAAGTTCAGTTTACAGTAGATTGGCTTTAAATATTTCTTATCCTGTATTTTGTATCCTGGATCGCGCTGGAGAGAGATGCTACGTCTCATTGTCACAGGGATCTTCATTCTAAACATTTTTTGCACTGTATTTACTCAGGCTGTCCCAGATTAGATGCAATATCTTGTTTTCAGTGGGGCCATGATTATGTCATTTTTATAATGTGTTTATTCAGGGTAGCCTAATCAAGATGTTAAATATTGTCTTCAGTGTGTTCTGATGTTACGCAGCGTAGCATAATATTGTGTGGATGTAGAGCCCCACTGAAAATGAGATGCAATTTCTTCTGTGAACTATCCAGACTAAATATATAGCAATCAGCGGGCATATTCTAGGAAAACACGTAAAAATGTGTAAAAGGAAGATCACATTGAAACTGCCTCTGAGCAGATCTGCATTGTGCAAATTCATTAGAAATAATGGGTAAAAGCAATCCAAAAGCTGTCCACAGCCATATCGGCTCTGATCAGAGTTTAAGTTTGCCGTGTACGCTTGCGCAGCAAACGTCTTGCTATGAGAAGGGCTTTTGAGGGGTGTGACACTGCCTGTCCAATGCAGAGTGGGCAGAAATTTGGTCTAGCTGAAATGAAAAAGCTGAACCAATCATATGGCAGCTTTTTCCTTTTATCTGCAGGACACTGCCCAGCAAACAGCGGTTCGATCCGCCTGGCTGATGTCACCCTTTCAGTTTGGCTGTGCTCCCTCCTTGCCACACCACCGGTCCCCCTTCCCTCATGCAGCAAACAGAGCCCGAGAAAGACCCTCCCACCAGAGTCGGGGTATCAATGTTGTGAAGCTTTGCTGCATGTCATCCAAAAGTTTGATAAAATCCTGAGTCGTCGTGCAGTGTGAGGGTACCAAACGTCGAGACATGCCCTCGGAAATGAAAGCCGATGTCCTACAAAGGGAACTCACTGCGGTTTCCATAAAAACAGAATCTGACAGTTCACACAATAAAACAAGTCTCATTCTGTCACCTATTCCACTTCAATTTCTGATTCGAGAATTTCACCATTTTCTACCAAAGCAGCATTTTCTGCATTTTCCCACATTTTATTTTGGAGTGTGAAAACGTGTTGCATCTATAAAAGAGAGCCTCGCGGATATACAGAATCCTCTGACCCATCCTATGCAAGAGCACGGTGATCCCCATTTAAGGTATCTAAATATTCTCACAACCTTTATGTTTCAGCTTAACTTAAGCCTTGCTGTGCCGTGGACT
This sequence comes from Neoceratodus forsteri, assembly GCA_016271365.2. NCBI lineage: Eukaryota > Metazoa > Chordata > Ceratodontiformes > Ceratodontidae > Neoceratodus > Neoceratodus forsteri. The sequence continues at coordinate 544,339,704 of JADMNL010000023.1, forward strand.
GATATACCAGTTCAGGATTCCCAGACATTTTAATTCTGTCGGCAGGCTAAGGTTGACCCGATTGCCGCTTTGCCCTTATCATTGGTGGTCAGTGGCTTCCCCATCCTCCCATGTCCTTGTTTGCTGAAAAGAAGAAAACTGTCCCTCGATGTCCTTTTTAACCTGTAAAGAAAAAGTCCCATCACCGATCCGTCGGACCCCCACCCAATGACCCACTGTACCCCCCCCCACACACACACCTTACTCTATACTTAACTCCAGAGGTCATCAGCTGTCATCTTCTGTGGACCAGGACACGTTTGCACTCTTCAAAGCCTAACCACAAACTAAAGAAACAAGGTAAGGGCCGTATAATGTATTTCAATGGCCTTTTGAACTTATGTTGATATCTTTGGCATGTTAAGGTATTTTTTCACTTAATTTTCAACATGGACTTTTTGGGACCATACCTTATGAACATTGTCACTGTCGTTTTGTTAATTGGGCCCAGAAGGTGATTTTTCAGTCGCTGCGCGAAATCATCTTTCTGGATCGACTAACGAAATGACAGTGCCAATGTTGATGAGGTGGGGTCCCAAAACGCCCACGTTGAAAATTTGGTGAAAGTCCTAACAATGGCTGAGTTACGTGCGTTCGTTGAAATTTTCCTACTTTGGTAATTTTCAGTATTTTGACTCCAACATTTTCAACAGAACATTTCTTCACACCACCTCATGAACTGCACAGGTGTCATTTTTCACATCCTGTCCGAAACGTGTTTTTACACCTGTGATGCAGAAAGGTGTTTTGGCACAGATTTGAAAATTTTCACCTTTGGGATTTATGAAGTGGAGTCATGAGAAAACTATCTTGAAAATTTGGGGTAAGAATGTTAAAAAATGTCATCTGGCACCCAGGCAAGCCATGGATTAACCACCATATAATGCAACGAGACAGGAGCAAAGGTGACCGGGCAATACTGGACCTAGAGGACTACCACCTGGCCTCTCAGTTGCGAACAGCTCTTTTATGATCTGTGCTGGAATATCAGGTGAACTGGAAAATGATGGAGCTGCAGGTGGGAGGGGGCACACCCTTAGGGGCTAGGGTAATTGATCCATGATTTCAGTCTCAGAATGAGGATATCATCTTGAGGGCAGTCCGCAGCACAGTGACAGCTGTTTACAGCCTATGGGAGAAATATTATGTGGCATCTGTACTTTGGCCCTTGCAGTGATTTGCTTGGAGTGACTCTTTTCTACCTTAAAGAATGGATTTAACATTTAGAAGGTGGGCGAGGCAGGGGGCTGTTCTACATAGGTCAGCTTCTGTCAGGTGATGGAGTGACGGACTAACTCTCACTCAGAGAGCCCTTCCAATTAAATCATGCTGACCACTGTTGCTTTTTACAACTTAGAACTGATATTTTAGGCCTCCTGAGACTCACCCGAGACCCAGCTCCCCCTCTCCACTAACATTCTAACATACTAAAATGCCAGCAGAGTAGGCCTCTTGGTCTATTGAGTCTGCTCATGAGTCAGTACCCTGAGTGGGTACTGGAACCATCTACCTGGCTCCTTCCATGCTCACTCCATCCCCCCCATCAAAGTCCCCCCCCCCCAAGGTAAGCATTCCTCTGCTTCACTCCCCACCTATACCTGTCCCAGCCTGTCTTGAACCTCCCCCAAGTCTTCCATCTTCTAGCCTCCAGCTGTGCCCCCTGGTGACTCTACCCTCCTTCATCCAAAGGATCCCATTCAGGCTTACCTTATTTACTTTCTTGAGGTACCTGAAGACCTCAATCATATCCCCCTGTCCCTCTTCTCCTCCAGTGAGAACAGGTTGAGCTCAAGTCGCTCCTTGTATGCCTTATCCCCCAGACCCTAGATCATCCTAGTTGCCCTCCTCTGAACCCTCTCCAGGAGCAGGATGTCCCTCTTTAGGTGCGGTCGCCAGAATTGCATGCAGTATTCAAGGTGTGGTCTAACTGGGCTGTTGTACAGCAGCAAAATCACCTCCCTACTTCTCGAGGTAATCCCCTGGTGATGCAGCCCAGCATTCTGTTGACCCTGGCCACGGCCCTCCTGCACTGCTCAAAATTATTCATTTTGACATCCACCAGGACACCCAAGTCTTTTTCCCCAGCTGAAGCCTTCAGCTTGTCCCTTCCTAGGGCGTACAGATGTTCTGGGTTCCCATGCCCTTGGTGGAGCACCTTGCATTTGGAGGAGTTACATTTCAGTCTCCAGTTACATGACCACCTATCCAGTGTGTTCAGGTCCCTCTGTAGGGCCATCCTACCCTCTTCTCCCTCCACCACCAGCCCTAGCTTAGAGTCATCTACAAAGAGACTTATTTCACACCTGATACCTGCCCTAATATCAGAGATGTAGATGTTAAATAGGAGCGGCCCCAGAAATGATCCCTGTGGGTCCCCACTTATGACCTCCTTGGGAGACGAGACCTCCCCCCCCCACCACTACCCGCTAGGTGCATTCAGAGAGCCAATTCCCAATCCACCTGGCCATCACTGACCCCACCCCCATCCTACCCAGCTTCTCTAGCAGACCTGTGTGAGGGACCGAATCAAATGCCTTACTGAATTCCAGGAATAGGACATCCACCGGTCTACCCTGGTCGAGTACCGTCATCACCCACTGGTAGAATTCCACAAGGTTAGTCTGACACGATCTGCCTGGGAAGAATCCATGCTGCCAGTCATCCAGGTATCCCCGTTCCTCCAAGAATACCCCCAGCCTCTCCTTAAGAATACCCTCCATCAACTTTCCCACCATCGACGTCAGGCTGACATGTCTATAGTTCTCCAACTCTTCCCTCGAGCCCCCTTTATGGATGGGCACAGTATGTGCCTACCTCCAATCCCGGAGCATCCTCCCTGTCTGTAGCGAGGCGTTAAAAAGATCAGCTGGTGGTGCAGCCAGGATATCAGCCAACTCCCACAGTGCTCTGGGATGAATACCGTCAGGACCCAGAGTTTGGTCCATTTTTAGGGATTTGAGGGCTTCCCACACCTGGCTGACAGGGATTTTGGCATTCATATCTCACCCTTCCCCTTGGCAGCTCCAGTGTGCCACCTCCCACACAGAGCCACTCCCCTAGTAGCCTGATTGCCAGTAGGCACCCCATGAAGCAAGTCCACTGCCCCTTCTTCCCCCTGCGTCCCTTTGCTCTGAAGCTCCCCGGTATCCTCCCTAATGAATACTGATGTAAAGTACTCATTGAGTACCTCCGCCTGTACTCCAGGCCCCTCCGCCCCCACATCCTCCCTAGTGAATAGCAGTGTAAAGTACTCATTGGTACCTCCGCCTGTACTCAGGCCCCTCCTTCCATCCTCCTAGTGAATACTGATGTAAAGTACTCACTGAGTACCTCGCCTACTCCTGCCTCACACCCACCCCATCCTCAACCTACTGAACTGGTCCTTGACCCTCTTTCTCTCTCCAATATACCTAAAGAACCCTCCCCCCATCCCCAGCGCCAGCCTCTGCTCCTTCCTGTCATTGACCCCTCTCACCACCCTGGTGACCCTCCTGGCTGTTAGAAGATACTCTTCCCTATCCAACACCCCTTGCAATCATTTGTACCTGCTATATGTAGCCTTCTTGAGACACTCCAGGCCATTCTATGCTGAAAAACTCCAAGAGGCCACATAGCAGTCATTTACAAAGCTCTCAGGAATTTATGTAGTGATTGCACGGCGCCAGTGAAATGCAGGTGGAACAGGAGCTGGGGCACAACTGTACAGAGATGGGTCAGGGTATGTACCACAGCAAGCAAAACATCTCGCTCTCCACTTTGGCAGGAATCTGAATGGAAGGGATGGACCGTATTTTTCACCCTGTGATACAAAGCAAGAGGGGCCTGGACTGCTGTTCGGCCTGGTGGAGAAAGTGTTCGAACCCGGAGCCCACCACTCCCACATTTACTGCCAATGTCCTCTACTGCAGACTTGTTGGCAGCGAGCGGTGGCCTCGCTTTGGGAACTATTCTCCATTAAATCTCCCCTGTTATTAGTAAACATGGTACTGGGTCTACCACCAACCGAAATCGGAGGCCTTGATCAGCTGTGCCTCTGGAACATTCTACCCTCGCAGCGGCCCGTATGGCGGTTACCTGTAAATGGCTTGCAGCAGACCCCCCCCCCAGGCTTTCCAACACTGGTTGGCTGTCACGCAGGATATCCATTCAATGGACGAGTTGATGTACAGAGTCAATTAAGAACCAACCCTTTCATGCGTAGATGGTCCCGATGGATCCTCTGGAGGGATGCTCTCCCTGAGGATCCAACTTGAGCCCAATTTGGGCCAGCACACTTGACGCCCACCTTTGCCCCACATCCATCATGTTCTGACCTTCCAGTGAAATCAGCGGGTGTGCCCTGAAACTCCAGGGATAACAGGACAGGTTATAAACTTCATTTATTACAGGTTTTATTTCTTAAGTAACGGTGCTAAAGAAAGATAGGAAATGTACCATAATTGCAGAATGGCCAAGAAAATTGTTTGTAGTGCATTCCGTTGCTAGCATACTGCATTGGATTGCTTGACTGCTTATGTTGAACTGTGATGTTCCCACACTTTTTCAATAAACTTGAATTAAAAAAAGAATGTAAATGCCAGAGTTATGACCATTTGTTGCAATCTTGTTATGCACGCTCGTAACTTTGGACATTTTCAATATTTTCACCCTATATTTTCAACACAGTCTTCTTGTTACTCCGTCTTATGAATGTCACAGCTGTCATTTTCCAAGGCCTGCCCAAAATGTGTTTTCGCACCTGTGACGCAGAATGGCATTGCAGTTGCGTAGAATTACATTTTGGTGGGATTTGAAAGTGTTCTGTACTGGGTACATGTGGTGAGGTCATAAGAAGGCTATGTTCAACATTTGGGGTCAAAATTATTTAAAATGGCACAGTTATGACTATCTCTTGCAATTCGCTACATACGCTCGTAACTTTCATTCTACTGATACTCCATAGTTGTATGTCAAACTACAATCACTTCAGGACAGTCAGCTACATACAAGATGGTGGTCCACACCACGTGCCACTGACAGGGCGGCACACAGGGGGCTTGACCATCCCCGCTGAGAGGAGGTGGGTGTAGGTGTGCGATAAGGTGGCTCCCTCACACGTGCGGCTGCTAGCCAGGTAGTGAGGCTCACATTGGCTGGGTGACTCAAAGCAGCAGTGCATGTTATGGTAAACATTTATTCCTTTTTAAAAGTGCTAAAAAGTGCACGTAAATAAGCCAGCAGCCGAGGCTACTGGGAATTGTAGTCCTGCCCCACCGGTGCAATAGCAATACCAGCGGTGAACTTTAGGCATTGACAAAGCAATCAGTAAGTCCAGAACCAGCAGTGATTCCTTGGCCCTCAACTTATATCCCTCACTCCTGATGAATTGCTTCATCCACGGACAAAGATTTTCAATCTCTCCCTCAGTCTTAGCCAATTCCCTGAAAAATGGAAAGTAGCCACCGTAACCCCCATCCATAAAAGTGGTGCCAAAACTGCTCCTGAGAACTTCCGACCCACCTCCATCCTTCCTACACTGTCTAAGGCCCTGGAGCGTATTGTCACTGACCAGCTGATAGACTACCTTGACAAACACAACCTGCTGAGCAGGCAACAACACGGCTTCAGAAAGAATCACAGCACTACCACTGCACTGCTCCAATTTACTGGCACCATCCACCACTCCCTGGACAAAGGGCATCTAACTGGCACAGCTTTCATCGACCTAACAAAGGCCTTTGATACTGTCCACCACGGCCTCCTGCTTGCCCAGCTCCGGAATTTGGGTCTGTCTCCTAACGCGGTAACTTGGTTCAAAAGCTAACTAGACAACCGGTTCCAAAGAGTTAAAATCTCCAACACCCTCTCCAATCCCAGACCAGTCTGCTCAGGTGTCCCACAGGGCTCCATCCTAGGCCCCCTCCTTTTCAGCCTGTTCCTAAACTCACTTCCAGAGTCCTGTCCTCAGCAGCTCATTCTCTATGCGGATGATGCAGTCATCCTTGCCTCCCACCAGGATCCCCAACAACTGCAAAATAACCTTCAACTTGGCTTCACTTAAGTCCAAGGATGGTTCCTAAAACACAAACTGATCCTAAACCAGAAAAAAACAAAATCCATGATCTTCAGCAGCTCACATCACAAATTCAAACAGTTCCACCTCACCATCAAAACTAAGCAAGGAGTCACACTCGAACAAGTACAATCCTTTACATACCTTGGCATCACCATTGACTCCCACCTCTCCTACACTGCCCACATACTGTGGCTAAAGCAGCTAACACCAGGATGGGCCTGCTGTTCTGACACAGGAAACACCTCACCTCTGAAGCTTCAGCAGTTGCCATCCAGAGCTCCATCATTAGCATCATCGATTATGGATTAGTTATCTATGGCTCGTCCACTGCCTCCTCCCTTGAGTGGATTTCTACCACCCTCAGTAAGGCCTGCCATCTCACCACCGGATCTTACCGTCTCACCCACACCTGCGACCTATACACTCTATTGGGGTGGCTACCACTAAATAATCACCTTAAATATCAAACCTGCCTCACAGTGAAAAGAATAATGATGGGCAGTGCCCCCCCCCCCAAGAGTCTGCTGTCTCATAAGTCTCAAGACCAATAACTGCAACACCAGAAAATCCAAACCTCACCGGCTGCAAATCCCACACTGTCGTACGTCCCAAGGCCAAAGGTCCTTTGCATATAGGGCACCTAGCTGGGTAAATAATCTCAACAGTGACATCACTGCCCTGGCAACTATGGGTGCTTTCAAGATCTAACTCCGCCGAGCTCTTCTGGCCTCTAACTCCTGTGACTGCTATTAACCAATCCCTCCTCAAACTGACTGCCCATTTACCCTACCTCCCAGCACTTAACACCTCCTCTGCCCAACTTATGCTCTTATCCTATCCTCCTCCTCATGACAAAGCTGCCCTGGCTGCTGTATACACCCCCCTCTCACCTCCCCCACTCCCACCCCCATTGTGTCCCTCCAGCTCTCACTGTTACCCTTCCCCATGCCTCTCCTGACCGCTAGGGACCATCTTTGCGTTTGATCACTTGTAAACTTTGTATTATTCATGTCAAAACCTACTTTGTTAATGATTGCTTTGTACTATTATTGTAACTCCAAGACTGTACACCCTGACGTGGAACCTTTGTAAAAGAGCCTTGGCTCAAAGGTACTTGTAATCCTAGATTTAAATAAATAAATAAACAAATGGCTTTTCTTTCCCTTTGGTTAATTAAAACATTGTTTACCTGATGTTAGTAGGCGTGATGTTGGAACAACACTCTATCTAGCGTGACCCCCAGTTACATAATGGGCATTGTGACATCACTGCTGCTTAGAAAAGCCACTCAGTAGCTCCCAGGCAGTTGCGTGTGACGTCACTGTCCGTGACATTACAGCACTGATGACACAGTGTGGAGGGTAGAGAGATGTCAGCAGCCAGACTAATAACTGTTCCACACATCCAGCACAATAGTTTCATATAGAAGACTTTCTAATGAGCAAAAGGAAAAAGAACAAGCATTTGTCAATGCCAAATGTTTGCTTACTGGCATTGGCAGTGGTAGTGTAGAAGTTACAGAGCTGCGTAATAGGAATGGCAGTGAAGTACTGAACTGAAGCCAACCCCACCACCACCCTGCAGAGAGTGACAGGCATTGGGGTGTGCCTTTGGGTCATCAGGCATAACGGCCACGCCATTTCACCACACCCCACTCTGCAGAGACTGACAAGTGTCACGTGTTTCTTGGGGTCTTTGGCCCTTATGCGCATCCATTTCATTAGGAAATACGGTGAGATGGGTGTGATATAGGAGAATGGGGTGAAGTTTGGGGCCGAAGAGTCCAAGGCATACCTCGATGCCTCTCAGTGACTGCAGGGTGTGGAATGGTATGAGCATCACAGGCAAGAATCCCAAGTCACACCCCTGATTCCTGTCATTCTCTATAGGGTTGGGCGATTTAGTTGAAAAGCCTAATACCTCAGGCATTCGTTGGTATTTAACTCCAAATTTTCAACATGTTTGTTTTGTGACCCCACCTCATGAACAGGGGAATATCAGTTTGGTAGCGAAGCTGCTTATGCACAGTGACTCGGGATTTAGCACCACAGGTGCAAAATATTCGAACAGGCTGTAAAATGACAGCTGTACTCTTTCATGGGGAGGTAAAAATGGCTATAATTGCAAATGTGTAGTAAAATATTTAAAAAATGGTGAAGTCAATGAAGCCGCATAGAAAACTGTAACCACACCCATATAAGTAGGTTGGGAATATTTTATAGCAGATTGTCAACTCGGCATTTTGGTGCCTCCGATCATGAACAGTGTCACTGTGATTTTCTTTATCTGTGCCGAACAATGATTTCCCACAGCGACCACATACTCTGCACTGAAAGTGTGAAAACACCTTCAGCCATGTTGTGAAAATGGCAGCTGTACTTTCATAAGGAAGTGTTGAAAAATGCCACTAGTGAAAATCTGGACTGAAAATATTACAAAGTCATGAACTAACGAGGATGCGTGGAAACTGCACAATGCTCACTCGTAACACAGTCATTTATGGACTTTTGTCACCAAATTTTCAACATAGCCATTTTAAGACCTCTGCTCATGAACAGTGTAACTGTGATTTTCTTAATCTGTCCTAAACATTGCTTTCGACACCAACAGCATTCATTATGCGCACATGTGCGATAACACATTTTAGGTGACATATGAAAAATTGCAGCTGTACTGTTCATAAGGAAGTTTAATAAAATGGACATGTTGAAAATCTAGAGTGAAAATATTAAATTTGCAAACTTACGAGCTTGCGTGGGAACTGTGCAACGTACACTCATAAAACAGTCATTTTCAGGAATTCTGTCACCAAATTTTCAAAATTGTCATTTTAAGATCTCTGCTCATGAACAGTGACACTGTGATTTTCTTAATGTGTCCCATACACTGAGTTCGCACAACGACTACACCATTGTGTGCTACATGGGCGGAAACATGTTTTGGGTGAGATGTGAAAAATGACAGCTGTACTACTCATAAGAAGGTGTGGAAAAATGGCAATGTTGAAAATCTGGAGTGGAAATATTGAAAATTCGCAAACCTATGAGGCGTGCGTAGGAACTGCATAGCTGCGCCTCATCAAAACAGTCATTTTAGGAATTTTTCACCAAATGTTTAACATAGCCATTTCAAGACCTCTGCTCATGAACAGTGTCACTGTGATTTTCTTAATTTGTCCCGTACATTGATTTCGACACCGACTGCGCCATTCTGCGCTACAAGGTGGAAACACATTTTGGGTGAGATGTGAAAATGACAGCTATACTGCTCATAAGGCGGTGTGGTGAAATGGCAATTTTGAAAATCTGGTGAAAATATTGAAATTGTGAACTTACGAGCCTCGCGTAGGAACTGCATAGCATGCCGTTCGTTAAACAGTCATTTTTGGAATTTTGGCACCAAATTTTCCAACATGGGGTTTAGGCCCCTTCTCATGAATGATGTCACTATCATGGCGGTATTCAGTCGAAGGGTGATTTTCTGATCACTGCGTGAAATCACCCTTGACCCGCATAACGCCATGACAGTGACATCATTCATGAGAAGGTCCCAAAACCCCATGTTGAAAATTTGGTACAAAAATTCCCAAAATGCCTGAGATATGCAATAAAGTTGAACCCCTCCTATCTAGCCCATTATACAGCTTACTGGCATTTCCTCAGTTGCGGTCGGCTTTGAAGAGTGCAGGCGTGTTCCCGGTCCACGAAGATCGCGACGTAGTCGGGTAAGTATGGGGTAAGGGGGCTGTGGGGAGGCTGGGTGCTCAGTGGGTGGAGTGCGGGTTGTGGGAGGGTTGGAAGCGCCCGTAGGGGCGTTTTGTTTACAGGTTAAAACAAAAAAAAAGACATCGATGGGACCGCTTGCCACGCTGGGTGGGCTCCCAGCGTGGCACAAGGACTTTGGGGGCATTCAGCCGACGGGATTGGGCACCCCGTCAGCAAAAATTAAAAAAAACCTTGTGGGGCGTTTGCCACGCTGGGGTGGGCTCCCAGCGTAGCACAAGAGATTTTGGAGGCGTTCGGCCGGCAGAGATTGGGCACCCCGTCAGCAAAATGACTGATTGCCATGCTGGGGTGGGCTCCAGCATGGCACCGAACTACTGGGAGACGATGCAGCCTGAAGCCGATGGGGATTAAGGCACTCACGGCTATACACTGCATGCGGGGAGCTGACGCCAGGCTGGGGGAGCTGCGAGCAGCTTCTTATCGCTGCTCACTGAAGCGTAGCTCCCTTTCAACTGGAATGCCACTGCATTTTGAGTGTGTCATAGACAGCTCCAAAATGCATTGGCTTACAGGGGCCGCGCCTGCCAGCACAGTGCCTGAATTGGAGGAGGAGGTGACACACCTCTGAAATCTCCGATGAAGGCAATATGTTTCTTGCACATGTGTGCAAGCAAACAAAAAAATTCTTCAGAAACAAAATGTTACAACTGACTACTTCTTAACGTGTGGCTTATGTTCCTGTTTGCCTGTTTTAGCTCTGCTAACTCTTTAAAACAACAGAACAGCTGGAGACTGAGGCGTTTACAAGCTGACAGTCTACTTGCATTAGTTTACCGATCTGCTTTATGTTTTTCTGCCTCAAACAACTGGCTGGGTTTATCAAACATGCTAGTAACTGAGCTTTAAATCAACAGTTCGTCTGGATGAATTGATTCAAAGCCCAGTGACTGACTAGCAACAGCATACGTGCCCTTCCATACATATTATGTGAATATTCTGTACTATCCCTGAGCTTTTGGGCTCCAGACCACTAATATGTATTTGTGATGTTATATATATTGACTGCTGTCAAACACCTGTACCATACTGTTTCACATGTGATGTATACTGTCAAATTGTTCTCATCTGTACCTTGTAACCTTCTGGGTCATTCCTGAAAATAGGCACTTGGCTGTCTAGTGTGCTTACCTGGTAAACAAAAACAAACAAACAAATAAATAAATAAATAAAACAAAAGAACTTGATGCTCCTGGACTCCTGCTTGCAGACATCTCTGACAGCTGCCAGAGACCCCCACCATCAGTCTCAGTCCTCCGTTACGCTGCTGAACAAACACCTTGGAGATTAAAACAAGCATTTGCCAATGCCGAATGTTTGCATGCATGGTGTGTGTGTGTGGCAGGGATGCATAGTGAGATGAACAATTCATTTGAAAAGTAGGCACAGAAGCAGTGGTAAGATTGTGAAAAGTAAACATTTACTTAGGGTAATGTAAGGATGTGAGCACTGCATCTGAGTCCCAGGCAACACAAGCAATTTCTGTAGCAGGTATGTCACTCAGTGCAGGGCTATAACAGGATTCCCACCCTGGATAATCACCTGTTACTTAAGCAGTAATGCATAACAGGGGGTGTGTTATGGTGGGATAACGACCCACAACGGGTGGTGTACTAACTTGAGTTATACATTATGATCATCATTGCTCATTTGCTTTCCATTCAACTCTCTCCTCCTGCTCCTAGACAGTTCTGTAAGCACTGTAGCACCCTTCGTCCTTCTCCTAGACAGTTCTATAAGCACTGTATCATACAAACATGAAATCTGCCAGCAGATAAAGGCCTAGAGGTCTATCAAGTCTGCTCAAATGTGCAGCTAGCACCCCCTATTCTGCAACTGCCCCTTCCTTCCACCCTTCCCCTTCATTAACCCTCCCCCTTGTCCTGTCCCATCCCCTTTTGAAGCAGTCCACTGTTCTACTGGATACCACTTCTGCAGGTAATGCATTCCACCCAGCCACCACCCTCTCTGTAAAAAAGTGTCTCCTCATCTCCCTCCTGAACCTTCCTCCCTCCAGTCTCATATCATGGCCCCTGGTGGCCCTCCCCTCCTTTACTTTGAGCAGCTCCTCTGTACCCGTCTTGTTTATTCCTTTCATGTATTTAAAGGTTTCAATCATGTCACCCCTGTCCCTCCTCTCCTCCAGTGAGTACATGTTCAACTCCTTCAGCCTCCTCTCGTATGATGAGTCCCCCAGCCCCCTGATCATATTTTTTGTCCTGCGCTGCACCCCCTCCAGTAACTTAATGTCCCTCTTCAGATACGAGCGCCAGTACTGCGTGCAGTACTCCAGTTGTGGTCTAACTAATAACCTGTACAGTGGCAGAATCACCTCCTCCCTCCCTCCTTGAGGATATACCCCTTGCAATACAACCCAGCATTTTGTTGGCCTTTGCAGCTGCCTTCCTACATTGTGCCGAGTTGTTCACTGACCCTGTAATGAGCACCCCCAGATCCTTCTCCTCCTCTGTCTGGGCTAGCTGCACTCCCCCCAGCTGGTAACTCCTCCTTGGGTTCTTCATCCCAAAATGCACCACCTTGCACTTTTTGGCATTAAACCCCAGTTGCCAGGTGTCTGACCAGGTTTCAAGCTTTGTCAGATCATCCTGCAACCCCTGCCGTCCCCCTAGGTCATTCACCACCGTGTCTACCTTGGTATCATCAGCAAACAGACTGATCTTGCTCTTGATGTCCCATGATATGTCTGCAATGAATATCCCAAACAACACTGTATCACCCTTCGTCCCTCTCCTAGACAGTTCTGTAAGCACTGTATCACCCTTCGTCCCTCCCCTAGACAGTTCTGTAAGCAATGTATAACCCCTTGTCCCTCTCCTAGACAGTTCTGTAAGCAATGTATAACCCCTTGTCCCTCTCCTAGACAGTTCTGCAAGCACTGTATCACCCTTCATCCCTCTCCTAGACAGTTCTATAAGCACTGTATCACCCTTCAGCCAGCTCCTAGACAGTTCTGTAAGAACTATATCACCCTTCATCCTGCTCCTAGATAGTTCTGTAAGCATGGTATCACCCTTCATACCTCTCCTCCCACTCCTAGACAGTTCTGTAAGCACTGTATCACCCTTTGTCCCTCTCCTAGACAGTTCTGTATCACCCTTTGTCCCTCTCCTAGACAGTTCTGTAAGCACTGTATTACCCTTCATACCTCTCCTCCCACTCCTAGACAGTTCTGTAAGCACTGTATCACCCTTTGTCCCTCTCCTAGACAGTTCTATAAGCACTGTATCGCCCTTCATACCTCTCCTCCCACTCCTAGACAGTTCTGTAAGCACTGTATCACCCTTTGTCCCTCTCCTAGACAGTTCTGTAAGCACTGTGTCACCCTTCATACCTCTCCTCCCACTCTAGACAGCTCTGTAAGCACTGTATCACCCTTCATCCCACTCCTAGACAGTTCTATAAGCACTGTATCACCCTTCATACCTCTCCTCCCACTCCTAGACAGTTCTGTAAGCACTGTATCCCCTTCATACCTCTCCTCCCACTCCTAGACAGCTCTGTAAGCACTGTATCACCCTTCATCCCACTCCTAGACAGTTCTATAAGCACTGTATCACCCTTCATCCAGCTCCTAGACAGTTCTGTAAGCATGGTATCACCCTTCATACCTCTCCTCCCACTCCTAGACAGTTCTGTAAGCACTGTATCACCCTTTGTCCTCCTAGACAGTTCTGTAAGCACTGTGTCACCCTTCATACCTCTCCTCCCACTCCTAGACAGTTCTATAAGCACTGTATCGTCCTTCATACCTCTCCTCCCACTCCTAGACAGTTCTGTAAGCACTGTATCACCCTTCATCCCACTCCTAGACAGTTCTGTAAGCACTGTATCACCCTTCATCCCTCTCCTCCACTCCTAGACAGTTCTGTAAGCACTGCTTATCACCTTGTCCCTCTCTAGACAGTTCTGTAAGCACTGTATTACCTTCATACCTCTCTCCCACTCTAGACAGTTCTAAGCACTGTATCACCCTTTGTCCCTCTCCTAGACAGTTCTGTAAGCACTGTGTCGCCCTTCATACCTCTCCTCCCACTCCTAGACAGCTCTGTAAGCACTGTATCACCCTTCATCCCATTCCTAGACAGTTCTATAAGCACTGTATCGCCCTTCATACCTCTCCTCCCACTCCTAGACAGTTCTGTAAGCACTGTATAGAAATATAGAAACATAGATTTTGACGGCAGATAAGGACCGCTTGACCCACCCAGTCTGCCCATTTCCCTACCTATTGGATAAGCTGCAGATCCTAGTTAACCAGCAGCCTACTTCTTCCTACCCCCACCCCCTAGAATTGCCTTATGACTGTCCCATGCATGCTTGAATTCCACCACTGTTTTTGACTCCACAACTTCCTCTGGAAGGCCATTCCATGCATCCACAACCCTCTCTGTGAAAAAATACCTCCTTAAATTACCTCTGAGCCGCCCTTCTATCTTCAAATTGTGCCCCCTTGTTCTTGCACACCTCTTTTTTTGAAAGATGCTACCCTCTTGGACTTTGTTGATTCCCTTGAGGTACTTGAAAGTTTCTATCATGTCCCCCTCTCTCCTTTCCTCAAGGCTATACATATTCAGCTCCTTAGTCTCTTCATGTCTTCCGGTGCAGGCCCTGCACCATTTTAGTTGCCTCCTCTAGACAGCCTCCATCCTGTCTATATCCTTGTGGAGATTGGTCTCCAGACTGCGCATGAGTACTCCCGATGGGGTCTCACCAATTGTCTGTACAGAGGATAACAACTTTCTGTTTTCTGCTGGTAGTTGCCTCTCCTATGCATTCCAGTATCCTCCAGCCCTCCTTGCTGCCCTCTCACATTGTTTGCCCACCTTTAGGTCATCTGATATAACTACCCCCAGGTCCCTTTCCATTTTTGTTGTTGTTAGTATTTCACCCCCCATTGTGTACTCTTCCCCTTGGTTTTTGTTTCCCAGGTGCATTAACTTGCACTTCTTAGCATTGAATCTAAGCTCCCATACATTTGACCATTCCTCTAACCTTGCTAAGTCCCTTCTCATCCTTTCCACCCCACCTTGTGCATCAACTCTGTTGCAGATCTTTGTGTCATCTGCAAAGAGACATACTTTTCCTTCCAGTCCCTCTGCAATGTCAGCTTATAAAGACATTGAAGAGGACCGGTCCTGATACTGAACCCTGTGGTACCCCTACAAGTAACCCCCTTTCTTAGAGTGGACTCACTTTACTATTACTCTCTGTGTCCTATTCTCCAGCCAATTCTTTACCCAGGCTGTCATCTTGGGACCCACTCCCAGGCTGGCTAACTTATATATTAATCTTTTGTGTGGGACTGTGTCAAATGCCTTGCTAAAGTCTAAGTAGGCCATGTCCACAGCCCCTCCCTGATCTCCTACTTTGGTCACCCAGTCAAAGAAATCTATCAGATTTGTCTGGCGTGACCTTCCCGCTGTATCTCCCTTCATCCCTCTCCTCCCACTCCCAGACAGTTCTATAAGCACTGTATCACCCTTCGTCCCACTCCTAGACAGTTCTATAAGCACTGTATCACCCTTCATCCCTCTCCTCCCACTCCTAGACAGTTCTGTAAGGACTGTATCACCCTTCATCCCTCTCCTCTCACTCCTAGACAGTTCTATAAGCACTGTATCACCCTTTGTCCCTCTCCTAGACAGTTCTGTAAGCACTGTATCGCCCTTCATCCCTCTCATCCCACTCCTAGACAGTTCTATAAGCACTGTATCACCCTTCATCCCTCTCCTAGACAGTTCTGTAAGCACTGTATCAGCCTTCATCCCTCTCCTCCCACTCCTAGACAGTTCTGTAAGCACTGTATCACCCTTCAAAAGGAGGAACCCTCCTCTTAACAGGCAGTGCAAACATAGAAACATAGACCATGTCGGCAGAAAAAAACAGGGGTCCATCCAGTCTGTCCAAATTCCCTATAATCCCTGGAATCTTCCCTGGAATTTATTGTTCCACCAGGGTGCTAACCCTCCCCATCCTAACTCCATTCTCCTCCCTGGCCTTGTCACCCCCGGGTGACCACCATTCCCTTCATTCTGTCCCATGCCTGCTTGAATCCCCTGTATTCACACCCACCACCTCGGCTGACAGACTATTCCAAGGTTCCACCACCCTTTCTGTAAAGTACTACTTTCTCACCTCCCTCCTGTTACTTTCCACTCGTGACCACGTGACCTCGAGTTGGTATTCAGGGTAAATAATTCCCCGCAGTTCTCCTTGTTAATTCCTTTAAGGAACCTGAAAGTCTCTACCATATCTCTCCTCTCCCTTCTGGTTTCCAGTGAGGTGCTCCCCATAGGATCTGCCCTGCTGGCCCTGAATAATTTTTGTTACTCTGCACTGCACTGTTTCCAACCTATCCCTGTCCTTTCTGAGGTGAGGGCTCCAGAACTAGACTTAGTATTCCAGGTAAGGCCTCACCAGGCATCTATATAAGGGAGTATTACTTCTTTTCTTCTGTATCAGTACCCCTCCCAATACATCCCAGCATCCTGTTAGCCTTGCTATAGGCCTGGTTGCACTGAGTCGTTTGTTTAAGGGAGTTACTGATAACTCCTCAATCCTGTTCCTCTTCTGTAGTGCTAGGTCACACCCACCCATCCAGTACTCCGTCTTGGAGTTCCTTTTCCCTAGGTGCATTACCTCACTCTTTTTGGCACTGTATTTTAACTGCCAGTCCTTTGACCACTACTCTAGTTTTTGTAGGTCCCTCATCACTATCCACCCTCCCACGTAGTTTTGTGTCATCTGTGAAGAGACACAGCCTGCCTCAGATTCCCTCACCAATGTCACTGATTACTATGTTGAAGAGGACGGGACCCAGGACAGATCCGTGTGGAACCCCGCTCGTAATCTCCCTTTCCTCTGATTTAAACAAACACCCCAAAGGGAAACAGAACCACCTCTGTGCCCAACACAAATTAACACACAAACATCTAAAACAATCTTAACAACACCAAAGAGTAGCTAGCACCCCTGTGTAAAGCCAAAATGTCCAGGGCTGAATCAATGGCGTGTGGCAGCATTTACTCGACCAGAATGCAGCCAGTTAACATGCAAATTACCCTCTCTGAACTACACAGTGATGGAGTTCAACTGTCTGCTATAAGAAGGACAACGACTGAAGGCCATTTGTAAATACAATAAAAGTTGGTCTTTGGGTACGGTTTTTAGTGGGCACTGTCTGTGAAAAGTGGCACCCATGCTCGTCTGCACTTTTCAGAAATAACCGCTTTCCTTAATCTTAGCCACAAATGTCATGCCTGTTAAATACAAATGTAAGGAGATAATTATCGTAGACCCCCACACCTTTAGCGTAAAAGGAGGAGCCGGATTATGAATCTGAAACAGGTGGACAGCGTATTTTGTTACAAGGCTCCAAGACTCTGAAACTCTTTCCTGGCAGACATTCTGTTGTTAAAATATAAACACGCATTTATCAGTATCGAATGTTTCCTTGCATGATGTGTGGCAACTACAGCACTTTGAGGAGCAGTCTCGGTGCCTGAAAACCGTAGTGCTGAAATTTTGACTATGACCTTGCTGTCAGTGCAGGGACTCATACTCACAATACAGGAGGAAGACCCCAAATGACAGAGAGGAAACAACAGACGAGGTACGAGAGAATGGACAGCGGGGGGGAGGGGTAGGGATAAGCACGCGGACGGCAGGAAGAAAACACAGCTGTAAAAAAACATAAAA
Organism: Neoceratodus forsteri; assembly: GCA_016271365.2. Lineage (NCBI taxonomy): Eukaryota > Metazoa > Chordata > Ceratodontiformes > Ceratodontidae > Neoceratodus > Neoceratodus forsteri. The sequence continues at coordinate 544,357,299 of JADMNL010000023.1, forward strand.
GCCAGTCTTTGGGCACAGTTGTTTGTGAAGAAAGGAACTGTTGGTGAGAGAGCAGCTTGCTGCATTCTAAGAACAGCCAAATCTTTGCTGTGTCTCCAAGGACTAGTCATGGATGTTGGAGGTGGCTGCCGTATGTGGGGCCAGGAACTGGTATTTGCGGTGGGTGCCATTGTTTGGCTGTGGCACATATTAACATGGGGGAAGAGAGAGCCTGCACTGGCATCCAGTCAGTATAGCGCAGGTATTATAGCGTCATACAAAACCGTGCAGACGACATAGCGTCTTAGAAAATGGGCTGAGAAATCTCTGGGCTCTGATTGGCTGATAGCTCTGCCAAGGTGGACTTCTATCATACAACAAAGCCCGGGTATTAAAGTGCCATCCTGGACTAGGGTTACCACCTTTTAAGAAGCCCAAAGTGGGACATTTCTTGCTGAAACATGATTTTTCGCAGGACAATATGTAACCTCAACCAAAGCAACAGACTTGTTTTCTCTATATAATCAGAATTAAGGCTAAGTATTGTAGTTTCTTAGTTGCTTCTGTTGTTTCTTATCATTGTAAGGTATTTTGGTTAAGGTATTGTAGTTTTGTACAACATTTAGTGGAAAATTAGAAAATATTTTTTCTACTATAAAATCAGGACATGAAGTATTTTTCATGTTTTTTTGCAGGACACAGCTGCCCAAATCAGAACTGTCCTACGAAAATCACAACAGGTGGTAACCTTATTCCCGACCCCATTTCCAGTATTAAAGTGCACTGCAGTTTTGAAATGGCAGGCCCACCATTGTTTCTTCTCGCTAACAGAGATTTCCAGGCAAGTGATATGGGCCACTCTCCACCCCGCCCCTCCTCTGTCTGGCATAACCATCAGTAATCAAACAAAACACCATGAGTCCGACTCATCAAACAAAATAAATTTTTCTTTAAAATTAAACAGGCAGAGTAGACTGGTCTAACATGAGAGAGTCACTCGATCGCGTCTCCCGCTGCCTCAAAAACTGGCCGATGGAGTAGCTGCTGAATGCCAGCAGTGTGTCTACGTCTCCAGGGACTCCAACCAAAAAGCCCGCCACCGCTCCTCAGCCCGATTTTTTTTACAGTCTCATCTGTTTTAAAATTGGAACCCACCCTGCTAGGTAACCCCACTCAGTGCTGCACAGAAAACCGCAAAACAACACAGCGATGTACCTGTTTTTACAGGCTTCTTTCCCCACATGCGTCCCCTGAGGAGTCGATTATAAATTAGTAGGGGGGTGCAGGCATCTAGTTCCCAGCGCTATTTTGGTACCATGGTTGTGTACCGTGCTGTTATATTCATGCTATTATGACCTAGACCCACCTGCTACTCTGCTCCAAGCTCGCACCATTACTCCTCCCTTCCCATGGCTTGAGAAGAGGCTGAAATACAGGAATAGCACCTTTCTACTTATATTGTAAGCAGATGGGACAGCATTCCATTACCCAAACTTGTCTGCATCCTCTCCTTTGAACCCCCAGTCTGGCACAAGATAAACCTCTCAATTGCATGGCTACTACACTCAAGATGAGTGTTTAATTGACTCTGCTCATCTTGTGGCATTGTCTGTGAAAAGTGACACCCATGCTCGTCTGCACTTTTCAAAAAATAACCCCTTTCCTTGTTCTTAGCCAAAAATGTCATAGGTACATAGATACATAGACAGTGTCGGCAGATAAGGGCCTGTGGCCCACCCAGTCTGCCCATTTGAGCTTGTAAGTTCAGTTTATGTTTTCCAAGAAGTCTGTTGCCCTTACCCCTGACCTCCAGAATTCTTTTATGTCTATCCCATGCATTCTTAAATCCCGTGTCATGCCTGTTCAATACAAATGCAAGGACATACAACTCCCCCACCCCACACACACACACACACACCTTTAGCGTAAAGCGAAGAGCCAGATTACAAGTCTGCAACAGATGGACAGCATATTTTGTTACAGTGCTCCAAGACTCTGGAACTCTTTACTGACAGGCTGTTGAAATAAAAAAAAATAGATGTAAAGGTTTGTTGAAATGTTCTGAATATGTTTGCTTCTTAATAAAGATGTTTACAGCTCTTTCTGTGGAGCTTATATAACCTTGTTATATACAGTATACCCTGATAGTGTATTACCCATCATTGCTGGTATAGTGTACATGCTGATTTGAACTATCCACACAGACCAGAGGACCAGGCAACATTAAAAGGTCGCTATACGTGGAGTAGCCTGCCTGCTGGTACTGAACCCAGACAGACAGGCACCGCTGCAAGATCAAAGCAGGCCAGAATCATTTCAGAGGGCTTAATAATGGGAACAGATAGTCTGGCAATAAACTGGTATTGGGTAGTATCATGCCCCTCCCCCAAACATTTACTTAGTTTTGAATTGACAGCTTAATCATCCAGCAGGCGCAGATGCATTTGCGGGGTGTGGCAACCCTTGTTGCCGTGCTACTGAAATGCACGGCAGTGGCTGGCTAAGGCATCAGTTCCTTGGATCAGTTCCCGAACTGTCAACCCCTGCCAGCAGCTCAGTATACATTTTCATGTAGAAAGTGACACCTGGAAATTAATCTGGGATAGAAATCCATCCTTCATGCAGGTGTTGATTCCAGGCTGGAATCAACACCTGCATGAAGGATTTCTATCCCAGATTTCCATCAGAATGCAAATGAAGTGTGTAGCTGGAACAAGATTAACAGACTTTAATAGAACCTCTAAACAGAACCAAATGGGAGTTGCACGTGCTTTGGGACCTGCTGCTGCCACCTACTCTGGGTGGGTAATCCAAGAATTCCTCTCCTGAAGGAGATCTCACCAGTGATTCCCTATGGAATTACACCCCCTCTCCTGACATCCCAAAATGGTGTGCATTTTGAAACAAGTATACAGATGTTATCTGGCTTTGTTCTCATGATAAAAAATGTTCTATTCTGCCTCAAATTCAAATAAACATTTGCCAGTGCTGAACACTTCCGTGCTTGCATTTGTTCTGTAGTTTTTGGGAGAGATAGCACAGAGGATAAAATTGTGGGATAGATAGCACAGAGGATAAAATGAACAAACTAATGACACATAGTGAAACTGGTATGATTGGGAAGTGAAGAGATCACACATTTTGTTTCTTAGACTGTGACCCTGAATCGGTTTTATTACTCTAGCGTATGAACATGAGAGGTGTCAGTTATGAAGTGTGGCATGAAATATTGTGTTGTGGGACGAGTGTGGAGACATGTGTTGGAGGGGGATTTGAAAGTGACACCTGCTGTGTTTATTCATTAGGGGTAAAACAACGATCATAAATGTGGGTTTGAAAAGTAAAACTCTTGCAACATTGTAAGTCACTCTCCTGCCTTATGTTTTGCCCCCTTTTACAAAAAAACTAAAAATAAATACCAGTAATAAATACAGTACAGAGGACAAACTCCTTCCACTTGTAAACACTAAAATTTCTAAATGAGCATGACTGAGCCAAGAGCAGAAGTCACCATGCACTGCAATTACAGCCAACTGGCTTCCGTAACACTCTACTAACTGTATAAGGGCATACCGCTCCCGTTTTGAGTTTCTTCCAGGGAATGCCCATCACTGCTTCCCTAATGGCATGTGCCACATGTCCCTGCCTAATCATACCATCATTTCAGTGTGCAGTGATGCACATTACAGATTGTCATCAGGAACAATTCAGGAATGGCATCACTCAGGAAGGAGCCCTTGGGGCAGTACAGTACTAGGCAGAGTTCCAGAATTACAAAATATTTATTTTGCAACATCAACCTTCCTTTAGCTGAGATGCTTTTGTGAGTAGGGGTGCCTCATCACAGTTTCCACATATAGGAAACCTAGAGTCATTCAAAGAACAAAAATGTAAAGAAGAAGTGACATTTTCAGTAGATTGGCTCTGGCATTTTGTATACACACACATGATCACTAAGAGGCAGGGGGTCTTGGGCAACATTCAAGGTGAAAAACACTCCAGTGTATCAGTGGAATTTAGTTTTAATGTGCAAAACTAGCAATTCAATACACAGTTTAAAACTGAAGCATAATGGGGCCGACCCGTCCGCGCAGTGGTAGCACTACCACTCAAGATGCCGGCAATCCAGGTTTGGTAACGAACATGGGGCCATTGGGGGGAGAAGGATTGAGCATCCCAGAGGCCACTCACCTCCTTCAAGGAGAGAGAGCAGTGTGCTCTGCTGTAATATTGCCACCATGGTGATCATAGGTTGAGATACAGTGGCAGTTTCAGAATGAGAGGGGAACACTCCCGATGGAAAACGTAAGCACACTCAGCGTGCACACATCAGGCTGTGAGCTCCACAGAGCATTTGAGGGCCGGGATGGGAAATGGAGGTCCAAGGTGCTGTCTGAAGCAGGATGGTTCCCTGCAGACCCCACACTGCCTAGGACACATCGGACTGAGCAAATCTGGAGGGGAGTTGGGTACCCCGATCGTCCTGCAACAGGGGATAAGTTGTGCAGGAAGAAGACAGATCCCAGAGACAGCAAGTGATGGAGTTGGGGTCCCAGAAACAGTGAGCGATAGGGTTAGGGTCCCAGAGACAGCAAGTGATGTGATTGGGGTCCCAGAGACAGCAGGTGATGGGGTTGGGGTCCCAGAGATAGGGAGTGATGGAGTTGGGATCCCAGAGACAACAAGTCATGGGGCTGAGGTCCCAGAGACAGTGAGGGATGGGGTTGGGGCCCCAGAGACAGTGAGGGATGGGGTTGGGGCCCCAGAGACAGTGAGTGATGGGGTTGGGGCCCCAGAGACAGTGAGGGATGGGGTTGGGGCCCCAGAGACAGTGAGGGATGGGGTTGGGGCCCCAGAGACAGTGAGTGATGGAGTTGGGTCCCAGAGACAGCGAGTGATGGAGTTGGGGTCCCAGAGACAGCAAGTGATGGAGCTGGGGTCCCAGAGACAGCGAGTGATGGAGCTAGGGTCCCAGAGATGGCGAGTGATGGGGTTAGGGTCCCAGAGACAGCAAGTTATGGTGTTGGGGTCCCAGAGACGGCGAGTGATGGGGTTAGGGTCCCAGAGACAGCAAGTTATGGTGTTGGGGTCCCAGAGACAGCAAGTTATGGTGTTGGGGTCCCAGAGACAGTGAGTGATGGAGCTAGGGTCCCAGAGATGGCGAGTGATGGGGTTGGGGTCCCTGAGACAGTGAGTGAGGGGGTTGGGGTCCCTGAGACAGCGAGTGAGGGGGGTTGGGGAAGCTGCAGAACTGAAGGGGGCCAGTCAGGTGGGGAGGAAACTGAAGCACAACAACTTTCCCTAAGAAAAACCTGTGATCAGTCATAAAGTCTGTGGCCTGTACTTTCCCAGTCATGTTTGTCTTATTTTCTGGTTTGAAAGTGGGGAAAGAGTCTAATTCCAGCCATAAGGAAGAAAAAGTTGAAGAAGTAAATATTTTAACATTATAACATTTCAATTCCTTCCTAGCACTCACTTCCCTCTGTCTCATAGTTCCCCTGTCCTCTTGCTGCAACCCATTGTATATAACAACGTACACATTATTTTGTATTTATTAGATATTCTGTCATAGTATAAAGCATTATTTTATTATGTAAAATCCCTACCGTAACAACTTTGCTGTCAATGCTGTATTATCAATGCTGTATGTTATTCCTCTGTACGCCCTCCCCCCTGGTCGCACCTGGAAACGAGCTTCTGCCCATGATGCCTTTCCCGGTTACCAACTTTTAAATAAATAAATAGCTCCCAAAGCTCCTGTCCGCCCTTGCCAACTCATCCCCATTCAGTAAACCACTACCAACAGCTTCAGCTAGTCTGGGTGAATTGCAGCTGTCCCAGTGTCAAGGCTGAAAATGTGCAGTGTGTTGTGAAGCTCCCCATTCCCAGGCAGCAAACATGAAATGAAGAAATAAACAAATGCCTGCTAGTTCACCAAGGTAGGAAGTAAGGAGCACAAGGCAAGGGCCCACCTAAGCTCCTTTCATTCAACCATATTACGATAGCTTATAATTGGAAAACAACTTATCAAGCCTCTTCTTGAAAGTGATTTTTATTTTTTTTTATTTATTTTATTTATTTATTACTCGGACGCACAACCTTTGAGCAAAATGCTCCTTTACAAAGGTTCCTCGTCAAGAACAACAGACAGTTTACAACAATGTTTTCAGAGTTAATAAATCAACAAGATAGCTTATGCAGTAACAACAGAAAATTGGTAACATAATATCAGAGCAGAGCTCAGAGTTTTAGTCTCGCTAATAACCACATCCAAAGTTAGAGTTCCAAGGGTTAATAAACCTCGGTGAGAAGTAATACCTCTGCCTTACAGAGTTAAATCTACGACCTACAAGTTGTAATGGGTGACCCCTGGTATCTACAAGTGTTTTGTTTCTCCAATCTCATTTCTGACATTAAATAGTGCTCCTTTAATACAGCCCAAATAAGCATAAGATTGCCGCGCAGCCCTCTGATCTCAAGGGGCGTAAGCCCCAGTTCATCCAGCCTGTCCTAGTAACTCAGAGCCCTAATGCCATGGATTTGCGTTGTCATTTTTAGATGGTTTTAAAAGGCGGGAATGGGGGTGTGGAAAGCTTCAGAATAAAATTTAGTGGCCTGTAACTTTTTCTTTTCTTTCTTTTTTTTGTACCAGATGCTCAGAGCTCCTAAATTGATTTCTGCTCAGCACCCCTAGACACCTAGTCCCATCCAGTCCCACTGCTCACAGCTCTGATCCCTTCTCTCAGTCATCAGGAATTGATGGATGTTATGGCCATGAACTAGTAATTCTGAGCTGTTTTTTTTAATTTATTTTTATTTTTTTTTGCTTTGAAGCCTTCTGTGTTCCCAACCTTCATTTCACCTTTTCAGCCAGTCCAGCAAGCAAAGCATCTTGTTGTTTTTAAATGTAATGCAATATATTTCCTACTTCATCGTCTCTCCTTTCGTTATTTAATGCCAGAGTGCCGGCCCAGCTCAGCTTATTCTTGTTATTGTTTTATTTATTTTGATTGTATAATTTGAATGGTGAAATGTTTATGTAACTTCCTATTTTTATGTTTGATTACACGTATGTGCAAGAAGCATAGTGCCACCATATGAGTTTTCGTAGGTGTGCCACCTAGGCTTCCAATGCCCTGCTGTTTTTTGCAGGCGCGGCCGCACCGCACTAGTGAATGTCCGAGCTGTCTACAGCAGTTCAGATGCAGTAGTGTACAGTTGAAAGTAAACGACCACTACAATCAGCAGTGGTAACGTGAAGGCAATTTGCATACTGCGGTTGGCAGTATACAAATTAACTACATGTCACCACTGCATCCGAACTGCTGTGGTAGACAGCTCCTTTCATATTGTAGGACTCTGTCTGATATGTAATGTATGTATCAAGAAATTGCTTCTCTCAGAACACTTGTCATCTTCTAAAGTGTATTAGGAAAAGCGAGCAGGCCTAGAAGATGAAATGCCAGGCTTATAGGGAATACTAGGTGGGTGGGCAGGACATGTATCACCCCAAAACAAACACACACACATACCCCAACACTATAGTGATACTTGGATACTTGCTTAAATACACGTGCTGAGAAATGCCAGAAATTGTTAAGTTGTGATTTTTCCCACTTTTGACTGCCCCTTCTGTACAGCACAATGTATTTGAGGCACAGTATGTGGTTGGTGGTGCAGTCATAATTAGTGCCCTCTTCTTCCCGTCTGTGTAATGGCCACAGAGCTAATATTTGATCCTGAAAGAAATTTTGAGTCTAGAGACTTCACACGTCCAGTCGTTAGGTCTGTGCATACTAACGAAGTGTCCCATTTGTGAGCAAATACTTTAATTTAGAGCAAATACAGAAAATATGCATTGCTTCAAGACAAGAGTACATTATACCTCAAAATAATTGCCAAGTTTTAAATCCTCGGAGGTGGGTATTCTGTAAGATAAACAAAAACCCAAACAATTATTGTCTACATCTGCTGGTCACAATTACATCCAAGAGTGTGTTTTTTGTGCAACTTTATAAGGGGTCTGGTGCTGTGGGAGTGTAGCTGATGTTCTTCCCAATGCACAGACACACAGCTGCAGGTTTTATTATTCACTCCAGACCTATGTTCCACATATCAGTCATTATGCTTTTCTTAGAGTGTAACCTACTTTTCCAGGTTTAATTGTGCTTTTTCTTTTCTTGAAAATGAATAGCAAAAGGACATTAAAGCCCTTTTGACTAAAATTACTGTGGGGAAATGCAGACTCTCTCCTATAAAGCAGTTCAAAACCAGTACACTGCTTGAGAATCAGCACGGTCACAAATCTCACACTTTATAATTCAATATAACTAGCTTCCTGCGAACTTGAAATCTATAGAGAAATCTTAAGAATTTAAAATAGCTATTTATTGCAAAACAAACATGAAAATGCAAGAAAAAAAGCTTACACTGTATCATTTGTCTATTACCCCTTATTGGGCGTGGATTTCCATTCTTAATGAATGGCGTTGATCTGGCTGGTTAAAAAGCGAATAAGAATCCTAACATTTTATGAAATGAAAAATGTATTTATTACACCATAGGCTATCACACTTTCAGTCCGCTGGCGTCGGATTTAGTTTGACATACATGGACCCAGACAGTCCTCCTGCAGAAGTTAACTAAAAGATTTAAGAGCATCTATCAGAAAGCTTATTGCATATCCAGTGCTAGATTAATTGTTGGCATGTGACTTAACAGACTTTATTTGCAGAATAACTTAAGGGCAGGACACAATGCAAGATTTTGTCTGTTACAAAAGAAAAGAAACATAGCAGCCTGGCTCTACACGTCAAAAAACTTGATTGTATGTAGTTAGTTCGTTTGGGGGAAATTTTATTTTATTATATAATCAAATCCAGATAGAAGATAGATGTCCTGGCCAGTGCCTACTGCAATGCATCAGCATCCATCCTGTTTTTATACTGCTTATACAGTGTGTATAGATTAAAAGACAAAGAACCTCTGTGCGCAAACACTGAGGCAAGGGTTACCCCAAAGGGCATTTGGCTGGGAAGCCAAGTTTCAAGAAAATACAAAAATCACACATCCCCCCACAATGCAAAGCATCATGGGCTGCATATGCAAATCACCACAGAATGTTATGCTGGTCCAACTTTAAGCAGAATTGCATGGTGCCGAAAGGCCTCTCACACAGTTTGCAAAGGGTGCTAACAGAAGACATAGACAAATGTTTCGTCCTACCAGGACTCATCAGTATGCCTCGTCTGTTTGACACCCCAGTGGAATGGACCAGCTACCCTTAAGGCAGTGTGCTTTGGATATATTGTGGTGAACCCATTAAAATAAAAAACTATTTAAAAGACAAAGAACCTCTGTGCACAAACACTGAGGCAAGGGTTTCCCTCCATCTAACATAAAAATGGATATTTTCCCTTGAGCTGCATCAGCACCTTCTTCTTCTTCTTCTCTTTTTTTCAGTTAATACTTTTTATTATAAAATTAAACAAACATTACAACAATACTTAATACAAAACTGTTGACAGTGAAGACAGCTACACCATCCGAAAAATATTACAATACATAATGTACAGTCCGTCTGCCCACACCAATATATTATCTCCCTAATATATTAATATATTAGCTCCCTCTCTTTCAGAATTCCAGACCATCACCACACTATCCTAGCTGGGCTAGCCATTGTAGAAATGACATATGCCACCGACGTCTCAACTTATGTTTAGTTTCAGGGTATGACTTCTATCAATCTCACTTGTGGCTCTGCCATTGGTGAGGTCAAGAGAGGCCCAAATCAAAATCAATGTATCTATCAATATCTATCTATCTATCTATCTCACCCCCCCCCCATATAAATGACATTTAGCTTAAAATAGAATATATTTGGGTATTATTCTAAACAAATAGTTATTTAGGATAATTATAAAGGTTTTATTTTAGAAACATTTTAAGTGTTGTTTAACAGTTTACTTCCAATACAGGTAAGCATATATTTTCCCCAAACCTGTGTCTAACAGGAGACAGAACTGTTTTATGCTAAAACGTCAAAAGGTAAAAGTGTAGGTGTTATAAGCTATAGCTGCAGGGCTCAGTTAGGACACTGTTCGCTGCCCCCCAGTGAAGGCATCAACATTTTCTTTAACAAAAAAAGGAATACTTTAAACTCCACATATTTCATGGCTAAATTGATACCACGATAACGTTTTAATAAGAAAGAAATAGCCTCACGCACTAACCTGCAGACATCTGGAATTAGTTTAATAGAAGCGGCCCAAGTTTCCATTCAAACTTTATAAACTAGTTACAGTTGATAAAATATTAACAGATTATCCACATCTTAGCTGCATACTTAAACACTACAAAATAATATTGTTGACTCAAGTATATGCTGCCAAGAAACGAGTTCTTGTAAAACTGCTGATTAATATGTATGCCCTTGAGGAAAGGAGGGAGAGGGGGTACATGACAGAAATGTTTAAGTACCTCAGTGGAATCAACAAAGTCCAAGAGGGTAGCATCTTTCAGAAAAAGAGATGTGCAAGAACAAGGGGACACAATTTGAAGATAGAGGGGGGACGGCTCAGGGGCAATGTGAGAAAGTATTTTTTCACAGAGAGGGTGGTGGATGTATGGAACCACCTTCCCGAGGAGATTGTGGGGTCTAAAACTGTGGGAGAATTCAAGAATGCATGGGACAGACATAAGGCAGTTCTTGTGGGGGGTAGGAAGAAGTAGGCTGTTGGTTAACTAGGATCTGCAGCTTATCCAATAGGTAGGGAAATGGGCAGACCAGGTGGGCCAAGCGGTCCTTATCTGCCGTGAAAGTCTATGTTTTTATGTTTCTACCATCAGGGTCCCAATTAGTTCTATATTGCTCATTAATATGTGAGGAGACTACCTCCCTCCACATCAGCTGCATATATAGAATAATAGGGACGAGTCAGACTACTGCAGCTACAGTAGGTCCACTAACAGACTATTGCTAGGTTTTCTTAAAAAACAAACAAACAAAAAAAAAAAAAACTTTTGTGCTTATTCGACCACAATGAGGTGATATACTATTACTTTTGGAAATGTACTACAACAGCTTCTTGGAAGGAACCAGAAAGTAAGACAAAAGTTCAGGTGGACGCATTTAACAATTTCTGATCAGAATAACATTGCATGTCCTTCTTCCCCCTATTCAAATACTTCAGATTAGTTTCCGATTACAGATGAACACTGAAACATAGAATTTGACGGCAGAGAAGGACTGCTTGGCCCACCTAGTCTGCCCATTTTCCTACCTAACAGATAAGCTGCAGATCCTAGTTAACCAACAGCTTACTTCCTCATACCCGCCCACTAGGACTGTCTTATGCCTGTCCCATGCATTCTTGAAGTCCCCCACTGTTCTTGACTCCACGACCTCCTCAGGGAGGCTGTTCCATGCATCCACAACCCTCTCAGTGAAAAAATACTTCCTCACATTACCCCTGAGCTGTCCCCCCTCTATCTTCAAATTGTGCCCCCTTGTTCTTGCACATCTCTTTTTCTGGAAGATGCTACCCTCTTGGACTTTGTTAATTCCTTGAGGTACTTGAAGTTTCTATCATGTCCCTCTCCTTCTTTCCTCAAGAGTATACATATTAAGCTCCTTTAGTCTTTCTTCAGTATGTCTTCTGGTGCAGACCCTGCACCATTTTGGTTGCCCTCCTCTGGACAGCCTCCACTCTGTCTATGTCTTTGCAGAGATGGGGTCTTCAGAACTGACACAGTACTCAGATGGGTCTCACCAACTGTCTGTACAGAGGGATAACAACTTCCTGTTTTCTACTATTGATGCCTCTTCCTATGTATCCCAGTATCCCCAGCCTTCCTTACTGCCTTCTCACATTGCTTGCCCACCTTTAGGTCATCTGATATAATTACCCCAGGTCCCTTTCTATTTTACTGTTGTCAGTATCTCACCCCCATTGTGTACGCTTCCCCTGGGTTTTTGTTTCCCATGTGCCTTACCTTGCACTTCTTTGCATTGAATCTGAGCTGCCATACATTTGACCATTCCTCCAACCTTGTCAAGTCCCTTCTCATCCTTTCCACTCCATCTTGTGTATCAACCCTGTTGCAGATCTTTGTGTCATCTGCAAAGAGACATACTTTTCCTTCCAGTTCCTCTGCAATGTCACTTATAAAGACATTAAAAAGGACTGGTCCCAGTACTGAACCCTGCGGTACCCCGCTAGTAACCCTCCTTTCTTCACTGTGTACTCCATTTATTACTATCTTTTGTGTCCTGTTGTCTAGCCAATTTTTTATCCAGGCTACCACCTTGGGACCCATTCCAAGGCTGGTTATCTTGTGTATTAATCTTTTGTGTGGGACTGTATCAAATGCCTTGCTAAAATCTAGGTAGGCCATGTCCACAGCCCCTTCCTGGTCTACTACTTTGGTCACCCAGTCAAAGAAATCTATTAGATTCTGTCTGACACGACCTTCCCATCGTGAATCCATGCTGCCTTGGGTCCTGTGCCCCACTGGCCTCTAGGTACTCAACAGTTCTTTCCTTCAGAAGTGATTCCATCATTTTCCCTACCAATGAGGTCAAACTAACTGCTCTGTAGTTTCCTGCCTCTGTCCTGCTCCCACTTTTGTGAAGAGGAATCACATCTGCCCTCCTCCAGTCCTCGAGTACCACCCCATCCTCCCATGATTTGTTAAAGAGAGTAGTCAGCAATGTCACTAGTTCTACCCTTAGTTCTTTTAGAATTCTTGGGTGAATCCCATCAGGCCCCATTGCTTTGTCCACCTTCAATTTTATTAGTTCTTTCAGAACCCTTTCTTCTGTAAATGGACTGGTATCGACCCCCATCTTCAGAGTGTTTCTTTTGTTTGGTTTAGGTAACTCCCCCTCCTCTTCCTTTGTGAATACTGAGCAGAAATATTCGTTCAGTATCCCTGCTTTTCACTGTCACCCTCTACCCACGTTCCCTCCTTTACTAAGCTTCAGCATCCCTCCTTTGGTCTTCTTGCTCCCTAATGTACCTATAAAGGTCTTATCCCCTTCTTAACAGAATTGGCTATCCTTTCCTCGGTTTGGGCCTTTGCTATTCTGACTGCCTTCCCAGCCTCTTTCTGCTTTAACTGATAAAGTTCTCTGTCCTGCTCCTTCTGTGTTTCCTTATATTTCCTGAATGCTGTCCTTTTCCCTTAACCTTCCTGCCACCTCTTTTGTGAACCATAGCGGTTTTTTCCTTCGTTGTGTTTTATTGATTTGCTTTACACAAAGACTTGTTGCCTCTGTGATGGCTGTTTTGATCACTCCCCACTGTTCCTCCACCCCTCCTTCTTTCCTGTTTGCTAGTGCTTTTCTGAGGCACTCTCTCAATTTTCCAAAGTCAGCCCTCCTAAAGTCTAGTACTCTTGCTTTTGTATGGCTTGATTGTATGGCTGTGTATATCAAGAACCACACTGTTTGGTGGTCGCTTGTTCCCAGATGGCTACCCACTTCTAAATCTGAGATTCTTTCTCCATTCCCATTTGAAAGTACCAGGTCTAAGATTGCTCCCTCCCGAGTGGGTTCTGATACTAGCTGTCTGAGGCATGCCCCCTGTAGGGTATCAAGAATGACCCTGCTCTTGGACGTGCCTGCAGCAAAGGTGCTCCAGTTAACATCTGGCATATTCAGGTCCCCCATCAACAATATCTCCCCTTTTTCTGCCATTCTAAGAAAGCCTTCTATCATTTCCTTGTCCATTCCCTCCCCCTGAGATGGGGGTCTGTATACAACCCCCATGCGGATTGTGGTGCCATTTCCTGTCTCCAGGGTGACCCAAAGTGCCTCATCTGCTCCCTGTTTACTCTTTAGATCTGTTGCTTTGATCCCTTCCTTTAAGTAGAGAGCTACTCCTCCTCCTCTTTTACCCTCCCTGTCCCTCCTGCAGATTGTGTATCCTGGTATGTTGACATCCCAGTCATGGTTCTCTGTGTACCATGTTTCTGTGACTGCCACAATATCCAGGCAACCCTCTTCCATCAAGGCCACTAGTTCAGGAGCTTGTTACACAGACTATGGGCATTGGTACTCATCACCCTCCACTTTTGATAGCCTACCCCTTTTAGCCCCATTTCTGTCCTTACTGCCTTTGTCTTTTTACATTTAAATCTGTTCTGCTCCTAATAACTTCTGTACCTTGGTGTTACCTCCTAATCACCATGTTTTGTGGGGAGGCTTGGATTTCCTGCTTCTTTCATTGCCTCCCCTTGGCTGGTTTAAATGCTTGCCAATGAAGCATTCAAACCTCTCACCTAGGATCCTGGTTCCCCGGACAGATGCAGACCATCGCACCAGTATAGGTTTGCATCCTCCAGGTGGCTCCCAGTCCCCAATGAAGCCAAAACCCTGAGCTCCACACCAGTTTTCAACCACTCATTGAATTCCCTGGTGAGAAGTGCCCTAGCATCTCCCTTGCCATAGACAGGCAGCACCTCCGAGAAGGTTACCGTATGCGCTACTTGTCTAAGGCCCCTTCCCAACTCTACAAACTCCTCTTGCACTGCTCTGATCCCATTCCTAGCCAGGTCATTTGTCCCTAGGTGGACAATGACATCCAGCTCCCTCCCTCGTGCAGCTCCTCCCACTATCCTGAGGGTTCGCTTCCTGTCCCTCCAAGCCGTGGCGCCAGGAAGGCGCCTTACCTCCCTCTCCCCTTCCTCCCACCCTACCCCTAATGATTGAGTCCCCACCAGGAATTGTTTCCTTCCCCTGTGGGATCCGATGCCACCCTCCTTTGGGTCTCCTTTGTGAAGGTTCCCAGCATCCTCCTTGGTCTCCACTGCAGGTGCCTCCATAGAGGAACCACTATCCACCAGAAGAGCGAATGAATTGTGGAGAGGTACAGCTGGAGGGATGCAACTCTGTTCCACCACCCTCTCCTCCTTGAGCCCACCCTGGTCCAGCCTCTCCTCTTCTTGGCAACCTCTGAGGTAGTGGCATTGGCCCTGGTGGTCCCTGGGTGGGGAGGAGGTTTCCGAATCCTAGCCAGGTCAGCCTGGAGGCGGCAACCTCCTCTCTCAGACCAGAGAGGTGCCTGCAAATAGGGCAGCATCGCAGCCTCCAGAATGTCTCCCGGAACACTGCCGCCCCACAGCCATTGCACTGCACCACTCCTATCATGTCTTATTTTGTGTCCTCTCTCCTGTTTCTCTGTATGCTTACTCTCTCCTCTCCTTACAACTCTCACCCTTCCTGTTCTGGACAGTAACTTCCTATCTTCTTCAGTAGCCTCCTTCTTCCTTGCTCAGTGTCAGACCACCAGCAGCTGGGGGGGGGGGGAGAGAGTGAGTATGGTGTATAAAGTTACAGTTACAAACCCTGACTGGAACACCCTTCAGTACATATTGCTGTATTTTAATAGTGTTGGCTGCTTTTTTCTATATTGTATCCAACATACCAGTAATCCCGGTCCCCTGGCTTAAGATTTTGCTAAATTGTGGGCAGTCATTTAACAGTAATATTTTATTTAAAAAAAAATGTGCTCTGTTATATCTCACTATGCCAGTAAACATATTTCAATTCAGAAGGGAAATATCAAGGTAAACCCACGGAGCGATTTCTTTTTTTTATTTTCCTTTCTCTTTATACCAACCCCAGCCATCGGCACTCCTCTCTTCGGGAGTTGCTTATGCCTTTTATGTCCCTGCTCTCCTACCTGACCATTCCAAGCAGTCTCATCCCCCATGGAGCCTTGGTTTACCCCCCAGGCGGGGTCGAGGTGGGGCCCTTACCCCGTCTTTCCTTGTCTCATCGGGATGCCAGTTCTGTGGCAGGTAGGAGGCATTGGGGATCGGGGCTAGCACTCTGTCTACCGGAGATGCCGCGGCCATTTTTCCCTGTTTTTCTGTGAACGTCTTGTGATTCCCTGATGTCAAGGCGCATAGTGCCAACACCCGCGACGTATTCCCCTTGCTGCATCTCAGCACATGCTGTGCCCCAGACCTCTGTCTGGGGCCAGTCTTGCACCGGGATGTTGACCCTCCTCCCTCCCTGGAGAAAACGAGCTGTCCTTGGGACGCTCAAGCCTTCTCCCCCAGCAGTCCCTCCAGCTTCCCAGGCTCATTCCGAACCTGGGTCACTGCGTCCATAAGCAGAAATCCAACCGCTGCACCGGCGGGCCGGCTTCCAAAGAGCGATTTCTGACCAAACAAACATCCAATGAGATTAGGAGCGATCAGGTTAGAATAAATTAGCCTTATCACAAAAAAAAAAGGTTAATTTATCATGCTGAGCTGAAGCGAGGCTTATCCACACCAAACCTCCACGTCTCTAGAATAAAACTGGCCCATTCCTTGAAACTCAGACTGGGACTGTTTTCTAGTGGTTGACTTGACGATGTTTCTTTACCTCATCACTCACCCTCAACCACAACTGCTGCCCCGGCGGAAAGGCTCACCTTTCAGCAGTGAACGGTGCTTTCCCCTGCTGCTCGACGGCACTGGCTATAATCACTTCCCCCAGTTACTAAGGTTCATTGAGCTCTCTCAGCCTGGAATTTCGAGATTGCTCAATGCCAGTGCCGCAGTGTATGACCCTCTTTCAGTGCTCAGCAGCTACCGTACTCGCAGCGCTTCTTAAGGAAGAACAGCTTTCGACTGCAAATTGCTGTAGAGGAGCCACCAACTGCGACCGATTTGCTGTGCTTCTTTATTTTTAACAAGACTACCAAGGATACGGTGTCACACGCAGCACGACCAACAGCTCCCAGCACCTGGTCCCACAAGTCTTCCCGAAGCCTTGCCACCCCATTTCTATTTTGACTACGTCCTGTCTTTCAGTAGTACCTTGGGGCTCACTGAGGGGTGTGGTGCTGCCTAGTAATAACGTCCCGCGTAACCCAAAGCAAGGAATGGTCTGTTGTCTAAATGGGGCTTTCCATACGAGCAGAGTTGTTTCTGTTTTTTATGCTATTTTTGGGTCTAGGTTGAGAGTTTTTATGGGGGATGGGGGTAACCTAGTGCCGCTCCACCTTAAGAAAGGCTGAGTGTCCCAAATGGAGCTGGTTGAGCCCGCCAGGCCAGAGTGTTGTGAGGAGGATTACATACCCTGAAACCCCATCAGTTGGTTTGCTGATTATAATGCTCATGCCATTCCACCCCCACTCTGCAGCCAGTGACAGGCATCGAGGTGTGCCTTGGACTCTTTGGCCCCAGAGTTCACCCCATTCTCCTATACTGCACCCATTTCAGCGTATGTCCTTATGGAATGGGGTGACTATAAAGCCGAACACCCCAAGGCACACCTCAACACTTGCCGGTGTCTGCAGGATAGGGGTGAGTTGAAATGGCGTGAATGTTATGGACGATGACCCTATCGTATACCCCAGTGCCTGTCCATCTCTGCAGGGTGGAGGTGGGGTTGGCGTGAAGTTCAGTACTTCACTGCCATTCCTATTCTACATCTGTCTAATGCCTGCATTTCCAATGCTAATACCAGCAAGCAAACATTCAGCATTGACAAATGCTTGTTTGTACTGTAACTGTCTTATTGTGTGTTTTCTCTGGACACAGTTGTAAAAGAGTTCGCTCTCAGTTTGCTATCCAATAAATGATGAAGATGATGATTATCGGACAATGAGCCAGTGGTGTAGGCGTAAATAAGGAAAGGAGTCAAAACAAAGTAGGAAAAAAATTACGATTAAATTAAATATAGTACCGTGCCCGCTGGACTGGTCAGAAAACGCAGGAATGAGGGTTGGAAAGAGAAGGCTTCAGAGGAACAAAACAAGAAGCAGTGTCTCTGGCACTGCCAATATACCATAAGCCTAATTGTTTTTGGCACCACCAGCAGCTGTGAACATTAGGCCTGGCTCTTAAATGCTGCCAGGGTGGGTGCCAGCTTCACACTGACTGCTCACCAGCACTCAGCCCTCACCTACCGGGGAGATGAGACTCAGGCTAGCACTCGGGAAGAAAAGGGGATGAAAATCAAAGCCCTTGGAACTGGGTCAGTGCTTTTGTGGGGGGGACTGAATCCGACAAATGAAATGAGAAGGTGGGGACTGCTTGGATTAGGCTTCAGTTCAAATTAAAATACAATTACTAATCACTAAATTAACTGCCAGCATTTTAATAAAACTTTGTCAGAGGGAGATTCTCTCAGAAATTATGCACATACACTTCAGTTAGTGTGGGTGCTCCATTGGCAAGCACTTTATTTCTACTTCATACCTGACTTCAATTACATTTTTTATTTTTTTGTTAATATAATTTTTATTGACAGTTTTTTTTACAGGTTTAAGGGGGTATCAGCAGTCACATGTTCTTCATAATCCATACATTTGATTTTATACAGCGCAAGAAGTACAGAGAGAGAATCATACACAATACAATTAGTCAATTTCTCAATAGCTTATACATAAGGCGGATCTTTCTGCATTATTGATATTATATTTAATTCATTGTTCCCAGATATATTTTTTAAGCTTTCCCACTTCCCCTTCCTTTCTTCCTTTCACCCATCACCCTGACTCCCTATTGTTCTTCATTCACCAAGCCTCTTGGCCCTTATTTATAGCGGTATTTTGATCAAGGCACAAAGTGGGGGTCCCTTGTCATTATGTAGAGAATCCATCTTGTCCATTTCAGAGTACATAAATCTGCCTGATCATTAAATTGATATGAGATTCTCTCAGTATTATATATTTGCTTCACTGTGTCTCTCCAAGCCAAAATGGTAGGAGATTGTGATGTGAGCCAAAGTCTGGTTATGGTCTTCTTTGCCGACATGAGAGTTATTCCCAAGAGGTACCAAGTGTGGGGGTCACTAAATTCAGGGGGGAGAGCTAATAGTAAGTAACACTCCACTGATAGACAAAGTGGGTCACCCAGAATGTCTGAGAGCTCCTGCTGTAAGGAGGTTAGAAAGGGTTGTGTGACAGGGCAGCTCCAGAAGATATGGGTGTGATGTGCGGGTGTCACCCCGCATTGGCGCCAGCATCCCTTTTTCCTGGTGGTCGAGTAATGAGCTGTTATGGCAGAAGTATGAAAAAATCTAATCCTTAATTGCCAGGAGAATAACCTCCATGAATGGGAGCAAGTGAGCTTGGACGACATAAGCCAGCCCTTGTCCCATTGCTGTGCTGAGATATCAGAGCCTATCTCTTTATTCCACCTTTCAAGTACCCCATCAGTGCTTCTTTTGATCATGTTATTGAGTGCTTTGTAGAAGGAGAAGATAGCATGGTGGATCTCCCTAGCTGAAAGGGTGGTTTGAAGTAGAGCAATCAATGGGGGTATATCTGTGGGCTTTCGTTGTTCAATAGTTAGGGAATAGAAGTGTCGTAGTTGTAAAAATCTGTAAAATTCCACGTGTCGTATGCCATAAGTCTGCTTCAGTTCCTGGAAGGACCTAAACTCATTCCCATTTAGTAGTTGAGAAAGGGAGAAAATGTGAAATCGGTCCCACCGTTCAAACATACGGTCATATTGGGCTGGAGAAAAATTCTCCAGGAGGGCAAGCAGGCACATATAAATTGGGAAGGGAGACAAGGCTAGGTTTCTATGAGTCAACCCCCAAGTTTTAAGTTGGTGTGTAATCCATGGAGCTGGATTCACCTGGGGTGACGTAGGTGGTGACTGGTAGAAAAATGTTTTAACCAAGTCTTTAAATGGAAGTAAGCTTTCCTCCATCTCCCTCCACTTGGCTGGGTTGCTACATGAAAGTCGGGTAGCAAGAAAGGAGAGATGGGATGCCCAATTGTAGATTTTTAAATTCGGTAATGCCAGCCCTCTGGCCTGTTTTGGGAGGCAGAGAATCTGGTAATGAATTTGAGGGCATTTGCCTGCCCATATAAACTTGAGTATCATTTTATTCCAAGTTTGGAACGTTTTTGCTGAGACACATATTGGGACATTTTGAAAAAGGTTTAATGCCCGGGGAGGGTCACCATTTGAACAACCTCCACACGTTGGAGTAGATTGAGCGGTAGTATGGCCCACCTATTAAGATCTGCCTGAATTTGGGTGTAGAAAGGATCATAGTTAGGTCTGGTTATCTGCTTATTAGACCAGGAGAGATATATATCCAGGTATTTTAATTTGTCAAGGTCCCATCAAAACGGGTGAGATCACTTGAATGTTAGGGGGGGATCAAAATTGAATGTCAGCAGATCCGTTTTGGAAGTATTCAGTTTGTACACCGAGCTCCTCCCATATTCCTCCAGAATCTGAAATACGGTGGGGACTGAATGTATGGGGTTGGCCAGGAACAGTAACACATCATTCGCATATAAGGCAATGCGATGTTCCTCCTCCCCCATCCAGACTCCGGTAATTTGGGGAAAGAGCCTAATTGCCTGGGCCAGTGGTTCGATAAAAATGGCAAACAGACCGGAGGATAGGGGACATCCTTTATGGGTGCCTCTGTGCAATGGGAAGTAGTCAGAGTGGTGACCTGAAACCTTCACACAAGCCTTTGGGGAGGAATAGAGTGCCTGAATCAATGAAACAAACAGAGAGGGAATCCCCATTTTAAGCACTGTGGTAAACAGAAAGGGCCACGAGACCCTGTCAAACGCTTTCTCAGCATCTAAGCTGAGAAGGACTGATGGGGCCCTGTTAGACTGCATCTCCTGGACCAGATGTAGGGCCCTTCTAGTGTTATTGGTAGTGGATCTCGAGCTTACAAAACTTGTTTGGTCCAGTGCTGTCAAGTGGGGAAGAATCACATCTATACGTTTAGCTAGGATGGTTATTAATATTTTAGAATCTACGTTTAATACGGAGATGGGGCAGTAAGAACTGCATAGCTGTGGATCTTTTTCTGGTTTTGGAATAACCAAAACAGTAGCATACGACCAACTGGGGGGGGGGACACCCTGCTCCTGCATCAGTTCATTGTAGACCTGCAGCATGAAAGGGCCAACCCGAGGTTCCACATATTTATAAAATTCCGTCCCATATCCATCCGGGCCGGGGGCCTTCATGGTCTTCAGGTGTGAGATGGCTACTCTAAGTTCCGTAAGGGTTATGGGGGCAGTAAGACCGCTCTGTTGATCTTTGCTAAGCTTGGGAAGGTCCAGGGGAGAGAGGAAGGCATCGATGGAGCTCTGGTCACTTAGGTGATCTGGGGTATATAGTTTCTTGTAGTAATCACAGAAATCCCTTGAAATATGTCACAATCTAGTGTGGGTTGCACCCAACACTGGGTCCCTGATAGTTGCTATGGTGGAAATGCATCATTGCCTACGGATACGAAAGGCTAACAAGAGAGAGGCCCTAGGTCCCACCTCTCCATATCTCTGCCTAAGAAATGCTAAGGCCATCTCAGTGCATTGCATGCATAGCTTATCTAGTTCCTGTTTGGTCTGCTTCAGTTGGGCATCCACTGTTAGGTCTCCTTGTTGATGGACCTCCTGAAGGAAGCTAAGGGTCTGTTCTAATTGTGTCTGCCTCTCTTGACGTTGCTTCGCTAGGGTGGAAGTGTATCGTATTAGGTGGCCCCTAAGGACTGCCTTCAGTGTGTCCCACCTGATCGCATGTGTGATGTCTCATGCGTTGTTGTCCTCTAATATCTCCTGTATCTTGTCCCCTATATATTTCTGGAAGGATTCATTTTTGAGGTGTATTGGGTTGAGTCTCCAACAGGTATTGCATCTGTCTAGGCCTAGATCCCAGAGTGTTATCACTGGAGCATGGTCTGAATGGGCAATATCCCCATGGCGGCATCCCTAAGGTTTCTCAGGTATTCTTTTTGTGTGTAACAGTGATCAATCCTGGTGTGTGTAGCATGAGCAGCTGAATAAAAAGAATAATGTCTATCTCTAGAGTGAAGGGAGCACCACACATCTAGGCAGCCCACCTCCTGGACGAATCTCTTAAAAAATTAATGTGGTGCAGGCTGTCTGCTCCCGGTGGAATTAGTGGTATCCATAGAGGTGCGTGGGGCTATATTAAAGTCCTCTGCTAGAATTAGGATGCCTCTGGACATCTCTACTATTTTTCTTAACAGGTAGCTGATTGTCAAAGTAGAGGATCCTGGGGGAAAGTAGGCATTCGCCAGGGTTACCTCGCTGTCCTGTAACATACCTTGGACTATTACCAGGTGACCATCCACGTCTGTCCATTCCCGGGTTACCTGGAAGGGTATCTGGCCAGAAATCAGTATGGCGACTCCCCTCTTCTCACCCCCTCCATATGAGGATGAGAAAACCTGGGAGAATCCCCTTGAGGCCAATTGTTTGTGCTCATCAGTGTTCATATGCATTTCCTGTACGTAGGCAATCCCTGCACAACTCTTCTTAAGCACGGTGATCATTCTTGAACGTTTGATGGGGTTACCCAATCCATTCACATTCAAAGATATAATTTGTAAAGGTTGATTAGCCATTCATGTTTCTTCTGGGTTTACAGGAGTCATAACAGGTCTCTTTGCCCTTCTCCATCCTGCAAATCCGCCCGTGTCGCTTTCTATTGTATTAAAAGGTGACTGCCTGTG
This sequence comes from Neoceratodus forsteri, assembly GCA_016271365.2. NCBI lineage: Eukaryota > Metazoa > Chordata > Ceratodontiformes > Ceratodontidae > Neoceratodus > Neoceratodus forsteri. The sequence goes on from JADMNL010000023.1 coordinate 544,379,749, forward strand.
GGGCAGTGAGGGGATTAAATCTCCCTCTAACATTAAACTCTAACCAATAATAGGATCCATGAACTTTGGGGGATAACAGGGGGCATGAACTTAAGCAGATCCCTGCCAACTGGGCAAGGGCTGCTAAACTGTTGGTGGCTTCCATAGGTCTGGGGGCTGTTAGGGCCAAGTTTGGCTATGTCCGCCTCAGTGGGAGGACCTGACGTAACATGTCTCTTCTGGGGAAAAATGGGGGAGGGGTAGTCATACCCTAGTCCCCATTAAGGTATGTGCCATTTATACTCTGTTATTAAGACAAAATTCAACTGGTTATTACATCTGAACATGCTTTTAACGAACGATTTTCAGTGGGTACTGGGCCATGTTATAGCTTTGAACTTACCCCATGGTTGCCAATGATCGAGGCAGGATGTATGGTTATATAGAAACTTTTAAGAGGGGCTCGCTCCCTCCCACCCCCTCCGTTACAGCATTGGAGGGGAGTAGATGGGAGGGCCTGATCCTGGTTCCATCACTTGCTCAATCACGGCAACTAATTCTCACCTCCTCCCCACAGTCCACCACCCACCATGGAGTGAGGGTGAGGCTGGCCTTCCCGTATCATCAAAACCCGCCATCCATCCATCACCCAGTGGGTCACCGAGGTATGGGTTTCTCTGCCCTCAGTTTGTAAGCTAATTTATTATGGTCCCAAAATACATGAATTATCATTGTGCATCTTTCCTATACCCCCCGGGTGTCTCGGCTCCGGCTCTCCCCTCCCCCATCCCCCCGAACCCATAAGGAAAGGAGGGTTAAAAGAGGGGGAAGGAGGGAAAGCAAAGGGAGGGAAGGAAAGGAGAGAGGGGGCCTTGAGGAAGCCCTAGGCCTGGCCAGCCCCCCCTCACGCAACCCCTAGCCCACCGCCCCTCAACCCGGTGCCCCCCCCAGTAATCCCCATCCATCACTCCCCACCCCAGTCATGGTCACGTGTCTGCCTCTCGGCTTTACATTATCTAGTTGGAGGAGCTAGTCACGTTCGTGCCCATGCCCATCCTAACTAGTTTGTTATGATTGTCCATTATCCCTGCATCGCATCATGTAGCATATGGAAGAGTCCATTTTCATTCAGCCATAAGGTCAGAGCGACCCAAGGAAGGGGAGGGGAATGGGAGGGGATCTCTGAAAAAGAGCAGGGGTCTGCGAGTTGCGGGAGAACACAGTTTAAAGGAGGGGGGAAGCTTAGTCAGCCTACCTGTTCCCATACATCTAGGCATCAGGATCAATCAGGTCGGCATACTGTTCATTTCACCGCTTGTGGTATTAAATATGAGTCACTCTCGGCTGTGGCCTGCTTGCAGAGTCCTGCGATGACCTGTTGTAGGGCTGAGGCGCCTTCTCTTCTATGTTGTTCCTTCTGCAGCACACAATTCCAGGCCTTCAGTGCCAATTTGGTTGCTCCAGTCTTGTTTGGGGGGTCTCTGATCCAATGTTATCGTGATGCCCTCCTTTGTAAGTCCCCCCCTCCGCACTCTCGTATGTTTTAGGGCCATCAGCAAACTGCACCACAAGTTTCACCAGATAGGGGGTCCTGAACTTGATCTTTGCTTCTTTAAGTCTTCTAAGGATGGGGGCATATGCTCAGTGTCTGACAGCAATGGCAATGGGGTAGTCGTTATCTATGTAGATGCGCTGGTCTTGGTGTTTTAGTTCCCCCTTTTGCCATGACTTGTGGAGAATCATATCTTTCTCCTGATAACGCAGGAATTTTCTTAAAATTGCACATGGGCGGTTGGTCCGTCTGAGGACCCAATGTGCAGTGGACATGATCCAATTCCAACGGGCAGCTCTCCGTAAGGTCTAATGCTTTCCTGAAGAATTGCTGTATGAACATTATGGAGTCACTGCCCTCAATGCCCTCCAGAAAGCCAGACATGCACAGGTTGTTTCTCCTGCTGCAGGCCTCTGCATCTTCCTCTCACACAGGCCCTGCACCTCTCGGTGAAGCTGTAAGATGGCACTCTCAGCACCATCCACTCAAGAGTCCGAGGTTGAGGCCTGTTCCTCGAGGTCGTCCAGCCTTTTCTCCATCTTCCCCACATCGGTCCAGAGTGCTGCAAATGTGGAGCAAGTCTCCTTTCTAAAGTCCCTAAGCTCCCTTAGCCCTAACTCCATCTGCCTGGAGATATTCGAGGGCCCAACCACGTTGGCGCCTACAGTATCACTTTGTGCCGGGACATGTGAGCCATCGCTGTCCGAGCCATTTCCATTGGGCTCAGCGGAGTCCAGAAATGATTTAATTTTTTCAGGTTTGTGTTTAGGTATTTTTCCTCTTGGTCCTTGTAGCATTGGCCACTATTTGAGGTTTTAGAGTTGAATTTAGGTGTTTTTTTCTGCCTTGGTAGGGACGGAGCAGAGAGCTCAAGAGGCTTCTAAGGGCATGATGTCACCAGAAGTCCCAATTACATTTTATAAAACATTATCTTTCCACTTTGTACATATTTACAATCAATAAGACTTCATTAATCAATTATTCCAGTCCATTCTTTTCCCGATAATCCTTTCTATTCTTGTCTTGGCTGTCTCTTCTTCGCAGTGAGTCTTCTCGGGGTCCAGATGTGTGAAACCCAACACCCCTTCAATTTTGTCCACTCCAGTACCTACTAACCTGAGGTCGGGTGCCAACTAAACCCAACCCCCAGTTTCTGTCCTCCCTCTCTTCCATTGCAGCCATGGCTTGGTGCACCTGACCCCAGCCTGTGCCTGATTCCCTCCTCCTCCCACTCTTAACCCCCAGCTCTAACACTCCTTTCCCTCCCTTCACTCCCTCACACCATTTACCATCCACCAGGCTGACCTGGCCATTCCAACATCTTCTCACAGTGCCCTCGATTCGATAACCCACATCCCATTACTCAGGCGCCTGTTGCCATCACTTGCTCACTTTGGTGCCCTCTTGTCGGCAACCCTGCCACCTTCTCACTTCCCCTCTCCCCTTCTTCCAAATTTTTACTAATTTTCTAATGCCTCTTGTTGCCCTCTTCTGGCGACCCAATTTTTATCTCATTCCAATTTTAGTGTCCCAAGCAGGGTGTCTGTCTGTCCCTTTTTGCCCTCTCCCCCTTTCTCCTAAAAATTCTCACATCCCTCTCCTACGGTGGGTAGGTGGGTTATAAAATCTTTGAATCCCAGCAAAAGAAGGCAGCGCTCTGTCCTGCATCCCTTCTTATACCCCTTTAAGACCCCTTGCAAGGACCCCACCTGGCTCCTCCCCATAGCCAATCCCATCCTACCTTGTCATCTGACTCACCTGTTGCTGATCTAAAGGCTCCTCCCCTCCCCTTCCCTTCCACTTGAACCTAACCTACCATCCCCCCCGTCAGCACCCTGCCATTTTCTTCGGGAACCCCCCTGACAATTTGGGTTGCCCTAAAATGGCAACCTCATTTGTCATAGGGAGATTCCCTCAGAAATGATATGCATACACTTCAGTTAGTGTGAGTGCTTGATTGGCAAACACTTTATTTCTACAGTCTGTTTGTGTCTGTACACATTTAAATGAGTGGTCCACCCAAAATTTGCAAAAACATATGTCATGCAGAGCATTTTGATTTGTATGTTTTTTTATTTATCTGTTTTTATTGAAAGAATCGGAATTACAGCCTTTGAGTCATAGACTCCTTTGCAAAGGCTCCACGTCAGTAAAAAGAAAATATATAAGCATCACTTAAATATACACGTCAAAATATTCAGCATAGTTAGCATAGCATAGTTACATCAGCCGTGATCTTAAAGAGGCCTAGGTTAATAATATGTTAATAAGACAGTATAAGTTTCAGAGGGTCATAATACTAGGCCCAGAGTCATAAAATATTTGCAATGAGTTTGAATGAACTCTAGCATGGGAGAAGAAAGAAGAAATTCCTATGCTGAGGGCTATCCCATTGTAATGGAGGAGGAAACCTTGGGGGGGGGGGGTTAAGTACATTAGCACATTATGAACATTCACAGATTGCAGAGTTATGGAGAAAGGATTTGCGATCAGCTTTAAATTGACCCAGACTGGATGCAAGGGAGATACTGGACACTAGGTTGTTTAGCCATGAGGGGACTCGATATTGGAAGTCCTAGTGTGTCCTTTCCTCTGTCTGCTATTAGGAATTTTTCCTAAATTAGCCTGCTAGCTTTATGGTAGTTTTATGACCCCTGGGGATCTCCATCTCAAATATGTTTATTGCCTTTCTTGTACCTACAATGCACCCTGTCTCGTGTGACAGTGATGTAGCAGAGCCCATAGATAAAACAAATGCATAGTTCACAGCAGCAGAGCTGTGTAACTGTTCTTATCCTGTGAGCACAAATGGCAATTTACAGTTTAGCAGATACCTGAGAGCTAGCTGGGGTTTCTGTAAGAAAACAGCTACTAAATAGTTCTAATCTGCTATTTGTGTTTTCTGTGTGTGTCAGGTCTAGCTAGCAGTATTGTTTTCATTTTAAAATTTAATTTAATCAAACTACACACAACAATAAAAAGCACAGAAATTTTCCCAGATCATCAATGCTATAACTAATAAAGACTAGCAGTTTTTCTTACAGAAACCCCACTCACCTAGCTCTCGGGTATCTATTAAACTGTAACAGTAGCCATTTGGGCTCACTGGATAAGAACAGTTATACAGCTCTGCTGTTGTGAACTGTGCATGCTAAATCTATGGGCTTGGCTACATCACTGTCACATGAGACGGGATGCATTGTAGGAGCAAGAAAGGCAATACACATATTTGAGATGGAGATCCCCAGGGGTCGTAAAACTACCCCTCCTGCTTTTTTGGCACTACCCCAAGTGGTGATACCCTGAGATTACTCAATGGTGGTTCTGTGAAAGGCCCCTCTACTCTACCAGCCTTTAACTCTTTCTCAATTTTCTTAGCTACTGTTTATTCCTTCCCCTTTACAAATCCTAGATTTTTTGCTGTCATGCTTATCCACATTCCCTGATAACCTAAACTAAAACCCCATGCAAAACCTTCTTTTAGAATCATCCCTGTAACCTTGTCTGAATACCCCTCCATCCATTCCCCACCACCCTAGCCTTGCCTGGTGTCCTTGCCAATTGGAACCCCCATTCCTCCGCTGCTATTTCTCTTGTGCTAGTTCCCATTATAACCTGACCCATATGCTCCATGCCCATTAAAACCCATCTCTCTATTGCCTTGAAACATGCCCCCTCTCGCCCCCAAACACTCCCCCGAAGGGGCTGTCCATTGTAGCCTTGATTGCCTGCTGTATCCCCATTGCCCTACAGCATGACACTGTGTGAAATCCAGTGCACTTGGCACACACGTGCTGAAACTTACAAACCTCTCATGTGCATGGTGCCTTATTGTACCCCCAACACATCTTTACTATTTGACCCCCTCCCCGTGCTTGTACCCCTCCCAACTCCCTCCTACCTGCCCTGATAATACCCTTACCCGCAATTCTGAATGTGTTGAATCCCACCTCAAGTATCCTCTCGCTGCCATTCTTTGCCTAAAGGCTTCATCGTGTTTCAGCCAACCATAACCTAACGTTGCTTTGTAACTCTCTTTTGTTATGGCTGAATATGTTGGCAATGGGATGGCTAACTCTGTCTTCTTTTCCAACATGATGGCACTGAATATTGCAAAGCCACATATCAATATTCTTTCCCTTATAAGTAGTTTCTTCTACTGTCTTCCCCACTATGGCTAGTGCTACCGCCATTTTCATTTTCCCCGTTTCTTTCTGCTCATGTTTCTTCCCGTCTCCTTATCCATTAGCGAAAAAAAGTCAATATACTCCCCCTTCCATATTTTCTTTTTAATGTTCTGGGGTACGTGATCCCCCGAGGTCATGCCTGGTATACCATCGTTCCTATTTTGTTCCTGCTGTCGCTTTTCTTTCCCGCCACTTTGTCTGCTACCTCTTTCAATTCTTTAGACGTGGAAATATTGAAGTTGACAGCAGATAAGAACTGCAAGGCCCATCCAGTCTGCCCATTTTTTCTACCTTTAATTGCTTGTTCCATTTTCTCCAAACCCTTCTCCTCCATATCTCCTATAATACCTGTCAAATACTCTGTGAGATTCCCGCCCTCCACCAGGTCAACCTTATCCTTACCACGCCCTGCATCCAGATCCTCTGTCCTGGTTAACTGTTCCAGATCAGGAACTTCTTGCATCAGTCGTCTTCCAGCAGGACTCTCACCTAGCCCCGTTGGTGACTTCCTCTTCCCAGCCATCTCCTCTTCCTCTCTTCTCCTCACCACATCCCACAGCTCATTCACCTTCTCCATCAACCCCTTCACTGGCACCTTCCTCACCTTGGCTCTCTCCGCTTCCTCTTCTGCCTCCTTCCGCTTTGACATCTCCAACATCTCCTGTACTTTTGTCATCATCTCCGCTGCTTGCTCCATCATCTGGGCACTTGTAACCTCAGTTGTATTCATGCCCACCATCCTAAGACTTCCTGATACAGACATTTAAAGAAAACACAGATTGATCATTCACTATTCCCCCTTTACATCCCCCCTTCATTCACCAACTCCCCCTCTTAGGCATGCTTCGGAGCCTGCACACCTATCTCCTTTTACACCTTCGTTCTCTCCATGCCCTTTAAATCCCCTTCCCCATTTCCTTATCCATAGCACCCTTTACCTTTCACACTAACTCAAGAAAATAAAGCTCAATCCATTAACCATCCCTTTGGTGACCCGACCAATCTGTTGCACACCATCGCTCAACACTAGTTCTCACTCAATGCAGCAATCATGCCCCTTTAAATTGTTTAATTCCCACCCCCCCCCGTGGCCATTATCTTTATCCTGGTTGTTGCTGAAATGTTTCCTCTGCCTCTGTTTCTGCAGCCATTCTGCCCCAAAAAACTACATGTAACCCCTAGATGGCGCTATCCCAGGGGCTACTACCCCTGCCTGATTTGCCACTAACAGGTTGAGGGGCCTGGATCCAATGGCGGGTGCCTCCACCCAGAGGTCAGGGTTTGCAATAGTTAAACTTACTTGGTCACAGCCCTCTGGGACACTGCAACCCCCCTTTCTTCCCACTAGTGGCCCACACAATATATCAGAATTACCTTCACAGTATACACTTACCCCAGGACTAGTTCCGCACTGGGACCTCCTGTGAAATAAGATACAGTGCAACAATCACAGTACAGTACTTTAACATAGACAAATACCTCAGGCAGTATAACTCTGCTGAAACAAGCAGCTCTGATTTATTTAGGGGATATAACAAGGACAGGAAATCAGGTTAATTAGCTTATCACTTACTATCTACTCATGGCTCTGTGCACAGGCCTATCCCTACCAGTTACTGTCCTGGGTACCCAAGCCCTAGTGGCTAGTCCAAACCGTGGCAGCTGGTAGGGGCCCTTTCACACAGTGAAAAGAAAAATTAGTTTAAACAGTCAGCAGTACAGTGATTCCATTTGGATTTAATGTGGCAATTCAACAGGGAGCGCTGAATTAGTACTCACGACCTCCAAACAAGATAGGTCCTTCAAGCGTCAGCAGGGCTACTCTTAAGCTCCACGAGACTCTTCACACATTTATGGTAAAAAAGTACTATACCAGGCAGGCTGCTTCTCTATCCGACTGCAATTACTGCACAATACCAGGAGACACAGCAGATTCAGTTCTGACAGACCGAGTGCAATTCAACAATTTCTCCAGTCTTCTACAGGGTGAGCCTGGTTTCTACTCTTCAGAGATCCTTTGATTCTTTTCACAGGACAGTTCTAGTCCTAACAAGCAGTTACACAAGCTGCAGACCGGAACTCTGGGCCTTATACACATTTTTGACTGAAATGTGCACTAAAGGAGCACAGGGTTTCTTTCCCTTCACTCCAGAGCTAAAACTGAAACTCCAACAGACAAAACGGGCACTTCCTTGAGTTCCTCCCAGTTCTTGACTGGATTGGCTGTCACCACAATAGACTGCTGCTGTTGGTCCAAAAAGGCGCAAGTCTAAACTACATCTCCCAGAGTCACTGCCCATACAATCCTCTTGTGGCTGGCTCAGATTATGAGTCCAAGTTCTGATTCATCCAAGGCACCATTTTAGAGCTAGCTTACCCCACACTGATTGGTCCAGTTCAGCAGTTCAAAACCAGAATGGGGAACTAGGCAGACACAGTTCTGACTGCAAAGAAAGCAGGTTAGACAAACTGTAATTTCATTATTACTGTAAATGATTTCTGGCAAACAGTTACATCTTTCAGATAGGTTCCTTTGCACTCTAGTGACTGCAAAATGGAGTGAATTGGCAGCAGCTCGAGTGGTACTCAAGAGAAGCACACAGTCCCCCCATACAAACTAATTATGTCTGCAAGCAGACAGCTCTTAAAGAGGCAGTACCAGAGGCTCTAAAAACACTCACTGATAAATGGCTTAAATGCCAAACACCATTCAGGCTTGGAGCATTCAAGCAAGCTCCTGGAAGTCTTTTGGGAACCCCCATTTGCAGGGGGGTTACATACAAATATGGCCGCCTGCACTCCCTCTGCTTGTAATGGGTGCCCTGGACCCACATGTGCCAATATGGCATCCTGTTGCCATCCACGACGCGCACTTCCAACATCCAGGGCCTTCATCACCTGGCCCCTCCTTCCTCTCCTACTCCACAAAAACACCTCCAGTTACCCACTCTTCATTACCCCCTCCGCTGCCCTCCGCAGCACTTCCCTACTGCCGTGAAAGCTTTTTGCCATCCCTCCAGCACTGAAGGGCCACGCCACTGCCCCTCTCTCACATCTCTCACTCCCTCTGGGGACTACAACTCCCAGCATGCCACCAGGAAGGGGCCTTGCTCCAACTAACGTCTCCAGCCTACTAGCCCATCTCACACCGAGACATTTACCTGGCCCCATGGCAGTGCTTCTTGCACAAACCCGACCAACTGCACGGCATACCATCCTGCCACCTGCCCGTAGCTCCCTGGTGTTCACATACCTCTGAATTGTGCCAGCCAAGGATAACCTTCTCCCGACTCTACCTCTCAGGTAAAACGTATGTGTAATCTCTTTTCTTTCTTTTAGAAAACTTGCCCGGCTAGATCCTAAATTTTCTCTATATTTGATTGCCCCCGCCTGCGAATTACTGGAAAGTCTTCCAAGCCCCGGCCCTTACCAATTCATCCCCATAGGATGTAGGAAGCCTGAAACAGGCCCTCCGATCCCCACATGGCTCAAAGCGTGACCACCACTTAACATGACCCTGTCCGCTCAATCCCCCAAGCAGAATTACTCCCAAGCACTCAGGAACTTACTCCCACTTTCTGGAATTTCTACTAAAGAAACTGGATACTTCCCCACTGGTGGGGCGGATAGTAATGTTTTCCACATAGTGGCATGTCTCTAAGTTGGTGGAAAGCTGGAACCAGTTCTTAAATATACCCCAGCTACATGTACAGTCTATAAGGCTCCCCTGCACCCGACCCAGACAAGAGGACATCGGGGAGGAGGGCCTGCCTTTCAAACAGCAGGAGCAACAAACAGTTTGGACATCCTTTACCTGGTGGTCACAAGAGAGCGATAAGGATAAAAGCTGCCACTTTGTACCCCCTCCATCGATCCAGCTGCCACCCGAATGTCTGGGCCCCTTCTGGCAACCAGCATGACTCTTGCCAAGCTGAGGAGACGACTCTCTCCTCCCGACTCTCTTCAGAATTGCGGCCCTTCACTTTGGTCCTGCCCCACCATTGGATGGTGGGAAACTGCTCTTTCTGCCATACTGTGGGAAGGGGTGCTATCTATCCCCTCCTACCACAGGCCTTACTGCCTCGACGTGCTGGGCCACCCAACACGACACTTAACTGCCGAGCTTCTCCCTCTTGTGCACTCCTCCATGGCTCTCCTCTGATTGATTCTCAGCTGCCATTCCCCATGCACCTGATAGGTGCGATAATCCTAATGCGTGCGCGCACATGCCCAGCAGTCCTGCACACTCACTTGGTGCCTTAAAGGCACTCTTTAGTAACCCCCTTCAATGGCAGGGGGGTTGCACATTTTATCAGTAGATGCCACTTAATCAGGACAGCCCGGTAGCCAGGGTTTCGTCCCGATTACCAGAAGTGCCTGTTATAGCACTGTTTTTTGTTGACAGCATGCAAGCTACTGTGCTGTCCTGTTAGACTAACTACAGAACCCCCATCCCCCAATTTCTACAGCTAACCAAACTGATTAAGATGGCATTAACAACAGCAGAGTACAATACAGTAAAGGGTACAGCCAGGAATTTTAAACTTGTACTAAAGAGTTGACAGCACCACTTCCCCCTACCATTGCCCCCTCCACATAAACACAAACGTAAAAATGTGCTGTCTTGCCACACAAACAATAGCCCTCCCTTTCCATTTCTGTCAGATACCGAGAATCCCCTGCAGCTTACACCCAGAGCAGGACTGCAGTAATGGGAGATTCAATAACCATTCAGTGTGTGTTAAAAGTTTATAAAATCTCAGATCTTTTGTTTGCTGGTACTACTGTCCTCCCTGATCAAAGAACAGTCACAGAGGACTGTACCTAGCCCCTGGTGAAAAGCAGACCTGGAAAAAACATCTGAGCAGCGATTATGAAAGCTCTAGCATGCACTACAGGCTGTTGAATCTCCCACTGCTACCTACTACTCTGATGTCAGCTGCAGGGGATGTTGGGATTTGTAGTCATAGAAGATGTCAGCCTAGAAGTACACAAAAGTAGTCTGATACAATCCAGTATACTGCAGTAAGCAGTCAGTAAAACAAAACGTGTTTGTATACAAAATGTGCATTAGGACCAGACCCATACTTGGGTGTGGGGCCGTGTACAGACTGTTCTCTTTTAAAACAGCAGTATGTATCTGTCATTTTTTAGCAATAATTTCTGGTAAAATCAATATACCCCACCATAAAAGAAATTAAATATCTTGGTTCAATGCTGGGTTGGTTAGCATCAAAATCACATGGAACACCATCCTAATACAGACAAAGTATGACTGTACTATGGACATTCAGCAGGGGGACTTCAAGGGAAGAAACTGCAAGTGACAGCCATCTTTAATGACTTGAGTCATTAAATACATATATTGTTTTAAAATCAGTTTAAATATCTGAGAAAATTAACATGCTGGGGATGAATCAAAGGATGTCAGACATACATCTTTGCTAAAACAAAATCCCACAGAGATGAATTTGTTTTCCCAACTAATAAATACTGCTGCCTTAAGTACTCGGTACCGCGCAGAACTCTTAACCAAGTTAGCCAGGCAGCCAGGCCAGTGTGCTCACTAAGCAACGCATCAAATAAGAACAAGAGCAACAAAAAAGGCAAAAGGAAAACAAGCAGTCAAGCAAAAGCTGCAAACCAGTAGCACAACTGGGCAGACGTGATAGATTGTGGTTTTCATGCAGGTGGCAGGCAGTTTGGGACTATTTAGTAATGCATATGAGTTAGACAGCTGTTTACAATCTGGTGTTAGAGACACATTGTGTCACCTTGGTATTGTTACTGTTACAGATTGTGTTTCATGATTGGGGCTAGACGGAATGTCATCTGGAATTTCTTGCTGCAGTGTATTAGCTGCTGTATGCATATTTCATAAGTTCATTTTATTTCTGCCTTACACAAAGTACTGATCAGTGTCCCCATGCACAGTATTTCCAAGGTCAAGGTTCGAATACAAGCAGACTCTGCAGCAGTTTTAGACAAAGTTTCGGCCAAATATGATGCCTGTTATTTCTACATTCGCCCCCAAAAAAAGTGTCTTTAACTGAGCAAGTCCAGGAACAGAAAAGAATGTTCAGCGCTAATCACCTGGTATTATATTCTGACTAGTAAATGTCAAAATTAAAGGTTTTCATCTGTTTTGCCTCTCTGTTGTCATAACTCTGTGGACTGTACTCAATGCTTTTGCGCTGCTACAGAATGCCAGGATGAACAATTCTTCCCTCACACATTTTTCCATCATCAACATCCTACAAACTGTATTATAACAAGCTGCAGGTCTGTTTTGCAAAACTGAACTGATCACTGCAGTTGTCTGCTGTTTGCCTTACCCCCCAACAGAGATTTTCCAAGAAACATCTGCAGTAGTAACAACAAAAGATCAATACATGTGTCATCCTGGTTTAAGGTCTTGCATCTTCTGCTTTGTAACATAGCAATTGCTGTAGCTCTGTGCTCAGGATACAGACAGTTTTAAGATGCTGTGAGTTTCACCCTTCCCTTCCGGCATGCTTCCATTACTGCCTGGCAAAAATATGGGACTTCAGAGGAACTGACTTTAATAAGATGGCCAACAGAGTTAAGCTAGCCCTGGCAAAAAGAAACACAGGTGAGGGGGTACAGGCAAAGTGGGCAAGCATTAAGGATGCAATACTTGAAGCAACATCCCATTGTGTTAGACAGAAAAGGAAGTGCAAAAGAAGAAGGAAACCACTTTGGTTCTCAAATACAGTAGCAGAAAAGGTCAGAGCCAAAAGGCTGGCTTCAGGAAATATAGGGGAACACAGCAGGATGAAGATAGGGAGGCATACCAAACTGCCCTAAGGGAAGCAGGGAAGGCAGTAAGGCAGGCAAAGTCCCAAACTGAGGAAACACTAGCACGAACAGTAAAAGAAGGTGACAAGACTTTCTATAGATACATTAGTGAAAGGAGAAAGTCCAGAGGGGTATTGCTAAGCTTAATGGAGAAAAGGGAGCATGTGAGAGGAGGACCATGTAAAGCATCTATCCTAAATAGATACTTTTGCTCAGTATTACCGAAGAGAGGTAGGGCAGGGCCACAGCTCAGCACCATGGACACAGGGGAGGAGGTAAGCACTACTCCCTTCACAAAGAAAGGGTCCTACAAGAGCTTGCTAAGCTCCAGGATAAGGCAATGGGACCTGATGGCATACATACCAGGGTACTTAAGGAGCTAAAGGTGGAACTAGCAGAGCCATTATCAGAACTGTTTAGTGAGTCTCTGAGCACAGGAGAGGTCCCAGAAGACTGAAGAAGGGCTCATGTGATCCCGCTCCACAAGAGTGGTAGCAGGAAGGAGGCAGGAACTACAGACCAGTCAGTCTTACTCAGTAGTGGGCAAGATTATGGAGGCACCTTAAGGAAAAGGATAGTGCAACACCAGGAATCCATAGGGCACAGGATCCAAGACAGCATGGGTTTACAAAGGAAGGTCCTGTCAAACTAATCTCATAGATTTCTTTGACTGGGTAACCAGAGTGGTGGACCAAGGGGAGCAGTTGATGTCGCTACCTTGACTTCAGCAAAGCTTTTGACACTGTTCCACATAGAAGATTGATAAATAAGCTGGGTAGGCTCGGGTGGGTCAGAAGTTGGTCAACTGCGGGCAAACTGGTTGACGGGCAGAAAACAGATAGTGGTGGTAAATGGTATACAGTCAGAAGAGATGCAAGTCACAAGTGGGTACCTCAGGGATCAGTCCTGGGGCCAGTCCTTCAACATCTTCATTAGTGACCTTGCAGATGGACTAGAGGGTAAGGCTTGTCTGTTTGCAGATGACACCAAGATCTGCAACAGAGTAGATGATCCAGATGGGGTGGGCAGAATGAGAAGAGATCTGGATAAACTAGCAAAATGGTCAGAAGAGTGGCAACTGGGATTTAGTGCAAAGAAGTGCAAGATCATGCATATAGGGAAGAGAAACCCTGAAGCCACCTATAGGCTGGGAGGGGAGTTGCTAGCAGTCACAAAGGAAGAAAGAGACTTGGGCATCATCATCACTGATGACCTGAAATCATCCAAGCAGACCTCTAAAGCAGTAGCTAAGGCTAGGAGGGTGTTAGGGTGTATTAGTAGGGGTATCACAAGTCATAAGAGGGAGGTAATAATCCCTCTTTACAAGACACTGGTTAGGCCCCATCTGGAGTACTGCGTGCAGTATTGGAGGCCACACCTTCACAAGGACGTTAACCAAATTGAGACAGTTCAGAGAAGGGCAACCAAAGTGGTGCAGGGACTGCATCAGAAGACATATGAGGACAGATTAACAGAGCTCAATATGTATACCCTTGAGCAAAGGAGGGAGAGAGGTGATATGATCGAGGCATTCAAACACCTTAAGGGCATTAACAAGGTGAAAGAGTCTAACATGTTTAAATATAAGAAAAATAGCAGGACAAGAGGACACAGCATGAGATTAGAGGGGCTGATTAAGGGGAAATGAGGAATTTCTTTTCACAGAAAGAGTGGTGGATGCATGGAATGGCCTACCTCAAGAAGTGGTGGCTATGAATACAGTGCAGGGCTTCAAACAGGCATGGGATAGGCATAAGGGAGCAATACAAATGAGTATGAATAGATAGGCCACTGACAGAGCAAAGGCCGATGGCACATTTATAAGGTAGAAAAAGAAATGGGCAGACTGGATGGGCCTTGTGGTCCTTATCTGCCGTCAACTTCCATGTTTCTATGCCTGCTCAATAAGTACTTGAAGTTAAACTAAGAAGAACAAGCATTTGTCAGTGCTGAATGTTGCTTGCTTGCTTGTATGTGCTGTGTAGGTATTTGGAAGTCAGTGGAGTGCAAATATTGAAAATTCACAAACTTACGAGCGTGCGTAGGAACTGCGCAACGCACGCTCATAAAACAGTAATTTTTAAGAAGTTTGTCACCAAATTTTCAACATAGCCATTTTAAGACCTCTGCTCATGAACAGTGTCACTGTGATTTTCTTAATGTGTCCCATACAGTGATTTCGCACACCGACTGTGCCATTGTGTGCTACATGGGCAGAAACATGTTTTGGGTGAGATGTGAAAAATGACAGCTATACTGCTCATAAGGAGGTGGGGTAAAATGACAGTGTTGAAAATCTGGAGTGAAAATATTGAAAATTCGCGAACTTACCAGCGTGTGTAGGAACTGCGCAACGCACGCTTGTAAAACAGTCATTTTTAGGAATTTGTCCACCAAATTTTCAACTTAGGCTTTTTGAGAGCCCACCTTATGAACACTGGCAGTGTCATTTCGTTAATCAGTGTCGAAAGGTGATTTTGCGCGGTGACTGCGAAATCACCCTTCGGGCCCGATTAATGCCATGACAGTGAGAGCATTCATGAGAAGGGCTCCCAAAAACCCCATGTTGAAAATTTGGTGCAAAAATTCCAAAAAATGCATAAGATATGCAGCAAAGTTGAAAAAAACGTATTTATTACATTATACATCTTACCGGCATTTCCTCAGTTCGCGGTTAGCTTTGAAGAGTGCAGGCGTGTTCCCGGTCCACCGAAGATCATCACGCCAGAGTCTGGAGGTAAGTATGGGGTGAGGGGACATGGGGAGGCAGGGTGCACAGTGGTGGGCGTGGTGGGGGCAGAGACAGCGAGGGACCGCTTTTGTGTTTCATGGTTGTTGTTTTTAAAAGGACGACGACGCGCACGCTTGCCATCGCTGGGGTGGGCTCCCAGCGTGGCACAAGGATGGCTGTTTGGGGGGATGTGGAGCCGATGGGGGATTGGGCACCCCCATCAGTGATAGCATCTGTTGCCACGCTGGGGTGGGCTCCCAGAGCGGCACCCTGTACTCTCTGGGGGGGGAACAGTGGAGCCAATGGGGGATTGGGCACCGCCATAGGCTATACGATGTGTAGCCACGCTGGGGTGGGCACCCAGCGTGGCATGTGGAACTCTGTTTGGGGGAGGAGCGCAGCACAGCCGACAGGGGATTGGGCACCCCCGTCGGCTATACAGTGTGTGCGTGGGGGGGCGAGCACGCAGTATGCATGCGTGTGTGTGTGTGTGTGGGGGCGTGCATGGTAAGTGATATCTTATCGCTGCTCACTGAAGCGTAGCCCCCTTCAACTGTACTCCACTGCATTTTCGATTGCTGTCATAGACAGCTCCAGCAGCCATTGGAGAACTGAGGCCGCGCCTGCAAACACACTGACTGAATTGGAAAAGGGCTGCCACACCTCTGAAAACTTGAATGATGGCACTATGTTTCTTGCACATGCGTGCAAGCAACATAAAAATGCAAATAACTAACCTTGGCTGAATAATCTAAACTGCACCTCTTTGGATTTATATCACTCAGACTTTGACACTTTTCACACTGGTCTACAGGAAGTTGTCGCCGCATCTGTTCTGATTCAAGCAGAGGGGGCAGATCGCAGTTAACGTCTAAATAACGTGTCGCTTGTCTTCTGATCATAATCTCAATGTCAATATGCTAAAACAAGGCAGACTCATTTAAGAGACACAAACAAAGCACTCCTTTATCCAAACTTTGACAACATCCATAGGGGGCATTATTGTGGAATACTGAAGGGTTCCCCCCCCCCCAGACTGAATGATGGAGCCACACTCTGAACGCAGTTGCCCTGGCACACGTCAACTTCTGGGTCACAAAACAGAGACTGCAAACTAGTTATACTATGGAAAGGGTTAATGAGGGATCCTGGATTCTGTGTTCATTTAGTCTTTCTGTATAAACAGACCTGAAACCTAAACAAAAATCTTAATACCCTTATAATCATTAGCACATGTGCAGGACCTCCAGTAGATTAGAATGTGGCTTTAAACTTAGTAGTACATACAGAGCCGTAGTATGTACCAAACTGGAGTACCTATGGAGAGCTGACAGTGAACATAGCTCAGATGTTTGCATCGTAAAATGATATGAGTTTCACAATAATCCAGGCAGAGAAAATCAGCAAGCCTGGGGGAGGGGGGCTCGGAGGCGGGTACCAGCCGCACTGGGGGGTGGTGCCTTTGAACCACACATCTTCTACATACCTGGTATATCAAAGACCTAAAATTTTATAATACGACCCCAAAAAGTATGATGATCCCATAAAGCCTCCAGATGCATCTCTCCTCCTTTTGGATACTGTTATCCGGCATTATTGTTCTAATGTAATGAGCATTTGTTTGTTCTTGTATTCTGCAGAGCAGCTTATTGCAGCTGTATGCCTAAATTCTGTTATTGCACAACCAGCTGGAAATGATGTAATCATACTGAGACATACATCAGTTGAACTAATTACATTCAAACAAACACAGGAGATTTAGGAATCTCAGTATCTTAGATTGTTCTAGCTAGCAAAAGAGATTTAGAACTTGAGAGAAACCTTTTTTTTTTTTTTAAATCAGGAGTAGCACACTAAGCTGAAAGCTTTTTTACAGGTGCAATCTGGGAGCACAGGGACGTTAAGTGAGTTGCTCAGGGTCACATAGTATGCAAGTAGAAGCAGTGGGATTCAAACCCAGGTCTGATTTGTTAGATGTCACCAGATTTGCAGTTCAGAGCCTTAAACCGCTGCACTATACTGCCTCCCTTAAAATGTTACTGGTAGAAGCCTTGAACCACTAAACGCCCAACTCATCTTGTAAGTCAAGAGCCATCAGCTGGCACCTAGGAGATCTCTCTGATGTACACAGCCTGGTAGCTTTTAAACTGCTGCCTGTTAGTTTTTGAACGTGAATAGTACAGTTCATGACAAATTGTCCTTATATGAAATTGTACTATAAACCCCAAATTACACAGTTCTGACTGTTTTACCTATTATTAACCACCTTTCGACTGTAAAAAGTTAAATAAAAAATACATTTTTAGATTGTTGGTTGGATACCTACTTAGTTTATTAGTTAGTATGTTAATTAATTGCTGGTTAGTCAGCTGAACTACATGTTATTTCTGTTCAGTTAGGTACTTAATTAAATAATATCACTAGGACTCAGTTTTAATAGTCTCTTTTTACCTGTTATAGTATTGCTTCTATTAATATTTGTGAAGACTTTAATTCATTGTAAGACAAACTGTACATTTAATTTACCCTTCCTGTAATATTTGGAATATTCCCAAATTTAGCACTAGACATAGCTGTACTTCTAATTGATCCTTAGTAGACTCTCACGATGAGTTATCCATCAGTGCATAAAATAGCATCCTGGAATGTGAACAGGGTTAACTCACCTAGTAGGAGAAAAAAACAATACTAAGTTACCTTAACAAATATAAGATGGACATAACCTTGCTACAGAAAATTAATTTAGTCCCAACTGAAGCTGACAGATTGTGTTGTGAATGGGTAGTGACTGTTGACCACTGCAGTTACAATTCAAAAAAGAGAGATGGAGCCATTCTCATGAGTAAAGGGGTTAACTTCTTCAAATGTAACCACATAGAGGATAGCAAAGGGGGATTTCAAATTCTGGCAAGGTCATTAAATAGGAATAAAGTTGCAATATGTAATACATATATGCACCTAATACCAGGCAAGTGGGATTCTGTGATTTGCAATTGCAATACGCGTGAGCGCTTTCATGGATTGTGAATCTATAATGGGAGGAGAATTTAATGAGATCATATCTAGAATGTGTAGTACGGTATGGGCTGCACGCCCATTGGCTCACATTGTGGACCAATGGGCATATAGCTCTACCGACGGTAGCCAGTCGGGCGGGCGGCATGGTGATGCTGCTGCCGCCGCTGACTGGGGGGATGCTGGGATCAGTGGGCGGGAGGGGAGGGGGGTCCACTGGACCACCAGGAATGATGGGTTTCTTTTAATTCTACTTCAGCCCGCAATTGGGCAAACAGGTCCACTGGACCACCAGGGATAATAGGAATTATCTTTTATTCACTGAAGCCAGCGATCGGGCGGGCAGCGGTCCACTGGACCACCAGGGATAATAGGAATTTTCTTTTATTCACTGAAGCCCGCGATCGGGCGGGCAGCAGTCCACTGGACCACCAGGGATATTGGAATTATTCATTCTTTACTTAGCCCGCGACCGGGCGGGCAGCGGTCCACTGGACCACCAGGGATATTGACATTATCTGTTCTTTACTTAGCCCACGATCGGGCGGGGCAGCAGTCCACTGGACCACCAGGGATGATAGATTTCTTTTAATTCTACTTCAGCCTGGGATCGGGCAGACAGGTCCACTGGACCACCAGGGATGATAGGATTTATATTTTATTTACTTAGCCGGCGATCAGGTGGGCAGCGGTCCACTGGACCACCAGGGATTTAGGATTATTCTATTTTTTACTGCAGCCCGCGATCGGGCTGTGGGGCACATTGCCGCGCTGCAGAGGGCGTTGGTCCCCGACGGCTGCTGCCTGGCAGGGCGCCAGGCGCAAGTCGTCAGGGATCAGCGCACCTGCATGCACCTTGCATACATTATGGCCCCATTTGCATGTCAGCTTTTGAATATCATGGTTGCTGCGCCTTGCGCAATGGAACTTGCGCTAGCGCATCCCCATGCTCCACTCTGGCCACTGCGCCATGTGCACTGCGGGTGGCCAGGGTGCGATATTCAACGATGCTGAGACATGGCGCAGCTCCGTTGAATATCGCCCGGGTCAACGCCCCTGAGCAGCCAAGTTGCACTGCACCCAGGCTTGCACCACAGCCTAGCACAGTTTGAATATCTGGGCCAGTGTGTATAGTGTATGTTGTTTTCTTCCATCACAGGGCCCCAACCAGCTGCAACGTTCCTGACTAGCCCACCATTTTCCATCTGGGTACCCAGGGTATGTGACTGTTTATGGACCCTGAAGTGCATGCATAACTGTTTGATTGATAGAGCCTTTAAGTAAATTAACCTGATTACACCCTTCCGTGTTCAAGCCCCTTAAATAAATCAGCTCTAACTGTTTTTTGCATTTACCCTGACTGTGGTTCCAGTTTGTGCAAGAGTACTGTACTGCTGTTATTTGCTGTGTATAACCTTGTTTTACAGGGGGTCCCCAGGGTCGAGCCAGAGGAAAGCCCTGGTGGTAATTGCAAACAGTGTGGGTACTTCTGTGGTGTATCAGGGGTATTGTGAATGTGATTATTGTGTATTGTTCCGGCCACTAGTAAGGAAAGAGGGGGGTTACAGTGTATCGGAGGGCTGTGCCCAGGTTAGCTTGACCACTACCAACCCTGACCTCTGGGTGGAGGCACCCATTTCAGAACTTAGGCCCCTTAACCTGCTCCTAGCCAAGCAGGCAGGAGTAGTAGCCCTTGGGATAGCGCCACCTAGGGGTTACACTTAGATACCCCCCCAGATATCCAATAATGTCTCCTCTCTTCCTATTTTTATATCAGCAGAGCTAGATATGCAAGGGAGGAAAAACAGACAGCAAGGGAGGGCTGAGAGACAGTGAGATGCAAAGAATTGTGAGAATGTTCGGGGTGATCAAGTCCGAAGTATCACAGGAAAATTTGGTTGTGCAACCAGACAGAGAAGAGACAGAAAAGGAAAGATCTTTGCATTTTAACACTTTCTCTAACAACTGGGACAGGGCCTTATTCCACCCTTTCACACTCCTATCTACATCCGGCAGATTGAGACTTTTCTCCCTTCTAGCTGTTAATACCTAATGAAAACCTTATGTTATCCACACTGTAACATATTTTTTAAACATTTGATTTTTAAAGAGCTCGTGGGCTCTGATTTTTGTTCATAATGTATATGTGACTGTTGCATGCTTTTATTCTGCTTGTTAATTTGAAAATCAGTTCTTTGGTTTTACACTGGTCGGCGGTTGCATCAGCAGCATTCTTTGTTGTAGAGTGGACAGAGGTTGGAGGTCTCCGCCCCCGGCGGAAGTAATATAGTGGGAGGGATGCATGGCCATTAGAAGCCTGTTGTCATGCTGTGAACACCACACCATCTGACTTTCCTAGTCAGTGTTTTTTTAATCGGGCTGCAGCAGGTTGGACACTAAATAAACTGATTTATTGTGGAATCAGATGTTGTGCATTGATTTTCGATCAAAAAACGTCTGTTTACCTTTACAATGTACTTCCAAATAAGTTCTACACCTCCGATGTTGTATACCTCCAGTGCTGAATTCTAGTTGTAACGAGACTTGGTATCTCACTGGGAACCATTTGCATTTTCAAGAGGAATGTGTTTGAGGAAGATGGAAGGCAAGCATACGGCATGTATTAGTAGTCTAAAAATATTTTAATTGGAGCGCTATAAAAATGTCATTGGTACCAAGGTATCTTATGTTGAAGTTTTGTTTATTGCCAAATAATCAGGGCTTACATGTTTGTGCCTTTGCTTGCACAGAACTATAAAATGTGACTAAATTGTAAAGAAGGGTGTTGTTTTAAGTTTGGTGTGTTCACCGTTACCTGCATTGCAGATATAAAGCAGACGCACTAGTACAGCGTGCCCCACGGACTTAGTCTCTGCCTTCTTTGCAGCCAGTTTTCACAAGGCTCGCTATCCGAGACTACCTGTCCTGGGCCTACAGATACCCTAGTGGTGGTAGTGAGTCATTGCACTGCTACATATTAGTTTAACTCCAGAGTCCTGTCAACAAGAACTTAATCTTGTGTCTTGGTGAGTGAGTGTTTCCTGGGCAGAGGAAGACCCAGGCATTTGCAACTTTTATGGGGAGACCATGGAGTTAACTGGTCGGATATTTGGAGGGACATGCATATGTATATCACACAAGACAGGTTAAGGGTCACTCAATTTCAAGTACTAAATAATATGTACTATGCTCCATGTAAGCTAGATAAAATGGGACGGGTGCAATCATCTATATGTGTCAGATGTGGTCAAAAAGAGGGGATGATGTTACATATTTTCTGGTCCTGTGAAAAAGTCTCCCCACTATGGATAAAAATTAAATCCCAAATGAACTCTTTACTAGGATTAGAGCTATGCTTTACTCCGAAGGTCTGCATACTGGGGGACTTATCTTCAATTACGGTTAAAGAAAGGAAATACCATATCTCCCTTATTTCAATGGCGGTTAAAAAATTAGTTCTTAAACACTGGTTGGATCAAACCATTATATCTTATACAGAATGGGTACATGAGATGTTCTTTTATCTTAGGACGGAAAAAATGATAGCGAGTTTACGTAATAACCGAGTTGCTTTTGATAAGAAGTGGGGTAAATTATATGCTCTCTATTTGAATTAGGCCACCCCACTTTCTCGAGCTCGCCAGTCTCTCCAGTCCAGTCTAAGGGGTAGCTCTCTGCATGATACAAACAAACTGAGGTGTTTTGTTTTGAGATGTAATTGATCGCCCAACAGGGGTGAGGGAGGGGGGGAGGGGTGGGGGAGTAGTGATATTGTATGCATGACAATACCCTTGTACTATTTTACCAAGTGATATTGTTTAAAATTGTAAAATTTTCTGAACAAAAAAAAAAAACTTTTCTGGGGAGGGGGTTGGGAGGTGTTGTTACATGAAGTGCAATTCTTTCCTCATTGTTAGAGACGTAATATGCTCCTGTACATGCCTGTGGACCAGGATATCACAGGATATGCTAACATTTCACTTTTAGTGTCTGTCAGTACTAACCCACTCCACCCAGCCTTTCAGTCCTGCACTACTGTAATCTTGGATGTACTGGTAGACTTGAAACAAATTGTGGCATGTACGCTAGGCAAGTTTAAAAAAAAAAAAAGTAAAAATTATTTGTAACCCAAATGGAAAAATATGCTTTGTAAAAAAACTAACCTGGTTTATAGTGGGAAAGCAATGTACCAACCGAGACTACTGATAGCATAGGGCTACTGTGTTGCACCATAAACAACACACTACAGCCAGCATTTAGATAACATCATTGCAGGGATGAAACGGCAAAAGCACTCTAAACAATAAAAAAAAGGGTTTATCAGTTTGTGATTCAAGGTTATCAGTGCAAAACAAAATGCAGCTTTTCTAATGTTCTCAATTAAACAAACCTTGCCGGCCCAGTGGCAGAGGGTTGAGATGCTGGACGCCACACTTTGCGCCACACTGGTGACCTGGGCTCAGGAATGGACTCGGGTCACCGGGGATCGGCAGGGAAAGGGGAAGATTGAGCATCCAGAGTACTGCTCTCCTCTCCTGGGAAGAGTTAGGGGTTTAGCATGATGCACTGGTGATCCCCAGTGGAGACTGGAGGAAGCAGTGATCAGCATGCCAGTACTTGGCAGGGGGGATCAGGGAGTGGTGGACGACCTGCGAGCACGCACGGGAGCATGTGCGCTGTGCGCTGGACGTCATTGCATGTCTACCCTCTGGGGAACTACAGCACACAATCTCCCTCCCTGCAGCAACATGAAACCGCTGACAGATGACCTGGTCCAGGTGCCGAACGAAGCCCGATGACTGGGGCGAGGGCTCCAGGGTGATGCGGTCTCCTCTCCCGGTTCCCCCTCACTGGGGGCAAGCTACGGTCCTCCTCACTTCAGCGGTCACGGCAGAGGCTGGCACCAAGGGACCAGTTGAGCGACTGCGTAACTGGCTGAAGGGGAAAGTACCCCAGCTGTACAGAATGCATAAATAGAGTCCACAAAAAAAATTAAAAATTAAACCTTGTCAGAATTAGAGGTGGATGTACCGGTTTGGGAGAAACCTGAACACCCCCCCCTCCCAAGCAGCAGTATCTCATGCAGTCGAGTCACTTCTGCACCTTTTTTCCAAATGAGATTGGTTGGGATAAGCAGCTATATTAGATTTTTCTTACCGCAGTCAATAGGAGCTTCCTGCAAGTGTGGCAGACGTTTTCTTCACCAGCTCCGTTTTCTGCTGTGATCATTCAGAGCACATCACTACAGTGATGATGTGGTGCTGTAGTGCGTGCCCCTCTGTACAACGAGCCTGGTGTGAGCGGTTGGGAAGGATGGGAGCAGAAACTGAGTCTTTCTATAAAGTGGCTTCCCATTGGTTAGGATTTTAATGTAGACCACCTTCACTGGAAAGCTGTTCCAAAAATCCACCACTCTTTCTATGAAGAAGTACTTCATCGCATCTCTTTGGAATCTACCCCGCCCCCAGCTTCATAACATATCCCCTTGTTTTTTAGCACCTTTTCCTCTGAAAAATATTCCTCTCCTGTGTCTTGTTTTCCCCCATGAGGTATTTAGAAGTCTCTATCGTATCTTCCCTCTCCCTCCTCTGTTCTGGGGTGTACATACTGAGGTCCTTTAGTCTCCTCATAGGGCTTTTGAAGTAGATCCTGCACCATTTTACTTGCCCTCCTCTGGACCGCCTCCACTCTGACTCTGTCCTTCCAGAGATGTGGTCTCCAGAACTGGATAGAATACTCTAGGTGGGGTCTTACCAGCGATCTATACAGAGGTAACACCACCTCCCTCTTTCTGCTGGTTGTACCCCCTCCTTATGCACCCCAGCATCCCACTTGCCCTCCTACTGCCTTGTTGCACTGCCTGGCCACCATTAGATCATCTGATATGATTACCTCCAGGTCTCTTTCCTGTTTGGTGGCCATAAATACCACTCCACCCATTTTTTACTCCACCCCTGGGTTTCTGTGCCCTAAGTTCATTATTTTGCACTTTTTTGCATTGAAACCCAGCTGCCATACCCTTGACTGCTCCTCAAGTTTTCTCAGGTCGCTGCTTATCCTTTCCACACACCCACCTTGAGTGGCCACCCTGTTGCAGAGTTTGGTGTCTTCTGCAAAGAGGCAGACCTTTTCTTCTAGTCCTCTGCATTGTTACTTATAAAGACATTAAAGAGGGCCAGTCCCAGCACTGATCCCTGAGGCACCCCCCGCTGGTCACCTTCCCTTCCTCTGAGTGAACTCTGTTTTCCACCACCTTCTGCTGCTTATCCCTCAACTAATTTCTTACCCAGTTTACCACCTTTGGACCCACTCCTAAGCTACCCAGCTTGCTTACTAGTCTCCTATGTGGAATGGTGTCGAAAGCCTTACTGAAATCTAGGTAGGGTACGTCCACCACTCCATCCTGAGCTAATTCCTTGGTCACCTAGTCAAATAACTCTATCAGATTCGTTTGACTTGACCTCTCCCCTTGTAAAACTGTGCTGCCTTGGGTCTTGTAGCCCACTGGATTCAAGATATTCCACAAGCATTTCCTTCAGCAGTGATTCCATTCACTTTCCCATCACTGATTTCAGGCTGACTGACCTATAATTGCTATGCCAGCCTCTTCCCTGCTACCACTTTTGTGTAGTGGGGCTACAGTCAGCTGCCCTCCTCCAGTCCTCTGGAACTACTCCTGTTTCCAGTGAGCTGTTAAATAGAACTGTTAGAGGTATAGCTGGTACTTCCCTGCGCTCCCTCAATACCCTTCCATGCTCCCCATCTGGCCCCATTGCTTTGTCCACCTTTAGGTTAGCAAGTCACTTCAGGACTCTCTCCTCCAAAAATGGACTTGTATCCTCCTCCCTCCCTCCAAATCTTTTGTTTCTTTTTTGTGGCCCCTCCTCTTCTCCTTCCTCTGTGAACACCGAACAAAAGTATTTGTTCGGGATGTTTGCCTTTTCCTGGTTCCCCTCTGCACAGTCCCCCTCTTCCCTTTTTAACCTTACAATCCAACTCCTGGTCTTCCTCTTTTCACTTCTGTATATAATAACAAGCATTTGTCAATGCCGAATGTTTGCTTGCTAGCATTGGCAGTGGTAGTGTAGGAATTACAGAGCTGCATAATAGGAATGGCAGTGAAGTATTGAACTGAAGCCAATGCCACCACCACCCTGCAGATACTGACAGGCATTGGGGTGTGCCTTTGGATCGTCAGGCATAACGGCTATGGCATTACACCACACCCTACCCTGCAGACACCGACAGGTGTCACGGTGTGCCTTGGGGTCTTTGACCCTTATGTTGACCCCATTCTATTAGGAAATACGGTGAGATGGGTGCGATATAGGAGAATGGGGTGAACTTTGAGGCCGAAGAGTCCAAGGCACAACTCAATGCCTCTCACTGGCTGCAGGGTGTGGGTGGGGGTGGAATGGTATGAGCATTACAGGCGACAATCCCAAGTCACACCCCTGAGGCCTGTCAGTCTCTACAGGAAATGCCTCAGACGTTCATTGGTATTTTCGCTCCAAATTTTCAGCATTGCTTTTTGTGACCCCCACCTTATGAACAGTGGCAATATCAGTCTGTTAGCTGAAAGCTGATTTTGCACAGTGACTATGCCATTTAGCCACAGTTGTGAAAACACATTTCTAACAGGATGTGAAAAATGACAGCTGTACTGTTCATGGGGAGGTGTAAAAAAATGGCAATATTGAAAATCTGGAGTGAAAATATCAGAAAAACTGGTGAAGTCATGAGTGAGCATAGAAACTGCACAACGCACACCTATAATGTAATTAGTTTGGGGAATTTTTACAGCAGATTGTTAACACAGGCATTTTGGGCCTCCACTCATGAACAGTGTCATGGTGATTTTCTTAATCTGTCCCAAACAGTGATTTCCCACAGTGACCATGCATTTCTTCGCTGGAAGTGTGAAAACACATTTTGGCCATGGTGTGAAAAATGACAGCTGTAATTGTTCATAAGGAATGTGGAAAATGCCATTGGTGGAAATCTGACTGAAAATATTACAAATTCATGAACTTATGAGGGTGCGTGGAAACTGCGCAATGCTCACTCGTAATAGTCATTTTATGAACTTTTATCACCAAATTTTTAACATAGCCATTTTAAGACCTCTACTCATGAACAGTGTCACTGTGATTTTCTTAATCTGTCCCAAACATTGATTTCGCACACCAACTGTGCCATTGTGCGCTACATGTGCGGAAACACATTTTGGGCTAGATATGAAAAATGACAACTAAAATTGTCTCTGTTCATTTGTGTGCTGTGGAGGAGCTGCCAACCATTGAATTGTGTAGAGCAGACACTTGGTAAAAAGGTATGAGGGAATTATTGTGAAACTATTTACAGGATATTTAAAAAAAAATTCCCGTTTTAAAACAGCAATTAAAAGCAGGCGAATTCAGGTAGCTGCTGTACTGTTGCTGTCTTTTGACATGACAACAATGCCTTCACATGTGCACGCTGATTTCATTTATATATCCTGCATTATCCTAAGTTATTTAATTACTGTTTTTTTCAAGTTCAGTGGCATAGTTGAAACCATTGTCACACAAGCTAGAACACCCCTTGTAAGTTTACTCATGTAAGCTTCAGAAGAAGACCTTGTTGGGCCAAACACTTAGACACTTTGTTCTTTTTGTAACATCCATGTATGCTGGTTCAGTAAAGGCAACAAACCATTTGCTTCAGTATAATTTTTGAATGCACTGCATTAAAATAAGAATTATATTGAAGACCCTGGCAGACTACATACAGCAGGGCTCCCAGATCTATAGGGAGTCATTTACAGGAAATTGTTCCCATTGACTTGCATTGGTTACAGGGGCATCAGACATAAGCCCTTTTACTCAGGATTTCATGACAAGTTGAATTCTTTGGGAACAATTGTAGTGACTGAAGTGAATATAGGTTCACTAGGAGAGAGTGAGTGTGGCGTGTGTGTGTCTGTGGGAGAAAGAGAGGGGAGAGAGAGAGAGAGAGAGAGAAAAGAAAGAGAAAGAGAAGGGGAAAAAGGGGGTGAGAGAGGGAGAGAGACAACATCTCTTTAAAGCTATGTATCTCCCCCACCCACATTATGGTGATGTGGGGTGGGTTAGGGTGTATTGTTTGTATGAAGAGGAGGAGAGAAATTACATTTTTATCTCTTTTTCAGATTCCTTAGACACTTGTGGTACATCAAGTTGTTACATTCTCAGTGTATATTGACATCAGTACATATCAGGCTATGTGGTCTTAATTCTTTGAGGTTCCTCGACTAGAGCTTTTTGTTTGACTCAAATATTATCAATTTATATTTAAATTATCATTTATATAATCCTGAGGTTTTTGAAATTTCTTGGGCCTTATATCTAGCTGGAGAGTACAGCTGGGTGACAGGTCCAGCTAGGTTTTACACATCACACAGTGTGCACGTATGTCTTTAAGACAACTTTACTGGTAAATTCTTGTCTATAATGCAGACATTGAAACTTCATGAGCCCTATAACAATCTTTAGTTTGTCTTTAATCTGGGTTGGGGTTGCCTTTCAGTAATCACATCCTTATACTAACTGTGACACTCACAGCTTGATTTAGGCGTTATCTGCTTCAGCAGTGTTATCTTATGTCAATTAAATTTATATGCAGTAGGATTCTTTGTATGTGTGTTCCACCAAGCAAGTTTAACCCAAGGTTGCTTCTGGCTGAAGGCAGTATAGTACTGTTAAACTTCTCTGACATCATCTTCTGTTTTTTTTCTTTTTAAATTAGTATTTTAAACCAATGGGGATTTTTGTCAGTTTTTCTCTGCATTATCTAGCTGTTGTAAGTATTGTATTTTCTAAACAACTGCCATGAGCTTCTGAAGAAGGACTGGTTGGTCCAAAAGCTAGAGCACTTTGTTCTTGTTGTTACATCTATGTTGGTCCATTAAAAGGTAAATAATCATTTGCTTCAGGGGCATCAGAGCAATTCTGCTTCGTGTGAAATAATGAAATGTACGGAGGGGAGGAAAATTTGCACTAGAGTTACAGGAAAATGCAAAATCAATGTGATAGCACTGCTACTGTGTCCTCTAAAGTACATCATTTGTTTTTTGGTTTTACTTTCACTTGCGTGCATGTGCAAGGAACGTCTTGGAAGAATGGGACGCTTTGGAGGCGTGCCTGCCCTGTGCAATCCTCTGCTCTATTGAGCAGGCGTGGTGGTCCTGCACCAATCGCTGCGGTGTTGTGTATGACAGCGGTGGTTTTCTCTTCAAAGAAAACCACTGCTGTGTGCTTGCAGCACATCACCCCCCCCAAATCTTTGCTGCCATGCTGGGAGCCCACCCCAGCGTGGCAAACACCCTGCGCCGTCTGCTGACGGGGGTGCACAATCCCCCATCGGCTCCACTTCCCCCCAAACAGCTTTCTCTGCTGCCACGCTGGGAGCCCACCCCAGCGTGGCAAACGTCCTGCATCATCTGCCGACAGGGGTGCCCAATCCCCCATCGGCTCTACGGCCCCCCCAGCCATCCTTCTGCCATGCTGGGAGCCCACCCCAGTGTGGCAAACGTCCTGAGTCATCAATTATAGAAAAAAGAAAACCTGTAAATTAAAAACGGTCCCACGCAGTCTCCCCGCCCTCCTTCCACAACCCGCACCCACCCACTGCGCACCCTGCCTCCCCACAACCCCCCTCACCCCATACTTATCTCCAGAGCTCGGCGAGATGATCATCGCTGGACCAGGAACACGTCTGCACTCTTCAAAGCCGACCGCGAACTGAGGAAATGCCGGTAAGCTGTATAATGGGCTAGATGGGTTTTTTCAACTTTGTTGAATATCTTAGGCATTTTTGGGAATTTTTGCACCAAATTTTCAACATGGGGTTTTTGGGACCCCTTCTCATGAATTCTGTCACTGTCATGGCGTTATTCGGGCCCGAAGGGTGATTTCGCAGTCACTGCATGAAATCACCTTTTGGGCCTGATTAATGAAACAACATTGCCAGCGTTCATAAGGTGGGCTCTCAACCGACCGTTTTACGAGCGTGCATTGCGCAGTTCCTATGCAGGCTCGTAAGTTCATGAATTTTCAATATTTTCACTCCAGATTTTCAACATTGCCATTTTACCACACCTCCTTATGAGCAGTACAGCTGTCATTTTTCACATCCTGCCCAAAACGTGTTTCTGCCCATGTAGCGCGCAGTGGTGGAGTTGGTGTGCGAACTCAATGTATGGCACACATTAAGAAAATCAGTGACACTGTTCATTAGCAGAGGTCTTAAAATGGCTATGTTGAAAATTTGGTGAAAAAATTCCTAAAAATTACTGTTTTACGAGCATGCGTTGCGCAGTTCCTACGCACGCACGTAGGTTTGCGAATTTTCAATATTTCCTCTCCAGATTTTCAACATTGCCATTTTACCACACCTCCTTATGAGCAGTACAGCTGTCATTTTTCACATCCTGCCCAAAATGTGTTTCTGCCCATGTAGCGCACAATGGTGCAGTCGGTGTGCGAACTCAATGTATAGCACACATTAAGAAAATCAGTGACACTGTTCAGTGGTAGAGGTCTTAAAATGGCTATGTTGAAAATTTGGTGAAAAAATTCCTAAAAATTACTGTTTTACGAGCTTGCGTTGCGCAGTTCCTACGCACGCACGTAGGTTTGCGAATTTTCAATATTTTCACTCCAGATTTTCAACATTGCCATTTTACCACACCTCCTTATGAGCAGTACAGCTGTCATTTTTCACATCCTGCCCAAAATGTGTTTCCGCCCATGTAGCGCACAATGGTGCAGTCCGTGTGCGAACTCAATGTATGGGACACATTAAGAAAATCACAGTGACACTGTTCATGAGCAGAGGTCTTAAAATAGCTATGTTGAAAATCTGGTGAAAAAATTCCTAAAAATGACTGTTTTACGAGTGTGCATTGCGCAGTTCCTACGCACACTCGTAAGTTCGCGAATTTTCAATATTTGCACTACAATGACTTCCAAATACCTAAACAGCACATAGAAGCAAGCAACATTTGGCATTGACAAATGCTTGTACTTCTTTGTCACTGATTTTTTTAAGCCATGTCAAGTGCCAAATACCACTGCAAATACCTGCAAGTGAACGTTCGGCATTGACAAATGCTTGCTTTCATAGTGTAATAGACCAACAACATGCCTTTCCCTGATTTGAAAGGAAGTGTGAATTATTAAGTGTCTGAATGTGCTAGTGTGAACTAGCCTTCATGCTTTGCCCAAGAGAAGTGGAGGTGGAGGGTTGAAACAAAGAGAGTGGATGAGGCAATGTGCAGTGTATCTGGCACAACTTCTGAAATCCATGCAACTCTTCTCAATTCAGTAAGCACCAGTGGCTTTGTTTGAGAGGTGTGAGGGGGATGAGTGTGGGAATGCAGACACATGGCTGACATACAGCATCTTGTTTCTGCAGTCACATAAAAATGCCAGCTCATGGCAATTCAGAGAAAAAAAATATTTTGAAGCTGCATTACTAGACTGTGTGCAGTTTAGTGAATTACCACACATGGGTGTGTATATGACAACACTAAAAGGCGCATTAAAGTGCTTCAGTCATGAAAACCTCCCCCACTGGCTGCTGCTGAAATGCATAGCAGTATGTTCTCCTTTGTGCATTCTGGCTGTTCTTGCTTCAGCTGCAGGTAGTACAGTAGCCAAGTTCGCTTTGCATAGGTTTTAGCAGCGGGAGTCTCATCTGACAGAGTCTAGTAAGAGAAATCGCTTGGAATTACACATACAACGATGTCTGAGTTTTCACATCAAATGCTGAGGTATTTTTCTTCTGGAGGATTAGAACCCATGGAGTCCAAGAAGGTGTGCTTTGGAGAGCTGGCGTGTGTAAGGACTGTCAGGCACCCACACATTTTGGTGGTCCTGCTGTGGCAGGGAACAGTTTATTAAAGTAATGATGTGTGGCTTATGGGTGTAGACAGGCATACTCCAAGCACTCCATGGTGTGCAATTTTATTTAAGAGAGGTAGCAAATAGGCTCTGAACTGCTTTCTTTTTCCATGAAAACTAGCAAAGAAAATATTGAACCTTTCTGTAATTTTATTCATAGGAGTTGACACTAGAAGAACTGGTCACTAATACTCTCTTTGCATCCCAAGGACAATACAACTATCAGGATGGTATGTGGGTGTTTTAGGGAACAATGCAATGCATTTGTATATACCCATGCATGGCAAAAACCACTGTCATGAGATGCAAGAGTTGTATTTATTGTTCCAAATGAGGCAACAAACATGGTCCGGGTGTACATTTGTATACTGTCTGGCTACACCGGGGGTAGCAGTGAGTCCACTTGGTGTGCAGATCTGAAATCCCTGGCTACACCCTTACTCTAAGCTAGACAAGACTACAGCAATCTATCAGGTAACCAACACAGTTGATCTGTGTGTGGGGGGGGGGGGAGCTGCTCACTGAAGCGTAGCTCCCGCTTTCAACTGTATGCCACTGCATTTTCAACTGCTGTCATAGGCAGCTCCAGCAGTGATTGGAGAACTGTGACCACACCTGCAAACACACTGACTGAATTGGAAGATGCTGACACACCTCTGAAAAACTCAGATGATGGCACTATGTTTCTTGCACATGCGTGCAAGCAAACATAAAAATGTCTTGTCCCCTTTTCGTTACCTCCTGGGCTATTCTCTCTTCAGTTTGTGCCTTTGCACTCCTTACTGCTTTCCCTGCTTCCCGCTGTTTCTCCCAGTACATCTCTCTATCCTCCTCCCTCTGTGTCTCCTTATACCTTCTAACTACCACCCTTTTAGTGTTTATCTTTCCAGCCACCTCTTTTGAGAACCGTAGTGTTCTCTGTTTTCCTCTTCCTTTTTGCTCATTTGTTCACTCAGGTCCTCCGACGAGAGATTACTAGAGATTGCCAGGGTCTGCCTGAAGACTTCTGGCACTTGATCTTTTGCTTTTGCAGCACGGACCCTGTGGAATTCCCTAGCTCGTCGGATCAGAGAGTGCCTGACTGGCAAGGGTTTTAAATCTGCCCTGAAAACACATTTATTTGCTCTCACTTTCCCTGACTGAGTGGGTTTCTTACAATTATTTTATTTTCTGGATTATTGTTTCAGATTTTTGATATGTGATTTTTGTATATTTTAACGTTTTTAATGCTGAACATGTACAACACTATGATCTATTTTTGGAAGAGCGTTTAACAAAGATTTTGCTTGCTTGCTTGCTTGGTGATGCAGAGGTTTGTTGTATTTACTATGCTCCCTTTTATCTTCGCCCACTGTTTTTCCACCCCACTTAGGTCACCCACCCCTGCTTGGTCATTCTTGAGGCATTCACCCATTTTTTTTAGATCTGCCCTCCTGAAGTCCAGGACCCTCACTCACCCTTGTGTGGTTTGATTCTACAGCCATCCTTACATTGAACCACACCGTGCGGTGATCACAGGTCCCCAAGTGCCTCCCACCTTGAAGTCTGCAGCACTGCCTCTGTTAGTGAATACCAGGTCTAATGTTGCCTCATCACGAGTGGGTTCACTGACTAGTTGCCTGAAGAATGCCCCCTGCAGAGGGTCCAGGATGTCCCTGCTACTAGCTAAAACCACTGCTGGGAGGCTCCAATCCACATCTGGCAGGTTGGAGTCCCCCATCGTCAGCCTCTCCCCCTTTTCTGCCATCTTGCCAGTGGCATCTACCAGTATTTTATCTAACACCTCCCCCTGTGCTGGAGGTTGGTAGATCACTCCAGTGCGAGTAGTGGCTCTATTCCATGTCTCCAGGGAGACCCACAGTAGCTCTGCCTCCCCCTGTATTCCCTGTATCTCCATGGCTGTTAAGCTTTCCCTCACATAAAGCACCACACCTCCTGCTTTCCACCCTGTCCTTCATGAACAGAGTATAGGCTGGTATGGCCATGTTGCAGTCATGGTTTTCAGTGCTTCATGACTCGGTAATGGTTACAATATCCAGGTCAGCTTCTGTCATTATGGCCTCTAGGTCCAGAATCTTATTTCCTAGACTTCTAGCATTCGCACACATGGCCTTCCAGATTTTGATTCCACTCTGCTTGTTGCCCCACTGTTTTCCTTTTTGCCCGCCCTCCTTACCACTTCTCTTTTTAATGTTCCTGTTCTTTTCGCCCTTTATCTCTACCACCTTGCTCCCTTTATTAATTTACATCCTGGGGGATTCCTCTTCCCTTGAGTTGTTTTTGCTGTCTACTTCAGCCTGCGGGGGGAGACAGTTTCTGACTCCCCGATTCCCTCTGCTATCCCCTTGGCTAGTTTAAATGATCATCAAAATAGCATTTAAACTGCCCACTGAGAACTGTGGTTCCCCTCCCAGAGGGATGCAGGCCATCACCCCTGTATAGGCCCTTATCCTCCCAGGTGGGTCCCCAGTCCCCTATGTAGCCAAACTCCTCCTCTCTGCACCATTCCTTCAGCCATTAGTTGACACTTCTGGTGCAGAGATTCCTCTCCTGTCTCCTGTTATAGACAGGCAGCACCTCAGCGAAAACCACTGAGCGAGCTACCTGTCTGAGACCCCTCCCCAGTTCCCTAAACTCCCCTGCACTATCCCAGCCCCATCCTTAGCCAGGTCATTAGTCTCCAGGTGGACAGTGACATCCAGCTCTCCCTCCCATTCTGCTGCCCTAGCGATCCACAGGATTTGCTTCCCATCCCTCCGGGCCATGGCACCAGGTAGGCACCAAACCTGCCTCTCCCTCCCTTTCCTATCCCCAGATGTATCCCCCTTATAGTTGAGTCCCCCACCAGAAGTTGCTAACTCTTCTGGGGTCCTCTGCCACCCTCCTTGGGGTTTCCTCTACAGAGCAAGGACAGTGCTGCCCAGCTAACAATCTTCTCCAAAGCTCAGCTCCCACTAGAACAGGTCCATACCTATAAATACCTGGGTCTAACTTTCGACCCCTGCCTCTCATTCCACCCCCATATCAGTAACCTCTCCTCAGCTATAAATATTCACATAGGACTGTTATATCGGCATAGAGACTGCCTACCGCCAGAGGCCCTTAACCTTGCTGTTACCTCCTCCATCCTCTCACTAGTAGATTATGGGCTCACCATTTACTCGGCCGCTGACCACACAGCTCTCAATAAAATCCACTTGGCAATCAACAAGGCATGTAG
This sequence comes from Neoceratodus forsteri, assembly GCA_016271365.2. Taxonomy (NCBI): domain Eukaryota; kingdom Metazoa; phylum Chordata; order Ceratodontiformes; family Ceratodontidae; genus Neoceratodus; species Neoceratodus forsteri. Next base: position 544,414,175 of record JADMNL010000023.1, read on the forward strand.
ACTCCTCACTGGGGTAGACAGGCGCACCCACAGCTGCACCCTGTATGCCCTGTCAAATATCCTTACGCTAGATGAAAGCGTATGCTATCAAACGTGTCTCCTCTCCAAAAAGATTCACCTAGGACTTCCCCCACATGGAGTATCTACCTCCCTCTGCTCTTCACATGCCTCTGCAAGCACCTGCTCTGCAAATAAACTGGTGTGGTCTATTCCCAGAGTTAGGACCTCCCTGGCCCAAAGATCATTCCCTACAGAGCGCCTCTATGGTACAATGAACTCCCCCCTGCCATCACCACTGTCTCCAGATTAGGACTCTTCAAAAAAAGCCCTAAAAGACTACTTACTCTCCACCCATTGCTGCCAGTGCAATGACTAGTCTTTTCCTACAGTTAGCCCCACCTTTTCACAACCTCTGGGACCAGGCTGGGCCTGCCCAGTTGGATGGAGATCCCACTTAGTGTAATAAACGTACTGTACAACCAGTACTATGTTGAGAGAGAGTGTGCTAAGGTGTTGTCACTTACTCTTCATGTGTACCTCTCAGTGCACAATACTGACTGTGTAACTGTCCATATTCCGCAATATGTAAACTTCTCACACCATGTAAACCTCACTCTTCACATTATTGATTGTATCAACGACAATCTCGGTTTTCTGACCGCTTGCGCACGTGGCTAAAAACAAGCAGCTCAGGTGACTCAAATAGCTACCTTGTTGTATAGGCCTCTCTCTCTGTCTGTCTGCATGATTGTCAAATCAAATCAAATATATCAAAGTGCAAATACATAAGATAACATCAGCCATAATAAATAACAACATATAAACATTAAAAGCAGCAATAGACCTAACCAAACGCTAATTCAAATAAATAACTTTTCAAAGATGTCTCAAATGATTCCGTGGACAAGCACTCTCTAATCTGACGAGGTAGAGAATTCCACAGGGTTGGGGCCATAAAGGAAAAAGCCCTGGCCCCAGATGACTGAAGATGAGCCCTGGGAATCTCTAGCAATCCCTCATCAGCGGAGCGGAGTAGGCGGAGAGGGCGGTAGGGTCGAAGGAGATCTTGCAAGTAGCCCGGTCTCTGACCATGTAGGGTCTTATAAGTCAGCAACGCGACCTTAAAGGTGATTCTCCACCGCACCGGCAGCCAGTGCAGTTCGCGCAGCACAGGTGTGATATGGCAAGTTCTCAGTAGCCCAGTCAACAACCTGGCTGCAGCATTCTGCACCAGCTGCAGGCGACGGAGATCCACCCGGGGCAACCCTAGATATAGAGCATTACAGTAATCAAGACACGAGGAAACAAAAGCATGGACCAACACAGAGAGGCCATCATGTGGAACAAGGTGTTTTATCCGGGCGATATTCCTCAGATGGTAAAAGGAAGACTTGACAACAGCCGATACCTGTGTCTTCAGCGTCAGCTCATTGTCAAAAATTACGCCCAGATTTTGCACCTGTTCAGAAAGTCTCAACTGGTTACTCCCTAATACAAGGCCAGAGGGAAACCCAGGAGTCAACTTCTCTACACAATGACCCAGGTCCACAAACAATACCTCAGTCTTATCAGGGTTCAGCTTCAACCAGTTCGCACTCATCCAGTCCTGAATCTACTGTATACAGCTACTGCCCTTGTCTGTACTGTCTGTACTGTTCTTTGACATGGAGCCTTTGTAAATGAGTCTATGACTCAAAGGTTGTAAATCCAATATCTTCAATAAAAAAAATAAAACATTCCCCTTGGTCACTACCGAGGGTACTTCCTCCTGACAGTCACGCCCCTGCCAGAGCAGCATAGGGATTTTATAGTGGTACCAGTTGAGGAATGTGCTTCCGTCCCACCACCCCCACCCTTCCAGAGTCCACCAAATTGAAAGTGTTCCTCCTCACTGGCCTCCTCTGAGGTAACTGTGGCAGACTTGGTGGCCTCTGGGTGGAGGTTCCCCAAGTTCTAGCCAACTCAGCCTGGAACCTAGAGACCTCTTCCTTCAACCCAGAGAGATGCATGCAGATGGGGCAGCACCTCAATCTCCAGAAGGTCTCCCTGCAGTCCAGTGACCTCCTCCTTCCACCCAGAGGTGCATGCAGATGGGGCAGCACCTCGGTCTCCCATAGGTCTCCCTGCAGTGTAGTGACCTCCTACTTCCACCCAGAGGCACATGCAGATGGGGCAGCACTGCAGTCTCCAGAAGGTCTCCCTGCAGTCCAGTGACCTCCTCCTTCCACCCAGAGGTGCACACAGATGGGGCAGCACCTCAGGCTCCAGAAGGTCTCCCTGAAGTCTAGTGATCTACTCCTTCCACCCAGAGGTGCACGCAGATGGGGCAGCACCTCAGTCTCTAGAAGGTCTCCCTGAAGTCTAGTGATCTACTCCTTCCACCCAGGGGTGCATGCAGATAGGGCAGCACCTCAGTCTCTAGAAGGTCTCCCTGAAGTCTAGTGACCTCCTCCTTCCACCCAGAGGTGCACGCAGATGGGGCAGCCCCTCAGTTTCCAGAAGGTCTCCCTGAAGTCTAGAGACCTCCTCCTCCTTCCACCCAGAGGTGCACACAGATGGGGCAGCACCTCAGGCTCCAGAAGGTCTCCCTGCAGTCTAGTGACCTCCTCCTTCCATCCAGAGGTGCATGCAGATGGGGCAGCACTGCAGTCTCCAGAAGGCCTTTCTTTTTTTTTTTTTTTATTCTTATGTTTCTACTTCCACAGCTCGGCCTGCATATCATCCAGCTGCCATCCTCCATACCCTGTGCAACCACCGTCGGCTCACTCGCTCGGGCTAGCACACACAGTACCCACGGCGGGGCTTCCCCTATGCCCCTACTGCCGGGCCTGGATCTAATACTGGAGCATGATTTCTTCAGATCCAAGGGTGTGTAGAGGCACGGCCATCAAGCTACCATGACCAACCGCCATTGTCCTCCATATTTTTCCTCTTCGGGAGTATGGACATGCAGCGACGTCAAGGCACTATGTGCCAACGTCCGCCACCCCCCCCCCGGATGTGCTGCTCCTGTAGTGCCCCTGATTACCATCAGGGGCCACTGTAGAGCAGTGCGAGCCCTGAACCCATCCCAGGGAGAGGAGAGCAGTCAGTAAACGCTCGATCTTCTCCCTCCCCAGTTGCCGGCACAGAGCGAGGTGTGGCATCCAGTGCCACCAGGCCATCTCCAGAAGGTCTCTCTGAAAGTGCCACCCCACAGTCATTGCACTGCACTACTCCCAGCATTCTCAGCCTGCATTCTCCCCCGTGTCACCTGGAGACACTTTTGTACTCTTACCTCTGGTAGGATGTTTCTCGTTTCCCCTTTTGTGTTTATTTCTATTTGTGCTCCCCGTGCCTTGTTTAAATCTTTATATACTCCTACCCTAAATAAGATGTTGCTCCTTTTCCCAGTTTTGACCTGCCTTCGACCTGCCACCCTTCCCAGCAGTGAGTATTACACAGGAGTGAACAGGCCCCTTGCCCTAGTCAACTGGCAGAGTCCCTCGCTTCTCTGCTTCCTTCTGCTGATGCCTATGACGCCAGTCACCTGTTCCACTCCTTCGCTGTTCCACTCACTCGCTGGGACATGAAAAGGGGGCACCTGATTGGTTTGGCACTGAAGGGCCTGCATGGTTTGGTGTTGCTCTGGCTGTAGAATTTTCTTTGCTCTCAGTGTGCTTGGCAGGTAAACAGAGAAGCAGCTCATGGGGGTACCGTGCTCTCACTCATGGGGGTACCTTGCCCTCAGAGCTGAAACCTTTTCATATCTTGTGTTCAGCAGCTGATTATAACAAGAAAGAAAAACATTCATTATTCACTCTGTACTGAAAAGAGTGGAAAACTAAAACAAAAATCCAATTAAGGAGAACCATTAATTGTGAGCCGAGACAGGGTGGGGGGAGGGAAGGTGCTGTGGCAGGCTGGCAGTCTCTATCTGACTGCAACAAGAAAGAGCTGTTCTCAGTTCTGTACTCTGCTGTCGAAAAAAATAATTTGGGGATGGAAAAAGACATAATGAAAAAGAGCTTGGAACTTGTTTTTTCTTCCTTTCTCTGAGCTAAAAAAATGGAGGGTAGGGGAAGGGAGAGTACGTGTGGCGTGTGGCACGTGACAGGCAGAGGCAGGTAGCCTGATGCTGTCATACTGTAAGTACTCGCTAAATAGCATCCAGGTGCAGCATTAGCAGTCAGAATAATAATGAATTGACTTGTCAAGCTAAGATGCATCAGCTGTAACTAGGGTAGACATTTATTTCTTGTTGAGTGAGAGTTCCTCTCAGTCCTGAGTAACAGTAAAACAGCAGCCCTGTTAGGGAAAAACAAACACCCCTCTCAGAAACCGAGGGTGCGGAGAAAAGATAGAGGTAAATAAGGACAAGGGAGGGGAGTAGATTGGTGCCAGAATGGTTCTTTCCTTTTTTGTGTGAACCAGAATAATACATAGCAGATCCGTGTGGAATAAAACTCGGGCAGGCACCCACCACTTGTGTGTGTGACCCTGAACAAGCCCCTTAAGTACCTTGATGTAAGTAACTGGGTGACCTCTGATTAAAGTTTCACCTCTAGCAGTGGCAGTGGGTGGCACCCATCCATACAGCGTATGGTTATAGCACCAGTGTCAGCCTGAGTAATATATAGCAGATGTGTGTGTGACTCAAAATCTGACAGCCACCCACCACTGGCACACCCTGAACACATCTCTCGAGTACCTGCCTGAGCTCCTTGGGCACACCTACAAGTTTCAGCTCAGTGGGCCTTTTGTGGGTGATAAGAACAGAATTCTTGCATAATGGCACAGGGAGAGGCACTAGCTGTCCCAGAAAGTGAATAAAGAGGGCCCAGGCCTCCCAGTATTGTGCCACAGTGCAGGATGATGTATGAGCGAGGTGTCTGAGCTGGGCTAGCTGTGCCAGTAGACAGGCTGAATATTCCATGGCAGTGGTAATTTACTGCATGCACCACCAGCGAAAGAGGAGCCATTTGGCCTCCACACAGGTCTGTATAATACGTCATAGCTCCTTGGGTCTGAGATAGGGGACTTCTCCTGGGGACCCTAAGATCAATAGTGCAGGGGAGTCTGGAATCTGGCAGCTGAACACCTGACTTGAAAACAAAAGGTGTCTACCCCAGTAATACTGGATAGAGTTCTGTAATTCCAACACTGCGGGTATAAGCTCAACCCCTCCTCGTCCTTTTTCTACTTCGAGCCCACATGTCTCAGAACACATTGGGCTTCTTAAAGTGCAGCACACCACACTTGCACACCAGCACCTTGTTCCCATGCTACTGCAGCCCTGGCCCGCAGATCACCCTCTCATGGTGTAGCTGCAAGCAATCATCGCTGTTAGGCATGGTGGTATCAAAGTAAGTATGTTGCCGGGCAGGACCATGTCATCGACCTTTGCACCCATACTACGCATCCTCATGGCACCTGTGTGCTACTCACTCTGAACTCTGTAAGCACAGACATCTGTAAAGATGGCTAGGTCCTACCCATAGAAAAGTTCCTTTGATTGCTCCCCCCCACCATGAGGAGTCCTCCAAATCCTGGTAGCCAGGCGTCCCAGCAAAACAAAAAAAATTAGTGCTGTGCCTTTGCACTGCCATACTGCAAGACAGCATTTGGGGATAATTTTGGGGAGGGGCACATGCCCCCCACCCGGCCTCAGTAGCATGATGCTATTTGGGACACCCATGTACTTACTGGCATGCCATGGTCCCACGAGAAACGACCGATCAGAACACGTCTCACCAGTAGTCGCGGGAAGAGTCCCAGACATCGTTCGTTCCCTCACACTCATCACAGCATACGATCATTACATGTAAGGTGGGAGCCATAAAATAAGCCTAAACTGCAGGGAATCTCCGCAGCTGTGTAGTGACCAGGCAGTGACCTGCAGGAGAGTTCTTGTGCAAGAGCCGCGTGGCGACGAAAAGAACAATGAGGGTGATGCTTAGCAGCAGCAGGGGTTGAAGGGCAGCGTCTAGGGGCCAAGGGATCACAAGAAACGGGTCCAACCATGGGCAGCAATGGAGGGAAAGACTGAGAGCAAGGCACGAACCTCCCTCCACTGCAGAGTATTGGCAGTACAAATGGGCCATGGGGAAACTGCAGCAAACACGACATGTCTTAGCTGGGCAGCCTACAGGAAGACACCATAAGAGAATAGGCACACAGCGCAGGACGGAGCAGGCTAGAGGGAGCGGGCTGGTCTGGGAAAGAAGCAACAGGAACCACAGGGGAAACTTCATAGGGAGCGCAAAATACAGAGTGGGAAGGAAAGGGGAGAAAAGAAGCCACGTCCAGTGCGGGTCAGGGTAAGGCACGGCCACACAAGACAGCATGTTGGGAGTCCACCCCTGCGGGAATTGGAGCAGCAGGGCAGTCCGGAAGCACAGGAGGAAAGAGGCTAAACCAAACGGCCAGGGCAACAGTATGGGGCATGGAAATCGAAGGACAGACCAGGACAGGGAACCAGTGGCATCAGCCGAGCTGGAAGGAGACGACAGCAAGTGTCAGAGCATAGCACAAAAGAGCTACAGGGAGGAAAGAGGGAAACGGCAGACAAAAGAGTGAGAACCAGATGGGACACAGGAGGGGGGAGACATATGCAAAGCATCTTGATGCTTATTAGAGTACCACAAAGAATGGAAGGCTGATGGAACTCATGGCAAGTAATGAGAAACATTTTTTTATGTGTACATTACCGCTGACTTTCATTGTTGGTCGGAGTCATGTAAATGAAATGAGCCAGCCGCTGTCTGATAGGAGCGGCTGATTCTTTTCAAGTACACAAAGTTTCCACCCAGAAAACAGTGAGTAGTCTCACAACTGGAGTGTCTGGTCTTTGGTCTGCACTGCCGAGTCCCTTGAGGTTTCAGCTGCAATTAGCTCATAAGTGACACACCTCTGAAATTGCTGTTCATTATTACAAAATCTTTGGTGCGCAAGCGCAGCAAACGTAAAAAATGGGGCTTGTACTGTATATAGACACAAACACTCTGTGACACCAGATACCTGGAAATTTGCTGTAGCTTCCTCAGTTCTATCCACCCTGGACTATGGTCTGGTCATTTATGGAGCTGCAGCAGACGACAACCTCAGCAGAATCGGGACCATCCTTAATAAGTCCTGTTGCCTCGCCCTTGATGTGGACAGGCTCTCACATACATACAACCTATATCTGGAAACACAACGGCTCCCACTAAACCTCGGGTTAAAATTCCAAACCTGCCTAATTGGGGATAAGACACAACTAGGGCTTACCCTCCCCCGCCTCCGATCTCTGCTACATACCTCCTCTAACTGTCGCACTGCAAGATGCATTGCTAGAAACACACTGCACGTCCCACACTTACTGTAAAACCAGCCAAGCCATGAAGGCCTTCCTCTAACGAGTGCCAGCCTGGCTAAATGAATTCCCCTACTACACTACTTGAGTCACCCAAACTGAGCCAATTTAAATCATCCTTGAAGAAATACCTGGCCCAACAAAATATATGCCTGTGCAGTAACTAGTCAAACTCTGACTACCAATATCTCCTCTAGCTGTACTACCAGTGACTCGCTGCAGTCAAAGTTGCAGATCCACAAGAGCTTCAACCTTCCCCTTGACTATGCCTATCAGCAGTTACTGTACCTTGATTTCAACATGTATATAGGGTCTTATGCACATAGGGACCTTAATCTTGTGGGTTTTTTTTTCCTGTTCTCTTTTTGAACTTACAAAACCTGAAAGAAACCTGGAATCTTGCATGACCCTTCACATGTATTAATATTCAATGTATCTGTAACTGTGCTAATTGTATTCCTGATGTGGAACCTTTGTAAACAAGCAATGCTCAAAGGTGTCACCAACTATTCCAATAAATTAATAAATAATTCTATGCTGCAGTTTTCTTCACATACAAAGTACGGGAAATGCAGTGTGACCATCGTGAACAGAACTTTGCTAAATAATTCAACTGCTACTGCATTCGTTTATCCAACATTCGGTTTTTCTTTCACTCCTCTCACTGAGGGTTTCTGTGGTAACCATTCTGCAGCCAGGACAATGTCCTCCTTAGCATAAGGATGCAGGCCATGTCTCTTGGCTGTCAGTGAAGAGTACAGGACAGATCAAGATCAGCAGAGCTCTGGTGATTTTTTTATTTTTAAGAGTGACAGACAGAACAGTTATATGCCTTGGCAGAGATGCATGGTTCCTGGCAAGATTTGTCCATTTCAGAGCCCTGGCTTTCAAATGTGAGCCTGTGAAATCAGCTGCGCGGGGTGGCTCTCAGCTTGCAGACTTACTCCATAGTACTTGTAATTACATCAGAAACACAGTATTACAGAATTTATTGACACTGGATTTCGGTCAATGTTAACATCTGCCAGTAACAACGTATTGTTTACATACACTGTATAGTTTTGCATACTTCTGTGCTTGAGTTTACCTTGTTCCGAGAATTGGATTGGCTGCGTGACCATCTTGATTCCTGCCCTGCCTGTGGCAGGTCACTTCGCTGCTGTAAAATGTAAACCACTTTTTGGTTCTGTGCTGTAAACAGTGTGCACTCACACACTTAACACCACAGCATGGCGGTTTCCATCGGATGAGCGGACTGTAAGTGGCAGGAAAGAGAGAGCTAGAGGGAATAGGAACATAACATGCAATGTAAAGCTCCGCACTTTGTGAGGTAAGCATGGAGGGTGGGGGATGGGTCTCATAAGCACAGTAACCGAATCCTATGACCAGATTAAGATGCACTCTTGGCTTGCAACATAGTGGTGGGAGTCCCTGTGGCCAAGACCACAGATGTTACCGGGGAGCAGGCTGAATATGATACCACTCAGCTGGTTGCCGGGGGGGGGACACAAAGCAAAGGTGGCAGCTGCCGTACCTTTCAGCTGTCCCACATTATGAGGAGTAGTTCCTAATTTCACCAAAGAAAAGCCCTCTGTTCCGCACTGAATGGGTACTGTCTCACATTTTACACTGAAATTTTAAAGCACAAATCCAAAGAATGAGTATGGAAACAATGTGTTGCTCTTGTCGCTCAGTGTACCTTTCCTGGTGAAATAATTCAATAAATATAAAAAATAAACAGAAAACTCTGTGAACATGAATGTACAGTGTTCCAAATTTGGGGTTTGAAAGACTGAAAAATATTGGAACACCCTGCCAGAGGAAGTGGTGAGGGCTGAAACAATCACGGGATTTAAGAATGCATGGGATAGACATAAAGGAATTCTGGAGGTCAGGGGTAAGGGGCAACAGACTTCTAGGAAAACATAAACTGAACTTACAAGCTCAAATGGGCAGACTGGATGGGCCATAGGCCCTTATCTGCCAACACTGTCTATGTATCTATGTATTGCAGCCACTAGTTGATAAGCGTGGCTGGCTTCTTTGAACTACATGAAGTTTCCACTCCACAATAAGAGAACAGCATCAAGATCAGCCTGAACTGCATTGCACCTGACAGTGACACACGTCTGAAATGCCGTTCTTGTAACAAGATGTTTGTTTCACTCTGTGCACGCAAGCGGACATAAAAATGTCTTGTCCTGTTTTTTTTAGGACCTGGGTTATTCTCTCTTCAGTTTGCACTTTCTCACTCCTTACGGCTTTCCCTGTCTCCCCTGATACACCTGCCTATTCCTCTATGTCTTCCGTACGTTCTGAATGCTACCCTTTTAGCCTTTACTGCCACACCTTTTGAGAACTATTGTGGCCTCTTTGTCCTCTTACTTTTGCTGACCTGCTTGACAGAGGTTTGCTGCCTTCACTGTGCCCCCTTTTAGCTTCACCCACTGCTCTTCCACCCCACCCAGGTCATTCCCCCTGCCAGGTCATCCCTGAGGAATTCCTTGTTATCCCCCTTTTTTTCCTTTTTGCCCTCCCTCCTTCCCCTTCCTTTTGTAATGCTCCTGTTACCATCCCTCCTCATTTCTGTTACCCTGCTTCCTTTATTAATTTTTTTTGTTTGTTTAGTTATTTAACCAGGAGTAGCACACTAAGCTGAAAACATTTTTACAGGAGCGACCTGGGAGCACAGGGATGTTAAGTAACTTGCTCAAGGTCACACAGTATGCAAGTGGAAGCTGTGGGATTCAAACCCAGGTCTGGTCTGCTGGATGTCACCAGATTTCCATCTCAGACCCTTAAACCAGTGCACTATACTGCCTCCCTGGGGCCTTCCTTTCTGTCCCTCCCCTCAGTTTCACCCTACTGTCTACTTCAGCCTGTGGGGGGGGGTAGTTTCTGCCCCCCAGTTTCTTCCACTACCCCTGCCCCAGGCTACTTTAAATGTTCATCAGAGTAACATTTAAACTGTCCACTAAAGACCACAGTTCCGCTCCTAGATGGATGCCGCCATCCCCTTGTACAGGCCCATATTCATCCAGGTGGGTCCCCAGTCCCCAGTGTAGCTGAACTCCTTCTCTCTGCACAGTTCCTTCAGCCATGAGCTGAAGCTCCTGCTACAGAGGTCCTTCTCCCCGCCGCTGTCGGAGACAGGCAGCACCTCAGTGAAAGCCACTGAGTGCGTCACCTGAGACCTCTCTCCAACAACCTAAAGTCCACGTGCACTATCCCAGCCCAGTCCCTCACTAGGTCATTGATCCCCAGGTGGACAATGACATCCATCTCCCCTTCCATCCTGCTGTCCTTGAGATCCCTAGGATCTGCTTCCCATCCATCTTGGCCATGGCCCTGCATAAGCACCTGACCTCGCTCTCACCACCCCTTCCTGTTCCCAAATCTATCCCTCTCACAATGAAATCATCTACCAGAAGTTGCTTCTTCCTCCTTCAGAGTCCTCTACAACCCTCCTTGGGGTCTCCACTATAGAGGACCCCTAAATCCTCCCTGTCCACTACCACGGGTGCTTTCTCCCAGCAGTCCTGCCTCACCAGAGTGGCACAGGAATTGTGTAGTGGTACCAGTTGAGGTATGTGCTTCTGACCCACCACCCCCACCCTCGCAGAACCCACCATAGTCCAGCCGTTCCTCCACCCAGGCATCATTTGAGGTAAATATAGCAGACTTAGTGGCCTCTGGCCGAGAGAGAAGGCCCCTAAATCCTAGCCAACTTGGAAGCAAGGGGTGTGAGCATCCTTGCGGATCAGGAGTGAAAGCCAGTGGAGAGTGGTGTGAACATCCATGCAGATCAGGAGTGGAGGCTGGCAGGGAGGGGTGTGAGCGTCCATGCAGATCAGGAGTGGAGGCTGGCAGGGAAGGGAGTGAACATCCATGCAGATCAGGAGTGGAGGCTGGCAGGGAGGGGTGTGAGCGTCCATGCAGATCAGGAGTGGAGGCTGGCAGGGAAGGGAGTGAACATCCATGCAGATCAGGAGTGGAGGCTGGCAGGGAGGGGTGTGCGTGTCCATGCAGATCAGGAGTGGAGGCTGGCAGGGAGGGGTGTGAGCATCCATGCAGATCAGGAGTGGGACCAGCAGGGAGGAGTTTGAGTATCCATGCAGCACTGGAATTTAAGGCTGGCAGGAAGGGGTGTGTGTGTCCATGCAGATCAAGAGTGTGAGCCAGTAGTGAAAGGTTTTAGCATCCATACAGATCAGGAGTGTAGGCTGACAGGGAGGGGTGTGAGTGTTCATACAGATCCATAATGGAGGCCAGCTGGGAGGGGTGTGTGCAGATGCTTCCTTCCTGTTTGGGCTACGTGAGCCATACGTCTAGCTACTCTTAGGGGTGGGGCGCAGTGATGATGCCATTGGTGGTGTTAGTGACAACAAGCTGCCAGGCACTCCCAGAGATTTCCGTATGCACATGTTCCAATTTGGAGATGGTGGGAGGGCAGCAAAAATCAGGAAGAAAATCCCTCAGTTTGGTGCAGGGTGAAGGAATTGGTCAGTCGCTTACCAGTGCTTCAACACTCTGACCCTTTCCCAAGCACTGACACATCTGGCATAAATTCTCTTGCTCTCTTGCCCTGGCTATGATGGTGGCTGCTCAGAAAGGTGAGAGAGAGAGCCTAGCCATGGGGGGATCATGTGTATGACCAGAGGTGTTCGGGTTAGTCCAGGATAGAGGAGCAGTGACCTGTTAGGAGCAGTCCATGAGCAAGATACAGCACACTCAGTAGACATCACATGATGATAGATAAACAAAAAGATTAACAAAATTGTTCCCCGATTACGGAGACAGTAACCCTTTCCTCCTCTCACATTCCTCTTTTGTACAAAATTCTGCATCCTTTCTGGGTTCCTTCAGGAAGGAAACTGTGCTTTGTGTATAGGCCTAGAATAACTAATGCTTTCTTTCTGTGGGAGAACTTCACTCCCATATAGTCCTGCACTGGGACTGACTGGTTGCCAGTGGCATGGAAGCAGAGACATAGGCCATCCATTTTTTTATCTCAGTTTTTATTTCCCCTCCATGATCTCTGTACGTGGCATGTGGCAGTGAGATAACCAGCGACAATGGTGGCCAGGGACCCCTGAGTGCCAGCCATCAACCACAGCATTGGGTCCAAGAGTACCAGCCACAACCTTGGCCCAGGTCACAAGAGTACCAGCCCAAAATGTGACATAGGGTCCAAGAGTACCAGCCAAAACTGTGGCACAGGGCCCAAGAATACCAGCCATAACCATAGCACAGGGCCCAAGAGTACTAGCCACAACCATAGCACAGGGCCCAAGAATACCAGCCATAACCATAGCACAGGGCCCAAGAGTACTAGCCACAACCATAGCACAGGGCCCAAGAGTACTAGCCACAGCTACAGCACAGGGCCCAAGAGTACTAGCCACAACTTATAGCACAGGGCCCAAGAGTACTAGCCACAACCATAGCATAGGGCCCAAGAGTACTAGCTACACATAGCACAGGGCCCAAGAGTACTAGCCACAACCATAGCACAGGGCCCAAGAGTACTAGCCACAGCCATAGCACAGGGCCCAAGAGTACTAGCCACAGCCATAGCACAGGGCCCAAGAGTACTAGCCACAGCCATAGCACAGGGCCCAAGAGTACTAGCCACAACCATAGCACAGGGCCCAAGAGTACTAGCCACAGCCATAGCATAGAGTCCAAGAGTACCAGCCAAAACTGTGGCACAGGGCCCAAGAGTACCAGCCACAACTGTTTCATGGGGGCTGAGAGTACCAGCCACACCCATAGCATAGGGTCCAAGAGTACCACCCACAGCCATAGCATAGGGTCCAAGAGTACCAGCCACAACTGTTTCATGCGGGCTGAGAGTACCAGCCACAACCATAGCATAAGGTCCAAGAGTACCAGCCAAAACCATGGCACAGAGCCCAGGAGTACCAGCTACAACTGTGGCATGAGGCACAGGAGTACCAGTAGGGGCTGTGGCATGGGGTACAAGCGTACCAGCCCAAACCATGGCATCGGGCTAAGAGTACCAACCACAACCATGGCATGGGGCACAGGAGTACTAGCCACAGCTGTGGCATTGAGCATGTGAATACTAGCCACAACCATTGCATGGGACACAAGAACAGTGGCCACCGCTATGACACAGGCCGAGAGTAGCAGCCGCAACCATGGCATCGGGCTGAGAGTACCAACCACAACCATGGCATGAGGCACAGGAGCACCAGCAGGGGCTGTGGCATGAGGTACAAGCGTACCAGCCAAAACCATGGCATCGGGCTGAGAGTACCAGGCACGGGAGTACCAGCCACAGCTGTGGCATTGAGCATGTGAATACTAGCCACAACCATTGCATGGGACACAAGAATATTGGCCACCGCTATGACACGGGCTGAGAGTACCAGCCATAACCAGCATCAGAACGCAGGTGTACCAGTCACAGCTGTGGCACTGAGCATGTGTAAAGTAGCCACAACTATTGCATGGGACACAAGAACACTGGCCACCACTGTGACAGAGGGGTTGAGAGTAGCAGCCGCAACCACGGCATGGGGCACACGCTCACCGGCCACAGTTGTGACACAGAGGCTGAGAGTAGCAATCACAACCATGACATGGGGCACAGGACAGGGGCTGAGAGTACATTCTGATTGTCGTGAGGTTTTTCTGCATTTGCTTTTTCTCCCCCTGTACCCTCCTCCCATGTGGCTTCCTTGCACAACACCCATGTCTGTGGTGGCCTCCTCTGAAGGAGGCAGAGAGACTGACTGCCTAGGCCCACCACATTATCCTTTTTTTTTTTCCTTTTTCAATATTTTCTTCATTGATTTTCCAATAAAAAAAAGAACAATAAATTTCATTTGTATGCAAAAAATGTCAAAACACCACTTTTAAGTCTAGATCTTGTATACAGAATGCAAACAGCAGATGTGGAGGCTAAGACACAGGAACATGCAATGTGACGGCAGATAAGGGCTGCGGGTCCACCCTGTAATTTGTTTTTGCTCCACCTTGCCGTTGTTTATTAAGTGCCAGCTTGGCCAACTTTCTGATCCATTGATCAATTGCTGGGAATGTAGCTGTCTCCAACCAGACAGGATAAGGCATTTGGCAGTTAAGAAGGCTCCCTGTATCCACTTTACTGTTCTGGGGGTACAGTACACCTCACATATTACTACTATCTCCTAGAGTAATTAACTCTGGTCACCAGGGGAGGGTGGTCCAATACATTTTCATGAGGGTCTTGGGGAACAGATACCCTCTGATGAAGACTGGATGGTCAAAGCCCTAGGGCAGCCAGTTGGCATCTTCAGCACTTCAACAAATGTTTCAATTGCATGAATTCAGAGTGAATTTAGTCTTATTTCTATCAGTTCTCCTCTGAGTGGCTTTACCCATTTTTTTAAGTTCGCTGCACCTGCACACTGCAAATGTATTACTATGACTAGTGTGTGCGAAAACTTCAAAAGAAGGAGCCACCGAACAGCTGATCGCTGTTCGGTCATGGAACAAATATGTGTGGAATGCAGCCGATTCCACACATGTGCAGTAGCGCCACTGCTTCTGTCCATGTGTGGTAACCACACACTCTCCAGGAAAGCCGACAACGAGGTGCCCAGTCTCCGTGTTGGCATGCACCCCCATCCCTCACCCACAGTGTGGCACACTGGGAGCCCACCCCAGTGTGCTGAGATAGTTCACATAATTTCCCAACACCGGGATGCCCACTTAAGGTGTCAGATGCCCTCACTCCCCAAGCTCAGTTTCTTTGCCAACGGAGGTGTCCAATCCCCATCGGTATTAGGCCCCCCCAACTCATGTGGCACACTGGGAGCCCACCCCAGTGTGCCAAAAGCATTTTTTTTTACCTGTCGGTAAAGCAAACGGTCTCCCGGTCTTTTTTTTTTTTTTTAACCTGCAAAGAAACGGTCCTTCTTGTTTTGTCCATCCCTCCCCCATGCCAACCATCCCCCTGCACAGCCACCTCCTGCAACCCCACCCCATACTTACCTCTGGAGGTCGGGAGCAGCGATCTTCTGTAGACCAGGATGTGTCTGCACTCTTCAAAAGCTGATCGCAAACTGAAGAAAATCACAGTAAGCCCTATAATGGGAGTCAGTGGGGGGAAGGTGGTTTCAACTTAGGTTGATATCTCAGCCATTTTTAGGACTTTTGGCCCAAAATTTTCAACATGTGGTTTTTGGGACCCCACCTCGTGAACACTGGCACTGTCATTTCGTTTCTCGGTCCTGAAAGGTGATTTAGCGGTCACTGCACAGAATCACCTTTTGGGACCGATTAGCAAAACAACAGTGCCATTGTTCATGAGGAGAGGTCCCAAAAAGCTAATGTTGCAAATTTGGTGAAAAAATTCCAAAATATTATTGTATTACAAGCGTGGAATGCTGAGTTTCTATGCACGCTCATTACTTCACCAATTTTTTATATTTTCACTCCAGATTTTCAACATTGCCATTTTTGAAGAAATACGAAATCACACATACCCCCACGATGCAAAGCATCATGGGCTGTTTATGCAAATCACCACAAAATATTATGCTGGTTCAACTTTAAGCAGAACTGTATGGTGCCGAAAGGCCTCTCACACAGTCTGCAAAGGGTGCCAACAGAAGACGCAGACACGTGTTTCATCCTACCAGGACTCATCAGTGTGCCTCGTCTGTGTGACACCCCTGTGGACTAAACCATTGCCATTTTTGTACATCTCTTTATGAACAGTACAGCTGTCATTTATCACTTCCTGCCCAAAACGTGTTTTCATACCTGTGGCGCAGAATGGTGCGGTCGCTGTGAAAAATCAGCTTCAAGACAGACTAACAAAATCACAGTACCACTGTTCATTAGCAGCGGTTCAGAAATGGCCATGTTGAAAATTTGGTGAAAACATTTCAAAAAATTATTGCATTACAGGCGTCCATTGCACAGTTTCTACACACGCTCGTAACTTCACCAATGTTTCTTATTTTCACTCCAGATTTTCACAATGCCATTTTTTCTCACCACTCTCATGAATAGTATAGCAGTCTATTTTTCACATCTCAGTCGAAATGTTTTCGTGATTCAGGGTACCAAATGACGAGAACTACTGTGCAAATTGCTTTCGGGATTGAGTAACAAAATGATAGTGCCACTGTTCATGAGATGGGGTCACAAAAAGCCCATGTTGAAAATTTTGGAGCATCGGGGGTTTGACTTGGGATCATCTGCCATAATGCTCACGCCATTCCACCCCCACCCTGCAGCCAGTGACAGGCAGCGAGGTGTGCCTTGGGGTCTTCAGCCCCATTGTTCACCCATTCTCCTATACTGCACCCATCTCAGAGTATTTCCTTATGGAATGGGGTGAGCGTAAGGCCTAAAGACCCCAAGGCATATCGTGACACCTGTCGGCAGGGACACTGGTTTACCGGGATTGAGAAAGGGTATATTCCATTTTGCACATTGTAAAAATTTATATTGTCACCGGTGTCTGCTAAGCCAAACTGTTTTACTGGTATTTGGTTCTTCTGTACTTTATTTAACAATTTTTAACTCTGTTAACATGCATTTTAGCAATTTTGACCTCCACTGTTGCACATCCTTCCATCCTTGTACCAATTTATAGTTATTTTAGGTACAAGATGTGATGGCAGCGCAGCACTACAGGCCCCATCTTCCGAGTGATGGAATGGCACTACAGCCCCATCCCTCATGGCGGGCAGCACCAACACGTGCACTATGTCCCCATCCCCTGTGGTGTGATGGCAGCACCAACACCACCACGGCCCCCATCCTTCGGTGATGGCAGCAGCAACATCACTATGACCTCCCCCAGGCGTGATAGAAGCAGTAGCACTGTGGTCCCCATCCCTTAGGTGTGATGGCAGCAGTACTTCTCCCATCCACCAGTGGTGATGGCAGAATCACTACAGCCCCACCCTTCGGTGTGAAGGCAGTAGCAACAATGCAGTCCGCATCCTCAGGGTGATGGCAGTAGTGACAGCACTATGATCCCCTTTCTTCAACACCCACACCCTACATGCAACAAGTTACAAATGACTTGGTCTCTTTGCTTGTTAGAACTCAGCTGTGAATTAATCTGAACCATCACCACTAAGGTGGACTACCTTTGTTTTTCCTATCTATAATTTAACTGCCTGAATTGGATTTCTGCCTGTGACCCCTGACCAGGGTTAGGAACAGACTTGGGTGTTGGAGGGCCAGCTGGTGGGTGAAGGCTTGATTGTCCAATCCACCACGCACTCTCCTGGGAGGGAGGGTGGGTTCACGGCTCAGCACTTGCTGGCCCCTGGTGGAGCCTGAGGCACAACAACATGCCAGCCTCACTGCAGGAGGGAGCATGACTGACATCGGCTTGTGCCTTGACATCATGTGGCCTGTCAAGAAAATGGGAAAACACCCGCTGGCCAACCAAAGGACAGCTGTTGGTCCCTCCATAAACTGGAAGCCCCAGATGTGTGTCCGTTCTGACCCCACATGCTAAGGATACACAGGAAGCTCTTGGGATAATTCTCTTCCTGGTAGCCTCCACAGGGTATGGGCCCACTCAATGAAGGGTTACTGGGTTACCTGGTAGAACAGCACTAAAGGGCAGTGGATGGTCGGGAAGGAGGGCTGGCAGGCCTGAAGGAGTGGATGGCCATGGGTAGAGGAGATAAACAAAACTGCTTGAATTTGCTTTTTGAAATAAAGTGTTCTTCACCTAAAAAATCCACAAGTGATTAGTGGAGGACCTTCAAATGGATTCATGCATCTCCCAGACATGGATGCTTTTTTTAATTTGGTGTCCATGAAAGGTGTCTCCCAGTTTTATGTCTTTGTTCAGATGTGAACTGAGCCCCACCTGCCCACCAGCATCATACAGCCCCTGGGTCTACCTCTGTACGCCATTGACTGTACTTTCAAACCACTGGCCAAACATATGTACACTTAAATACTTAACTTTGCTTTTGTTGAAGCAGTCATCAGAAAACTTTTGTTGTCACAGAGACTGAAACAGCAGGTGGGAGAAAAAGGGCAACTATCCAATTCACCTAAATGGGTGCTGACCGTAAGTCTTTCATAAATAGGAAGGCAGTTTCTTCTTTGTGAACATATTTCTCATTCAGACTAGTTTTCATTCAAACAACTGAGGATTTTGGATGGCCCTACTGATTACAGTATAAACTTGAATAAGCTAGTTGGTAACAGTGATCCTATGTTTAGCAATCTACAATGTAGATGCTCATATGCAAACAATACAATGAAAACCTGACTAAAATCTAAAATCAAGCTTATAAAACACATAAATGTATCTGCACATTTACCTTTACCTATACAAAATCATTGCAGTCCAAGTAAACATGAGCAAATTACGTAGTACCTTGACTACTATTCTATGATGTAATAAACATATATTGGTATTTTTTATATTCTTTGTAAATCAGGTAAGGCCCACTAGCAGAACTGTCTGTTTTCAGGAGTGACCTAGAAGCACTGGGAGGTTAAGTGACTTGCTTGGAGTCGCACAGTATGCAAGTGGAGGTTGTGGGAATCAAACCCAAGACTGCTGGATGTACCCAGTTCAATCACTGTTTGTTACTCTAACCACTAGGCATGGGTGATTAAACTGAATGGCTGATTATAACAAAGCAGTGCAGGTGATTTCCTTACTGACTTTGTATGCAGCAAAGCAGAAAGAATGCAAAGCACATCAGCATTCATTTTAAGATGCTGAAATCTGGGTCGGCCCACTGACGCTGCAGTAGCACTATTGCGTGCAATGCCAGTGACCTAGGGTCAGAAGTGAACTCGGTTTGCTGGAGGTCTGGCCAGGGGAGTAGGATTGAGCACCCGGGGGAATGCTCTCCTCCTCCAGGAAGGGTGGGCTGCAGGTCTCGCTGCTTTACCACCACCTGTGTGACCACGGATGGTGGTGCAATGGTGCTGCAGAGTGATCAGGAGGGGAGGACGCTGGCCAGGATCTGGAGCAGTGGCATGTCTCTATGTGACCTACCTCCTTGGAACTCCTCTGGTGCAGATGCCCTCAGGGACAGAGAACAGAAAACCAGGAACAATCACTGTACATCGGTCACTGACAGAAGGACCCAGGTGCCTCAGACTTCATAACCAGGCACCAAGAGGGACCCAGTGAGCTGCCCGCCACACACTAGCGGAATGTGAAGGGGTGACCTGGGGTTCTCTCCCTTCCACCTGGGGGGTACAATCCAGGCAGGATAGGGGCAGGCCCACAGGAGCTCCTGAGCATTACCTGGGGTGAAGCTAGGGGATACCCAGCCTAGGGATCTCTGAAAAGTGGAGACTGATGCTGTGAGAAGGGGGCATAGAAAGAGAAAATAAAAAAAATTTAAAAAGATGCTGAAATCTTAGAGATTCTGTGCAGTGACATGCAATTTCCGTGAGGCACTAGTACAAGAATTCAAAATCCGCATACCAAGCAGGATTCCGTGATTGTTAGCGGTGTTACCGGTAAAAATGGAAAACCAGGGTCCCTGCCTGTCGGTGTCTGCAGTGTAGGGTGAGGTGAAGTGGCGTTAGTGTTATGGCCAATGACCCAAAGGCGCACCCAACGCCTGTCAGTCTCTGCAGGGTGGGGGTGGGGTTGGTGTCAGTTCAATTCTTCACTACCATTCCTATTATGCATCTCTGTAACTCCTACACTGCCAGTGCCAGCAAGCAAACATTCAGCATTAACAAATGCTTGTTGTACTTTCCAGTGACGATTTTGTCAAAGAAATGCAGTCGCTTACCTAAGAAAAGGGCCTTGTTAGTTGAGCGATTGCCTTCCTTTGGCAAAATCATCACTGGAAAGTATAAACACAAGTACTAAATGACAAAAAAACTAAATCCATGATGTTTGCACACCCCCAAAATAAGAACCTAGGACAACCCTTGCTCATTCTGAACTCACTGAAAGACCCCCTTGAGCAGGTTACCACTTTCAAATACCTTGGCATCACCCTAGACACTGGTCTCATGTTCCACAACCATATCCGGATGCTCAGCAATGCTGTCAATACACGTATTGGTCTCCTTCACCGCTATAAGCACTGCCTCCCCCCGAATCTCTCCGCCTAGCCATCTCTGCATCTGTTCTATCTCTAATTGATTATGGAATCATCATCTATGGTGCAGCCAACACCACCCACCTACACAAGATTAGACTGGCCCTCAATAAGGCTTGCAGACTTGCTACAGGCTGTCCTAGACTTACACATACCTGCACTCTCTAAGCCTCAGCAAACTTTCTCAACTTCGATGGGAGGCTAAAGTACCAGGCCTGCCTGTTCGCTAAGAAAATCATCTCAGGATTACTCCCACCAGCCCTCTCCCCACTACTTCAGTCGCCACTGTCTACCCACCTCACCAGGCAATCAGCGACTACCCACTTTAGGGTACCTCGCTGCAAGTCCGCCTCAGGCCAAAGAACGTTTCAATATCTGGCCCCATCCTGGCTCAAGTCTCTCCCAAATTCCCTCCTCACTGAACCCAAACTTGGTTGGTTCAAGTCCCAACTAAGGGACTTTATCACCCGGTGATCAGTATGTGACTGCCCCTAAACCTGACCTTCCATTTCTACCACCCCTCACCTCCCCCCTCCTCCCTTGACCATGGACCTAACACTGGTCCGCCGCCCCTGGGCGTGTCTATACCGTGACAGTGGACCCCAATGTCCTGCCATGGTCAGTGAAGAACTCCTGAGCATGGCTAGCGTCATTGCCCTGAAATGTTATGCTTGTACCTGTAACCTTTTGCACTTTGTACCTTGTTAGCAGCTCTCTGTTACCATGTATTCCCTGCTGCTATTTTGTATTTTCTGTATTCATTTGCAACCATTCTGTAACCACTGTCTTTAATTACTACATTAGTTGTCACTTTTGTCACGTTGTCTCTGTCTTATGTACAATGTGGAACCTTTGTAAAGGAGTCTTTGACTCAAAGGTGTTATCCAATATTTATCAATAAACAATAAACAAGCTTTTACAAATTGCCCCATTAAACTCTATGGAGAACTTCCTCGTGCTGTTCCTTAAGTAACGCGGTGAACTTTCAGCATTGACAAATGCTTGTTATTCTTCGGGGAAAGTTGTACACAAAATGACATTGCATGACTCATACTTAACAGGTAGCAACTAAAGGTGAGATTTAATTAGGAACAAATTAATACATAAATAACCCTGAAATGAAAACCAGCAATTAGTGTGTAATCGGGATATTCGGATGTCACAAAAGTGCCTTAATCTATGTACCCTATTCGTATGATTTATCATGTTGCCTGAACCTAATGTATGTTAACCCTGTTTATACCTGTACACCTGATGTTCATGTATTGTTCCATTGTAACCCTCCTGGGTCGCACCTGAAAATAGGCACTTGGCTGTCTAGAGCGCTCACACGGTAAACAAAAGCAAATAAATAAATATCAGTAATATGCAGATTGGTGAGTTGGAAAAGGTGTTCAACACCAGGAACCCATTTCAACTAATTAGAACCAGAGAAGCTTACTGTCCTGAGAAAAAGCAGCCCTGTACACAGCAGCTCCATCTGGTGGTGAAAGCTGGGACTAGCAGAATGAAAGCAGTAATATAGAGCCCCCGTGGATGCTGCATAAAGTCAACAGAGCTTCTAATTTCCCAGCTAGGGGGGGAATTTCCCTTCAGCAGAATGGTTAGAGTTGCTGCCTTTGTGACTCAAGGTCCCAGGTTTGATTCTCAGCCAGGGCTGGGGGGTGCATTTGCCAAAATCGAGAAGGGGCAGACACAGCAGTTCTCACCTTGCTTTCCTCATGTGCAGGGAACTAGGACAGGTCAGCTGTCACTGCTGTGAGTTCTGCAGGCTCCACGACTGTAGGACAGGCCAGCTGTCATTTTGAGTTCTGCAGGCTCCATGACTGTAGGACAGGCCAGCTGTCACTTTGAGTTCTGCAGGCTCCACGACTGTAGTTGTTTGAAATGTGACTTTTCTCTCTCTGTTTTTTTCTTGCAGGTGTTTGCCCTCTGCCACTTGGTCGCCCATGAACCACTGAAGCTGCACTGGATACACAAGGTAAAGATAGTCGCCTACCCCTGAATTTTTCTGTGCATGAGGATAACATTACTGTAGAGCTGCTTATTTTCACTCTAATTTTATTTTGCTATATTCATGGGACCCCCCTTTTCCTGTGAAAATAAATTACAGGCAACACTGTGTTTCATTGCTACAATCTCCCACGTACCACAGCACTCAGATTTACAATGACGGTCACTCGGGCATGATTGCACTGTTTCCCTAATTCACTCAGTGTTGTGAATGAAAGCTTACAGTACATTGCAAGCCCATTGGTTGACGGGTTCGACCAATGGGCTTACTAGTGCGGTAACTGTCGCTGTCATTCACTGACAGCACGAGTTGGCGGCAGCCGTCAGCGTTTGGTGGGAGACAGCTGCCCACTGACATTTGGCACTTGCAAGGGACAGGAGGAGCAGGGTGGGGGAGGGGTGCCTGAGTGGATGGGGTCCACTGGACCACCAGGGATACTTTGGATTTCCGTTTGTCAGTGTGATCAGGTCAGAGCAGTATGGGGGGGTCCACTAGAGTACCAAGGATGTTTGACACTGTTTAATACATTATGGGGATACAGGCGGGGGGACCACAAGACTACCAGGGATATCTGGTAATATTTCTTACATTACGGGGATACGGGCGGGGGGTGCACTGGATTGCCAGGGTAGGCAAGCTGCTGTGCTGTTGTCTGCAGTACAGCAGCCTGCCTGTGGGCGGACACTCACTTAAGTCTACTTTTTGTAGACTTAACTTTTGGAGGCGCATCTTCGGACTAGGTTGGAGCTGGCCCCCAGGAGCAGAAGATTGGATGATGGTCCATGATGGCATCTGCAAGAGTGGCCTGTACAAACACAAAAACGCACAACACTGACAATGTACTTAACACATCATTTCATCCATGAAACAATAAAGTACTTACTGTCCACTTGGGCCACGTACATAAATTTTTAAAATTGTCCACCCTATAAAATTCAAGCAGGCATTCCATGTTCACAAATACAAATATTATCTAGTCTGTGTGTCTGTCTCTGTCTGTCTGCCTGTCTATCTAGCTGCAGACAGTATCTGTCTATCTATCTATCTACAGACAGTATCTATCTATCTCTCTATCTATCTACAGACAGTATCTATCTATCTACAGACAGTATCTATGTATCTATCTATCTATCTCTATCTATCTACAGACAGTATCTATCTATCTATCTATCTATCTACAGACAGTATCTATCTATCTATCTACAGACAGTGTCTATCTATCTCTCTATCTACAGACAGTATCTATTTATCTATCTACAGACAGTATCTGTCTATCTATCTACAGACAGTATCTATCTATCTACAGACAGTATATATCTATCTACAGACATTATCTATGTATCTATCTGTCTGTTTATCTATCTGTCTTATCTACAGACAGTATCTGTCTATCTATCTACAGACAGTATCTGTCTATCTATCTACGGACAGTATCTATTTATCTATCTACAGACAGTATCTGTCTATAGACAGTATCTATCAACAGTATCTATCTAGCAACAATATATAATCTATCTATCAACATTATCTATATATCGACAGTATTGACAGTATCTATCTACAGACAGTATCTATTTATCTATCTCTCTATCTATCTACAGACAGTATCTATCTATCTCTATCTGTCCATCTACAGACAGTATCAATCTATCTATCTATCTATTTATCTGTCTATCTATCTACAGACAGTATCTGTCTATTTATCTATCTACAGACAATATCTATCTACAGACAGTATATATCTATCTACCTATCTCTCTATCTCTCTGTCTCTCTCTCTACAGACAGTATCTATCTATCTGTCTATCTATCTACAGACAGTATCTGTTTATCTACAGACATTATCTATGTATCTACAGACAATATCTATCTATCTATCTATCTACAGACAGTATCTGTCTATCTACAAACAGTATCTATCTATCTATCTATCTACAGACAGTATCTATCTACAGACAGTATCTATTTATTTGTCTATTTATCTATCTCTATCTACAGACAGTATCTGTCTATCTACAGACAGTATCTGTCTATCTACAGACAGTATCTATCTATCTATCTCTATCTACAGACAGTATCTGTCTATAGACAGTATCTATCAACAGTATCTATCTAGCGACAATATATATCTATCTATCTTCAGACTTGGATGGAGCTGGCCCCCAGGAGCAGAAGATTGGATGATGGTCCGTGATGTCATCTGCAAGAGTGGCCTGTACAAACACAAAAACGCACAACATTGACAATGTACTTAACACATCATTTCATCCATAAAACAATAAAGTAGTTACTGTCCATTTGGGGCACATACATACATTTTTAAAATTGTTCATCCTATAAAATTCAAACAGGCATTCCGTATTCACAAATACAAATATTATCTAGTCTGTGTGTCTATCTACAGACAGTATCTATTTATCTATCTCTCTATCTACAGACAGTATCTGTCTATAGACAGTATCTATCAACAGTATCTATCTAGCGACAATATGTATCTATCAACATTATCTATCGATATATCGACAGTAACTATCTATCGACAGTATCTGTCTATCTATCTATTGACATTATTTACCTATGAGATAGTATTATCTATGTAACCCTTACTTGTACTTTGGCAACAGACAGTCTTCACACTCACTTTGCTAGGGTGTTTACCTTCCTCGGTCTCGGGAGGAAGGGCACACAAAAAATATGTATATTTTAACCAGGAACCAGCATGGGCCCTAGCACTGGGGGACACCATTAAATCACATAGTCCACTCACAGAAATGTGTCCACAAGCATAACTCGAGCCAAGTAGTAGGTTTTATTCTGACATGATGGACTGACAGAACATTATGTCCACTGGACTGCAGGTGCAGAACAGGTACACAAAGTCCTCAAAATCCACAGTAGTGATTTATTATCAGTTCGTTTGTACAGGTCCCCCCCCCGCCTTAGAGGGTACAAGAAACATGATCCCCGTCTGTCACTCTTCAGGGCTATGGGCACAGGACAGAGCTTGTCCAAGTAAAGGTGAACAATGCTAGGCTCACAATTTACCAGTTTCCATTCTTTTCTAGAAAGTGAACAATGCCGGTTTCACATATCCTGGGGCTGGGCAACTCCGGCTCCCCCCTTTTCCAAAGTTCCATCTCTACAGGACAGGGCATGTCCTCAAATCTAGGAGAAACAGTTCTAGAAAACATTCCCAACTAAGAAAAGGTCTTCTCATATCTCCAACAGCAGCGAGTGTGTCTCTCCAGATTCTAGGCAGAGGGGATGCTACTCGTTCTACAATGAATTCATAACTGTGAAGACACCATTTGAGTATTAAAATAGTCCTCCAACAGTTCTGAGGTAAAACCTGTCACAACATTCAGGACTCCCCTGAGAGATGGGGCAAAACCTGGCCATTCCAGTAACTGGGCAGCACTTTTCTAGTCAAAAGTCTCTCATAAAGCTGGTCCAATGGCATGGAAGGCTGAGGCATCCATGCCTTACCGCCTGCCATGCCGGTGGCCTGTGTTCACGGTGCGAGCTGGCCACTGGGGGTCGGCTGGGGAGGAAGAGGATTCAGCGTCCAGAGGATTTCTTTCTTCTCCTGGGGTGGGAGGGCTGGCACTCCTGCCGAATGACTCCCTCCGGATGGAGGCCTGAGGGTAGTTTGGGTCTGATGGGCGCCAGGAAGGGAGGGTGCTGCGGGACTGTGGGTGTGCGCGTGCCTCCATGCACGCACATCTGGTGTGTGCCCCAGTGATGGGGATGGGATGGGAGAAAATGGAGGTAAAACGCCCCAGGCTGTGGGTGGACGACTAACCCCTCCGAAGGGCTCTGCACCTCATGTACCAGGCACCACTGCAGCTCCTGTGTCCTAGGGGATGCCGGAGTGATGGGGCTGGGGGTCAGTCTGAAGGGGGCAGTTAGGGGAGACCAGAGGTTAAAATATATATATGGAAAAAACCCTCAGAAATGGGGGAGAACCCCAAGTGTTACGGTTACAGGACCCATTGTCTCTCAGCATTTTTCACCCCTCAGGGGCTCTGCACAGGAGAAGACTGCCACCACGACTAAACACAGGTCTCTCTGTGAACTGACATGGGGCTAAAAAGGGTCAGGAGAGAGAGAGAGGTGGCCCTCTCCTGAGGCTCTCCTCAGTCAGTACCCCATGCTTACTGTACTGCTCTGAGGCAGAAAACTGACTGACACAACAACATTCTCTTGTGGCTTATGCTGGTGCTAAAGCCACTCCCACTTGGAACCTCTGCCCAGCATGATTGACAGAATCTGCCATGGGAGCCCTAGAAGTTTAACTCTTTGCTGCCCAGAATCCCTGCCTAAAAACCCACTAACAGGGTTGTAATATCCCTATGGGGAACCTGGGGGTTACATCTATCTGTCTGTCAGTCTGTCTGTCTCTCTACAGACTGTAGGCATCTTTCTATCTATAGACAGTATCTGTCTGTCTTTCTATCTAGTGACAGTATCTGTCAACAATATCTATCTTTTGACAGTATCATCTGTCTGTCTGTCCATCTATCCTT
The DNA here is from genome assembly GCA_016271365.2 of Neoceratodus forsteri. Taxonomy (NCBI): domain Eukaryota; kingdom Metazoa; phylum Chordata; order Ceratodontiformes; family Ceratodontidae; genus Neoceratodus; species Neoceratodus forsteri. The sequence continues at coordinate 544,441,127 of JADMNL010000023.1, forward strand.
AGTTTCTGTATATCCATGTAGCTATCTGTCTATCTCTATCTATTTATCTGACGATATCTATCCAGCTAGCTAGCTGTCTGTCTATCGACATTATCTTATCTAACAGTATCTGTCTGTCTATCCACCTACCTACCTATTAACAGTATCTTATCTACCTATCAACAGTAGTTATCTATGTTTTCTCCTTCTTGTCCAAAATGCAACTCAGATAGGGGATCCTTACTTCAAATGTTTTGGGAATGTCCATTGGTGCGGGAATTCTGGAACAAAATTCAAGATTACCTTAAAGACTGGAAACCTGCATTATTGTACATTTTGATGAATCTCACATTTGGACTCTAGAACAGAGACATTCTCTACTGATAATACGCGTGTCAGTAAGGAATGTACTACTAAAGACTTGGTTTGCCAGGAGAATACCATCTGTACAAGAACTGAAACAATGTCTGTTAGGGATATTACGAATAGAAAAGTTAGCCCAATGTATGCAAGAGCAAGGAGACATGTTTAACAGAAGATGGGACACACTTTATAGTTTCATAGTGTACGGTTGGTTGTGGATAATCAGTATGTGTCACTCTGTATGTTTGTTGGTTTGTCTGTTTTGCACTCCATAGCAGACCGTGATGTCTAGAATGGGAGTGGCTTTCTGCGCTTAACTTCCTTCTTCTTCCTCTTAGCTTTGGGTATATCTATATGTCATGTCTTTAACTTTCTGAAGTGCTAGTATTTATTCATCTTTATTAGATGTGACCATAATTATTATTTATTTATTTATTTTATTGAGTATATTGGAATTAGTACCTTTGAGTCAGAGACTCCTTTACAAAGGCTCCACGTCAAGACATACAATAGCAAAAAAAAATGGAAGAGTTACAAAGTATCACAATGCTACAAGCAAATTTACATAATGAACAACAGCAAACAGTTGCAAATACAGGCAATACAGTTTATATACAACAGTCAGGTGCAAACAGCTGTGAGAGATAACATTAGGAAACAGGCAGGACCAAGTTAGGGTCCATTGTCGTAGAGCAGCTGTAGGTGAAGGTCGGAGATATCCTTAGCCTGTATTACTATAACTATTAGTTTAAGTTGAAAATTATAAGTGAAAACCAAGAGGCATTAAATTCTGAGTATTGCATTCAAAGTAACACAGGAAAGAAACCTCTGAGACTAATACTTCTGTGATTTAACGCCACTTCTTCTAAATCTAGCTTATATATTGTACAAGTATTTCTTTTCTTACAATGTCTATCTATCTGTCTATCTACCTACCTACTTACCTACCTACCTACCGGTTCAGGTTTGAAAATTCAGTCCTGCACCCAACCATGAAGTATCAGAGCGCTAGATGGCTCTCCCCTTAACACAGTTATCTCTTTTAAATACCTAGGAGTAACCCTCGATCCTGTCTTGGATTTTGACATGCATCTAGCCTCAGTCATTAAATCTGTCAATATTCAACTTGGACTGGCATGTAGGGTGAGACATAGCCTAACATCCATGGCAAGGATGGCCATTGCACAGGGGATCCTGAGACCCAAATTGACATATCAGTTGATAGCCTTTCCGGCAACTACTGGAGGGCTCCTCCGAAAGTGGGATGTCTGCTACAATAGCATTTGCCGTTTTGCTCTGTCTTTACCCAAACTTACTCACCGATGCACACTATACTCCAGTCTGGGATGGTTTACCCCCTCAGCCTTCCGACAGTTTATTTCCTACTGTTTTATAAAGAATATAATCTCCTCCCAGATACCTGACAAATTGGCTCTACTGCTCAAACCTGTGACCTCTGTCTACCCACTGAGATCAGCTGACAAATCCCTTGTTGTCCAATCGAGATGTAAAACCAAATGGGGGAGAATGCTTTCTCTAGCTGGGCTCCTAAACTATGGAACTCCCTTCCACTGAGTCTAAGAATCTCCCCTTCTCCACACAGCTTCAAACAGGAGCTTCGTATGGCTCTTCTAAGCTCTGAACCCTGCTCCGGTCCTCTATCCACCCACTCCTGTACTGGTTCCTCTTAGTTGCCTACCGGCTCCAACCTCTACTACTCTCAAAACCTGCCTGGAAATCTTGTTATTTCCTCTCTTCTAGCTCTTACTCACTAGTTGTCTGACTTATGACTGTTTTGTTACTACATATAGATTCCTGAAAATGTACTGTCAATGCTGAAAATTTTGTATAAGTGTACTATATCTGACTTCTACTTGTTACCATGATGTTTTCTTGTATCTACTATTGCCTACGTACCCTTTGTTGTAATCTCCCGGGTCGTATCTGAAAATAGGCAGCTATGCTGTCTAGTGTACCTACCCGGTTAACAAAAACTAACTAAATAAATACTTATCTATTTACTTACCCACCTACCTGCCTATCTATTTACTTACCTACCTATCTACCTACTTGCCTATCTGCTTATCTATCTTTAGGCAGAGTGGGGGATCTCGTTCAGTTAGTAGGTCGCTGAGTGAGTGAGATGAGCTCAGTGAATATCAACTAAAACAAATGTCGCCTTTGGTCACTATATGTCTAAACAGGAAGGGCCACGCGTCTGCAACACAGTGAAGGATTAGTCCAGCCTGGTTCCCTGAAATGGACAACTAATGTGGAACCTGCTCACCTCAGGAAAGGTCACAAACCTGCATCGACTTGCGTTCAGGACAGAATCCTAAGGGTTACTCAGGAATGGCCCTGACCTAGAGAACAGCTGTGCCATTTCTGGATAGACTTTATCTCAGACAGACTGGGTGGGCCAAGCACCCTTATCTGCCATCAGAGTCTATGTTTCTATCCCCTGTGAGCAGGAACTATTGGGGGGGAGGCCAGGAGCGGGGAAAATGACTACGATATCCCAACACCACTGGAGCAACATTATCATCCATGTTACTGCACTTTACATGGAATTATAAAGGGATGCAACTGTCAACCTCTGTTAGCTCAATTCTGGTAAAACAGGATGACTGTTTAGTGTCTAACTCACAAGTCAGTTAGTGTTTTTTTTTTTGTTCATTCAAAAGAGGACACACACACACACACACACACACACACACAAAGGCATTGAGGTAGTGCAAGTGCTGAAACACACAGCACCTGTCACAGGTCATAGCGTAATACAGATTACCACACTGTGCATTGTGGGGCATCACAATGACTCTGCGAGGTCAATAATAGATGCCAACCCAGCCAGTGAGGGATATTCATGAGATGCGATTTCCATTGTGCATGTGGGACAGCTGTGCAGTATAAATCTCACTGTGTAGTGTGGAACAGCACCTGCCACATGTGGGACAGCTGTGAGGTATGAATCCCACTGTGTAGTGTGGAGCAGCATCTGCCACATGTGGGACAGCCGTGAGGTATGAATCCTACTGTGTAGTGTGGGACAGCACCTGCCACATGTGGGACAGCTGTGAGGTATGAATCTTACTGTGTAGTGTGGGACAGCACCTGCTACATGTGGGACAGCTGTGAGGTATGAATCCCACTGTGTAGTGTGGGACAGCATCTGCCACATGTTGGACAGCTGTGAGGTATGAATCCCAATGTGTAGTGTGGGACAGCACCTACCTCCTGTGAGACTGCTGTGAGATATGAATCCCACTGTGTAGTGTGGGACAACATCTGCCACATGTGAGACAGCTGTGAGATATGAATCCCACTGTGTAGTGTGGGACAACACCTGCCACACATGGGACAGCTGTGAGGTATAAATCTTATTGTGCAGTGTTGAACAGCACCTACCACACGTGGGACAGCTGTGAGGTATGAATTCCGTTGTGTAGTGTGAGACAGTACCTGCCACATGTGGCATAGCTCTGAGGTATGAATGCTGCTGTGCAGTGTGTGACAGCACCTGCCACATGTGGGACAGCTGTGAGGTATGAATCCCATGGTGTAGTGTGGGCAGCACCTGCCACATGTGGGACAGCTGTGAGGTATGAATCCCACTGTGCAGTGTGGGACAGCACCCCACATGTGGGACAGCTGTGAGGTATGAATCTCACTGTGTAGTGTGGGACAGCACCTGCCACACATGGGACAGCTGTGAGGTATGAATCCCACTGTGTAGTGTGGGACAGCACTTGCCACATGTGGGACAGCTGTGAGGTATGAATCTCACTGTGTAGTGTGGGACAGCACCTGCCACATGTGGGACAGCTGTGAGTATAGAACTCACTGTGTAGTGTGGGACAGCACCTGCCACACTGTGGGACAGCTGTGAGGATGAATCCCACTGTGAGTGTGGGACAGCACCTGCCACATGTGGGACAGCTGTGAGGTATGAATCCCACTGTGTAGTGTGGGACAGCACCTGCCACATGTGGGACAGCTGTGAGGTATGAATCCCACTGTGTAGTGTGGGACAGCACCTGCCACATGTGGGACAGCTGTGAGGTATGAATCCCACTGTGCAGTGTGGGCAGCACCTGCCACATGTGGGACAGCTGTGAGGTATTAATCTCACTGTGTGGTGTGGGACAGCACCTGCCACATGTGGGACAGCTGTGAGGTATGAATCCTACTGTGTAGTGTGGGACAGCACCTGCCACATGTGGGACAGCTGTGAGGTATGAATCCCACTGTGTAGTGTGGGGCAGCACCTACCTCCTGTGGGACAGCTGTGAGGTATGAATCCCACTGTGCAGTGTGGGACAGCATCTGCCACATGTGGGACAGCTGTGAGGTATGAATCCTACTGTGTAGTGTGGGGCAGCACCTACCTCCTGTGGGACTGCTGTGAGGTATGAATCCCACTGTGTAATTTGGGGCAGCATCTGCCACATGTGGAACAGCTGTGAGGTATGAATTCCACTGTGTAGTGTGGGACAGCTCCTACCTCCTGTGGGACAGCTGTGAGGTATGAATCCCACTGTGTAGTGTGGGGCAGCACCTGCCACATGTGGGACAGCTGTGAGGTATGAATCCCACTGTGCAGTGTGGGACAGCACCTGCCACATGTGGGACAGCTGTGAGGTATGAATCCCACTGTGTAGTGTGGGACAGCACCTACCTACTGTGGGACAGCTGTGAGGTATGAATCCCATTGTGTATTGGGGCAGCATCTGCCACATGGGAACAGCTGTGAGGTATGAATTCCACTGTGTAGTGTGGGACAGCCTGCCACACATGGGAGAGCTGTGAGGTATGAATCCCACTGTGTAGTGTGGGACAGCACTTGCCACACGTGGGACAGCTGTGAGGTATGAATCCCACTGTGCAGTGTGGGGCAGCACCTGCCCACATGTGGAGACAGCTGTGAGGTATGAATCTCACTGTGTAGTGTGGGACAGCACCTGCCACACATGGGACAGCTGTGAGGTATGAATCCCACTGTGTAGTGTGGGACAGCACCTGCCTCCTGTGGGACAGCTGTGAGGTATGAATCCCACTGTGTAGTGTGGGACAGCACTTGCCACACATGGGAGAGCTGTGAGGTATGAATCCCACTGTGTAGTGTGGGACAGCACTTGCCACACATGGGACAGCTGTGAGGTATGAATCCCACTGTGTAGTGTGGGACAGCACCTGCCACATGTGGGACAGCTGTGAGGTATGAATCTCACTGTGCAGTGTGGGACAGCACCTGCCACATGTGGGACAGCTGTGAGGTATGAATCCCACTGTGTAGTGTGGGACAGCACCTGCCACATGTTGGACAGCTGTGAGGTATGAATCCCACTGTGTAGTGTGGGACAGCACCTGCCACATGTGGGACAGCTGTGAGGTATGAATCCACTGTGTAGTGTGGGACAGCACTTGCCACACATGGGACAGCTGTGAGGTATGAATCCACTGTGTAGTGTGGGACAGCACCTGCCACATGTGGGACAGCTGTGAGGTATGAATCCTACTGTGTAGTGTGGGACAGCACCTGCCACATGTGGGACAGCTGTGAGGTATGTATTCTCACTGTGGGACAGCTGTGAGTATGATCCTACTGGTGTGGGACAGCACCTGCCACATGTGGGACAGCTGTGAGGTATGAATCCTACTGTGTAGTGTGGGACAGCATCTGCCACATGTGGGACAGCTGTGAGGTATGAATCCTACTGTGTAGTGTGGGACAGCATCTGCCACATGTGGGACAGCTGTGAGGTATGAATCCTACTGTGTAGTGTGGGACAGCATCTGCCACATGTGGGACAGCTGTGAGGTATGAATCCTAGTGTGTAGTGTGGGACAGCATCTGCCACATGTGGGAGAGCTGTGAGGAATGAATTCTACCGTGTAGTGTGGGACAGCTATGAGGTATGAATCCCACTGCGTAGTGTGGAGCAGCATCTGCCACGTGTGGGACAGCTGTGAGGTATGAATCCCACTGTATAGTGTGTGACAGCACCTACCTCCTGTGGGACAGCTGTGAGGTATTAATCCCATTGTGTAGTGTGTGGCAGCATCTGCCACATGTGGGACAGCTGTGAGGTATGAATCCCACTGTGTAGTGTGGGACAGCACCTACCTCCTGTGGGACAGCTGTGAGGTATGAATCCCACTGTGTATTGTGGGACAGCACCTACCTCCTGTGGGACAGCTGTGAGGTATGAATCCCACTGTGTAGTGTGGGACAGCACTTGCCACACATGGGACAGCTGTGAGGTATGAATCCCACTGTGTAGTGTGGGACAGCACCTGCCACATGTGGGACAGCTGTGGAGGTATGAATTCCACTGTGTAGTGGGGACAGCACCTGCCACCTGTGGGACAGCTGTGAGGTATGAGTCCCACTGTGTAGTGTGGGACAGCACTTGCCACATGTGGGACAGCTGTGAGGTATGAATTCCACTGTGTAGTGTGGGACAGCACCTGCCACATGTGGGACAGCTGTGAGGTATGAATCCCACTGTGTAGTGTGGGACAGCACCTGCCACATGTGGGACAGCTGTGAGTATGAATCCCACTGTGTAGTGTGGGACAGCACCTGCCACATGTGGGACAGCTGTGAGGTATGAATCCCACTGTGCAGTGTGGGACAGCACCTGCCACATGTTGGACAGCTGTGAGGTATGAATCCCACTGTGCAGTGTGGGACAGCACCTGCCACATGTTGGACAGCTGTGAGGTATGAATCCCACTGTGTAGTGTGGGACAGCACCTGCCTCCTGTGGGACAGCTGTGAGGTATGAATCCCACTGTGTAGTGTGGGACAGCACCTGCCACATGTGGGACAGCTGTGAGGTATGAATCCCACTGTGTAGTGTGGGACAGCACCTGCCACATGTGGGACAGCTGTGAGGTATGAATCCCACTGTGTAGTGTGGGACAGCACCTGCCACATGTGGGACAGCTGTGAGGTATGAATTCCACTGTGTGGTGTGGGACAGCACCTGCCTCCTGTGGGACAGCTGTGAGGTATGAATCCCACAGTGTAGTGTGGGACAGCACTTGCCACACATGGGAGAGCTGTGAGGTATGAATCCCACAGTGTAGTGTGGGACAGCACTTGCCACACATGGGAGAGCTGTGAGGTATGAATCCCACTGTGTAGTGTGGGACAGCACCTACCTCCTGTGGGACAGCTGTGAGGTATGAATTCCACTGTGTAGTGTGGGACAGCACTGCCACACATGGGAGAGCTGTGAGGTATGAATCCCACTGTGTAGTGTGGGACAGCACTTGCCACACATGGGAGAGCTGTGAGGTATGAATCCCACTGTGTAGTGTGGGACATCACCTACCTCCTGTGGGACAGCTGTGAGGTATGAATCCCACTGTGTAGTGTGGGACAGCACCTGCCACATGTGGGACAGCTGTGAGGTATGAATCCCACTGTGTAGTGTGGGACAGCACCTGCCACCTGTGGGACAGCTGTGAGGTATGAATTCCACTGTGTAGTGTGGGACAGCACCTGCCACATGTGGGACAGCTGTGAGGTATGAATCCCACTGTGTAGTGTGGGACAGCACCTGCCACACATGGGACAGCTGTGAGGTATGAATTCCACTGTGTAGTGTGGGACAGCACCTGCCACATGTGGGACAGCTGTGAGGTATGAATCCCACTGTGCAGTGTGGGACAGCACCTGCCACATGTTGGACAGCTGTGAGGTATGAATCCCACTGTGCAGTGTGGGGCAGCACCTGCCACATGTGGGACAGCTGTGAGGTATGAATCCCACTGTGCAGTGTGGGACAGCACTTGCCACATGTGGGACAGCTGTGAGGTATGAATCCCACTGTATAGTGTGGGACAGCGCCTGCCACATGTTGGACAGCTGTGAGGTATGAATCCCACTGCATAGTGTGGGACATCACCTACCTCCTGCGGGACACCTGTGAGGTATGAATTCCACTGTATAGTGTGGGACAGCATTTGCCACACATGGGAGAGCTGTGAGGTATGAATCCCATTGTGTAGTGTGGGACAGCACCTACCTCCTGTGGGAGAGCTGTGAGGTATGACTCCCACTGTGTAGTGTGGGACAGCACTTGCACACCTGGGAGAGCTATGAGGTATGAATCCCACAGTGTAGTGTGGGACAACACTTGCCACACATGGGAGAGCTGTGAGGTATGAATCCCACAGTGTAGTGTGGGACAGCACCTGCAACATGTGGCACAGCTGTGAGGTATTAATCTCACTGTGCAGTGTGGGACAGCACCTGCCACATGTGGGAGAGCTGAGGTATGAATCCTACTGTGTAGTGTGGAGCAGAATCTGCCACATGTGGGACAGCCGTGAGGTATGAATCCTACTGTGTAGTGTGGGACAGCACCTGCCACATGTGGGACAGCTGTGAGGTATGAATCCTACTGTGTAGTGTGGGACAGCACCTGCCACATGTGGGACAGCTGTGAGGTATGAATCCTACTGTGTAGTGTGGGACAGCACCTGCCACATGTGGGACAGCTGTGAGGTAGATCCCACTGTGTAGTGTGGGACAGCACTTGCCACATGTGGGACAGCTGTGAGATGAATCCTACTGTGTAGTGTGGGACAGCACCTGCCACATGTGGGACAGCTGTGAGTATGAATCCACTGTGTAGTGTGGACAGCACCTGCCACATGTGGGACAGCTGTGAGGTATGAATCTCACTGTGCAGTGTGGGACAGCACTGCCACCAGTGGGACAGCTGTGAGGTATGAATCCCATTGTGTAGTGTGGGACAGCACCTGCCACATGTGGGACAGCTGTGAGGTAGTAATCCTCACTGTGCGGTGTGGGACAGCCTCCACACGTGGGACAGCTGTGAGGTATGAATCTCACTGTGTAGTGTGGGACAGCACTGCCACATGTGGGAGAGCTGAGGATGAATCTCACGTGAGTGTGGGACAGCTGTGAGGTATAGATCCCACTGCGTAGTGTGGGCAGCACCTGCCACATGTGGGACAGCTGTGAGGTATGAATCCCACTGTGTAGTGTGGGACAGCACCTGCCACATGTGGGACAGCTGTGAGGTATGAATCCCACTGTGTGAGTGTGGGACAGCACCTGCCACACATGGGACAGCTGTGAGTGTAGATCCCACTGTGTAGTGTGGGACAGCACCTGCCACATGTTGGACAGCTGTGAGGTATGAATCCCACTGTGCAGTGTGGGACAGCACCTACCTCATGTGGGACAGCTGTGAGGTATGAATCCACTGTGTAGTGTGGGACAGCACTTGCCACATGGGACAGCTGTGAGGTATAGATCTACTGTGTGGTGTGTGGCACACTGCCACATGTGGGACAGCTGGAGGTATGAATTCCACTGTGTAGTGTGGGACAGCTCCTACCTCCTGTGGGACAGCTGTGAGGTATAAATCTCACTGTGTAGTGTGGGACAGCACCTACCTCCTGTGGGACAGCTGTGAGGTATGAATCCCATTGTGTAGTGTGGGACATCATCTACCTCCTGTGGGACAGCTGTGAGGTATGAATCCCACTGTATAGTGTGGGACAGCACCTGCCACATGTTGGGTAGCTGTGAGGTATTATTCCACTGTATGGTGTGGGACAGCACCTACCTCCTGTGGGACAGCTGTGAGGTATGAATTCCACTGTATAGTGTGGGACAGCACTTGCCACACATGGGAGAGCTGTGAGGTATGAATCCCACTGTGCAGTGTGGGGCAGCACCTGCCACTTGTTGGACAGCTGTGAGATATGAATCCCACTGTGCAGTGTGGGGCAGCACCTGCCACATGTGGGACAGCTGTGAGGTATGAATCCCACTGTGCAGTGTGGGGCAGCACCTGCCACATGTTGGACAGCTGTGAGTAAGAATCCCACTGTGCAGTGTGGGGCAGCACCTGCCACATGTTGGACAGCTGTGAGATATGACCCACTGTGCAGTGTGGGGCAGCACCTGCCACATGTGGGACAGCTGTGAGGTATTAATCTCACTGTGTGGTGTAGGACAGCACTTGCCACATGTGGGACAGCTGTGAGGTATGAATCCCACTGTATAGTGTGGGACAGCGCCTGCCACATGTGGGACAGCTGTGAGGTATTAATCTCACTGTGTAGTGTGGGACAGCCCACACATGTGGACAGCTGTGAGGTATGAATCCCACTGTATAGTGTGGGACAGCATTGCCACACATGGGAGAGCTGTGAGGTATGAATCCCACAGTGTAGTGTGGGACAGCACTTGCCACACATGGGAGAGCTGTGAGGTATGAATCCCACTGTGTAGTGTGGGACATCACCTACCTCCTGTGGGACAGCTGTGAGGTATGAATCCCACTGTATAGTGTGGGACAGCACCTGCCACATGTTGGACAGCTGTGAGGTATTATTCTCACTGTGCGGTGTGGGACAGCACCTGCCACATGTGGGACAGCTGTGAGGTATGAATTCCACTGTATAGTGTGGGACAGCACTTGCCACACATGGGAGAGCTGTGAGGTATGAATCCCACTGTGCGGTGTGGGACAGCACTTGCCACACATGGGAGAGCTGTGAGGTATGAATTCCACTGTGTAGTGTGTGTCAGCACCTGCCACATGTTGGACAGCTGTGAGATATGAATCCCACTGTGCAGTGTGGGGCAGCACCTGCCACATGTGGGACAGCTGTGAAGTATTAATCTCACTGTGTGGTGTGGGACAGCACTTGCCACACATGGGACAGCTGTGAGGTATGAATCCCACTGTATAGTGTGGGACAGTGCTTGCCACAAGTTGGACAGCTGTGAGGTATGAATCCCACTGTGTGGTGTGGGGCAGCACCTGCCACATGTGGGACAGTTGTGAGGTATGAATCCCACTGTGTAGTGTAGGACAGCACCTACCTCCTGTGGGACTGCTGTGAGGTATGAATCCCATTGTGTAGTGTGGGGCAGCACCTGCCACATGTGGGACTGCTGTGAGGTATTAATCTCACTGTGCGGTGTGGGACAGTACCTGCCACACATGGGACAGCTGTGAGGTATGAATCCCACTGTATAGTGTGGGACAGGACCTGCCACATGTTGGACAGCTGTGAGGTATGAATCCCACTGTGCAGTGTGGGGCAGCACCTGCCACATGTGGGACTGCTGTGAGGTATTAATCTCACTGTGTGGTGTGGGACAGTACCTGCCACACATGGGACAGCTGTGAGGTATGAATCCCACTGTGCAGTGTGAGGCAGCACCTGCCACATGCGAGACAGCTGTGAGGTATTAATCTCACTGTGTGGTGTGGGACAGCACTTGCCACACATGGGAGAGCTATGAGGTATGAATCCCACAGTGTAGTGTGGGACAGCACTTGCTACACATGGGAGAGCTGTGAGGTATGAATCCCACTGTGTAGTGTGGGGCAGCATCTGCTACATGTGGGACAGCTGTGAGGTATGAATCCCACTGTGTAGTTTGGGGCAGCATCTGCTACATGTGGGACAGCTGTGAGGTATGAATCCCACTGTGTAGTGTGGGACAGCACTTGCCACACATGGGAGAGCTGTGAGGTATGAATCCCACTGTGTAGTGTGGGACAGCACCTGCCACCTGTGGGACAGCTGTGAGGTATGAATTCCACTGTGTAGTGTGGGTCAGCATTTGCCACACATGGGAGAGCTGTGAGGTATGAATCCCACAGTGTAGTGTGGGACAGCACTTGCCACACATGGGAGAGCTGTGAGGTATGAATTCCACTGTGTAGTGTGGGACATCACCTACCTCCTGTGGGACAGCTGTGAGGTATAGATCACTGTGTAGTGTGGGACAGCACCTGCCACATGTGGGACAGCTGTGAGGTATGAATCCCACTGTGTAGTGTGGGACAGCACCTGCCACATGTGGGACAGCTGTGAAGTATAAATCCCACTGTGTAGTGTGGGACAGCACCTACCTCCTGTGGGACAGCTGTGAGGTATGAATCCCACTGTGTAGTGTGGGACAGCACCTGCCTCATGTTGGACAGCTGTGAGGTATTATTCTCACTGTGCGGTGTGGGACAGCACCTGCCACATGTGGGACAGCTGTGAGGTATGAATTCCACTGTATAGTGTGGGACAGCACTTGCCACACATGGGAGAGCTGTGAGGTATGAATCCCACAGTGTAGTGTGGGACAGCACTTGCCACACATGGGAGAGCTGTGAGGTATGAATTCCACTGTGTAGTATGTGTCAGCACCTGCCACATGTTGGACAGCTGTGAGATATGAATCCCACTGTGCAGTGTGGGGCAGCACCTGCCACATGTGGGACAGCTGTGAGGTATTAATCTCACTGTATGGTGTGGGACAGCACTTGCCACACATGGGACAGCTGTGAGGTATGAATCCCACTGTATAGTGTGGGACAGCGCTTGCCACATGTTGGACAGCTGTGAGGTATGAATCCCACTGTGTGGTGTGGGGCAGCACCTGCCACATGTGGGACAGCTGTGAGGTATGAAACCCACTGTGTAGTGTGGGTCAGCACCTACCTCCTGTGGGACTGCTGTGAGGGAGGAATCCCACTGTGCAGTGTGGGGCAGCACTTGCCACACATGGGACAGCTGTGAGGTATGAATCCCATTGTGTAGTGTGGGGCAGCACCTGCCACATGTGGGACTGCTGTGAGGTATTAATCTCACTGTGCGGTGTGGGACAGTACCTGCCACACATGGGACAGCTGTGAGGTATGAATCCCACTGTATAGTGTGGGACAGGACCTGCCACATGTTGGACAGCTGTGAGGTATGAATCCCACTGTGCAGTGTGGGGCAGCACCTGCCACATGTGGGACTGCTGTGAGAGTAATCTCACTGTGTGGTGTGGGACAGTACCTGCACACACATGGGACAGCTGTGAGTATGAATCCCACTGTGCAGTGTGAGGCAGCACCTGCCACATGCGAGACAGCTGTGAGGTATTAATCTCACTGTGTGGTGTGGGACAGCACTTGCCACACGTGGAGAGCTATGAGGTATGAATCCCACAGTGTAGTGTGGGACAGCACCTGCCACATGTGGGACAGCTGTGAGGTATGATCCCACTGCTGGTGTGGGACAGCACCTACCTCCTGTGGGATAGCTGTGAGGTATGATTCCACTGTGTAGTGTGGGACAGCACTTGCCACACATGGGAGAGCTGTGAGGTATGAATCTCACTGTGTAGTGTGGGACAGCACTTGCCACACATGGGAGAGCTGTGAGGTATGAATCCCACTGTGTAGTGTGGGACATCACCTACCTCCAGTGGAACAGCTGTGAGGTATGAATCCCACTGTGTAGTGTGGGACAGCACCTGCCACATGTGGGACAGCTGTGAGGTATGAATCCCACTGTATAGTGTGGGACAGCACCTGCCACATGTTGGACAGCTGTGAGGTATTATTCTCACTATGCGGTGTGGGACAGCACCTGCCTCCTGTGGGACAGCTGTGAGGTATGAATCCCACTGTGCAGTGTGAGGCAGCACCTGCCACATGCGAGACAGCTGTGAGGTATTAATCTCACTTTGTGGTGTGGGACAGCACTTGCCACACATGGGAGAGCTGTGAGGTATGAATCCCACAGTGTAGTGTGGGACAGCACTTGCTACACATGGGAGAGCTGTGAGGTACGAATCCCACTGTGCAGTGTGGGGCAGCACCTGCCACATGTTGGACAGCTGTGAAATATGAATCCCACTGTGCAGTGTGGGGCAGCACCTGCCACATGTGGGACAGCTGTGAGGTATTACTCTCACTGTGCAGTGTGGGACAGCACCTGCCACATGTTGGACAGCTGTGAGGTATGAATCCCACTGTGCAGTGTGGGACAGCACCTGCCACATGTGGGACTGCTGTGAGGTATTAATCTCACTGTGCCGTGTGGGACAGTGCCTGCCACACATGGGACAGCTGTGAGGTATGAGTCCCACTGTGCAGTGTGAGGCAGCACCTGCCACATGTGAGACAGCTGTGAGGTATTAATCTCACTGTGTGGTGCGGGACAGTACCTGCCACACATGGTACAGCTGTGAGGTACAAATCCCACTGTGCAGTGTGGGGCATCACCTGCCACATGTTGGACAGCTGTGAGGTATGAATCCCACTGTGTAGTGTGGGACCGCTCCTGCCACATGTTGGACAGCTGTGAGGTATGAATCCCACTGTGTAGTGTGGGACAGCACTTGCCACATGTGGGACAGCTGTGAGGTATGAATCCCACTGTGTAGGGTGGGACAGCACCTGCCACATGTGGGACAGCTGTAAGGTACGAATCCCACTGTGCGATGTGGGACAGCACCTGCCACATGTGGGACAGCTGTGAGATATGAATGATACTGTGCAGTAGGGGCCAGCACCCTCTCCAGTTGGCACTGGACAGCAGCATGTAAGCAGCTCCCATTGCAGTCCCAGATGTCAGCACACGGTAACCGTGTTTACACTCTTGCACCGTCACTTTATTATGTATTCTATGCGGTGAATATTTGTAACATGTTCCACTGTCTTGACTTGTACTCTTTAGTTCCCAGGTCATGCCTGAAAACTTTGCCTTCGTGGCAGTTTACCTACCCGGTTATCAATATAAATAAATAAATGGAACCAAGCTAGCCATATGGACAGCAGTTAGGGTGAAAAAGTCAGAAACCAATGGGTTGTCAGTGCTCCACAAGATTATGTAATTCCCAGGGATGTCATGTATTTAAAAAGAAAATAAAACTGACACTGCTCAACATGTTCTCTTTATTGAGCAGATCCTGGACTGTGTGTTTTTGCTGGCCTGAAGTACTGCAACACTTCTTTGCTTTAGTTGGAGCACAAACCCTGCTTTGTAGCTCTGCCAGAGGAAGTTAGTAACTAAGCCTGACTTGCAGTATGGTTCCAGCAAGTCATTATAAGAGAGAAGCGACAGCTGGCAGTGGAGTTTGTATTTACAGGCCAATTCCTCAATGGGGGTGGGTTGTGGAGCATCTTGGGGTGAGTTGTTGACAAGATCTGGGGTGTCCCTGATTTTCCAGGGTGTCCCTGGTTTTGTTCCAACATCTCTTCAACCCCTTCTAAACATGTATGTCTGTGACCAAAGAGTAGAAATTTAAATCATAAAATAATGGCAGGTGTTAGTTTTACAGTCTAATTTTCCTTCAGATAATGCTTTCCTTACTTAGTCACACACTGCTCCCCAGAGAGAAAGTGTCTAGTACCGACAGATATTCCCCAGACTTTTTCATAACATTTCAAGAACAACAGGCACCCATTCTCAAAAAGTGTACAAAGAAGTATGGGAATGGCGGACCCTCCCCATCACTAGGCTTTTTGGCCTTATCAGCCGAATTCTTAAATTGGGGCAGCACCCTTCCTCATGCTCCTGCTACAGACTGAGAACCCCTCTCAGCATTGATGCAGAGATACAGTATATGCCAAAGTCCTAGCCAGGAGACGTAAAAAGAAACATTCATTTACAGTGGCTGCAATCATTTGAAAGTCCACGAAGAATTCTTGCAAATAAGGAATCAAGCTTATCTGTAGCTGGCAGCACTCCATAAATACAGATGACTGAGTCTGTTCAGTATTAAAGAGCTAGTGTACAGCCTAAAACTAATGTTAATTGTTAAAAGCAGTCGACCATTACCTTTTATATCTGAGGTAGTTTTTCTTTTCGCTGTGGTTAATTAGAAGACTGTTTACCTGATGTTAGTAGGTGTGATGTGTGGAACAGCACTCTGCCTGGCAGCTGACATATCTAGCTCCAGTCCCCCCCCATTATATATTCAGCATTGTGACCTCACTGACTGTGACATCACTGCTGCTTAGAAACAGCCACTCAGTAGCTGCCAGGTCAGTCACCTGTGATGTCACGGTCAGTGAGATCACAGTGCTGACATTGCAGTGGGGGGATAGAGACAGATACATCAGCTGCCAGGCTGAGAGCTGTTCTACACATCCAGTGCAATATTATCACATAGGAAACTTTCTATTGAGCAGAAAAAGAAAAATACTTCAAAAATAAAAAGTTACAACTGACGACTTAAAATTGGAATAATTTTCCTGTCTGTTTTGCTTCCACTATCTCTTTAACACTACATTGTAGCCATTTGAGGAACTTTGTGATGTCATTAAGGAACACGCTGTGCTTGACGTGATGTAGTTAGGTACAGCTTGGTCTTCAATGACATTGCAATGTTCTTAAAAGGAACGTGTGCTTCTGCAGTAATACCTTCCTCTTGATTACTGTGATCCTGTGCCCTACTCAAACTGGTAACTCCAGGCTTCCTGTGAATGAATCACTTCAGGTACAGATTACCAGAAATTACCAGCGGTAAAGTGGCAGGTCTGTGATCCATTTCTGAAGAGGCAGGCTACAGTTTCCATAGCTAAGGCAAAGTGTTCTCAGCTATGACAGAAGGGGTGGGTCATTTGCCTTGTAGTAGAGTATTGTATTGAGTGAGCAGTGGCTCTGGGGGGATTCGGACCTAAGGATACCTCAAGTGAGGTTGCGGCTGAAGTGGTGGCAGCTAAGGTAATACTTTCACACATCTGGAGTGTTTAAAAAACTGGTAACAGTACAGGCTGCGTTATGGAAGAGGACCAGTCCATGGAAAACTGGTTGACAGTGGTTGGGATCTGGAACAGATGGTCAATAAAAAGATTATCTGTCCAATCACAGAGCAGGATATACAGAAGGGGATACTGCATATTCTACCAGGTTTACAGCTGCATAGTGGAGCTGTGCTGATGTCTTGCTATTGCATAGAGAGACAGAGAGAGAGAGAGAGAGAGAGGGCTGTGGAAGCACGTGATTGGATACCTTGATTGTGTTCTTCCATAGGGGTGTCAAAGCACATGCAGTCTCTCCATTCACCACAGTGCCTTTCTTTTGTGTCTCTCCCTCCCCCCTCCACCACTGCACTGTTTTCTTGCTCCTGCACTCACTTCCGGTTTGGAGCACCAGCACAGCTTGCCTGCTACAGCTCCTTTGTCCTTTCTGTAGAAACGACTGTGTCGAGATTGGTGTAATGAGATAGTGTTCCTGACCAAAAATGACTCATTTCATGCCTCAGAGTGAAGCTCGTTTAACTGTGACAGTTCGAGTGTAGTAACAGTTTAAAACAAGCATTTGTCAATGCCAAACGTTCACTTGCAGGAATTTGCACTTTCTATATTTTTGTTTATAAAACTGTCCTGTACATCGCCTGGTTCTAAAGTATCAGTCCCTTGCTTTCCCCTGACCTGTTTTTTCCTTTCAGGATCTTTCTTCTCCTGTCTTTCTGGATCTTAGACCTGTCCATCTGTCCTTCTTTTTCCATCACTTATTTCTGTTAATAAAGGGTGCTCACTGTCACAAACGCACTCCGAGGGTCAGGCCCTCTGCTCCCACAGTGCCCAACCTCGCAGTGCAATATGTGAACAGGAAACAAACAGGGTAACCCTCCTGTCTGTTTTGGGTCCAATTAACTACCAGTCTCGAGTCCTGGGGTCAAATATGAACCCTTTTTCACTAGTATGCCCAGTTAACAGGTTCAAATATCACCCTCTCTTTGGGGAAATGCAGTGCAATACTTAACCCAGCGGGCACCCAACCTGGGTCACAATCCCCCTTTTGACTCAGTTGAGATCTAGATACTTTTCTTACCTTGGTGCATATGATAACACACTGTAAGCGCTTAACAGTTCTGTCAGAATTATCAACACTGTCCCAGCATTCACATTCAAAATGAGGAAGAGGCTCAGGCAGGATTTCAAGGAAAACAGTTTACTAAAATTAAAAATAGTAAATGAAATACAAAACACAGAGCAAATAGCATTTAGGATACAGTCATAAAAGAAAAGGACAAGTATAACAACCCACTTTATCACGAGGATCTAATCCTACCTGAGTTTCAGTTAGCAAATAGTGGTGGTTGAATTACCTAATTTTGGCGAAGTGCTTCTTAAGAGAGTGTTCTTTCAGGGTCCAGAAACAAAAGCACAATCTTCTCTCACCTTTGACAATCTATAGGGAACAAGGGTCCCACCCAGCTTGTGAGGTCATAGCTCAGTGGTGATGCTGGCCGTGAGGTCACTCACATTTCTGTACACCAAATTAGTCTCATGCACCTCCATTTTCCTAAGCATACCACTTAAAAAAGAAAAAATATATATATATTTTTTTAATTAGTGAACCACAGTTTTATAGCAGGTCAGAATTACCCCTTTGATCTTCAGAGGAACTTCCTGACAGCTATTTCTCCCTATTGTGTGAAGATTCTCACAGGTAACTGTCAGAAGTTGCTCTCCTCTAATAGGTCATCAGATGCAATACTTTACACAAGTTGGCTGTTTACAAACTATACAACCTGGTTTTATTATAGTCCCAGGAAGTCAGCTTTTACAAACTAGAGGTGACAACAGCAAGGCCAGCACATTTTTTTTTCCTTTTAAAAATCCAATATTCCCTGCTGCCCTGTACTGACTGCCATACTTCTCAAGCAGAAATTCAAAGGAACATATATTTATATTATAAATGTAATACAGCTAATAAGTAGATGGCTATCGTCATCACACTCACTCTGTTGAGTTCCACTAATTTTCTTTATGGGTGGTGTCGGAGTTGGCGTCAGACCTGGAGACAAGACTCCCACTTCCACGCTTTCCAAGGTCTGCGTCCCCGGGGCGCTCTTCTCCATCTACGGTACACGTCTCGGGGATGGCACATCAGGACATTGCCCTTCTGGACATTCGTAATCTTCCTGACAAGGGTGCAGATGATGATGAGGATGCTGACGAGTTGGCGGTGGATGCCTTGGAGGATCCGAGGTGCGAAGGCAAGGTTTCCCAAGTCCCCCAGAGGACCCTGCCTTCTTGGATCTTCTGAGGTCCATGAAAGATTTCTTTGATTGGGAGTCAGAGGAACAAGACCACATGAGACAGAGACTAGCTGAACATATTCCTCCCTGGATCGGACCTCACCAGGACCTCACCTCTACGGTCTGGCAGATGCCTCATTCTCTCCCGGCTATCCCCAAGAGGATGGACAGGATATACCGGGCACCAAAAGAAGCTCCTTTTCTTAAGACGCATCCTAAAGTGGACTCTGTCCTCATTTCAGCTGCTCATGAGCGCTCCACTGCACCCAAGACATGAGCACCTCCTCCAGACAAAGAGTCGAGGCAGATGGATCAGTTCAGCAGAAATGTTTATGCTTCAGTCACATGTGCACTCAGATCCCTCAACTATGTGGCCCACATGGTGTCACACCAAAAGGCTACCTTGGCCAGGTTAGAGGCCGGAGTCAGTCGATGGAACCTTGAGCCTCAGGAGGAGCTTGCCAAGGATCTTCCTCACTCTCTTCTCCTGTAGGCATGCTTTTGAGCCACATACACCTCCGTCGTTTCTACAGCTAGCGACCTCGGCAGCTCCCGTTGCCTTAAGGTGGCATTCCTGGCTCCGCATCTCTGGCTTCGCCAACGAGATACAGTCTGCGATTCAGGACGCCTCTCCGGCTCAGTGCTTTTTGGTGGCAACACTAAAGACATTATTACTGGATTCCAGGACAGAGGTCCCACCTCAAGGTCAGTAAGGTCCATGTACTGATCGGGCACTCAACAGCAGCAACAGCCCTTTCAGAAAAGGACCTGAGGCAGGGGAGGCAGGCCCGGCTCGGCACCAGGGCAAATGCAAGGTCCAGGTTCCGCCACTCCTCCGGCCTTCAAAAACCAGAGACGTTCAGGAGGTCCTCCCCTTGAATGTCCTGCCACTTCCTGACTCCCTGTCCCCACTAACTCCTCAGTCTCACAGTGAGGAGCAGGTGGGGGGGGAGGTTCGCCCACCATGCGCAAATGGAAGGCGATAACCTCTGATGCATGGGTCCTGCAGTTGGTGTCCGTCGGACACACTATAGAGTTTCTGGAAATTCCTCCAAAATCTACGCCAAAAAGGTCTTCTTACTCCAGGGACTAGGCTCTTGTCGTTTGAGAAGAAGTTCAAAGGCTCTTGCTCAAGGAAGCAATAGAGCACGTTCCCCTCTGGCAGAGGGGCAGGGGGTTCTACTCCCATTTTTTCCTGGTTCCAAAAAAGATGGGAGACTTCAGACCTATTCTCGACTTGAACAGCCTCAATCACTTTGTCAAGTACAAAAAGTTCAGGATGCTGATGCTCCAGAGTCTTCTTCCACTCCTTCTGGAGATTCATTGGTTGTGCGCTATGGACATGCAGGATGCTTACCTGCACATCCTGATTTTCCCCAGCCACCGCCGTTTCCTGCAGTTCCAATTCCAAGGGGAGCACTTCCAGTTTTGGGCACTCCCTTTTGGTCTGTCCTCGGCACCTTGGTGTTTACCAAGTGCCTAGTGGTGGTGGCGGCCTCTTTATGCCACCAGAGTATTGCGGTTTTCCCTTACCTGGATGATTGGCTGATTTCAGCCCCATCCAGGGACTCTTTACTGGAGGCTGTCTCCCTTACCCTGGACCTCTTTGGCAGACTGGAGATTACTGTCAATTTTCCCAAGTCATCCATGACACCATCCCAGAGACTACAATTCACTGTGGTGGTTTTGGATACAATCCAATACAGAGCTTTCCTTCCTCCAGACAGGGTGGAGACCCTGATCCTTCAGGCTTCGTGGGTGGCTTCGTCCAGGACCATCCCTGCCTGGGAGATCCTCCGCCTTCTTGACCTGATGGCAGCCTCCATCACTACTGTTCCCCTGGTGAGGCTCCACACAAGAGTTACTCAGTAGTCCTTACAGGTGCAGTGGGATCAACTCCTGGACGACCTGGACCATCCAGTCCTGATGTCATCAGCAGTTCAGAAAGAATTGCTGTGGTGGAGGGACCACTGCAACCTTTCCTTGGGTCTTCCTTTCAGGATCCCAGCTCCTTTGGCATCCCTAACTACAGATGCACTGAACATGGGATGGGGAACACATCTAGGGGAGCACCAAACTCAAGGACTGTAGTCCAGCTTGGAGGCATCATTACACATCAACGTTCTAGAGATGAGGGCGGTCTTGTACGCCTTCCAGACCCCTTCTTCCCAAGGGATCGCTGCTGGTCCAAACGGACAATATGTTGGTAGTTTGGTACCTCAACAAACAAGGAAGAACCCGCTTATACCCCCGTGCAGGGTGGCGATGTGAGTGTGGAACTGGGCGGTCCAGCACAATCTGGCCCTAGTGGCCATGCATGTTCCAGGCATTCAAAATGTCCAGGCGGACAGTCTCAGCAGGTCTTGGACCCTAACTCACGAATGGGAGTTAAATCAGCAAGTGGCAGAATCTCTCTTCCTAAGATGGGAGCATCCGGAAATCTACCTTTTCACCTCCCAATACAGCGCAAAACTTCCCAGTTTTTGCTAGCTCGTTCCAGGACATGGTGCTTTCTGGCATGATGTGCTGTCTGTCTCCTGGACAGGGAAATTTTTGTATGCCTTCCCTCTGTTTCCCATTCTCCAGAGGGTCCTTCCCAAGCTCCAGGAAGAGAAGGCGAGGATAATTATCATCGCCCCTCTCTGGCTGAGACAGATTTGGTTCCCGTTGCTACAACAGCTATCGAGGGAACCACCAGTTCCACTTCCCGTGACCAACAACATCTTGACTCAGGATCAAGGCCGCCTTGTTCATCCGGGGCTCAGGACCCTGCATCTTCTAGCGTGCCTCCTGCAGACATAGCGATTTCTCGCTTTGAGGTCTCCTGTTGAGTAGCTCAGGTTCTTTTAAAGGCTTGAAAACCCTCCACTCGTTCCACTTATGCCATGAAGTGGAACCGTTTTTCCATCTGGGTGACCTCCAAGAAGTGGAACCCATTTTCTTGTTCTGCCCCACAAGTCATGGAATACTTCTTTCATCTGTCAGACTCAGGTCTGTCATATTCTTCCTTGAAGGTCCACCTTTTGGCAATTTTGGCATACCACGAGCTGGTGGATGGTAAACCCATGGCTCAATTGGAGGTCTCAAACACCTTTCTGAAAGGGATCCTCCATCTGAACTCCCCCCCCCCATCCATAGCCCAACCTCACCTTGGGATTTGAACTTTGTGTTGGAGAAGCTCACTCTTCCCCCGTTTGAACCGGCCATGAACTGTGACTTGCGCTTCCTTTCCTGGAAGACATTATTTTTGGTTGCTCTTATGCCAGCTTGAAGGATTTTGGAGCTTCACGCTTTGGTTTGTAAAGAGCCTTATCTTATTTTCCACAAGGACCAGGCGGTCCTCAGGACAACTCCTAAGTTCTTACCCAAGGTGGTGGCAGAAGCCACACTGAACCAATCAGTAGAGCTTCCAGTTTATTTTCCGTCCCCTTCGAACAGAGGTGAGACACTCCTGCACACCATGGACGTCCATCGGATCCTTCAGTGCTACACACACCAAACCAAGGATTTCCATAGCTGCGATCAGCTTTTTGTTTCTTTTGCCCCCAGGTCGAAGGGCAAAGCAGTTTCGATGCAGTGCCTTTTCAAATGGTTAGGCAACTGTATTCAGTATTGTTACCAAAAGTATGAAAAACCTCTGCTGGGTCCCATCAGAGGTCATTCTACTAGGGACATGGCTGCTTCTGCTGCTTTTTTGTGGAACGTCTCTGCGGCTGATATCTGTGCCACAGCTACCTGGAGTTCTGTCCACACTTTTACTAAACACTGTAGTCTGGACATTGCTTCTAGGTGAAGGTCTGGCTTTGGCCTAGCTGTCTTGCAGGGCCTTCGGTCCTAGGCTGGGTCCATTCTGGTTCCCAGTTTCATCAGTCTGTCTTTGGAGGGACTGCTTGAGACTCTGTTCTGTATGTAATGATCTACTGAAGGAACCCTCTCGAAGTAAGATAGTGCAGTTATGTAGGAACTTATCGTAACAGTAGATCTTCGGAAGAGGTTCCTTCAGTAGGTCATATTTTTCCCTCCCTCTGTACCCTCATTTTATTTCTTACACAGGGACTCCAAATCCTGTTTGCTCCTGCTGTCAGGCCTCTTCCTGGCTCCGGTGGGAGAACTGGAGGGTGGGCGTGGGGACTGCCCACTATATACAGTCACGCTGATGTCAGCCACTTGACATTGGGTGGGCGGTCCCCCGTCAGGTATTGCTAGAAAAGTCTGCCATGCGGCCCGATGCCAGGTGGCGCTAGTCCTATATGTAATAACCTACTGAAGGAACCTCTCTCGAAGATCTGCTGTTATGGTAAGTTCCTACGTAACTGTACTTTTTATTGATACCTGCATCATTCTTTGATGGAAAATGTTACCATCTTAAGGTTTTTGACTTTGAAAATTGCAATAAAGAATAAACAATAAAAAAGAAATAAATTGCATTTAATAGGTAGTAGTCATGAATTTGATTGGGTTTAAAATTCCCTGACTTCTGTGGTTTCACAAATACCTATCACAATCTTTTTATTTTGTCATAATAATTTTTATTAAGTTTTCAAAAGGTTAATCATTACAGATACTTCACACTGAAGAAAAAGAGACTACAAATACAGTGAAACGGGAAGTGAAAAATGATAACAGAAGATAGGTTACTTGTTAAAATGCGTAAAACAACAAAACATACCATCAAGTCATGTTGAACAAAACTCCATGAAGTGAATAATTAATACATTGCTAATAGCACATTGTCCACATTTAAAGGACATCCTGGAGCTGTCTTACATTCAGAAAGGGGTTTCTACACCTACAGGTTGCAAAAAGGAACTGGAGACGAAGCCAGAACTATTGTTCTGTAATCTGTATATATTTTAATACCATCAACATTTACTGCAAAGACCAAAAGGGGGCCCAGATATCTTGCAAAGTATCCAGTACCTATCACAATCAATAAATAATTCACCGAAATGGATAAAAAGATATTCTAGCATAAATATCTACTATCTAGATATAAATGTGACATATACATACACCAGCCCCCTTTACCTTAAAAAACCTGCTTAGAATGTTCTATCCAAATGTTGTTAAGACTGCACAGATAAACAATAAAGCCTCACAGCTGTTTCACTTGTTGTCCATTTAAATATAAATTAAAGTGTCTTGCCCTGTTGGACTGTCCTTGCTTTCTTGTTCAGTAGTGGCTGTCAGCTTCAGCCCTGTATGAGCTGCAACTCTTCAGAACACTCCGTCTCCCCTTGCTTGCGGTATTCACATCTGTCCTGGATTCTGTCCTTGCGGTATTCACATCTGTCCTGGATTCTGTCCTTGCGGTATTCACGTCTGTCCTGGATTCTGTCCTTGCGGTATTCACATCTGTCCTGGATTCTGTCCTTGCGTTATTGGATTTGATTAAAAAAAAGTGTTCCAATGTCTAGTTGGCTTCTGATGTACAGATTGCTAGTTATGAATTCCGCTATTTTTTCCACCATGTTTCTAGTGCTCAGTTGCTGCAACTACCATTTGCATTATGTACTACTGGGCTCACAAGCGTTTCTTTCAGTCTGCTAATTCTTCAGTCCCCACCGTGGAGAAACTTTTCTGACGCTGACTTGGTACTGCTTAAAAGTGTAAAACCCCCTTTAAAGGGGACACTGTCAATCTGTTTTGTATCATATTATTTCTAGTTAAATTGGGGGCACTGCTGAGCAGCCACGTGGAAGGCAGCAACCTTGTGTAGCTCCGTGTATTTCTCTAATTTTTTTTCTTGCTAAAAGTAATTTTGGGAGTGTTTACCTTGCCCTTGCTCTTTCTGAGACTCTGGATGCCCTGGACTGACATGCTATGGGGAAAACTAGGGGCTGCACCACCAGATTTGCTCCACCCTAAAAGTAAGAAAGTAGATGGACCCTCACAGAACAGCGCGGCAGGGGCCACTGGTACAACTGATCTGAAAGAAGTGTCTCGGGGGACAGTTCACGTGACACTACAGCAGCTGGTCTGATCGATCCAGGACCTGGATCGGAAATTTGATCTGCTGACCCTAAGAGTGGCGGTACTTGAGACCAAAGCGGAGATTACCCACCAAACAGTCTCAAAGCTGTAATGAAATCTGAATAAAACAATAGATGTATCCGCTAAGCTTATTGGAGACACTTCAGTACTCCGCCGCTGTGTCGAGATGCTGGAGAATCCAGTGAGAGAGCGGAACATTCGCATATTGGGGCTCCCAGAATTGGCAGAGGGAGAAGATCCCCCCTCCTTGACTTTATGTAAATATTCTTACTTGATTTGTTAGGCCTGGGTCTGAAGATGAGCCGCCACTCTCTTTGGAACAGGCTTTTCTGCTTACTCCTCACAGGGAGACACAAGAGCAGAGTGGCCCGTGGACTCTGGTGGTTACTTGCACAGGAGTGGGAGTTCGTGATTGCATACTAGCCATGGCAAGAAGATGGAGGACATTCAAATATAAGGGTCTCAGTCCAACCATATATATCTATCCGGATCTATCTTTTGAGACCCGCCAACGCCGTAGGTCCTTTGATGGTGTGCGTAGCCGTCTTCGGCAGCTTAAAATCTCTAACCAGCTACTATATCCAGCCCGATTGCGTCTGGTGTGGCAGGACAAGACCTATATGTTTAACGATCCTTCGGAGGTTGAGAAGGTGCTGGGACTTATGGAACAGGAGGTATCCCAGGACTTGGGGACTACTGGTTCAGAAGGGGAGTGATCCTTTTGATGGACTTTTTCTGACATGGTATTTCAGTATGGGACTGTATTAGTCTCCCCACTTGATGTGCTTTCATTTGTTTACGTAGACTGACTGGCAGGTAGTAGCGCACTGCTACATCATGCTGAAGGGCTGTAGTCAATGCTTTCTAATGTTTTAAAACCCACATAATGATAAATCCCGATCTTTTTCTTCCTTTGCAGCTGTCAGTGGGACTTTTATAATTTTGGATTTTAGTTTGTGTAGAACTGGGACTAGCTGTGAAGTGAAGTCTGGGACTACAGCGATGGCCCTTCACTGCATATATGTGTGTGTCTGTGTGTGTGTGTGTGTGTGTGTGTGTGTGTGTGTGTGTATCTATCTATCTATCATACACTACCTCTCTCTGCCAATCAACCTTCCTCTGCCACCCATCCTCTCTACTTCCCCCTCAACCCACTCCTCCCCCCCCATCCATGCTTCTCTTGACCACCTCTAGCTGGTGCCTCCCGGACCCTATTACCCCTCCTTCTGCTCCACTACACCTTCCCCAGCTTCTCCTTCTCCTCCAGGTCCTGTCCCCTTGCACGGTTCTCCAGCATCCTGAAGGGCCTCCCCTCCTCCCCCACTCCTTCACTACCAGGCCCTGTCCCCTGTAGGGTTTTCAGCTTCTAGATAACCCCACCCCTCTCACCACCCTCCTCTGCTCTTGTCCCCACTACTCCTCCCCCCTCCTTCCAGCTGGGCCCTGTCCCTTGCAGGTTCACTGCATCCTGAAGTGGACTCCAGTTCCTGGTTGCGCCTCCTCCTCTCCCTCCAAGTCCCCTCTCCCTCCCTGTACTCTCCTGCCAGGGCCCCCCCAGGGTTTCAGCAGCCTGAAGGGACCATTCTTGGCACCCTCCTCTCTTCACGCACCTTCCTACCCCTCGTTGCTAACTCTCCTTCCTCTGATCCTTGTGAGGGACTTAGCAACTCTCAGTCTGGCTTTTTCGGATCAGGATCCGCACTTACTCGGCCGCTGCCGCTACCTCTTGCCATCCTTCTGCCCCTTACCCTACATTACTACTACTCCTGCATACTCCTACCTGCACTATGTCTGCACACTGTTCCTTTACCGACCTATCTTTCCCCCTAGGACTAAGATGTCTTCTCTCCCACTATGTCTATGCCCTCACTTTACCATTTACCTCTTCCTGTTTTCGTTACTGTCTGTTGTCTTGTACTGAATTGTATTGCATTGTATCAGTGCAACACTATGTATCGATTTGCACTGTATGTATTTGATTGTTTTGCCTTTGCTTGATCCTCCCAGTTATGTACCCCCTCCTCCCAGGATGGTTCTGGAAACAAGCTGTTTACAGCTCATGTTGTCTTTCCTGGTGAAACCTTTTCAAATAAACTAGCACCCGGATTATATGCTGTAAGGGGAGCACAAGGAAATACTCTCAGGGAATTTAATTTCGGTAGCCTGTTTCTTATTGTTCCTTACATACTGATGGGGATACTGGGTACCATTACAGGTTTATTTGAAGAGAAGTTTCAGTAATACAGGGCTGTTATCCAATTAAGTTTATAAAACTTCTCAGAGGGTCTGTGGGTTGGCTGGCTCACACGCCGGCAGGTCCCATAGGGGGCAGCTGGTGTTAATTCCTCTCTTGAAGCCTTCCTTGTGCTGTAGGCTTTTGGATCTTAATTCTGTAATATGTGTGGCTAATTCCCCCATGTCGGTCTCCATGGAAGGGTGGGCCTTGTTAAGCTGGGGATATGTTCTCATGTATATCTTGATGTATGCATGCATTGTGAACCCACTCCTGTGTATCAGCTTTTTGTGAGTGTTACTTGCATTTTAAGCTTAATAAAAATATGCAAAAAAAAAAACAACACAATTTATGATTGCTTACCTTCTCTACCATTCATTGATGTTGCTGTGTGTCTGTCTCCGTGTTAGTAGAACTGAAACGCATGGCAATGTATATTTATAAACACCTTGGTTTCATTTCAGACCCTGTATTTGTTCTTATTGAATACTTCCTAAACACCAGCAGCGCCCCAAAACGGTGCAATCGTTCATAAGGCAGTAGCCACCTATACTCACGATGCTCCCAAACTGAGTTGACATTTTCCCTGTAACTCCAGGGAGATCTTCATGTATTTTCCAGTAGATTACATCATTTCCCATGGATGCTGAATTGCTCTGTTTTCCTATATAACCAAGGCAACTCTATGGGAAGAATGCCCCCGTAGATGCCTCCAAATCCCTGTTAAATACAGGAATCCCTGTAGATCTGGGAGCCCTGACTGTACTCACTGCATCATGAGTGGCTAGACTGTGTCGGGGGTGTTCCCAAGTCCAGGAAAGATGCAGTGGGAGTTGATCAAGGAATGTAAACAAACATGTTTTGGTGTGGTAACACCAGTATGATGAGCAGTCTAGTTTTCACTTTTTATTTATTTATTTATTGAATTCTGGTAACCGGGTGGGCTCACTGAGGCAATTACAGTCCCTTTTTTAGGGGCGACCTGGAGATCAGTAGGGTACATAGCAAAGCAGTTACAGACAAGATAGAAACTAGGAAGGCTGAGTACATCAGATTGAAGTCCCATACAATCATCAAGGTAAAAAGTACCAGAAAGAATATGTCCCTCATTTCCAAATAGGATACAGAAGCTATATACAGAGGTGGTGGGTCACATGAAACAGGAGCAGGTGGCAGAGTTTGATAGAACAGAGTGCAGGTTCGATTGGAAGAGAGGTAGGGAGGTACAAGACAAGACGGGGGCGGGGCAGAGAGTTCCAGTCAGACACAGCAGCCAATGAGAATGATTTGCGAGTAGTTGCCAGTCGCAGTTTTGGTTTAATGAGTGGGAGAGAGGCAGATCTAAAAGCTCTGGGAGCTTGTCTCAGGCGAACTACTTCAGACAGGGAGGAGGAGTTTTGTGCACAAGCTTATGTAGGAAGCTCAGAGAGGTATACCTAAGTTTAGATTCATAAGGTAGCCAGTTCAGGGAAGAGAGGACATCACAGTGGTGGTGTCTGGCACTTACCCCCAGTGTGAACCTACCCACCCTGTTGTAGGCCTGGGTTAGGAGAGCCGCAGAGGAAGCATTGGTAGACTGCAGCAGAGGCGCACCATAGGTTAGGGTAGGGAGTAGGGATGCAGAGGCAATCTTAGTGCAAGAGGCAGAGGTTAGGAAGGGGCGAATGCGGTATAATAGACCCATCTTTTGGTTCAGAGATGTGATCAGGTTAGATACTTGGGCCTTAAAAGACAGTGA
The DNA here is from genome assembly GCA_016271365.2 of Neoceratodus forsteri. Taxonomy (NCBI): domain Eukaryota; kingdom Metazoa; phylum Chordata; order Ceratodontiformes; family Ceratodontidae; genus Neoceratodus; species Neoceratodus forsteri. The sequence continues at coordinate 544,470,266 of JADMNL010000023.1, forward strand.
GGGGTCCAGGGTAATGCCCAGGTACTTGTAGGTGAGAGCCGAATCAAGGGCGTCACCATTTAATGAAGTAATACGGAGTGAGAGGGGCTGACTTGAGGAAGGGGGAGGAGGGCGAGTGAACAGCGTACATTTTGTTTTCTTAGTGTTGAGAACGAGCTGATTGCTCATGAACCATCATTCGAAGCTGGCAAAGTCAGAGGTCAGATCATTATTTATCTGACCAAGGTCCGGCGAGGAGCAGTAGATTATAGCTTCATCTGCATATAGATGCACTGATGCCCCAACACAGTGATTTGGCAGGTCATTGATAAATAACGAGAACAAAACTGGACCTAGGATGGAGCCCTGGGGAACGCCATGTGATATCAGTCTAAGACTAGAAAGTGTACCGGCCCACTTAACGCTTTGTGTTCTACAGGATAATTAGCTATGTACCCAGTCTAGGGAACTGATATCAAAGCCAGTAGAATGGAGCTGATGGAGCAGGAGACCATGGTTCACCAGGTCTAAAGCCTTGGTAAGGTCAACAAAAATGGCACCTGTTCTAGAACCCTGGTCCATGGCATGGAAGATATCAGTGGTTACTTTTAACAAGGCCATAAGAGTGCTATAGTTCTTTCTAAAACCATGTTGGTAGGGGGAGAGCAGATTGTGGTGATCCAGATAGGACTGAAGCTGATTAAATATGATTCGTTCCTGGATTTTAGCCAGGGGGCCAAGGTTAGAGATAGGTCTGAAGTTTTCAACTTGGGAATTAGGCCCTCTCTTACGGACAGACACAACTACGGCTACTTTCCACTTGTCGGGGACAGTACAGGAAAGGAAGGACCTATTGATAAGATCACGTACTGGGCGGGCAAGGGCAGGTGCACCAGATTTAGGAACTATGGCTCTAGAGTGTCATGCCCAGGTGAGCTGTCTTCTTTTAAGTTGGTAAGAAGTCTTTGAACCTCCTTAAGGGTGGCCAGTTTAAGGTGAAAAGAAGGCTGGCCTCTGGAGATATAGTAGATAAAGGAGCTGAGGTGGGAAAAGTAGAATCCGGAAATAGAGAAGTGTACTTGGTGAGGTCAGTAAAGAACTCATTGAAGCCTGTGGCTATCGACAGGGGGTCACTGTGGGAGGTGCCATGGGCAGTAAGCGTGCTGGGAAGGTCAACATTCTTCCCTTTGATCAAGGAGTTAACCTGCTTCCAGAATACTTTAGGGTCACAGAGATGTTTCATTTGGATTGACTTGAAGTGATGACATTTAGCTTTCTGAAGGGTGTGTTTGCATTTGTTTCTGAGTTGCCAATAAAATTGCCAATCAGAGATCTGACTGATTTTTTTGAAGGACTTCCAGGCATGGTCACGGGTGGACATGAGCTGCCGAGTTCTATTAACCCATGGGGCTTTTCCTCCCTTGGACCTGTATTTTTTAAGGGGTGCGTGGATGTTAGTAACATGGGTGAAGGTGGAAATGAAGAAGTATAAGGCATGATTAACATCAGGGAGAGTCTTGATGGGGCTCCAGTCAGAATTATTGAGTTGATAAAAGTGTTAGGGTCAGTTCGGGACAAGTCACGGACCAGGGCGACCCTAGGGGGTCGAGGTTCAAAGGCAGAGGGTAGGTGAATGATCACTTATGCAATCAGAAAGAACCCCCACAGCTTTAATCTTCAGGGGGCAATTTGTAACCACCTAGTCAAGCAGGGAATGCTTACCAGTTTTTTGGATCAATGCGTGTGAGGTCCTGGACAAACTGAGTTAAGTTGCAGTCAGCTGGACATGGGTGCAATTTGTCAGATGCAAGGGTTAAGCCAATCAGTGTTGAAGTCACCAGAGCGTATAAGGTCATGGCGAGGAAGGCTGACGCAGGAGGAGATAAAGGAGGGGAGACTAGCAGCAGCCTTACTGTGGGGCAAATACACGCAACCAACAATTAGTCTTTTAACATTACCAAGAGTCAGTGTGAGGAATATGGACTCCACGTCAGGGGTTCCAGATTCAGGTGGAGGTAGCTCGGTGACATTTAAGCTTGACTGAGTGTAGATTAGGACTCCGCCGGCCCGTTTGCGCAAGCAGTCTCTTCTAAAGTAGTTATAGCCTGGCACAGCTGTCTCATGTTGTTTAACATTAGGTTTAAGCCACGACTCAGACATGCATGGGATGTCCAGAGTGCACATGGAGATCCAAGTCTGTAATTCAGCCATCTTTGGTCAAAGACTGTGGGCACTCATATGTGTAGTCTTCAGGCCTTTAGAGGGGATTTCATTCAGGTTACTCGGAATCAGGGTGGGGTGGCTGCAGATCGCCCAGGGTTGGTTTCAGTGTCTCCTGCACAGATTAGCAGGAGAAGGATAGAAACACGGACACTTAGCAAGGCACAAGAGAGAGCAATCCCGGGAGCCAATAGTGTGGGAGGAGCACGCAGGTGCTTGCAAAGCCAGAGCCCTAGGAGCGCCGCATCGTGTTTGGGAAGGCACAGAATGAGAAAAAGCGTGCAAGTGGATTCAGGCCAGACATAGCTTCAGGGGGAGAGGTGCTGCCCCGAGGAGGGAGAGGTGCTGCCCCGAGGAGGGAGAGGTGCTGCCCCGAGGAGGGAGAGGTGCTGCCCTGAGAAGGGAGAGGTGCTGCCCCGAGGAGGGTTTTTTAAGGATAGGGCAATGAAGTGGTCAGCACAGCAGATTAGGGCAAGGCAGAACATGGCAGGTATAAAGCTCAAGCAGCCCATAATTAAAGCATGGCAGATTATAGTGCCAGAAGGTGGTGGCAGATTACAGGGGTAGGAGTATTGATATACGTGGCAGAGGGGAGGCGGCAGATTACAGGGTAGGAGTATTGATATACGTGGCAGAGGAGAGGTGGAGATTACAGTGGTAGGAGTATTGATATACATGGCACAGGGAGGGTGGATTACAGGGGTAGGAGTATTGATAAGCGTGGCAGTAGGGAGGATGGATTACAGGGGTAGGAGTATTGATAAGCGTGGCAGTAGGGAGGGATGGATTACAGGGGTAGGAGTATTGATATACGTGGCAGAGGAGAGGGGCAGATTACAGGGGTAGGAGTATTGATATACGTGGCAGAGGGATGGCAGATTACAGGGGTAGGAGTATTGATATACATGGCAGAGGGGAGGGGTAGATTACAGGGGTAGGAGTATTGATATATGTGGCAGAGGGGAGGAGCAGATTACAGGGGTAGGAGTATTGATAAGCGTGGCAGTAGGGAGGGATGGATTACAGGAGTAGGAGTATTGATAAGCGTGGCAGTAGGGAGGATGGATTACAGGGTGGGAGTGTTGATAAGCGTGGCAGTAGGGAGGGATGGATTACAGGGGTAGGAGTATTGATAAGCGTGGCAGTAGGGAGGATGGATTACAGGGTAGGAGTATTGATAAGCGGCAGAGGAGGATGGATTACAGGGGTAGGAGTATTGATATCGTGGCAGTAGGGAGGATGGATTACAGGGGTAGGAGTATTGATAAGCGTGGCAGTAGGAGGATGGATTACAGGGTAGGAGTGTTGATAAGCGTGGCAGTAGGGAGGATGGATTACAGGGTAGGAGTATTGATAAGCGTGGCAGTAGGGAGGAGGATTACAGGGTAGGAGTATTGATAAGCGTGGCAGTGGGAGGGATGGATTACAGGGTAGGAGTATTGATAGGCGTGGCAGTAGGGAGGGATGGATTACAGGGTAGGAGTATTGATAAGCGTGGCAGTAGGGAGGATGGATTACAGGGTAGGAGTATTGATAAGCGTGGCAGTAGGGAGGATGGATTACAGGGGTAGGAGTATTGATAGCGTGGCAGTAGGGAGGATGGATTACAGGGTAGGAGTATTGATAAGCGTGGCAGTAGGGAGGATGGATTACAGGGTAGGAGTATTGATAAGCGTGGCAGTAGGGAGGGATGGATTACAGGGTAGGAGTATTGATAAGCGTGGCAGTAGGGAGGGATGGATTACAGGGGTAGGAGTATTGATAAGCGTGGCAGTAGGGAGGGATGGATTACAGGGGTAGGAGTATTGATAAGCGTGGCAGTAGGGAGGGATGGATTACAGGGGTAGGAGTATTGATAAGCGTGGCAGTAGGGAGGGATGGATTACAGGGGTAGGAGTATTGATAAGCGCAGTAGGGAGGATGGATTACAGGGGTAGGAGTATTGATAAGCGTGGCAGTAGGGAGGATGGATTACAGGGGAGGAGTATTGATGCGTGGCAGTGGGAGGATGGATTACAGGGTAGGAGTATTGATAAGCGTGGCAGTAGGGAGGATGGATTACAGGGTAGGAGTATTGATAAGCGTGGCAGTAGGGAGGGATGGATTACAGGGTAGGAGTATTGATAAGCGTGGCAGTAGGGAGGGATGGATTACAGGGTAGGAGTATTGATAAGCGTGGCAGTAGGGAGGGATGGATTACAGGGGTAGGAGTATTGATAAGCGTGGCAGTAGGGAGGGATGGATTACAGGGGTAGGAGTATTGATAAGCATGGCAGTAGGGAGGGATGGATTACAGGGGTAGGAGTATTGATAAGCGTGGCAGTAGGGAGGGATGGATTACAGGGGTAGGAGTATTGATAAGCGTGGCAGTAGGGAGGATGGATTACAGGGTAGGAGTATTGATGCGTGGCAGTAGGGAGGGATGGATTACAGGGTAGGAGTATTGATAACGGCAGAGGAGGATGGAGATTACAGGGGTAGGAGTATTGATAAGCGAGGGTGGGAGGGATGGATTACAGGAGTAGGAGTATTGATAAGCGTGGCAGTAGGGAGGGGCGATTACAGGGGTAGGAGTATTGATAAGCGTGGCAGTAGGGAGGATGGATTACAGGGTAGGAGTATTGATAAGCGTGGCAGTAGGGAGGGATGGATTACAGGGGTAGGAGTATTGATAAGCATGGCAGTAGGGAGGGATGGATTACAGGGGTAGGAGTATTGATAAGCGTGGCAGTAGGGAGGGATGGATTACAGGGGTAGGAGTATTGATAAGCATGGCAGTAGGAGGATGGATTACAGGGTAGGAGTATTGATAAGCGTGGCAGTAGGGAGGATGGATTACAGGGTAGGAGTATTGATAGCGTGGCAGTAGGAGAGGATGGATTACAGGGGTAGGAGTATTGATAGCGTGGCAGTAGGGAGGATGGATTACAGGAGTAGGAGTATTGATAAGCGTGGCAGTAGGGAGGGGAGATTACAGGGGTAGGAGTATTGATGAGCGTGGGTAGGGAGGATGGATTACAGGGGTAGGAGTATTGATAAGCGTGGCAGTAGGGAGGGATGGATTACAGGGTAGGAGTATTGATAAGCGTGGCAGTAGGGAGGGATGGATTACAGGGGTAGGAGTATTGATAAGCGTGGCAGTAGGGAGGGATGGATTACAGGGGTAGGAGTATTGATGTGGCAGTAGGGAGGATGGATTACAGGTAGGAGTATTGATAAGCGTGGCAGTAGGGAGGATGGATTACAGGGTAGGAGTATTGATAAGTGGCAGTAGGGAGGGATGGATTACAGGAGTAGGAGTATTGATAAGCGTGGCAGTAGGGAGGGATGGATTACAGGGGTAGGAGTATTGATAAGCGTGGCAGTAGGGAGGGATGGATTACAGGGGTAGGAGTATTGATAAGCGTGGCAGAGGAGAGGGGCAGATTACAGGGGTAGGAGTATTGATAAGCGTGGCAGTAGGGAGGATGGATTACAGGGGTAGGAGTATTGATAGCGTGGCAGTAGGGAGGATGGATTACAGGGGTAGGAGTATTGATAAGCGTGGCAGTAGGGAGGATGGATTACAGGGTAGGAGTATTGATAAGGCGTGGCAGTAGGGAGGGATGGATTACAGGGGTAGGAGTATTGATAAGCGTGGCAGTAGGGAGGGATGGATTACAGGAGTAGGAGTATTGATAAGCGTGGCAGTAGGGAGGGATGGATTACAGGGGTAGGAGTATTGATAAGCGTGGCAGTAGGGAGGGATGGATTACAGGAGGTAGATGGGTGTCAGCGGGAGGGATGGATTACAGGGTGGGGTATTGATGGCGTAGGGAGGATGGATTACAGGAGTAGGAGTATTGATAAGCGTGGCAGTAGGGAGGGATGGATTACAGGGGTAGGAGTATTGATAAGCGTGGCAGTAGGGAGGGATGGATTACAGGGTAGGAGTATTGATAAGCGTGGCAGTAGGGAGGGATGGATTACAGGAGTAGGAGTATGATATACGTGGCAGAGGAGAGGGGCAGATTACAGGGTAGGAGTATTGATAAGCGTGGCAGTAGGGAGGGATGGATTACAGGGGTAGGAGTATTGATAAGCGTGGCAGTAGGGAGGGATGGATTACAGGGTAGGAGTATTGATAAGCGTGGCAGTAGGGAGGGATGGATTACAGGGTAGGAGTATTGATAAGCGTGGCAGTAGGGAGGGATGGATTACAGGAGTAGGAGTATTGATAAGCGTGGCAGTAGGGAGGGATGGATTACAGGGGTAGGAGTATTGATGAAGCGTGGCAGTAGGGAGGATGGATTACAGGGTAGGAGTATTGATAAGCGTGGCAGTAGGGAGGGATGGATTACAGGGGTAGGAGTATTGATAAGCGTGGCAGTAGGGAGGGATGGATTACAGGAGTAGGAGTATTGATAAGCATGGCAGTAGGGAGGGATGGATTACAGGGTAGGAGTATTGATAAGCGTGGCAGTAGGGAGGGATGGATTACAGGGGTAGGAGTGATTGAAGCGTGGCAGTAGGGAGGGATGGATTACAGGGTAGGTATTGATAGGTGGCAGTAGGGAGGATGGATTACAGGAGTAGGAGTATTGATGGCGTGGCAGTAGGGAGGGATGGATTACAGGGTAGGAGTATTGATAAGCGTGGCAGTAGGGAGGGATGGATTACAGGGGTAGGAGTATTGATAAGCGTGGCAGTAGGGAGGGATGGATTACAGGGGTAGGAGTATTGATAAGCGTGGCAGTAGGGAGGGATGGATTACAGGGGTAGGAGTATTGATAAGCGTGGCAGTAGGGAGGGATGGATTACAGGGGTAGGAGTATTGATAAGCGTGGCAGTAGGGAGGGATGGATTACAGGGGTAGGAGTATTGATAAGCGTGGCAGTAGGGAGGGATGGATTACAGGGGTAGGAGTATTGATAAGCGTGGCAGTAGGGAGGATGGATTACAGGGGTGGGAGTAGTTGATAGGCGTGGCAGTAGGGAGGGATGGATTACAGGAGTAGGAGTATTGATAGCGTGGCAGTAGGGAGGATGGATTACAGGGTAGGAGTATTGATAAGCGTGGCAGTAGGGAGGATGGATTACAGGGTAGGGAGTATTGATGGCGTGGCAGTAGGGAGGGATGGATTACAGGGTAGGAGTATTGATAAGCGTGGCAGTAGGGAGGATGGATTACAGGAGTAGGAGTATTGATAAGCGTGGCAGTAGGGAGGGATGGATTACAGGGGTAGGAGTATTGATAAGCGTGGCAGTAGGGAGGGATGGATTACAGGAGTAGGAGTATTGATAAGCATGGCAGTAGGGAGGGATGGATTACAGGAGTAGGAGTATCGGTATACGTGGCAGAGGAGAGGGGCAGATTACAGGGGTAGGAGTATTGATAAGCGTGGCAGTAGGGAGGGATGGATTACAGGGGTAGGAGTATTGATAAGCGTGGCAGTAGGGAGGGATGGATTACAGGGGTAGGAGTATTGATAAGCGTGGCAGTAGGGAGGGATGGATTACAGGGGTAGGAGTATTGATAAGCGTGGCAGTAGGGAGGGATGGATTACAGGAGTAGGAGTATTGATAAGCGTGGCAGTAGGGAGGATGGATTACAGGGTAGGAGTGATGATGGCGTGGCAGTAGGAGGATGGATTACAGGGGTAGGAGTATTGATAAGGCGGGCAGTAGGGAGGGATGGATTACAGGGGTGGGAGTATTGATAGTGGCAGTAGGGAGGATGGATTACAGGAGTAGGAGTATTGATGGCGTGGCAGTAGGGAGGGATGGATTACAGGGTAGGAGTATTGATAAGCGTGGCAGTAGGGAGGGATGGATTACAGGGTAGGAGTATTGATAAGCGTGGCAGTAGGGAGGGATGGATTACAGGGTAGGAGTATTGATAAGCGTGGCAGTAGGGAGGGATGGATTACAGGAGTAGGAGTATTGATAAGCGTGGCAGTAGGGAGGGATGGATTACAGGAGTAGGAGTATCGGTATACGTGGCAGAGGAGAGGGGCAGATTACAGGGTAGGAGTATTGATAAGCGTGGCAGTAGGGAGGGATGGATTACAGGAGTAGGAGTATTGATAAGCGTGGCAGTAGGGAGGGATGGATTACAGGGTAGGAGTATTGATAAGCGTGGCAGTAGGGAGGGATGGATTACAGGGGTAGGAGTATTGATAAGCGTGGCAGTAGGGAGGGATGGATTACAGGAGTAGGAGTATTGATAAGCGTGGCAGTAGGGAGGGATGGATTACAGGAGTAGGAGTATCGGGATACGTGGCAGTAGGAGGGGTGGATTACAGGGTAGGAGTATTGATAGCGTGGCAGTAGGGAGGGATGGATTACAGGAGTGAGAGTATTGATATAGCGTGTAGAGGAGGGATGGATTACAGGGTAGGAGTATTGATAAGCGTGGCAGTAGGGAGGGTGGATTACAGGGGTAGGAGTATTGATATACGTGGCAGAGGGGAGGGGCAGATTACAGGGGTAGGAGTATTGATAAGCGTGGCAGTAGGGAGGGATGGATTACAGGAGTAGGAGTATTGATAAGCGTGGCAGTAGGGAGGGATGGATTACAGGGGTAGGAGTATTGATATACGTGGCAGTAGGGAGGGATGGATTACAGGGGTAGGAGTATTGATATACGTGGCAGAGGAGAGGGGCAGATTACAGGAGTAGGAGTATTGATAGCGTGGCAGTAGGGAGGGAGGATTACAGGGTAGGAGTATTGATAAGCGTGGCAGTAGGGAGGGATGGATTACAGGGGTAGGAGTATTGATAAGCGTGGCAGTAGGGAGGGATGGATTACAGGGTAGGAGTATTGATAAGCGTGGCAGTAGGGAGGGATGGATTACAGGGTAGGAGTATTGATATACGTGGCAGTAGGGAGGGATGGATTACAGGGTAGGAGTATTGATAAGCGTGGCAGTGGGAGGATGGATTACAGGGTAGGAGTATTGATAAGCGTGGCAGTAGGGAGGATGGATTACAGGGGTAGGGTATTGATGGCGTGGCAGTAGGGAGGATGGATTACAGGGTAGGGTATTGATAGCGTGGCAGTGGGAGGATGGATTACAGGGGTAGGAGTATTGATACGTGGCAGAGGAGGGGCAGATTACAGGGTGGGAGTATTGATAAGCGTGGCAGTAGGAGGGATGGATTACAGGAGTGGGAGTATTGATAAGCGTGGCAGTAGGGAGGATGGATTACAGGGTAGGAGTATTGATAGTGGCAGTAGGGAGGATGGATTACAGGGGTAGGGTATTGATAGCGTGGCAGAGGAGAGGGCAGATTACAGGGGTAGGAGTATTGATAAGCGTGGCAGTAGGGAGGATGGATTACAGGGTGGGTGATCGTGGCGTAGAGGATGGATTACAGGGAGTATTGATAAGCGTGGCAGTAGGGAGGATGGATTACAGGGTAGGAGTATTGATAAGCGTGGCAGTAGGGAGGATGGATTACAGGGTAGGAGTATTGATAAGCGTGGCAGAGGAGAGGGGCAGATTACAGGGGTAGGAGTATTGATAAGCGTGGCAGTAGGGAGGGATGGATTACAGGAGTAGGAGTATTGATAGCGTGGCAGTAGGGAGGGATGGATTACAGGGGTAGGAGTATTGATAGGCGTGGCAGTAGGAGGGATGGATTACAGGAGTAGGAGTATTGATAAGCGTGGCAGTAGGGAGGATGGATTACAGGGTAGGAGTATTGATAAGCGTGGCAGTAGGGAGGATGGATTACAGGGGTAGGAGTATTGATAGCGTGGCAGTAGGGAGGGATGGATTACAGGGTAGGAGGTGATAAGGCGTGGCAGTAGGGAGGATGGATTACAGGAGTAGGAGTATTGATAAGCGTGGCAGTAGGGAGGATGGATTACAGGTAGGAGTATTGATAGCGTGGCAGTAGGAGGGATGGATTACAGGGTAGGAGTATTGATAAGCGTGGCAGTAGGGAGGATGGATTACGGAGAGGGTATGGTATTGATTGGCAGTGGGAGGGATGGATTACAGGGGTAGGAGTATTGATAAGCGTGGCAGTAGGGAGGGATGGATTACAGGGGTAGGAGTATTGATGGCAGTAGGGAGGATGGATTACAGGGTGGGAGTATTGATAAGCGTGGCAGTAGGGAGGGATGGATTACAGGGGTAGGGTATTGATGCGTGGCAGTAGGGAGGATGGATTACAGGAGTAGGAGTATTGATAAGCGTGGCAGTAGGGAGGATGGATTACGGAGTGAGCTGGCAGTGGGAGGATGGATTACAGGGTGGGGTATTGATAGCGTGGCAGTAGGGAGGGATGGATTACAGGGTAGGAGTATTGATAAGCGTGGCAGTAGGGAGGGATGGATTACAGGGTAGGAGTATTGATAGCGTGGCAGTAGGGAGGGATGGATTACAGGGTAGGTATTGATAAGCGTGGCAGTAGGGAGGATGGATTACAGGGGTAGGAGTATTGATAGGCGTGGCAGTAGGGAGGGATGGATTACAGGGGTAGGGTATTGATAGCGTGGCAGTAGGGAGGATGGATTACAGGGTAGGAGTATTGATAAGCGTGGCAGTAGGGAGGATGGATTACAGGAGTAGGAGTATTGATGCAGTGGCAGAGGAGGATGGATTACAGGGGTAGGAGTATTGATGAGCGTGGCAGTAGGGAGGGATGGATTACAGGGTAGGAGTATTGATGAGGTGGCAGTAGGAGGGATGGATTACAGGGTAGGAGTATTGATAAGCGTGGCAGTAGGGAGGGATGGATTACAGGGTAGGAGTATTGATAGCGTGGCAGTAGGGAGGATGGATTACAGGGGTAGGAGTATTGATAAGCGTGGCAGTAGGGAGGGATGGATTACAGGAGTAGGAGATGTGGCAGAGAGGCGATTACAGGGTAGGAGTATTGATAAGCGTGGCAGTAGGGAGGATGGATTACAGGAGTAGGAGTATTGATACAGTGGCAGAGGGAGGGATGGATTACAGGGTAGGAGTATTGATAAGCGTGGCAGTAGGGAGGGATGGATTACAGGGTAGGAGTATTGATAAGCGTGGCAGAGGAGGGTGGATTACAGGGTAGGAGTATTGATAAGCTGGCAGTAGGGAGGGATGGATTACAGGGTGAGGAGTATTGATGGCGTGGCAGTAGGGAGGGATGGATTACAGGGGTAGGAGTATTGATAAGCGTGGCAGTAGGGAGGGATGGATTACAGGGGTAGGAGTATTGATAAGCGTGGCAGTAGGAGAGGGGATTACAGGGGTAGGAGTATTGATAAGCGTGGCAGTAGGGAGGATGGATTACAGGGTAGGAGTATTGATAAGCGTGGCAGTAGGGAGGGATGGATTACAGGGTAGGAGTATTGATAAGCGTGGCAGTAGGGAGGATGGATTACAGGGTAGGAGTATTGAGGCGTGGCAGTAGGGAGGATGGATTACAGGGTAGGGTATTGATACGTGGCAGTAGGAGGGTGATTACAGGGTAGAGTTGATAAGCGTGGCAGTAGGGAGGATGGATTACAGGGTAGGAGTATTGATAAGCGTGGCAGTAGGGAGGGATGGATTACAGGGTAGGGAGTATTGATAAGGCGTGGCAGTAGGGAGGATGGATTACAGGGTGGGAGTATTGATAAGCGTGGCAGTAGGGAGGATGGATTACAGGAGTAGGATGTATATGGCAGTAGGAGAGGGATGGATTACAGGGTAGGAGTATTGATAAGCGTGGCAGTAGGGAGGATGGATTACAGGAGTAGGAGTATTGATAAGCGTGGCAGTAGGAGAGGATGGATTACAGGGTAGGAGTATTGATAAGTGGCAGTAGGGGAGGATGGATTACAGGGGTAGGAGTATTGATAAGCGTGGCAGTAGGAGGGGTAGATTACAGGGGTAGGAGTATTGATAAGCGTGGCAGTAGGGAGGGATGGATTACAGGAGTAGGAGTATTGATAAGCGTGGCAGTAGGGAGGGATGGATTACAGGGTAGGAGTATTGATAAGCGTGGCAGTAGGGAGGGATGGATTACAGGGTAGGAGTATTGATAAACGTGGCAGAGGAGAGGGGCAGATTACAGGAGTAGGAGTATTGATATCGTGGCTGAGGAGAGGGGCAGATTACAGGGGTAGGAGTATTGATAAGCGTGGCAGTGGGGGATCAGTGGGGAGAAGGGAGATGGAACCAACCAGTTGAGAGAAGACCAGAGGAAGCAAGAATGTCGGGGGACAGAGAAATAACTGGTGGTAAAATTTTTAAAAGAAAGAAATAACTTGATGTGACAGTCTGATGCCTCCACCAGTAAAGTATGTGGTGAGAGTAAGGCGGCAATAGGAAGGAAAAGAGAGGGGTTGGGGAGGAGCCAGAGGATTTAATCAAGGCCAGGGTGGGGGAGGGGTGAGAAAATTTGGCACAAGAGCAGTAGCTGAGAGAAAGTCGAAATTAGACACAGCAGTCTGCTCGCAGGGTCTGCATGGAGAATTGAACAAATGCCGGTGTCCAGTGAAAGTACAGAGCCATAAGGGCTGGTCAATCAGGTGCAGGCAAACATGGGGACTCGCCAATCATGGCCCTAGATGCCCTGGAGATTGGTGGCTATCTTACCCGGTGAAGGTGCAGTTGCCAGCGGGCAGCAAGTGAAGAGGTGGGCGGCAGGCGCTTCCAGCCTCCCGTAAGCTTGGCCAGCACGCCCAAGTCAGGGGCGGATCCAGGGAAGGTGCAGTTGCCAGCGGGCAGAGAGTGAAGAGGTGGGCAGCAGGTGCTTCCAGTCTGCTGTAAGCATGGCTGGCATGCCCGAGTCAGGGGCGGATTTTCGAAGGTGCAGTTCCCAGTGGGCTGCAAGTGAAGAGGTGGGCAGCGGGTGCTTCCAGCCTGCCGTAAGCCTGGCCAGCACGCCTGAGTCTGGGGCGGATCCAGGGAAGGTGCAGTTGCCAGCGGGCAGCGAGTGAAGAGGTGGGCGGCAGGTGCTTCCAGCCTGCCGTAAGCGTGGCTGGCACGCCTGAGTCAGGGGCGGATCCTAGGAAGGTGCAGTTGCCAGCGGGCAGCGAGTGAAGAGGTGGGTAGCAGGCGCTTCCAGCCTGCCTTAAGCTTGGCCGGCACGCCTGAGTCAGGGGCAGAGCCAGGGAAGGTGCAGTTGCCAGTGGGCAGCGAGTGAAGAGGTGGGCAGCAGGCACTTCCAGCCTGCCATAAGCTTGGCCAGCACGCCCGAGTCAGGGGCAGATCCGGGGAAGGTGCTGTTGCCAGCGGGCAGCGAGTGAAGAGGTGGGTGGCAGGCACTTCCAGTCTGCCGTAAGCTTGGCCGGCACACCTAAGTGAGAATCAGAATCAAATTAGCTACATCAGCAATCCTTACAGAATGTTAGCAATTGTAAAATGTTTTTTTTAAAACAAGAGACACTTTGAGGTCTAAAAGGGTTGACGGTGTCCCTTTAATGCCGTACATGCATTGATGGTTTTGTTATCTTTTATAGCTGGAGCTTTTGCTAAACTGGCTTGTGCTTCTGCCACTGCAAACACTTCTGTGAATGCTTCTGCCTGCTGCTGCAGCTGAAGGAAATTTACAAATCCTCACCCATATGTGTCGATTTCCTGGCACCATGTATGGCACACTCTTTAAAGTAAAAGAGTGCCTCAGGCACAGGGACAGAGAGCTCTCCAGTTGGTCGAGAGTGCTGCCTCTATCTAAGTTGTGTTTTTTTTATATATATATAAATTATATGAAAAAGTTAAATGATAAAAGTTACTGTGATGAGAGAGGGGAGACGGGCACAAGAGCAAGCAGCAGTGCAGCACGCCTGCACAGGCTCCAGCAGCAAGGCTTGAGCAAAGTAAGGCATGCAGGCGAGGTGGCAGCAAAAGCACCCACGCACAATGTAGAAGCAATTCTCTCTGGCCCCAGGCAAGTGGGGGGCGGGGTAAGGGGCAGACTCTATGGGCCAAGAGGGTCCTTTTCTACCACCACATTTCTATGATTCTGTGATTCTAAGTGGGCACTAGTGTGGTGGCAACGAGGGGCAAGTCTGGGATGGCAGGCAGAGGCAGTCTGAGTCTGGCTGAATTCGGAAAGGGGGAAGCGCACACTGCTGAGCAAGGAGGGCTACAGCCACAGCTGGGAAACTTAGTTTTCAGCAGTAGTAGCAGTGCACAATGCCAGGGAGGCAAGTGCCAAGCAAGCCACAAATTCCTGCCACAATACTACCAGCAGCGTAGCAAAGCAAACAGCAAAGATCACGGACCAGATCTGATGGAGGAGAGTCCAGAAGTGAGAACCAGAACTGCCAGCCAGGTGCCACCTGTGTTTTTTGAATTGGCCAACTTGGCCAATGAGAATACATTCCACAATTATATGGAAACAACCACTGAACCACAGTAAGTGCTGTGTGCCATGCATCTTGGTGGCGGCTTACCTGACAGGCTGGGCGATCATGTAAGCAATAAGACACAATGGGGTGCGCATTGAACGTATATTACCGGACGCCTAGGGGCGTAGTGAGGCACAAGGCCACAGGCTGAGTGCCTTCAGCCCTTGGATGTGCAGTAATATCTGGTCAGTGCATAACCCCGAGTGTCTTATTGCATTTATAAAATGAGATTCATTATTTTTTAATGATCTTTTATGTAAAATAACTTTAAACATGAAAAAGTGAAACAATTAACTACATTTAATGTTAAACAGTCCTTCCGTCTGCTGAATGCTTAAGGGCATTAGTCCTTTATAGGGAGCTGTAGTAATTGTGTTTACACCCCGCCATACTTGCAAGTTTTATTTTGAAACACCGCCTTTCCCCCTTTCTTAGAGAGGAAACATGCTTCAATAACAGCAGTCCAGTAGACATACATCATACTTTTTTATGGGGCATTGTAGCATTCAAATATAATTAGCCCTGTATATTTATAAACTGTTTCCTCGATTAGTGTTTCAGATGCCGATCACTCGGCCGCCTTGTGCAGCATGTCTTCTCCCTTCCTCTCTGATTCTGATAGCGCTGCCATCTCCCCATATGTTAAAAGACAAGCTGTTATTTAGGTTTTTTTTATTTTCAAATGTTATTGGGGGTTAATCAACACCCCGGGTGCGTTGAGAGGCATGAGGCTTCAGGCCGAGTGACCTCACAGCACACAAAGTGTTGATTAATCCCCAATAACCGCACACCCTGGAGTAGGTTATTGCACTTATAACATGGGTTATGTTTAAACAACAATAAATATATAGAAAGGTGTTTGTTTACTGTTTAAACAGCAAGAAAGGTTGTGTATCCTTCCACCTTGCAAAATAGTCCCCAGCAAATTATGCATCCTGCATTGCTGTAATGCACACAGAAATGTTACACATACACTTTCCGTCTGCCCCTGTACACTGGATGCGGTAACCATGTAGACCCAGTACAGCGCGAGAAGCAGATAACGTCGTGTGTGTGTGTGTGGGGGGAACTCAGAGCACAGTTCTCTTTCTTTATTCTGTGAGTACGTTACACAGGATGGGTGCATGTCCACCAGTGGCAGTGGGTGAGCAGAGGACGAGGAGCGGACAGTGGGCGTGGGGGGGCACTGACTGAATTGTTGGCTACCCCAAATTACTGACCTGTCATTTAGAGAGAGAGAGATAAACACACTTGTCTGGTTATGTGACGCTTGCAAGATCTCTCCCCACATCGACACTGCCTCCCCATCACATACAGAGAGAGAGAGATACAGATAAAAGGACTTTTGTTTCTACTGGCTCGCTGTCTCTTTCTCTCTCACTGTCTGTCTCTTATGCTGCGCGAAGCTCGTTTTCTCTCTCGCTCTCTCTCCCCACAGTTAACATCAGAGGGTAACTGACTGCACCTTGTACCAAAACAGTTCTGCGATCCCAATAATTTAGGTGAAAAGGGCACCAAGCACCCAGTGGCTACCCCTCACCTTTGAAGGTCTCTGTTGAGTCACTGGACACACATTATTTGTTTGGGCATTTTGCACACATCACACTGACACGGGAACATGGCTTTCTGACAATGCCCACTGATGGCATGCCACGCTGCTGCATCTGTGATCAGGCTACACAACATCACTGGCAATTGCTCTTACCCTGTCTCTGTCTGCCTGCTGTGCCAAGTCGCCCCCAATGTGTTTCTGTGTGTGCATTGTGCGCTGTTACTCTGCAAACCGCAGTCCCATTTGCTAACTTTCCTACAGACTCAAACACTGGGGGCTGCACTGTCAGTGTGGGAGGGAGGGACTTTGTCATGACAGCTCCGGGAGTCTTGCCACGGGAGGGGAAGACGGTCTGTTTCTGTGCAGCGGGCAACAAAAAAAATGGTGTGGCGAGACTCCATTCAGCTGTTTGCTGGGCAGCGCTATGTAAATGAAAGGAGACAGCTGCTGTCTGATAGGAGTGGCTGATTCGTTTCAAGTACACAAAGTTTCCACCCAGC
Source organism: Neoceratodus forsteri (assembly GCA_016271365.2). NCBI lineage: Eukaryota > Metazoa > Chordata > Ceratodontiformes > Ceratodontidae > Neoceratodus > Neoceratodus forsteri. The sequence goes on from JADMNL010000023.1 coordinate 544,486,826, forward strand.
AAGCACTGAGTGGTGTCATCAGCAGAGTGTCTGATCATTGGGCTGCACTGCCGAGCCTCTGGGAGTTTTAGCAGCAATTGGATCAGCAGTGACACACCTCTGAAATGCCATTCCTTGTACTGTAGCAAGACAGGAGCTACAGTACAATAGAGTAAAGAGGGGGAATATATCTGAAACTGTTATGTTCCTTAGCCAGCTCTGTAAACAAGTTTTAAGACAAGAACTACCGCCACTGTGTCTAAAACTAGTTATTCAGTTTTCACAGAAACCCTTGTCATATTTCAAGGAATCTGATCGGTCTACAGCTACTGCAGAATCCAAAACATCATCCCTATTACACCATAATATGTCCGAATTTTAGACCCTGTTTAGAAGTCAGCTCACAGGGCTGCCCAGCGTTCGCGTGGCAGTTGGCCAGACTGTTAAGAAGGTCACACAGGTAGAAGAGTGGACTCAGGTTACTTGTGGCTGGCTGGTCAGGTTTGGGAAACATCCTGTCCGCAGCAGTACAGCCCAGCACATGGCGGGTAGCATTGCTCGTGACATTGCAGTGACCCCCTTTGGTGGGTGAGAATTAGCGCCCCTCACAAGGAAGTCTGCTGTGTACATGTGAGGCTGGTAACATAGTACCATAGATATTTCAGGTCAGAAGGGTCTCTAGATCCCTGATGTCCCCCTCCCCTTTTCATGTGCACCGGTGAACAAATATGTAGTACAGACACATACTAATTCATAGGATTCTCTCACTGTCAGGGCACCCTGTGGTTCACTTGGTAAAAATGTCACAGGATGTTGTCCGAGCTGAACATGAAGGCCAACATTGTGTTCATTTCCTCTGTGGGAAGAAGTGCCCCCTACTGTTCCTTCTGAATTTTCAGCCTCTGAGCTTCAGACTACACCACACATTCTGCTGGAGGATACCAGATCAAACATCTCTGTCTGTTCTAGCTTACTAATATCCTTGCATGTGTGGAAATGGTAGGCACGCCCCTCTGTGCCTTTTTTCCTAGTGGTGATTATGTTCAGGGCTAATAGTCCCAACACTGACCACACTGCAAAGTAGACAAGTCTACCTATCCACCTTCCTGGAATCCTTTTTAAATTCCACCCTTCCAGCTTGAGAATATGCCCCATAGTGGATGAACTGTTCCTGAACTTGAACTACTCCATGGAGTTCACCTTTTTGTACCCTGTAGACGGTACGGTATCCCTAAATGTTTATATCGTATTCCCTCCTCCTCCTCCTTCTATCCCCAGAGAATACATATGGCTAATTTTCCACGTTTCCTCATAGACCACTTTCACTGCATGGTTTTTTACCTATCCCTGTCCTTCCCCAGACCTGGGCTCCTGAAGTACACACAACATTCCAGGTGTCACTGAACCAGTGACCTGCACAGTGACAGTATTACCGCCCTTCTGTGACTGCTGAAGCCCCGCCTTATGCACCCGAACATCCTGTGTGTTTTGCTGCATTGGAAGAGGTTTTTCGACTGTCGCTATCACTCACAGGTCCCTCTCCTACTTCAAGTGCATCACCCTTACCTCATTAATGCAATCATTATCATTTCATTTCTGCTACTAATCTTTTATTACTTCAGATTTCTTGGCATTGAATTTACATTGCAAAACACTAGCGCACTTTTCCAGTCTCCACATCCCACTTTGTGTTACTAATTCGCTCCTCGCTGTCCACTTTCCCACAGATTTTTTTGTTTTTCTATAAAGACTCACTTTTCCCTGCAACCACACCCCATTAACCCTTACTGTACGTAAATGTACAAAGGTAATGGCCACATGACAGACCTCTGGGCACCCCACTGGTTACCTCCCTGACATCAGAGAAAATTCCATTCCGAACCACTCTCGGGCCCAAGTCACCAGCCACTTCCCAGTTCATCTAGATCACTCTCCCCCCCCCAAGTTCTAGGCCACCTATCTTCATCACCAGCCTACTAAGTGGCACTGAATTAAAGGCCTAACTAAAATCTAGGTACTGCACAGGATGTTGACTGCCTGGCCTCTGAACCATTTGTATCACCGAATTTAAAAAATCAAATTTGTTTGACACAACTTGCACAAGTCCATTTCTTGCAAGAATTCAAATATCAGTCCATTATAGCTGTGTCTAATATAGTAGCTTGGTCTGTATCATGGCTTTTGCTAGTTTTTTATTAAATAGATCTGCCAAGAGTGCTGCCAGGGCCTGCCTTGTCTCCCTTGGTACTCTTGGGTGCATCCTTTCGGTTTGTTTACCTTTAGGTCCTGCGGACCCTTTTGTGCCCTCTTTTCAGGTATATATCTCTTCTCCAGCTTGTGACTAGCTGTACCCCTAAATGTTCTCATATTGTCTGGTAGCCTTCTACCTTTAGCAACAAACACAGAACTAAAGTACTCATTTGGTATCAATAGCCAAGGAAGAAAGCCACTTCTGAGTAACAGTGTGGCACTGATTCAAACAACAGGGTGACATGATTGAAACCTTCAAATACTTTAAGGGTTTCGACAAAGTAAGCTCTGAGGGTCTCTTCAACTTTAGTGGGACTAGGACCACTATGGGGCACTGCCTTAGGCTGCTGGGGGGAAGATTCAAGAAGGAAACGAGGAGACACTTTTTCACTGAGAGGGTAATGGCAAAATGGCATGAGTTGCCAATGGAAGTTCTCCCTGAACACTGTGGATGGCTTCAAGAGAAGACCGGACAGAGTACAGCTGCACATTGCATGTGGGGGTGGGGGGTGGAGTTGAGGGGTTGGGGAAAACCAGTGACGATGGAAGAGTGGATAACTGGGAGAGAGGACAGATCTATCAGTAGATACTGAGGGGTCTGCAAATTCAAACAGACATAACAGACCACAAGGCCTATTTCTGATGGCCAGTTTTTATGTTTGTTTGTAACAGTAAAAAAACAGGTAAAACCACAGTGACATTGCTCACTCCCTTGCTCCAGACATGAATAGAAACAAGTTTCCCAGCACTGAAGAAAAAAAAAACTCCATTGCACAGATACACCATGGAGGCAGGGAATAAACCCAAATTGCTTTTGTTTCTGGTGCTGCAAAGACACGGTACACACAGCAAAACAAAAAACTCAGAGCCAATATGGCTGCAAAGTGACGTTATTGATGATGGAAATTATTATTATGGAAATATTTACTTTTACAGTATCACTGCGGTCTATATAGTGTGATAACTGGACAAGGGCATTGTTATTATAGATACTGTACACCTCAAACTAAGGAAGTCTTGCATGTGAGCTTTATCCAATGTTTTTTTTTTTTTACTTTAGTATGTTTTTTCTGCCGTCGGTTGCATGGTTCCTCAGCCTGGTCACGGACATCCGCTTCACTCCCACAATTGGTCGTGCCTCGTCGATACCCCCTGGCTTACCCCCCAGGGTGGGGTCGCAGCACCGGCCCTAGAGTGCTGCAGCATCGGGATAGGTCGACAGGCCAGCCTGGGGAGCTATTGAAGCCAAGGGCTGGTTTCCATTTGGGTGGCCGCAGCATTTTTTCACAGGTAAGTTACCTGCCCTGCACCAGCGGGTCGGGTTGGGCTTTATCCAATGTTAACTGCTCACCCTTGCTCATTCACAAACTATAAATGGGATTCTAAAAGAGGGGTGCTACTGTATATGGCATACATCAACAAAAACAACAAGTCAGAGCACACCCTGACCACCACCCCCCGTCCCAAACAGAGGTAAGTACAACAATAAACATATTTTTCAGCCTGGATTGGCAACTGTTTATTGTTACATTTACTTATCTGGATTTCAGCAAGGCCTTCGACACCATCCCACATAGGAGACTGCTAAATAAATTGAGAAACCAGGAAGTGGGCCCTATGGTAGTAAAATGGGTTGAGAACTGGCTATGGGACAGGACTCATAGTGTGGTAGTAAATGGCATGAAATTAGAAGAGAGGGAGGTGACTAGCGGGATGCCACAAGAATCGGTGCTGGGACCAGTCCTGTTCAATGTTTTCATTAGCGACATTGCAGAGCATCTGGAGGGAAAGGTGTGCCTGTTCGCAGACAACACCAAGATCTGCAACAGAGTTGACACATCAGAAGGAATGGAAAGAATGAGAAAGGATCTAAGCTTATTGGAAGAATGGTCATGTGTATGGCAGTTGAGTGTCAAAATAAAAGTGGCAAAATAATGCACCTGGGTCACAGGAATCCAAGAGAGGGGTACAGGATTGGGGGGGGGGGTGGTTCTGGCCACCACAAAGCAAGAGAGAGATCTGGGGATCATCATATCAAATGACTTAAAGGCGTCCAAGCAGGGGTATAAACAGGGTACAGGAGGGAAGCATATTTCAGAGGAAGCATTGCACAAGAACAAAGGGACATGATATGAGGCTGGAGGGAGGAAGGCTCGGGAAATGTCAGGAAGTATTTTTTCACAGAAAGGGTGGTGGATCCATGGAACAGCCTTCCAGCGGAGGTGGTGGGGGGCTAAAACAATACGGGGGTTCAAGAACGTGTGGGATAGACATAAGGCTATGCTGGAGATGGGCAGAGAAGGCATGCCACCGATCAAATAGGACCTGGGCTGTCAACGCTGAGTAGGGAAATGGGCAGACTAGGTGGGCTGTATGGACCTTATCTGCCGTCAGATTCTCTGTTTCTGTGAGAGAGTGGGACAAGCACTTACCCCATATCTGATTCACATATAGGGAAGTTCTCAAGGAGTCCTCAGGGCTCTCACCCTTCAAGCTGCTGTTTGGCCATAGGGTCAGGAGCCCCCCTTGATTTGGTTCAGGATGAACGGGAGGGTGAGCTTGCACCCCAAGGAGAGTCTGTTGTGGAGTATATCCTGAATTTCGGGTCATGGCTCAGGGAGCTCATGGGGTTCACACAGGAGCACCTTGCCACGGCACAACAGACAGAAGACGTGGTATGACCGTGGGGCTGGAATCCTGAGCACGGGTAGGCAGTGGGTGATGGTGCTCATCCCTGTCTGACAAATAAATTACAGGTGGCTTGGGAGGGCCCTTACTCAGTGGTCAGGAGGGTGAATGATGTTAATTACATGGTGGAGCTACCCAACAGGAGGCAGAAGCAGCGAATCTGCTGCATATACATGATGGAGCCCTACCGTGACCCGGACAGGATGGTGCTGGCATTGTACAGCTATCTGGAGGAGGAGGAGGCAGAAGCAGACTTGCGTTTGGATCTCCTGGGAGAGGTTAAAGGAGACTCCTCAGTGGACACTGTCACTCTCTCAGAACATCTGACACCAGCTTAAGCAGCTAAAATGTGTGGGGTACTATACACATTTGGGGACATGTTCACAGGGAAACTGGGGTATACCATATTGACAGAGCACCACATGGATACAGGGTCCCGGGCCCCACTGAGTCAGCCCATCCAGTCTGCCCATTTCTCTGTACTGTATTACTGCTGGAGTGTAGTATTGCTGTATTACTTCCTGACTATGTTATTGCCGTCTTTGTCAGGGCCTCCTGTTCCTAACTGTATTTGTGTCTCTGTGTAATTGTATTACCATTGCAGTGTATTATTGCTGTATTAACAGCACAATAGCTGAGATTTGACTGTGAGGAAGATCCCTGGGCAGACCTGCACTTTTGTCTGGGGGAAAATAATTTTGAAAAGGCAGCCATTTGCAATCCTCACTAAGTGTCAGCCTCCCATCCCTTGTCTATCACATACCCACCTGCCCCGCAGATCTCTGGGAACCGAGTGGACACTGCAGGGGGGCGGCATTACTGAGTTGAGACAGTCTGTGTCTCTGTCCTACAATCCACACAGAGACACAGGGAACAGCATACGGGACAGAGCATCAAAGCAAATTACTGCAATCCTCTCGCTCCATCTAACTTCACCATTTGCAGCAGGGGGAGAGAGAGAGAGACGCACAGCAGGCAAGAGACAGCAGAGTATGGACAGAATTCAAAGGAAAGGTGCTGCAGTGTCATCTCCCTCTCTCTCTGTCTGTTGTAGCCATGCCTTCATATTTCACATCCACACGACATATAGTAGCTGCATTCCCCATAGCGCAACTTACCCACCCAGCCACCCCGCAGTCTTCTGGGTAGTGGGCGATTCAATGTTCCCCGCACCACCATGAAATCCTGTCCACAGTTATATCTCCGTCATCTGTGTCACTTCATCCACACTGTACTGGATAGAGATAGAGACAGTGACAGAGTGAGAGTGAGACAGTGGAACCAGGACAGGTAATTGACAATTTGTGCACTCCTGTATGTCTCAGGCGAGTATCCGAGTGCTGCTTGTGGCTCCGGCCGCTGTACTGTCTCTCTTCGTCCGTGGAACACTGAATTGGTGGTACACATCTGAGAGAGAGAGAGCAAGGACAGGCAAAGCGGCTGTAGCGGGTGCGGCAGTGATCAAACTTTGGCACAGTGGAATGCAGCAGGGTGTGTGCAAGACAGAGAGATAGAAAGAGAGAGACACTAGAGTGGGATGGTTGTGTGTGCAGCAGAGGGAGAGAGGGCAAACAGACAGTGAAGTGAGCAGAGTATTGCCCCTCCCAGGGAGTAGCCAGGGATTTCAGATCTGCACACCAATTGGACTCACTGCTACCCCACCTCCCATTGTTAGGGTGAGCTACCTCCCTTCGGGTGTAGCCAGACAATATACAAATGTACACCAGGACCATGTTTGTTGCCTCATTTGGCACAATAAATACAATTTTGTATCTCATGACAATGGTTGTTGTCATGCGGGTAATACAAATGCACGCATTGCTCCCTAAGACGCCCACATACCAGCGCAGAGCCTGTAAAGTTGTATTGTCCTTGGGATGCGAAGAGAGTATCAGTGACCAGTCCTAGTTTTGACTGCTATGAATGAAATTACAGAAAAGGTCAGTATGTTTTTTGTTAGTTTGCATGGAAAAAGGAAGCAGTTCAGAGCCTATTTGCTAACCCCCTTAAATAAAATTGCACACGATGGAGTACTTGGAGTATGCCTGCCTACACCCATGCCCCCTTCCCCGCACTCCCAGAGAGTCACAGCGAGATCGGGATATCGTGCCACTTGTTCAACAGTCCTGGGAGATGCAGGGTAACAGTTTTGGATGGAGAGGGAGAGAGATTCGGTCATCAGAAACTCAATTCCTTTTCTGTCTCTGTGTTTGTGTGAGAGGGAGATGTACTCGATTGGCAGCGCCATATTCGTTCTCTCTCTCTCTGACTGAGATTTCAGTGATAGTGGGCAGCAGCAAAAGGAAAGTGCTTGTTGATGGCAAGTGCAGAAGTCATAGAGTGCCGTGTGCAGTTGTGTGCATGTCTGCTTTGTGGGGACAGAAACAGGTTTCATGGACAGAGAGAGACAGTGGTTCAGTGAAACTGTTGCAGTGTGTGTGTGTCTCTCTGTGGAGGTAGTGTACAGTGGTTCAGTGAAACTGCTGCAGTGTGTGCCTCTCTCTCTATGGAGGTAGTGTACAGTGCGATCAGTCATGAGACAGTGGTGTTTTGCAGTATCTCGGGGAAGTGAGAGACATGCGGCTTGGTGCCCAGGGAACACTTGTTGTATTCAATATCACACCTTATCTTCATAAAGGCGAGCCCTGTAACTAGTGAATATAGTGCATTTCATTTTTTAACCACATCATGGGGCGGTACAACTCTAAATACTGTCCCACTGACATGCAGCCCAGTCTTCCCTCTTCCTAGCCCTATTCTGTACCCATCACTCACCAGTTAGCCTCCTTCCCAAATCAAATATCACACATAACTCCCACAATGTATCTTACACTCAGGCACATTTGTCCAAGGGTAGGCACATATTTCAGTTCTGTTATGCTGGAAGTATCTCTACGGAGGTTATTGACCTTGCTAGGAATCTGAGACCACAACCCCGAAGCTCCACGACTCTGCATGCCAGCACGTGGTGCCTTGTATGCCTTCTCCCTTTATCCTCATCACTCTGCCATCAAGGCAACAGTGCCTAACCCTTCCCCCTGCAAGCGCTCAAGACACCTCCTATACAAAGTATTAATACACAGATTTTTAAAACTACTCCTCTTGTTGTTACTCTGCTCTGGTAATGTGGAGTTAAACCCAGGGCCTTTTCTCCCGTCGCTGTCCCTGCCAACCTATCCCAGTTAAAGGCATTAGCCTCCTGCACATCAGTGCATGGAGCCGCTGAAAAAGATTGACCAGGTACAGGCCTGGGCAATGCATACAAGGCCAGATGTACTGCTATTTCAGAATCGGTTGAAATGCTCCACCCCAGATCAGTGTGTCAGCATTCCCTCATATAACATCTCCAGAGCCGATAGACCTACTAGGGGAGGTGGAATTGCAATATATGTTTCAGACAAATTCTCAGCTGCAATGATCGACTCCTCCTCTATGACCAAGGAATATGAATGCCTTGCCCTAAAAATCTGTATATCGCCAAATGAATCCATTTATGTTGTTGGCTGTTACAGACCCCCATCTGGTGGCCTTAAGTTGCTACATCACCTGGGTAATCTGCTAGACTCCTCTGACTCTGAAACAATTATTCTGGGTGACCCTAATCTGGATTGGAACACTGCTTGTTCCTCACCCCTGAAGGACTTCTGCGACGCACTTGGTCTACATCAGCTTATCTCTGACGTGACCGGGTCCATTTCCAAAAACCCTGCATGAGGCACTCTTCTGGACTTAAACCTCACTAACAAACCTCATAGCATTTCACATGTAGGAGTTTTCGACAATGACATCAGTGACCACAGGGTAATTGTCTGCGTAAGGTTCACACCAAAAACTACCTCTACGCCAGGATACACCTATAAAAGGAGCTACCGCAATTTAACCCTCTGCCTTCCTTGTTGATCTTAATAGGATTAGATGGCAGGATTTCACCTCCCTACTGTCTCTGAAGCCTACGCAATTTTCCAAGCGCTAGTTCTGAATGTATTCAAGTCACATGCACCCTTTGTTAAAACCAGAGTTAGGAAACATCCTGCCCATGGTTCAGCAGCACCTTAAAACTAGCTTTACACCATAGGGATGCCCTATGGAAAAAGGCCAGAAAAACTAAGTCTGATTCCAACTGGGCATCGTTCAGAATGTACAGGAATCATTGCACTAAGTTGATCAGATCGGAAAAAGCTTAATTCTTCCAAAGTGCCCTTGATTCGTCCACGAATAACAGCGCCACATTCTGGCAGTTACTAAAGGAAGTGGAAGGTCATAATTCTTCTTCCTCTTTCCCAACCAAAAAATCACCCTAGGGGACTCTTGGGGGTAAGGGCCATGGTTTGGGGCCCAAAAAGGAGAGGATAGCCTCTCTGGTTTGTAGAAATTTTCAGAGATCTGTACCAGGGAGCTGTAACTGGGATTGGAGCAACGAGAATGGAATTAATGAGCCATCAGCCAGAAATGTAGAGAGGATGCATTTTTTAAGGGGGGGGGCAAAAAGAGGTCAGAATCAGGTGATTATTTATCTGGACAAGAGGGTTATTCAGTATGGGTTGCTCATGGGACCGTTGCCAGTCTAATGAGAGGGATGCTTGAACTTGGTGGAAAGCTTTAATTCACTATCCAGCCGGAGTGTTCTTTAGGGACTTCAGGATTTGAGAGTAAGAAGCAAATGCCAGAGCAGGGAGAGAGCAGTGGCTTTTGCTTGCTAGGGAATGTTCTGTCTCTAACCAAAGGGGTGAATACCCCTGGGGCTGGACTGAAGCCAGTCTAGTAACCCAGAGTGCAAGCTTACTAATATGATGGGCCCTGTAATACTTGAAAAGGAAGGAAGTGCCAGGCCACCTTTCATTTTTGGGTGGTCAGTTTGGGTGGTCCTGCAGACTCCCTTTCTCTTCCAAATAAAAGCATTGAGAGTTCACTGAAGACAGGTAAACCAACTTTTGGGGAAAAAGAATCCCACCATACCATGGGTATAGCAACCGGGAGCACATTCATTTGATTATACTAATACTTCCCCACAAGGAAAGAGAGAGAGCATCCCATCTTTCCAAGTCTAAGCTCAGAGAGTGAAGTAATTTACCAAATTTCTCTTTAACAATGGTTAGGATGCTTCTGGATATTTTGATACCCAAGTATGTCAATAGTGTGGGTTCCCAGGATAAGCCCAAGTCTTCAAGTTCGGCTCTAACCATGTGGACATTTAAGGGGAAGGTTTTGGATTTTGGGAGTTTAATTTGTAGTAGGAGACCACTGAGAAGTCTTTTATTTTGTCCAGAAGAATTGGGATGGTGAGGTGGGGGTTTTCTAGATGCAATGACAAGTCATCCACGTATGCAGAGAGGAAGTATTGTTTACCTTCCACTCGGACACCTGTTAAGACCGGAGAGTCAATCAGTTTACGAATTAGGGATTCCAGGTAAATATTAAATAGTAAGGGCGAAAGAGGGCATCCACGTTGGAGAGGAGAGGGGTCGGGCAGACAGCCATTACACCAGATTCGTGCTATGAGAAATGTGTATAAAATTCAAATCTACTTGATGAAGTTGGGAGGGAAACCAGATTGGTGAAGGGAGGCAAAAAGAAAATCCCAGGAGACCTGATCAAACGCTTTTTCAATGTCTAGGGAGACCAGGGCCGCAGGTGTGTCTGAATCTCTGGCAGCTGTCATAAGGTGTAATAGCTTTCTCATGTGGTCTCCTGAGAGATGCCCAGACATGAAACCCACTTGTTCATGGCTGATTGTGTCTCCTAGGAATGGAGAGAGATGGTTTGCCAGAATTTTGGCCAGTATTTGAACATCAGAATTGAGGAGAGAGATGGAGCGATAGTTCTCGGGGAATAGGGGGTCCTTCCCGGGTTTTGGGATGACGGTAATGAGAGCTTCCAAGAAAGTAGTGTCTGCTATTCCCTCTTCAAACCAACAGTTGAAAACGTCTACTAAAATAGGGGCAATTTGTTGGAAACAGGATTTGTATAGATTGTTAGGCCATCCGACCTCAGAGCTTATCTAAAGCAGTTGCTGAATTGCCTGCTGTTCTTCACTTAATGAGGTTCTGGCTTCCAAGATTGTGGTATGGGAAGCTGGTAATCTGGGAAGGTTAGCTGATACCAAGTAGTCTTGTATGGCGGGGGCAGGTTCTGTGTTGGTGGAGTATAGCTCAGAGTAGAACTTTCCAAATGCAGTAGCAGTTTCTCTGGAATCTGTAAGGACCACTCCATCATGCAAAGGTTGGAGACCAGTGATAAATCTATTGGCCTCTGCTTGTCGTAGTCTCAGGGCAAGAGCTTGCCAGCCCTCTCCGGATTCCAGATATTTGAGCTTAGCATGGTGCAGAGTGAGTTCAGATTTCTGAGCCATAAGTTCATAATACTGCACCTGCAGCCAATGTAAGCAGGTCCAGTCCAAAACACTAGAAGAACGACTCAAAGAGTGTTCCAATCGGGGGATTTCCACTAGTAGGGAGGATTGTTGATCTCTGGCTTTATGGGTTTTGTCACCAAGCATGATAAACACCCTGGAGGAACATTTGCAGGCTACCCAGAGTATATCATATCTATCTACTGACCCCTGATTCCTTTCCAGGAATTGAATGATAAAGTCTTGGATATGAGTGAATTTATTTATTTTATTTATTTAGTTTTTGTTGACCGGGTAAGTGCACTAGACAAATCCTGCCTATTTTCAGGCACGACCCGGGGGAGGGGGATACAGATGAACGCCAACTGACCTTGAACCAGATTAAGCTGTTGGTGGCATTTTTAGTGAATGAGGGAAATTTAGCCAGGACACGGGGGAAATTCCTCTACTGCATTGCTGTCAGTAGGGGGAACCTATGGCCAATGCAATGGCCAGTCCAGACCTGCAGTCGGAGAGGGTGGAGGTGCAAGATCTACAGGAGTCTGAAATCCCTCAGACAGTTCACAGTATGGAATTTGAGCATTTGGTTGAGACTCTGTTAAACTCAGATGAAGAAGGAAATACTCCAACAGAATTTTTTTCCACGGAGGATGTTACAGCTAATTCAAAAAATGAGGAAAAGCCACAAGCCCTAAGGATACAGCTAAAAACGCTGAACAGACTTTACGCTTATTTTTACAAAAAGAGGAACTGAGGCATGCTCAGAAAAAAGCCAAGTTACAAGCAAAACTCGAGGAGGTGAAACGTCTGACTTTAAGTGCAATTTCAGCGGAGAAGCCTGTCAGGGAACCCTCTGACGCAGCAAGATCAAAGGCCCAGCTGGGGCAGGGTGAGTCAGTCACTATTGTCAATGTTTCTTCTACTGTCTCTGAAAAAGTGAAAGGGGAGAATCAGCCGACTGGCAGCTTAAACGTAGCAGACTCAAACGTGTGCCTACAGCTGAGCCCCTTAGCTAAAAATGTTGAACAAACTGGGATCAGTGAGACTGTCCCGATGCCTATTACACGGAATGACATTAAAACCACTGACACTACCCTTAAACCAGGGCATTTAACACTGTCAAAAACCTCGGGTTTTGTGGCCCTACCTGACGTCCAAGCGGCTGTCAGATTTCAAACAAACAACTTGGACTCACAAGCTACAGTGACGCATTTTTCGTTTTCTAATTTAAACAAATTTGGCTAAAAAGAAATACAGAAAGATAAAAGGCTTGCACAAACCTTAGCGAACAGACATTTAAAAATGGGACTTTTAAAAGCTGTATCAGTACCGACTCATAAAACAGTTGAGTTGCAAGTCACAACCTGGACTCCGGGTGAAGCATTGTCCCGGTCTGGTTGGAAACAAAACCCTGCGGGGATTTCGGTACCGGATCTGGAGTGGGACAATAACTTATCATTTACTCCCTCCTCATCTACTTGGATTCCAGGACAAGGTTTAGATCAATCAGTAACTACCCCCAAAGGCCAAGAGGCACCAGATTTAAAACCAACAGATGTTATTAAGGCTGCCATTGAAGTATCTTCTCCAACAGGGGGAACCGAACCCATTACACCGGTTGAAAAAATTCCTAAAACCAGTGTGGATCCCGAGACTGATCACAATTTGGATGAATCGGCAGACAAACAACCTCTACTATTGGAATTATTTGCAAATATAAAAAAAGAAGCAGCCCCAGGAGGAATGCGGTGAGAATCCAGTACAAAGGTGGTATGGAGGACAGACGGACAGACATTTCGTGGATAAAACCCTATTGAAGGACTCTTAAGGTTTTCTCCCGAGAGGTGTTTGCTTTATAAACATCTCAGGGAGGACAATTTCGACATAAGTTTCCGCTCTGCTCATTTTTTAGATCTTTTTTGGGAAAGGTACTGTATGCCCAGGTGAAATTCTCCCCCATTTAGTCTCCCTTTGTGGTTATTCCACTATCTAAGCCATTGGTCAAATTTATTACGGTAATGTTTCGTAACGAGGGTGTGCATGTAGCAGATATTACATATTGGTTATCCCAGCGCTGTGAAATTTTAAGTGACCCTGAGACCATTTTAGATACAGAACTCTTTTGGACCAGGGTTGGAGATATAAGGTAAAACTGCAAAATACAGATTCAGGCATTGTCCATATTCCAAACTCATTTATGTTAGGTAGAGACAGGGGTGTGCTTTTACGCTGGGCAGCCCGAGCCTGTTATAAATGTGGTTCCGTACTCATACTGTATTTCAAGCACATGTGATAAACCTAGATGTGGGAATTGTGGGGAGGTGGGACACATTTCCTTTCAATGTGCGTCACACACAAAATGTGACCTGTACGAGGATGTAGGCCACGCCTTTAAGGACTGCCCCTGGGCAGCTAAAAATGCAGCTTATAACATCAGTCCAGATCTCCTAATCCAACAAGCATAAGATATAGCTGAGGTACCTGAACAACCGCAACAAAAATAATTGGAAAAAGGGCTTTTTCCTGAAAGAAATTTGGCCCAGGTGGAAATTCAGGCTTCACCTACCCAGACTACCATCCCTACCCCTCCTCCCCCTTCCCTACCCCCATCCCTCAAAAATTGGAGCAACAGGTTTTCCAGCAGAAATGTTTTACTCCAGTGCACTACAGTGAACCAGTACAGGAAAGTGTTCCTTCAGCTTCATCCCCACCTCAGAGGCGTAGATCCTCATGGAATCAAAGGTCACTTGGTATTCCCCATCCCTCTACTTCCCCTTTGGATGCTGCTCCTTCTAATAACTCTTTCGCAGTACTAGCACCAGAATGGGGGGATTCAGATATGGGCCAAGAGGAAGGGGACAGTAACCCTAGGGACCAAGACATGGAGATTCAAAAACCAGGGTTCGCAGGGTATAAAGGGAAAAGGAAAAAAAGCTGATCACCAAGAAGGTCTAAAAACTTCCTCATATGGCAAAACTTAAAATTGGCTTAATAAATGTACACAGTCTTTTAAACTCAGGTAAAAGACAGATAGTGTTTGACTATTTACATACGCTCAATTTGGAAATCTGTTTCTTACAAGAAACTTGAGCCTTTTGTACACATAATATTAGAAACTTTCAGGGAAAATGGTTTTGGGGACCATCTTTTTGGTCTTTTGGACAGGATACTGCAAATGGGGTGGGGATTGTATTTAATTCATTTTCTTTTCATTTCACAAAATTGGTGGATATCCTTCGAGGAAGAGCCTTGTTATTGGATGGGACATGGAAAAATAAACATTATAGGTTGATTAATATTTATAGCCCACAGACAAAAGCAGGGAGAGTAGCACTGTTTACAACAGTTAAACCTTATTTAATGACCACTCATAATATAATTTTCTGTGGTGATTTTAATTGCGAAATTCCATCTAATATAAAAACTAAAAAGCCAACGGCTAAAATCTATTGTGATTTCAATGCCCTTATTGATTTAATATCTTCAGCAAACTTGATAGATTGTAACAAATTCAGGAACGGGTCCCAACTTTACATTTAAAAAGGGGAATTTTAAGTCTATTATAGACTATGTACTGGTATCTAATACTTTGTCTAGTATAACAAGCATTTGTCAATGCCAAATGTTGCTTGCTTGTATGTGCTGTTTAGATATTTGGAAGTGACAGTTTCATGCCTTCCTCCCAAGACATCCACTGTGTCTTTCCGCTCAGTATTCACAGAAGAGTGGGGAGGGGCAAGGGCCACAGCAGTACAGCAGTTGCCAAGGAGGTGAAGAGGTGGACAATAGTCCATTCAAAGGCAAAAGAGTCCTGCAGGAGCTCACTAAATTGAAGGTGGAAAAAGCGATAGAACCAGATGGCATATGCCCAAGGATATTAAGAGAACTGCGAAGGGAGATAGCAGTACCTCTGGCAGCCATGTTCACTGAGTCATTCAACATGAGTGAATTGGAGGAGGGCACATGTGGTCCCTCTACACAAATACAGCAGCAGGGGAGGAGTCAGGGAACAATAGGCTGTTCAGCCTCACCTCAGTAGTGAGGAAGATCATGGAGGCATTGCTTAAAGAAAGGATAGTGGGGCATCTAGAAGCCATCGGAGCCCAGGGCCATAGGCAACATGGATTCACAGTGGGGACATCATGTCAGACAAATCTGGTTGATTTCTTTGACTGGGTGACAAAGGAAGTGAATCAGTGTGGGGCAGTGGACAATGCTTACCTTGATTTCAGCAAAGCCTTTGACACCATCCCACATAGGAGGCTGATAAACTAGCTGGGTAGGCTGGGCATGGGGGAAAGGGTGGCAAACTGGGTTGGAAACTGGCTAACAGACAGGAGGCAGAGAGTGGTGGTAAATGGGGTGAGACTAGGAGAGGGGTGACCAGTGGGGTGCTGCAGGGTCTTCATTAGTAACATTGCAGAATGGCTGGAAGAAATTTTTCACCAAATTTTCAACATAGCCATTTTAAGACCTCTGCTCATGAACAGTGTCACTGTGATTTTCTTAATCTGTCCCAAACATTGATTCGCACACTGACTGCGCCATTTATGCTTCTATAGAAACACATTTTGGGCGACATGTGAAAAATGACAGCTGTACTGCTCATAAGGAGGTGTGGTAAAATGGCAATGTTGAAAATCTGGAGTGCAAATATTAAAAATTTGCGAACTTCACGAGCATGGATAGGAACTGCACAACGACGCTCATAAAACAGTCATTTTAGGAATTTTTCACAAATTTTCAACATAGCCATTTTAAGACCTCTGCTCATGAACAGTGTCACTGTGATTTTCTTAATGTGTCCCATACATTGATTTAGCATACCGACTCGCCATTGTGTGGCTACATGGGGCAGAAACATGTTTTGGGCAAGATGTGAAAAATGAAAGCTGTACTGCTCATAAGGAGGTATGGTAAAATGGCAATGTTGGAAAATCTGGAGTTAAAATATTGAAAATTCACGAACTTGCAGAGCGCGTGAGGAACTGCGCAACTCACGCTCGAAACAGTCATTTTAGAATTGTTCCATCAATTTTCAACATAGACTTTTGAGAGCCCACCTTATGAACACTGGCAGTGTCTTTCATTAATTGGTCCCGAAAGGTGTTTTCACGCAGTGACCGTGAAATCACCCTTCAGGCCTGATTAACGCCATGACAGTGCAAAATTCATGAGGAGGAGCTCTAAAACCCATGTTGAAATTTGGGCCAAATGCCTGAGATATGCAACAAGCGTTAAAAACCCTATTTATTCCATTATACAGCTTACCAGCATTTCCTCAGTTCGGTCGGCTTTGAGGAGGCAGACGTGTTTCGTCCACTCAAGATCGCCACGCCAAGCTCCGGAGGTAAGTATGGGGGTGAGGGGGTGGGAGGCAGGGTGCGAGTGGGTGGGTGTGTGGATTGTGGGGGAAGGGAGAGTACGAGGACCATTTTTTGTTTACAGGTTTTTTATTAAGAGGGCGTGGGACATTTGCCACACTGGGTGGCTCCCAGCATGGCAGCTGGAAAGGCTGTTTGGGGGCTGGAGCCGGACGAGGGATTGGGCACCCGTCGGCGTACAAGCTTTACCATGCTGGGGTGGGCTCCCAGTGTGGCACCTGGAAAGCTTTTGGGGAGCATGCAGCCATGGAGCCGGCAGGGGATTGGGCACCCCTGTAGGCTATAACAGTTTTGCCATGCTGGGGTAGGCTCTAGCGTGGCACCTGGACAGACTTTTGTGGGGGTGGAGCCGATGGGGATTGGGGCTCTCATCAGCATACGGTGTGTGCGTGTGGGGGAGGGAGCGCATCAGCACACAGTATGTGTGCTTGCATGTGTGTGTATATGTGTGTGTGTCGGGGGGAGCTTTGCTCACTGAAGCGGAGCTCTCCCTTTCAACTGTACGACCACTGCATTTTCAACTGCTGTCATAGACAGCTGCAGCAGTGATTGGGGAACTGGGGCCGTGTCTGCAAACACACTGACTGAATTGGAAGACGGGTGCCTCACCTCCGAAAACTCGGATGATGGCACTATGTTTCTTGCACATGCGTGCAAGCAACATAAAAATTGAAAACTGTCCAGTGGAATTTTCAGACCACATATTATTAATAGTAAATATTTATGATATTCCTGAAAGTATATCCTTTTTTAACAGATGGAAATTAAATATAAAAGCTCTGGATGATCTAAGGGTCCAACAAGGTATAAGAGCTCTCATTAATGCAAGATGTTCTGTCTGTTTTTTATACACGGATATTGGTCAATGGTGGTTGGACTCTAAACAAGATTTCCAAAACTGGTTACAAAAATATGGGAAACATAAGGCGAATGATAATTTTTTGAAATATCTTTCCTTGCGTTAACAATTATATAAATTGTACACTTGGGCTAATACTTCAAAATTTAATTATTCGGAACAAATCAAGAAAATTTAATCAGAAATGTTATCCTATCAATATGATACAGCTAAAACCTTGAAAGTATTATTTCAGAATGGGATAAAAAAATCCCCAGAGGGTGATCCCTTTCAGGCTTGTAAAGCCATGAGGGAAAATATGGAAATGACAGCTCTTTTTGATTCTCAGGGGGTGTTGCAAAATTCAGTAAAAGACTTGTTTTTCATCATAAAAGATTATTGGGTAACATTATCACCAGACAGTAATCCCACAGATCAGGATATTGGGGCATACTTAAATTATATTCAAGTTCCTCCTATACCTTCTGAGCTCCTACACAATGTTACGAGTATTGATTCCCCGGAAATAAAAATAGCAATTCAGAAAATGACATCAGGAAAATCTGCAGGGCTGGATGGGTTGCCCATCGAATTTTATAAAAAATTTGAGACAGAATTATCTGAATGTTTAGCTGTGGTTTTTTGTTATTTTTTAACAATGAACAGAATCCCCCCTACTTTTTTAGATGGTCTTCTAATGTACATTTATAAATCAGGTGATAGGCAGGACATTTCTAATTGGAGACCTGTTACTATACTAAATTCTGATTACAAAATCTTTACACACATTTTAGATAATAGGTTAAAGCTTTTTGCTGATCAGGTAATATCCCCAGTTCAATATTGTAGTTTACCCTCTCGGAAAATACAGTCAGCCCTAATGGTAGTGAGGGACGCTATCGAACATGTTTCTCTTTCAGGCCAATTTGGTACTTTAATAACAATAGATCAAGAAAAAGCATTCGTTAGCGTTTCCCATATTTATTTGTTTTCAGTTTTAAAGTACTACGGGATTCCGGAGTATTAATCCGACTTATTAAATTAATTTATTGATCAACACCAGTGTATCCAATTATACAAAATCAAATTGTTTATAACTTTAGGACCCAGCTTGGGGTGTGTCAGGGGTGTCCCCTGAGCCGTCTTCTTTATGTCTTCTCTTTGGATCCCTTTTTAAGATTTATAACAGATAAACCCAAATGGAAAGGTATTCAGGGAACAGGCATACAACCAGCTATAAATGCCCAAGCATTCACTGATGATCTCTGCCTTTTTTTTTCAGAAATTTCACAATTTCAGAAATGTTTAAAAATCATGTCAGATTTGACCGAAGTGTCCAACTCTAAAATGAACATAGCAAAAAGTCAAGGGCCCAGATATTCAAAAGGGTTTATCATGTAACAGGGTTACTTGCAAGTCCTCACGTTGCGCCATTCTGCGATATTCAGCAGGAGGCAGTTGCGCCACCGAAAACAGGTTGAGCAACAGTGCAATGCAAATGAATGCATGCTCAACAGGAGGGGGAGAAACCATGCATAAACTGCGTAACCCGATATTCAGTCGGGTTGTGCAGAGTTGTGCAGGCACAACCCCCAACCTGCGCCTGCACAACTTTGAGCCAAAAAAAGGATCAAGTTGAGGGCCACCCACAGGTGAGCTGCTGTATTGCAGGGCGCACACTACAGCAGCTGCCACCCGTGGCTGGCCCCCAACTCAGTCCTGTGCCCTTTCATTCGATCATAGTAGAACGCAAAATCCCTCCCCTCCTATACGCCTGCGATCGCTGGCAGAACGTACAATCTTTCACGCCCGGTCGCAGCAGCATGATTCTTCACTCAGTAGTTTCAGCGATCGCTGGCAGAATGGGGCACCATTCGGTGGTTGAGACGTGATCGTCAGACGTCCAGTGACACCTTCAGTATTTCTGGTGTCTTCCCCACCCCACCCACCCTCGAGCCCCACCACCCGCCCCCGGCAGCGGCGGTCGGCATCCCACCCGCCTGCCGCCCTTGCCGCTGATTGTCAGTGAGAGTTTGCAGCCATTGGTGCATATAGAGCCATGGGCATGCAGTCCGCCGTATATGACAGTCCGATTCATTCACAAATTGGACTGTCATAGGATGGCTGCACGCCCATTGGCTCTAGCTCTGCACCAATGGGCGCAGCCCTACCGCATAGTCAGTCGGCGGGCGCGGGCTGCAGGCGAGGGATGCTGCCACCACCGCCGCCGGGGAGCGGGTGGTAGGGGCTTCGTGGATGGGTGGGGTGGGGGGGGACACTAGACACCAGGAGATGTTTTGGGGGTTGTTACTGGACATTCTGCCCGCGATCGGGCATTACGTCCACTGGACCACCAGGGAGATATTCGGGTTGGGGGTCTTTTACATTCTGCCCGCGATCGGGCATTGGGAGCTGTTTGGGCGGGGTTGTTTTTACATTCTGCCCGCGATCAGGCATTGGGAGCTGTTTGGGGGTTGTTTTACGCTCTGCCCGCGATCGGGCATTGGGAGCTGTTGGGGGTTGTTTTTACGTCTGCCCGTGATCGGGCATTGGGAGCTGTTGGGGGTTGTTTTACGCTTTGCCCGCGATCGGGCATTGGGAGCTGTTTGGGGGTTGTTTTTATGTTCTGCCCGCGATCGGGCATTGGGAGATGTGGGCGGGGGTTTCATGATACTTTCTGCCGCGATCGGGCATTGGAAGATGTGGGCGGGGGTTGTTTCACGCTTTGCCCGCGATCGGGCTGCAGGGTGCGTCGGTCCCCGACGGCTGCTGCCTGGCAGGGCGGCCAGGCGCAAGTCCTCAGGGATCGGCGCACCTACATGCTAATGGCATTCAAATGGGGTCATAATCAGATGCAAATGGCCCCCCCTGCGCCTTGCATGAATTATGGCCCCATTTGCATGTCACCTTTTGAATATCGGAAATTTGCGCATGACGCAATGGTACTTGCGCCACCGTAAGTTTAATGCTCAACTCTGACAACTTGCGGTGGCGCAAGTTCCACTGCGCCATGTGCAGTGGCTGTGGCTGGGGGGTGATATTCAAAGGAGTTGTCAATAGCAACCTTGAATATCGCTTCGGCCACACCTCATGCAATATTTTGAGCAGCGCAGGGCTTGCGCCTCAGAATGGCGCAGAGTTTGAATATCCGGCCAAGGTCTATATATTGGGGTAGGATACCTGAGGCTCAGATTGTACAGGGTCTACGGTATCCCTGAACCTTTGAAACTTTTGGTATTACTTTTGGACCCCAGAATATGGCCTTGTTTAATTGGGAAAATCTTTACAAAAGTAGAAACAAAAGTATCCAACTGAAATCATGGAGTATGTTGAAAGTTAAACGCATACAGATAATAAAAATTCCTGGTCCTAATGTTACTTTATGTTGCAATGTTGTATCCCCCACCACAATAGTTAGAGGTGAGGTTAAAGGAAAACTACACCCAAAACTTGAAAAAATATATGTTGTGCAGAGTGTTTTAATTTGTATGTGAAGTTCTAGTGTTTCCTTCCCTCTGACTGGTATTAGGAGTTTCTCCCAAATTAGCTTGCTAGCTTTATGCTAGTTTTATGACCCTTGGGGATCTTCATACCTGATAGTGTAATTGTATTTCTTGTTCCCACAGTGCATCTTGTCTCACGTGACTGTGATGTAAGAGAGACCCAACATTCAGCACACACATGCCAAACAAACTAAATATCTTGGAAGCTTTACAAGCTGCACAAAAATTACCAGCAGCAAAGTTTTTCAGGACAGTAAAACCTTTAGGATGAGGGTGGTCACCAAGCTGAATTCTACAGATTTTAAAATATAGCCATCTCTGTTGTTGTGAACTGATTGTAATGTAATGCTCTCTGCTGGATTTATGGGCTCTGCTACATCACCATTACATGAAACAAGGTGCACTGTAGGACAAAGAAATGCAATAAAACTATTTGATATGGTGATCTCCAGGGGTCGTAAAACTACCCTAAAGCTAGCAGGCTAATTTAGGAAAACTCCTAATACCAGTCAGAGGGAAGGAAACACTAGAACTTCACATACAAATTAAAACACTCTGCACAAATATATATTTTTCAAGTTTTGGGTGTAGTTTTCCTTTAAATGGTGCTTTCTTCAGATGCTCTGGGAAATCGATTAAATCCCATTAGGAGGTGCTTTACTTGTCTCCCATAACAAAGGGGGCTGGAATGTTAGACCCATCGTTTTTTTTCATACCCTTTTTATCACAGATGGTTAAATGTGGTTAGGTTCATCACCATCACTGCAAAGGGCATGGTGTAGATTAAGTTTGGACAGATATTTTAGGGCATGGGGGGTGGTGGCCCCAAGATTAGGGTCCTTTTTGAATGTTCCCGATTTTTTTAGATCGTCTGTTTCTAAATTATATATCTGGAATCTCACAAAAATAGAGATTCAGGTTCAATCTGGGAAACAATTGTACAAAACTATACCCAAAAGAGCAGAGTTTTAAATTTTGTACTCCGGACTGTAACAAATATATTTTGGCTCAACTAGTTAACCCTAGAATCCCACCTCAGATGTGGGAACACTTGTGGCTATCAGTTTATAGCAGAACACAGGTAAGGGTAAACGCTAAACATAAAGCCTTAGAGGAAAGAAATTGTCCCTATCCGGATTGTATAAACGGAAGAAACCATGGAGCATCATTTATTTTCTTGTTCTTACTCTAAACAATTATGGGGCTATTTAGCCAAAGTATGGAATATGCCTTGACTTGATAAACTGACTTGTGAAATATGTGTTGTAGGTAACTTATACCTCTTTGGGCTCCAGTTTCATTCAGAAACTCTGGCTATATTTTTATGCTGCTTAAAATTGTGTTTATGGCAGGCTAGATGTAGTTGAGTACTACGTCAGAATAGAATGTCCTACGAGATGGTTAGGATTTTCATCAGCGACGCTATGTGGCAAGTATATGTTACAGATACTAAGCAGTCAACAGTTAGGCAAGTTCAACAATGGTGGAAAGGGTTTTCATTCTTTATAAAATACAAATAAGGTGTTTAGAATAAACGTGTTCAATTATTTCTGCTGGGGATGTTTTACTACTTTATATCAATGGGGAATTAGGATAAGAGCTAACACAAAAGGTAAAAAGGTAAAAGGATATTATGGAAGGTTTTCTAGTTATTTAAGGAATTGTTTTTAATTGAAAATCTTTTATTTTCCTTTCATGAAGTATGGATTGTAATATTTTTCTTGTATTATTATGTTTAATAGTGTTGCCTTGTTTTTCAAAGTTGTTTAACTGGATTTATTTATGATGTTTTCTTTCCAATAAAACTACCCTTACTCTTTTCGATAAGTGCCATGGGATCTTTAACATCCACCTGAACTACCACCAATCCAGGCAGATTGGACCTTGGTTTAACGTCTCATCTGAAAGACGGAATGTTTGGGGGGATTTAAGTTGTGTGTTCAGCCGCCATATAGAATCTCATTGGATTCCAGGCCCCAGCAAGTAGGAGAGGCTTACAGGAGAGTGGTCAGATATAACTCTAGTGTGTATTGTAGTTGCTAAAACACTCGGAAGGCCAAAAAAGCTAATAGAAAATAATCAATATGGTAAAGTGTACGGTGTGAGGGGGGAGTAGTAAGTGTACTGTCTTTCTTTTGGATTTAGAATATGCCAAACATCTATTGCTCCAATTCCCTTCATCAGGTCCCAAAGGATCCGTTGGGCTGGTGTTAGTCCCCTCTTCATACGATCTGACCTGTCTAAATCGGTCTGAGGCACCAAATTCCAGTCTCCACCTGTGATTGTCAGCTTGGGAAGATTTGAGATGGCCATGGTGAGCAGTTGGGAGAAAAAGTGTGGGGAATCTATATTCGGTCCATAAATAGAGCCTAGTAAGATGGGATGGGATTCCAATATTCCATGAAGAATAATATAACGTCCCTCTGGGTCGCAGATTTTCTGGGTCAGTTTTGAAGGGCACGTTCTTAGCCACAAGTATTGCGACTCTGCCTCCCCTCAAAAGAGGATCCAGAGCCAAATATCTGCCCCACCCAGTATCTTCTAAAGTGTGACGCTTTTCAGGAGATGTGTCTCCTGCAGGCACACTATGCTGGGTTTAAGGAGATGGAGCTGGCAAAGGATTGTTAATCTTTTGTTCTTATCTTGGGCCCCTTTTATACTCCAAGTGATAAATGTGTAAGGTCCTCCCATTTAGCTGGGGTTCGAATAGGTATTCATGACTGAAAAAGGAGGGCACTTGTAGAATCCTATATAGGACTTTATGGTACTAGACAGCACACTGGACTGGCACATCCCCCCTTCCCCCCTTCCCCTAAGAGGAAAACAGTAGAGCAAAATGTTGAAACAATGGTACCCCACATCCCGTCCCTCACCCCAATCCCCACAAAAGAACCATCTGTACACACGAATAACATAGCGCTAATCCCCAGTTCTACTTAACTGCTTCACCTCTAATATACCTTCAGGCAATGTTAACTACGCTGAACTGAGAAAGGTCCACCCCCTCGACACCCCCTCCCCGCAAACAAGTCATGTGCACAAACTGTTAAAGTTTACAACAAACGATAGCCATAAAAAGTTGTCATGTCCATAAGCTATGTAACATAGAAATATAGACTTTGACGGCAGATAAGGACTGCTTGGCCCACCTAGTCTGCCCATTTCCTACCTACAGGATAAGCTGCAGATCCTAGTTACCCAACAGCTATTTCTTCATACCCCCACAAGAATTGCCTTATGTCTGTCCCATGCATTCTTGAATTCTCCCACAGTTTTAGACCCCACAACCTCCTCAGGAAGGCTGTTCCGCGCATCCACTACCTCTCTGTGAAAAATGTGTCACTTGAGAAAACAAGGAAATTGCATTGAATCAAATTTTTTGCTGCCATCAAACTGGACAATGCATTTTGTCTTAACTAGTGTCCAGATATATGTGGACTGTGGGCTATAGGTGGTAAAAGCGCCCCATACATTTTGTAGGAAGAAGCAAAAGTTCTCATTCGTGAGCTTCCTTATCTGTCCCCTTGAGCGAATTTATGAAATTCTGAAGAAAAGAAGGGTTAAGGAGTTGGAGTCAAAAGGAGAGAAGAGAGAGAGGGGATGAGGGAGGAAATTGGGCAGGTTACTGGAACAGGCCTTGTATGTCTAAACCTGCCACACAACAATAGACAAAGCTGGATATTCACCTCGTCCGCCTTGATGTCGGGGGGAGGAGCAGTAATAAAGAAAAGAAAACTGTGAGCGAGAGAGAGAGCGTGAGAGAGAGAAAAGGAAGGGGATCAAGCGGGTTTTGCTGGCAGTATCAAGCGGGAGCAAGTTCTTTTCACATGGTTCTCAAGGCCTGCTGTTCACACAGGGACATAGCCCTAGAGTCAAGTTGAGCAGTCTGTAGGGCATGGGAAATGCAGAGATGATAAAATTCTCTTTTTGGGAACAGTTCCCTCCGGCCCGTGTCGTGGTGGATGTTCTTAAAGGCCAAGTTTAAATGCAGCTGCATCACAAAGTCACAGATCTAAACCGAACCCAGATCAAAGTACTTTAAAGGAGGAAAATGACCCTAGATTTCTTCTGTGACAGTCACTTAAACCGGTCCGGAAACAAGGAGTTCAACTCTGTCGTAGCTTGGTCCGGGTTTCAAATGCAGCCACTTCTCTTCATGTTGAACTTGTAAGATGGCCGAGTATCGCACTTTGAACGTCTTGCCTGCTGCTATCAATTTAGAGACTGTGGAGTGGAACTCTTGTCGCCTGGCCCGCACTGTCTGGGGCAGATCCTGAGCTATTCGGATTTTATGGCCCTCCCAAAGTAGGTGCTAAATTTCTTTAGTTTTAGCTACTATGTGCTGCTTATCTTGAAAATTCAGCAACTTGAAGATTAAGGGTCACAGAGGAGAAGCCGGTGGCGGGGGGGTGGGTGCAGAGACCGATGTGCCCTCTTGATGACAGCTAGCTGGCTGGCTGCTGTTCAGGCCGCTTTGCGGCCTTGTCCTTTTTGGGAGATGAAGGGGGTGAGTGAACCGGAGGAGCATTTTCATTTCTACCTCTGTGCAGATCGTAGATTGCTGTTCAGCGTGTGTTCCAAAGTGCTAGGTTGCCTTTGATGTGAAAAGAAACGGCTGGCAATGCTATTTTGGAGTTTGTTTGCAGGAGGAACAGAGTGATGAGGAAAAACTGTTCTCTCTCAGCTAGCCATCACGTGACCCAAGGCCATAACCTTTAAAATCCCCTTCAGTCTGGTTTTAGGCCGAACCACAGTACAGTCACTGCACTAGCCAAAGTCACCAGTGACTGGCAAACCTCGCCGACGCCAAAAATCACATAGCTGCGCTTTTCCTCGATTTAAGAAAAGCATTTGATATGGTTGACCATGATCTATTACTGACCCTTTTGGAAAACATAGGGCTAGATGACACTGCCGTACATTGGTTTTCCTCATATCTTGTCAGTAGACTGCAACTGGTGAAATCGCAAGGTGACCTCTCTCCCAGTAAAACCCTCGTCAGAGGAGTCCCCATGGTTCAATCCTGGGCCCTCTGCTATTCGCAATATATATCAACAACATAGACCATAACATCAGCTCTGCCAGTGTTCATCTATTTGCGGATGATACTGTCCTTTATGTTGCCCATCCGTCTCCTGAGTCTGCGTGTACCGTTCTCCAACAAGAATTCAACACATTACAGCAAAATCTGCTTCGTATGAAAACTGCTCCTCAATTCTAAGAAAACTAAAATGATGTTTATCTCGCATTCGTCAAAGGCTACTTCAGTCTCGGATCCTACTGCCCACCCCGAGATTACAACTGTGATGGGTGAATCCCTGGATAAAGTGGCAAAATGTAAGGACTTGGGCTTTTGGCTGGATTGCAGTCTCGTGTTTATCCCACATGTGGATGAGCTTTCCAAAACCCTAAAACAAAGACTGGGATTATTCTTCCACATTAAGCATCTGCTCACTGAGTGCACAAAATTGAAGCTAGTACAATACGACGTCCTACCTCCCTTGGGTTATGCGGATGTGCTATATGGCAACTGTCCCAACACCGTACTTTTTTTTTAAATTTAAGTTTATTATTTTCCACAGAAATAATACAACCATAACCATAGTGTTTAGGAGACCAATCAATAAGCCTAAAACAGGCCCACCCCAACTATACAAATAGTAAATAACAGACATATTGGAGTCAGAAAAGACATCTTAACATAATTATCTGTCAGTCGAGAAACCCCAGAAAACAAATCCCACACCCCCTCCTCAAGGTGCACCCGCTCAAAACAAAGTTAACAACTTCCAAAGCCTGGATATCCACATTAACAAACCATCTATCTACTGGCGGACCAATAAGCCTAAATACACTGAGAGAGACAGGACTATATCACTTTAAAGTCTTATATTAGAGTGGCAGCAATTAAGTTACATAGAATGAGGGTCCAGGATCAGACCACAAACCTTAACCTCCTGGTAGGTAAGAAGACTGAAGTTTACCCCACCTTTTATAAAATAGGTCCATACGATTCTTATAGCTGGCAATCAAACTATCGGACTGGAGGTATGACATCAATTCTTTTAACCAATCCACAAAGGATAAAACTAATTGGTCTTTCCAGTGCCTTAAAACCAACTTTTGACTGCATCGATATCAGAGCCATATGGTATCTACGCTTCGCAGTCTATCTGAGAAAAATCACCCAGTACACAGATACCTGGAGAAAAACCTGCTCAGACCCAGAAGGATCTAAATTATCTTTAATAGAAGACCACAACAGGGCCACTTTAGCACCTCCCAGAAAACATGAATCAAGTTACCCTCATCTTGGAGGCAACGGAAACACCGTGGGGAAGAGATCATCTTCGTTGAAAAAGCTTGACTGGAGTATAATATAAATTATTGACAATATTATATTGCACTAAACGGAACCTATCCTGAGTGTGATATTTGTGCAAGTTAGGCCATAGGGTTCTCCACAATGGTACCTCTTCCGGAGAAGATGCGTCCAGATCAGGGGACCACCTACCTCATCCCCAAATTAAAAGTCAAAAGATAGGAGTAGATCTGTGAAATGGAATGGGGTTGAGATGCCAGCATAATGATGTTAGAGAGAAGGGGTGTACCACAGACGTTTAAACACCGACCCCAACTTATTACAAACCAAGTGTCGGAGTTGAAACACTTTGAAAGTCTCTCTACTTGGAATGCCAAATTTGGCAAGGATATCACCTGGACGGAGAAGAGAAGTTTGACTATACAAATGTTCTACCCTGGAGTCCTTGAGTTGTGAGAGCCAAGTTACTCCTACCTTCGAGTCACCTATAGTAAGGTTGGGATTAAAGGTAATTGGCTGTCCAAAATCTGTATGATTGGAGATCCGGAAAACCTAAGACGTTGGGCCCACACCTTAAGAGAAACCGCCACCGTATTATTAGAAATCAGTTACAAAGTAAGCTCGGAGTAAGATAGGTAAAGTAGTTATGTCAAATTTAAGCTCAGAAAGAAAGGTCGATTCTAACTGAAGCCATATTGGGGAGGAATTCTCAGGTTTTGCACTGAACCACCGTCCCAACTTGGATAGGTGGGCAGCCCAATAATAGAGCTGAAAATTGGGAAGTCTCAGGCCTCCCCTTTCTTTGGGAAGCGAAAGGGAGCCATAAGAGCAGCGTACCCCTTTCCCTTTCCAGATAAAGGTAGAGAACATACTGTGGAGCTGTTGGAAAAAGGAAAGAGGAAGCCAGAGATTGGTAAGGTTCAGTGGATGAAAAATCAGGGGGAGAACATTCATTTTAATGATACTGATTCTGCCCATCAAGGAGATAGGAAGAGATGCCCAACGTTGCAAGTCTTGACTGACCGAATCTCTAATCTTATTAAGGTTTAATTTCTTGAGCAGAAATGGGTCAGTGGAAAAGTGAATCCCCAGGTACTTAAGAGAACTGGAAGTCCATCTCATTCCAAAGGGAAGGAAACAACTCTTGAAAATGTAATTATTTAAAGGGAAAATCTCACACTTTGATGTGTTTAACTTATAACCAGAAAGGGAACTAAACTGCCTAATAATATCCAGAGCTGATTCTAACGATGCTACCGGATCAGACAGATGTAACAGAACATCATCCGCGTACGCAGAAAGAACAAGCTCCCTCCCTAAAAACCTGACCCCTTTCACCCGAGGCGAGGATTTAAGCTGTATCAGTAGAGGTTCCAAGTACAAGTTAAACAATAAAGGAGAAAGGGGGCAACCCTGTCTAGTGCCCGCGAAGAGACTGAAAGGAGGGGATAATACCCCATTGCAATAGATTTTTGCAGAAGGGCACTTATAAAGTACCTGAATCAGCCTTAAAAAGGAGGACGGGAAGCCCATTTCTTCCAAGACGGCCCATAAAAAGGACCAGTCAACCTGGTCAAATGCTTTTTCAGCATCTAGAGAGACCAGAACAATTGGTTCTGAAGCAGACCGGGCGAACTGTGAAATATGGGACAATGTCCTCAGATGATCAGCAGCTGATCTCCCTGGGACAAAACCTGCCTGTTCAGGGCTCAAAAGCTCCATCCAGATCTTTTTAATCCTCTCCGCGAGTATTTTAGCTAGTATTTTAATATCATAGTTCTACAGAGAGATAGGACGGTAGCTAGCTGGGTCCGAGGACTCTTTATCTGCTTTAGGAATTAAGACTATGGTGGCCTCAGACAAGGCCGGTCAAGTTCCAAAGCAACCTGAAAGTAATTATAATATTTAAGCAGGATAGGGTCAAGTCCTTAGAAAAGACCTTGTAAAAGTTCGCTGGGAATCCATCTGGGCCGGTGTTTTGTCTGGGGCAAGGGAAGCATAGTGCTCTGGATCTCCTCAACTGAGATAGGCGCCAATAGGCATGCCTGTTGAGATTCAGGTATACTTGGAAGAGCCATTCCTCTTAAGTAACTCTTGAGATCAGCTACAGAGTGGGATGTTGGAGGGACTATAAAGACTGGAATAATATTCCCGAAGAACCCGAGCAATCTCTCGCGAAGAAACCCTAGCACCAGATGAAGAAACCAGAGGAGAATAATCTCGAACTTTCAAGCGCTCTGAGGCATAAAGCCAGCAATTTCCAGATTTTCACGAGATCAATATACTTAGCCTGGGTTTGACCAGATAGTACTCAGTCTTTTCTTTCAGAAGATCCGAGTAATCATTCTTAACTGAAAGAAGTTTTAAGATCTGAGACCAAGAGGATAGTGAATACTTACCTTCCAAACCCTAATCCTGCCCACCAACTCTAACGCTCTAGCCAGCCGTGCTTTCTTCCTAAGGAAGCCATCTGAATAAAAATCCCCTAAGATAACACTTTAATGCTCCCCTACCATGTCCACCCTAGGGATAGAGTCCAAATTGTCTGCCAAAACCAAAGATATTCTCTAGCTAATCTCCGAAACACAGTGACGGTCCTTCAATAGTTGAGTGTTTAGCCTCCACATGGAGTCACGAGAAAAATCAGGGCTAAGAGACAAGTGTACCCAAACCAAAGCATGATCCGACACAATGATCGGTTCTATACCAGAGAGAGAGAGACACTCGGGAGAGAGGAGACACTAACTAAAATCATATCCAGTCTTGATTTAGTGCCGTGCGACTGCGATTGAAAGGAAAAAGCCCTAAAAGAAGGGTTAGCAATGCGCCACGGGTCACTGAGACCTAATAACGAAACCATCTCACAGAGGGCTTTTTGTGCCGAGGAGGGTGCTCGCCTATCTTGGGGATCCCTATCCAATAATGAGGGAAAGGTACATTCCAGTCCCTCCTAACACATATTGAGTTGGCAAAACCAGCCAGCTTGTCTGTCAACATCATAAAAGTCTGGTTACCTCCCACCGTCCGTATACCGATCCCAATACCACGCTCTCTCCATTTAAGTTGCCCTTAACTAGATGAATCTCCTTCGGGTCTGAGCAAACCGAATCCTTGATAAACAAGACGTGTTTTAACTAAAATTGCCACCGCTCTACTAAAATGAGAGTTCCCAGCAAGATAAACTTGAGAGAACCCAGACCGAGAGAGGAGATTGGCTTCATCCCGGCCTAAGTGTGTTTCTTGCAAAAAAAGGATATCTGTGCCAAGCAAGGAACAGTGATTAAAAACCTGCAGCCTTTTACCCCGATCCCTGAGCCCTCTCACATTCCAGGACGCAATATTGACTATATTTTTAGCCATTTCAAAAAAAACTTACAATAAATGGATATCCAGATAACATAAATCCAACCACTTATAGCAGGGTGCACCTCCCAAACAGCCAATCCCACGCCCCCATTTAGAACTCCCTCCCCACCCCCTTGCAAAGAGAGCCCAGTCCCCTATAAAGATAACATGAAACAGCATATCGTGACCCCCATACCACCCCCATCCAACCTCCGAGATTCCGTAACAAACAAGCAGGAACCCCTCCCCAGACAAGGCAATGAAACCAAAATCTGTAACCGAGAAGAGAAAAACCCTCCCTTCCCAAAACACTCCACCACACCCACCCCCCAAAAACTATATACAGAAGGAGGCCCAAATATCCGTAATCCCAGATACAGTCTTTATGCCGGGTTACGAACCCCCAGGATCCCCATGCGAATCTCCGAACTCCCAGAGCCAAAACCCAGTAGCCATATATTATAGAGACCCATACCTCCCACCGCCAAGTACAGACCCTGACAGCTACCCACCAACGATTGCAGCAACTAGGCCCTGGGCAGAGATTAGCAACCCCCCCACCGCACAGCTCGCGATCCCACATCCAACTCGCAAGCTCGCCTAATCCCCCCAGCCGCCCCCAATCCCCAGTCCCCCGTGTACCCATAAACACTAAGGCCAAAAAATTAGAGCAGAGAATGGGGGAAAAGAGAAAAACCAACACCTGAAGGGAAAGGAAAAAGAACCCCTGCTACATAGAGCCTCCTAGGCCTCCTCAGCCCCGGTGAACCCCCCAAGAATTCATTCCTGCGCCTCCGAGAGTCATACAGCTGGCCAGAATTAAATGAGCCACTTACCGATGCCACCACCATTCCAGCTCAGGAGACCAAACCTAGCCGTTACACCCATATCAGAGGCAGAAGGAAGAATCGCCGGGAGCTCCTATTGCGGTTGCCGTTTGGGGACCTAAATGCAGCGGACCCAGATTGCTTACACTCCCGGAAGTTCCCCAGGAAACCACGCATCAAACCAGCGCACCGCCACCGGAAACAGGCCCCATAAAAGAAAGGCCGAGATTCGCACGACATCAGGCCTAGACCAACACCGCCTCACTCATGATCCCCTGCCGCCCACCCCACCCGAAAGACCAAAGGAAGCGCTTAAACACCAGACCAGACAACGGAGAGCACATCCAGACAACACCAACCAAGGTATGTGACAGGAGGGGCCGGGAGGCACAGGACAGGAACAAAGGGTCAGGGGGGGACGCCATCACCTTCACCAACAAAACAACACAGACTCTGATAACCACATAAAAAACACACAGTCAGGCAGATACAACATCAGAGAGTCCAAAGTTATTTGTTCAGCCGGATCCCTTGAAAAGATCAGGCAGTCTGCCAGCCAGTTCTTTAAGAGCTGCTTCGGGGGTGTCAAAGCTCGTGGCCATGCCTCCAACAGTTACTTTTAAGGTGGCAGGATAAATCATCCTAAACGGTATTGCAGCTGCTATAAGCTTTTGAACAATGTGGTGATATGCTGCCCTCTTTCCTCGGATCTCCTTGGGGAGGTCTTGGGTAATCCGGATCCTTGAAACACCCCACAAAATTTCCTTGAGTTCCGAGCCTTCCAAGGACATGCTGTCTGTCCAGGTAACTCAAAATTTAATAATGATGACAGGGGAACCAGCTGCAGGTCGGGGACGTGAGCAGTACGGGGCCCTCTCAAGGTGATAGGAGGCATTAATAGGTGATGGGCCCACCACTTTCACCAAGAACTTTTGTAGGAAAGCCATGAGGTCTGGGCCTTCTTCTAGCTGGAGGCCATTATTAACAAATTGTTACGGCGACTTCGCACCTCGAGGTCCTCGGTTTTAGTTTGAAGCCTCTTCACTTGCTGCTTTAGCTCTGTTATTTCTGCCTCGGCCCTGGTTCTCCAATTCTCAACAGAAGCGACCTTTACCTCAACATCCGAAACCTTCCTGGTAACATCCGAGAGGTCGCTACGCAGGGATTTAATTTCTCCTGTCAAACCCACCAGGAGCTCCTTCACAGGGCCAAGCTCTTGGAGAAATTTGTCTTCCGATAGAGGTGTAGGCTGCCCCATTTTCTCACTACTACGATCCGCCTAGCTGGGGCCTGGTTCCTCTGTTTCTTGCAGCCTTCTCAGGGGATGCAGGAGGGGTGTGCTTAGTGGAGGCCTGCTTCGGATCCACCTCCATCGCGATCCCGCAAGGGCTAAAAATCCCAGATCGAGACGCCTCATCAATCACTGGTTGTTGAGAAACTAGTCTATTAAGTGATTTCCTCGAAAAACCCCGTCAAAATGCACTTTAAATAACAAAATAGGCGGCCAGAGGGGGGAGCTCAGGATCTCAGCTGCTGCTCAGATGAATGCCATCACGTGACTCCCCCAACACCGTACTTGCTAAACTGGGACGTACTGTACCAGAGGGCTTTAAAATTTGCGACCGACTCACCGTATAAAACTCACCACTACTCGCTCATGGCCCAGTTAGGCTGGACCTCGTTAGTTACCAGATGGTGGTGCAATGCCTCTATCTGGACCTTTAAAGCCCTCACTAAGACTCTTCCCCCAGTACATCTCTGATATCTTTAAATTTACACCGTGCACGTACCCTTTCAGGAAATATGTGTTCATACTGCTTGATGTACCCTGGATTAGAACTCAGTTTGGCTCCTCTATCAGTCATTCCCTACCCACTCTGTGGAACACTCCAAAGGACCTTAAGGTTGACTCATCTTGTCAGACTATCCTCCTTCAAATCACTTTTAAAACCCCTAACTAAGGAGACTTGCCAGTGCTTCTCCTGACCCCTCCCTCTTTGTGGTCCTGAATGCACTTATTCCTTCTGCCTTGGTGCTCCTTGTCGCCCTTCTCATTACTTATCTTCTAACCCTTCCAACTACCTCTGTCCCCCCCAAGCACTCTTACCCTTGACCTCCCTCCCTGTATTCTCACGTGCCCTTGAGCACCCACCTGCCCTCTCTCTGTCATAGTACCCCATCCCTTTCCATATACCCCCCTTAAACTTTGCCATCTTCTTTACCTTCTCCTCCAGCACCACATTGCTTGGACAGTAATGTTGCACTCATGTTATGATCGTTTATACTATGTAACTATTATGCCTGCTTTGATCTTGTATTCATTTTTGATTTGTACTCATGTTCCTTATTGTACCTTGTGTTGTCCACCCAGGATCACCTTGCAAATGAGTATCTCCATGCTGTAGTTCCTGGTAAAAGATAAAATTGAATTGAATTGAATATGTTTGGGGGTGCCTTTCTGCATCTGGTAGGACATGTGGGAGTGCATGTAATGCAGAAGATGTCACAGATCATATGAGTAGTGTATCTGTGACATTTATATGTGTATAACAGCAATGCAGGGTGCATTATTTGTTAGGGACTATTTTGCCAGGTGGCAGGATAACAGTATCTTTTTTTGCTGTTTAAACAGCAAAATAAAAACATCTTTTTTGATATTTTTTTTGTTTAAACATAACCCATGCTGTAAGGGCAGTAACCCACTCCAGGGTATGCTGTTATTGGGGATTAACGCACACCCGGGTGCTGTAAGGGCATGTGGCCTTGTGCCTCACAACTCACCCAGGTGTGTGTCAATCCCCAATAATAGCACACCCTGTGGTGAGTTATTGCTCACATATTGCCTGACTGTCTTATTGCTGTCTTTGCCAGGCTCTCCGGTTCCTATCTGTATTGTATCTCTGTATTACTGTAGTACTGTTGGAGTGTATTATTGTCGTGTTATTGCCTGACTATGTTATTTCTGTCTTTGCCAGGGTCTCCTGTTCCTAACAGCAGTGTTTGTGGCACTTGGGATTGCTTTCTTCAGTTGGAATTGGCCAGAGCAGTGGAGCACGATTCAACTGTCATTCAAGGTGAGAGCTCGTCCTGGTGCTGATGTACAGAAGCAATAATTAGGGATGTACAGAGCCAGGATGGGAGAACACGTTTGGATCAATTCAGAACCTTCCAGAACCTCTACTGTTTTCTGTAAAATAATCTTCTTTCAAGTTCTGACATGGTTCAGATCATTTTAAAAACACTGGTTTTGGAGCTCAGTGCACTGTCCTAAGGGTTCTGTCCTGAAGGACAGTTGTTGGTGATGATAAAACTCAGACAAAGACAGGCAGGGGACCAGTGATCAGGTCCATATGAGGCGCTGATTCATGATCTGAGTGGCGTTACAGAAGCGCCACTAATTAGCTATTGACGCTGACTGTATTTAATACAAATCCAAGATACGTTTGCAGTGCTGTCATTTCCGTTCTATAACCATAGTTTCTGAGTAGAAAATTAATATTAAATCTGTTTTTGTACTTTAAAACAACAAAAACATTAAAAGGATCTGAAAGTTCTGTTAAAGCTTGGATACCTTTTGGGACTTCTCATAGCTCAGCAGAACCTCAGGAATGTTTGCGATTCTGCCGCCCTTCATATAGGGTGCTGTGTGGTGGTAAACGTTAGTGGTTCTTAAGCCCCACATTCTGGTGGTCCCCAAAGTGCAGCCACAAAAACTTGCACTCATTTTTTTAAACCCAAACCCCCTGATGCATTAGAACTCTTTTTGAACAGTATACAGTAAATCAATATCTTTATTTCACATATTCTTTAAACAGGCAAAACCCGAGGCCATTAAAAGGCAACAAGCCTTTGTGTCAAGCAAATAAACAAATCAAAATGAAAGAAAAAGCCACTATGGTTCTCAAAAGAGGTGGCAGGGAAGGTTAGGGAGAAAAAGATAGCATTTAGGAAGTATAAGAAAACACAGAAGGAGCAGGACAGAGAACTGTACCAGTTAAGGCAGAAGGAAGAAGGGAAGGCAGTCAGAATAGAAAAGGCCTAAATTGAGGAAAAGATAGCCAACTCGGTTAAGAAGGGGGATGAAATCGTTTATAGGTACATTAGGGAGTGTCGAAAGAAAAAGGGAGGGATAGTGAGGCTAAATTGAATGGACGGTGGGTGGGTAGAGAGGGACAGTGAAAAAGCAGGGATATTGAATGAATACTTCGTTCGTATTCACCAAAGAGGAGGAGGGAAGGTATCTAATCCAATTAACAGAAGCACTCTGCATAAGGGGTCGATCCCAGTCCTTTCACTGAAGAAAGGGTTCTGAAAGAACTCAAAAACTGGAGGTGGACAAAGCAATGGGCCTGACGGAATTCACCCCACAATTCTAAAAGAATTAAGGAGAGAACTAGTGATACCACTGACTACCCTTTTTAGCAAATCATGGGAGGATGGTGTGGTACCTGTGGACTGGAGGAGGGCGGATGTGATTTCCCTTCACAAAAGTGGGAGCAAGACAGAGGTAGGAAACTACAGACCTGTCAGTCTGACCTCTGTGGTAGGAAAAGTGATGGAACCACTTCTGAAGGAAAGAATTGTTGAGTACCTAGAGGCCAGTGGGGCACAGGACCCAAGGCAGCATGGGTTCACAGCGGGAAGGTCATGTCAGTGAATCTAATCGATTTCTTTGACTGTGTGACAAAAGTAGTAGATCAGGGAGGGGCTGTGGACATGGCCTACCTAGACTTTAGCAAGGCATTTGACACAGTCACACACAAAAGATTAATATACAAGTTAGCCAGCCTGGGAGTGGGTCCCAGGGTGGTAGCCTGGGTAAAACATTGGCTGGACAACAGGACACAGAAGGTAATAGTAAACGGAGTCCACTCTGAAGAAAAGGGGGTTCCTAGTGGGGTACCGCAGTGTTCAGTACTGGGTCCAGTCCTTTTTAATGTCTTTATAAGTGACACTGCAGAGGGACTAGAAGGAAAAGTATGCCTCTTTTGTAGATGACACAAAGATCTGCAACAGGGTTGATACACAAGGAGGCATGGAAAGGATGAGAAGGGACTTGGCAAGGTTGGAGGAATGGTCAGAAGTATGGCAGCTTGGATTCAGTGCAAAGAAATGCAAAATAATGCACCTGGGAAACAAAAACCCAGGGGAAGAGTACACAATGGGGGGGGGGGGTAGTAACAACAACAAAATGGAAAGGGACCTGGGGTAATCATATCAGATGACCTTAAGGTTGGCAAGCAATGTGAGAAGGTAGTAGGGAGGGCTGGGGGGATACTGGGATGTATAGGGAGAGGTATCACCAGCAGAAAACAGGAAGTTGTTATCCATCTGTACAAACAGTTGGTGAGACCCCATGTGGAGTACTGCATCCAGTTCTGGAGACCCCATCTCCACAAGAACATAGACAGGATGGAGGCAGTTAGCATTACTACATTTTAAGAACCCCAAAGTGGGACATTTCTTACTGAAACATGATTTTGCAGTACCGTACGTAACCTAAACCACTATAACAGACTTGTTTTCTCTGTAGAAGTCAGAATTAAGACTAAATATTGTAGTTTCTTAGTTGTTTCTATTGTTTCTTATCATTTTAAGGTATTTTAGTTAAGCTATAATAGTTTTCTGTAGCATTTAGTGGAAAATTAGAAAACAGTTTTACTACTATAAAGTCAGGACATTTAGTATTTTCATGTTTTTTGGAGGACACAGCTGCCAAATCAGGACTGTCCTGCGAAAATAGGGACAGGTGGTAAACCTAGAGGCAGTCCAGAAAAGGGCAACTAAAATGGTGCAGGGTCTGCAGGAGAAGCCACACGTGGACAGAGTAAAGGAGCTTAATATGTACCCTTGAGGAAGGGGGGGATGATAGAAACTTTTAAGTACCTCAGTGGAATCAACAAAGTTCAAGAGGTATCATCTTTCAGAAAAGAGATGTGCAAGAACAATGGGACACAATTCAAAGATAGAGGGGACAGC
Source organism: Neoceratodus forsteri (assembly GCA_016271365.2). Lineage (NCBI taxonomy): Eukaryota > Metazoa > Chordata > Ceratodontiformes > Ceratodontidae > Neoceratodus > Neoceratodus forsteri. The sequence goes on from JADMNL010000023.1 coordinate 544,524,290, forward strand.
TCAGGAGCAATGTAAAGAAGTATTCTTCACAGAGAGGTTGTGAACGCATAGAACAGCATTCCTGAAGAGGTTGTAGGGTCTAAAACTGGGAGAATTCAAGAATGCATGGGACAGACACAAGGCAATTCTTGTGGGGGGTAGGAAGAAATAGGATGTTGGTTAACTAGGATCTGAGTTTATCCTGTAGTTAGGAAATGGGCCGACTAGGTGGGTCAACAGTCCTTATCTGCCATCAAAGTCTATGTTTCTATGTTTAAATGCCCAGTTTTATGGTACCTTTTCAGGTGGAAACAATTTCCTGTGTTTTTAGAGGTACAAAATGGCCAGTTCCATCCAATTTTTAACTGGGTCTCCCAGGAGTTCTGTGGCCACACAAAATTCTGCAAGGGCCCCATTTGAGAAACTGTACTAGAGATCAGTCTAACAGCCCAGACGGGGAGTGGGGGGGGAGTCCCGTTAGCTGAATGGTTAAAGCTGCTGTCCCTGAGACAAGGGATACTGTACCTGGTTCAATCCCAGGATTTGGCAAGTACTCCATAAGGTTTGTAACCTCAATCTGCAAAGATGAGGAGAATATTCATAACAAATTCTTTTTCCTCATGTTTGAGATCTGGAATCAAGCAAAGGGGCAAGGAACAGTAGGAGCTACACAGGAAGGTATGTCAGGACAGGGCCTCATCACAAAAGGTTGTAGTACTGTATGTATGTATGTGTTTTCAGTTATTTGTGTATTTATGTAATTATTCATTGGTGTGACAATGCTTAACCAGGTAAACCATACAGAGAGCAGCAGTCTCCTTTACAGAGGTGACCTTGAGGGAGGGAGGGAAGGAAGGGGGTGGTGCAGGACTAAGCAATAGGAACTTTAGATGGAGAATGCAAATGGCTTCACTTAACACTCATTCAAATTCCAAACATTTGAGGAACAAGCGCTGACTTCACGACTCATTTTCACTTTGAGCTCCTGATCTGATGCCAGGCACAGCTACGCACACCATACATTGTTCTGAACTGGACCCTGGGTTTGGATCTGGATCTGGAAGTCCAGACATTTGCTGGCCAGTTAAATTATTTTGTGTCAGAATTCACCTTTCAAATCGGAATATAAAAACAGTTTGTAGAAGGCCAGCCCAGTGGCGTGGATGGCTAAGGTCCCAAGTGCCTTACCTCTTGCCACGCCGATCGAAACAGAAACAGAAAACGTAATGGAAGAAAAAGACTGAAGGTCCATCAGTGACCGAAGGTCCATCAATGACCTGTGTTCGGGAGTAAGCATGGGTTGCCTGGGGTCATCCAGGGTCCATCAATAACCTGTGTTTGGGAGTGAGAATGGGTTGCCTGGGGTCGTCCGGGGTCCATCGATGACCCATGTTCGGGAGTGAGCATGGGTTGCCAGGGGTTGGCTGGGGTCCATCGATGACTTGTGTTCAGCAGTAAGCATGGGTTGCCAGGGGTTGGCCAGGGTCCATCGATGACCTGTGTTCGGGAGTGAGCTTGGGTTGCAAGAGGTCATCCGGGGTCCATCGATGACCCGTGTTCAGGAGTAAGCATGGGTTCTAGGGACGTGGATATGATGTTCTATCCACACTATCTGGCAGTGTCCTTCCCTTTAAGGATTGCCAGAAAGTCTTCAAGCTGGCTTCTCCTACCCACATAGGTGGTAACTGTCTCAACTCTGCCCTTTGATGCCAGATCTTCCTTTCCTTTCTACTGGAAGAAGCAGGTTCCCCCCTTACCGCTCCCACTTTGAGTAAGCCCTCATGCTTAAATCTTGGATTTACTTCCTAAAACTTTAAACTCTGTGGTCTCCAGTCGACCTTAATGGACAACAAGTTCACTCCTGGGTTCCTCCGTTGCCCTTGTGGGCATTAGATGTCCAGAACCGACCTGCATGCCACGTGCATCTACTGCCTGGGGTACAGGCACGATCCCCAGGCTCGAGCTTTTGTCATGCCTTCCTACGAATGTTCTGGAAGACCATCACCCAACTTCAACTGGGCGCTGGCATGACAGAACCCACTGGTCATGTCAAGGACACCATTGGGTGGTCTTCACAACCTCAGGGTCAGACGAACAGCTTGGGGCCTTTGAAGAGTAGTTGGGCCAAGTTGCATCCCTCTCCTCTTCAGTTTCTGCCTGCGCCGCTCAGCTGCCCCAACTTTTGTGGATTCCTTCAAGAATTGTGCCAGTCTCTGCCAACCTCAATCAGGGATCCTCTGGGCACAAATCCAAATCCAAGAAAGAGTCCAAAGAAGAGAATGATAGGACTTGCCGTTGATTGTGGGATAGGGAATGCTCTTGATTCAGAGGCTCTGATTCCTTGCTTCTCCAGATTTGACTTCAGCAAATCCTTGGCCTTGGCTGCGGCTCCATGGGAACCCTGTCGTGCCTGTTGGCGAGACATTGGTTAGGGTCCCGGTTGAGATTTTGCTTGAGCCGACAGACCAGTTGTCCGACAGAAGAGGCTGACACTTCTTTGTCCAGGACTCCAGTCCTGACGCAGACCTTGGAGGGACAGATCAGTCCACTGACCTGCCACCTCTGGTCCCAAACCCTGACCAGAAGGACTCCCTCCGAGCCCTGCCACTGGTCCCTACCACCAGTCCCCCCCAACTGTCGAGGTCTCGGTCTTCCTTCCATGGGTTGAGTCACTCCCGCCAGCATCGGTGCTTCTGCTCTCAGCACCATGGGAAGCAGGATCTTTCATCCTCTTCCTCCTCATGTGAGGAGAGGCTTCGGTGCAGATTGTGTCAGTGCTATGAGGATCTTATGTGGCAACAGCTGGTGCAGACCAACTCTGGCTTCTATGCCAGCCATCACCTGGCTGCTGGCCAAAAGACTGACACCGTCTCCATCGACGGAGCTGACCAAAACGGTCCCGGCTCGGCCAACCCGGTGTCTCTGCCGATAGTGGTGGAACCACCACCTAAACAACTGCTGACCAATGCTCTGACTAAGGTCTCGGCCATCTAAGTGGCTTCTCCATCGGCTGTTGGTCACCATCATCCCTGACTGTCCACAGAGGGTCAGTGGGAACTTGGGTGATCGACTACTCTTTAACGACTCCTCGGAGCCTGAGGGATCCTCCCTGCACTCTTGTCCAGTCAACGTGGAGTCCATGGGTATCTATCAGTGGACGAAGGCCCATCTTCCTTCCTTCATGGGCCTTCTCTGCCTGATCTCTGAGTTGATGGGTATGAAAATGGAGCCCATCCAGAAGCGGCCTCATTACCAGTTGACTGAGATACTCGACTGGGAGACACTCCTATGGAGGTTTTCCCAGTGACAGAGGCCATTCTTCGCCCTGCCCTGGAGCTTTGGCAGCGCCCTGCTTCTTGCCCTGCGCCTTCTGCCTGGATGGCCCACAAATATGCGGTACCCACCGGCTCCCTCTCAGGATTTACAGAACACCCATTGGCTGAGGATTGGTGGCAGACTCTGTGTTTAGGCGATCCAGCAACACTGGGAAGTTGGACCATGCTGTTAAGAAAGTTTATAAAATGGGCTTGTAAAAATAAGCATTCTGATTGGCTAGAAACGAAGTGTCATATATGTTTTACACACAGAAAAAAGTACAGTCATAAATCAATGCCCCTAAATGGAATGTTAAAAGATGTGTCAGTGGAACTTTCATTTTTTAAAGGCCGCCATTGTTTTTAGTCTTGGTAAGCGAGGGAGTGAATGTCTTGATGACAATCCCACTCCCAACCTCGTCTCTGCTAGAACTCAAAATCAGAGAGCAGCAGCGTTTTATCATGCATAAAGCATTCTTCTAGTTTGGGGAGACTGAAGCTTGCTGCCAGTGGCCTCGTGCCTTACTACGCCCCTGGGCGTGTGGTAATATCTGTTCAACACACACCCTGTCGTGTCTTATTGCTCACCTGTGCTGCCTCCTTGCTTGGTCTCCACCAGGTGAGCTCGGCCTCCTCATGACCCACTTCTCTCATGCCCTGCTATGCACCTTGGATGAGGGTGCTTCCTCATCTGCCGCCTACCTTCAGACCAGTCAAACAGGTCCAGGACCAGGGCTGGGCTGTAACCAAACAACAGCTCGGACAGCCATGGACATTGGGGACTCCTGTGCCCGCTCTGTAGTGGTCTCCATTTACATGCTGCCATGAAACTTGGCTAAGGATCGCGACCTTCACGTTGGACAGTCAGCCAAGGTTGGCAGATGTCCCTTTCCTGGGCACCGACCTGTTCAGGCCCAGAATCGAGGGCCACCTCATCTGTATTGGGAAGTTCATGCCACCTTGGACTCCATGACATCTGCCCAGAAGGACCCTAAGGGCTCCAAGCAGCAGCAGAAGAGGGAGCCTTGTCCACCTCCACTCCTGCGGCCAAACCTGCCCAGCCTCAGGCTGGCCAGCAGGCTCAGACCTGGTGATCTCGGCCCGTTGATGGCCTCAGTTGTCCGCAAGCCTGGAGGAGAGGCTCTGGTGGTGCCTCAGCCAGGCCCTCCTCCTCTAAACCTGCCCAGTGATGGGATGAGGAGTGCCTCCCTCAGGCCTGTCACTCCTCCCCTTGGTCCTCCCGTGGGGGGCCTGGTCCAACACTTCCTTTCTGCCTGGTCCACTGTCACCACAGACAGGTGGGTTCTCAAAGTGGTGGGTCAGGGTCTGCCTCTGGAATTCGAGCAGTACCCTCATTGCCCAGTCCGTGCCCCTCAGAAGGACTTGGTTTCCGCAGACAAGCTGTCAGCTCTCAGAGCTGACATAGCCCAGCTCCACCGCAAGGAGGTCATGGTTCCTGTTGTGGATGCTCCAGAACACCCAGGGTTTGTCTCCAGGTACTTCCAGGTGCCAAAGTGGATGGGAGCCTGGCGCCCCATTCTAAATCTGCATGACCTGAACAAATTTCTCTGGTCGCACACCTTCAGGATGTTAACTCTGTCTCAGATCATACCATCTCTAGAGCGAAACATGTGATTTTGCTCCCCGGATCTTCAGGATGCATTCTTCCATGTCCCAATCTGTCCATCTCATCAAAGGTTCCTCTACTTCGAGCAGAAAGAACCCTCTATGAGTTCCAGGCCTGCCATTTGGCCCTCCTCATCTCCCAGGGTCTTCACCAAGTGCATTGCAGTGGTGGCAGCTTACCTGAGGTGCCGAGGGGTCCAGGTTTACCCCACCTGGACAATTGACTGATCACAGGTCCCTCCAGGCAGGAGGTGGAGTAGTCCAGGGACCTGACCCTCCAGACCTGCATCTCCCTTGGCCTCTTGGTCAACAAAGCCAAGTCTGAACTTATGCCTTCACAGGTGATTAATTTCATCGGGGCGGAGCTCGACTCTTGCAGAACCAGAGCCTGGCTCCTGGCAGACAGGGCAGAGGCTCGCTCCCCCTGTGCCCGATCATTTCAGGTTAAGCAAATGTGTCCTGCCTAGGACTTCCTGCGCTTGCTGGGTTACATGTCGGCCTGCACCAGCATGGTCTATTAAACCCACTGGAGAATGCACTCCCTGCAGTGAGAGTTGGCCAGTCAGTGGTCTCAGCGCAAGAGTCACTTTGACCAGCTGGTCACTGTGATCCAACAGATGTGGGACACCATCCAGTGGTGGTTAGTTCCACTGCATCTGCAGGAAGGGATCCCGTTTGTCTGCCCAAAGCTGAGTGTCATCCTGATGACCGATGCCTCTCTCACAGGTGGGATGCCCAACTGGGAGACACAGAGTCCACAGGCTCTGGACCTCCGAGGACTCTCAATGCCATATAAACTGCAGGCAGTTCAGCTAACGCTGACTGCACTTGCTCCGCACACCTGGGGTCACCACACTCTTGGGGTCAGGTGGTCCAGGTCAGACGGACAACACCACGACCATGTATTACCTCAACAAACAGGTGGGACACACTCCTGCCACCATGCAGGAAGCTCTCCATGTTTGGACCCCACGTGCAGCCTGGAGGTGGATCTCCTAGCCACCCATGTGGCAGGGGCCTCCAATCAGCTGGCGGATGCTCTCAGCCGGGTGGGGAGAGATCTCATGAGTGGTCTCTCCCCAGAGGTAGTGCACAGCCTGTTCTCTTTATGGGCACCCTGCAGATGGACCTGTTCATCTCCAGGAAAATGCAAAGCTGAGGCTGTATTGTGCCCGCATCCCTCAGCAGGGAATGCTGCAGGGGAATGCTTTCTTGAGGCCCTGCATCCCAGGCCCCTTCTATGCCTTCCCTCCACTTTCCTTGATCCACAAGGTGCTCCTCAAGGCACAGGTGATCCTGGTGGCTCTGGTCTGGCCATGCCAGTTCCGGTACCCCGATCTTCTCGGCCTTTGCAGCAGGCTCTCAAGGCCTCTTCCCCCATGCATCTTCCCTTACACCCGGACCTGCTTTCCATCATTTAGGGGAAGGTGCTCCACCTGGACCTTCAATCCCTGCACCTGACAGCCTAGTTCTTGTGTGGCTAGAGTTCCAGGCTTTGGGTCTCTCTGAAGCTGCCTTCACTGTTGTGGAGGGATCTCTGAAGGAGTCGACCAGGAAGTGCTATGCCTTCAAATGGAAGAGACTCTCCATTTGGTGTCAGTGCAAGGGGCTGGACCCTTTGTCCTGTCCTTTGGTTAGCATTCTTGATTATCTCTGGTCCCTCTCTCAGTCAGGCCTTTGGTCGATGACCCTTAAGGTGCACCTGGCAGCCATCTTTGCTTACTGGGTGCAGGCCAGTCAACAGTCAGTGGCGCAGGAGAAGGTGCTTTTGTTCAAGGGCCTTGACCACATTTCCCCTCCGGTGCGTGAACCACCACCACCATGGAACTTGTTGCTGGTTTTGGCAAAGCTTATGGGGAAGCCATTTGAACCAATGCACAGGTGTGACATGTCTCACCTGTCGTGGAAGACCACCTTCCTGGTGGTTGTCATGTCAGCCAGAAGGATCAGTGAGCTCTAGATGCTTTCAGTGGAGTTTCCTTACCTGATCTTCCACAGGGACAAGGTTGTCCTGCACCCCCAACCTGAAGTTCCTCCCAAAGGTTAAGTCAGAGTTTCACCTGAACCAGGTGATTAATCTCCCGATATACTTCACCAATCACATCACGGAGGCCGAGCACAGACTCCATACTCTGGACCTGAGGTGAGCGATCACTTATTACAAGGAGTGCATGGCTGGAGTTCGGGCAGAGGTTCGCCAGCTGTTTGTCACCTACGCTGAAGTCGCACCTGACAGAGCTGCAGCCAAGTGGGTGATTGGCAGGTGGATTTTATCCTGCATTGACCTCTGCTATAGGTTGGCAGGTAGGGATCCTCCTGGAGGGCTAAGAGCTGATTAAACCCACCATACTGCTGCACCAGTGGCTGCTTCCAGGGATGTCCCTTTCCAGGAAATTTGCAGGGCTGCTACCTGGAAGTCGGCACACACCTTCATTTCCCATTACCACATTAACTTAGAGTCATGCCAGGATGCTGGTTTTGGGGCCTCAGTTCTCCAGTCTTTGTTCCCTAAGTAGGGGTGTGCACCTTGCCTCCCTCCTCCCTGAGAGCTGCTAGGAGTCTGCCAGATAGTGTGGATGGAACATCATATCCACGTTCCTAGAAAAACAGATTTATCACCTGTAACAGTTCTAGGAGTGGTATTTGATGTTCATCCACACAGACCCACCTGACGTCCCCTGGCTTTAGCACACACACTCTGCTTCCAGCGGGCAAGATCTGGTGTCAAGGGGTGGAGCTGAGGGATTTACCACCTGGGTGGGTGAGAGGAGCCAGCTTGAAGACTTTCCAGCAAGCCTTAAAAGGAAGGACACTGCTAGAAGTGTGGATGAACATCATATACCAGTCCTAGAACTACTGTTACAGGTGAGTAACTTACTTTTGCCAGGGATCGGCAGGATACATCAATGACCCATGTTCGGGAGTAAGCATGGGTTGCCAGGGATCAGCTGGGGTCCATCGATGACCCATGTTTGGGAGTAAGTATGGGTTGGCTGGAGTCAATCGATGACCCATGTTCTGGAGTAAGCTTGAGATGCAGGGGTCGGCCAGGGTCCATCGATGACCTATGTTCAGTAGTAAGCATGGGTTGCCAGAGGTTAGCTGGGGTCCATCGATGACCCATGTTTGGGAGTAAGTATGGATTGGCTGGAGTCAATCGATGACCCATGTTCTGGAGTAAGCTTGAGATGCAGGGGTCGACCGGGGTCCATCTATGACCTATGTTCGGTAGTAGGCGTGGGTTGCCAGGGGTCAGCTGGGGTCCGTCGATGACCTATGTTTGGGAGAATAGTATGGGTTGGCTGGAGTCAATGGATGACCCATGTTCTGGAGTAAGCTTGAGATGCAGGGGTCGGCCGGGTCCATCGATGACCTATGTTCGGTAGTAAGCATGGTTGCCAGGGGTCTGCTGGGGTCCATCGATGACCCATGTTTGGGAGTAAGTATGGGTTGGCTGGAGTCAATCGATGACCCATGTTCTGGAGTAAGCTTGAGATGCAGGGGTCGGCCAGGGTCCATCGATGACCTATGTTCGGTAGTAAGCATGGGTTGCAGGGGTCGGCTGGGGTGTGTCGATAACCCGTATTCAGAAGTAAGCATTGTCTGCTAGAGCTCAGCTGGGGTCCATCGATGACCCATGTTTGGCAGTAAGTATGGGTTGGCTGGGGTCCATTGATGACCCATGTTCTGGAGTAAGCTTGAGTTGCAGGGGCACTGGGGTCCATCGATGACCCATGTTCAGGAGTAAGATATGTGCAGGGGTCGGCCAGGTCCATCAATGACCCATGTTTGTAGTAAGCATGGGTTGCAGGGGTCAGCTGGGGTGCATTGATGACACATGTTCAGGAGTAAGCATTGGCTGCCAGAGCTCAGCTGGGGTACATCGATGACCCATGTTCAGGAGTAAGCATGGGTTACCAGAGCTCAGCTGGGGTCCATCGATGACCCATGTTCGAGAGTAAGCTTGGGTTTTCTGGTGTCAGCCAGGGTTTATCGATGACCTGTGTTCAGGAGTAAGCATGGGTTGCCAGGGGTCGGCTGGGGTCAAGCGATTGACCAATGTTCGGGAGTAAGCATGGGTTGCCAGGGTCAGCTGGGGTCCATCGATGACCCGTGTTCAGGAGTAAGCTTGGGTTGCCAAGGGTCAGCCAGGGTCCATCGATGACCCATGTTCGGGAGTAAGCATGGGTTGCCAGGGGTCAGCTGGGGTCCATCGATGACCCATGTTCAGGAGTAAGCATGGGTTGCCAGGGGTCAGCTGGGGTCCATTGTTGACCCGTGTTTGGGAGTAAGTACGGGTTGTCAGGGGTCAGCTGGGGTCCATCGGTGACCCATGTTCAGGAGTAAGCATGGGTTGCCAGGAGTCGGCTAGGGTTAATCGATGACCCATGTTCAGGAGTAAGCATGGGTTGCCAGAGGTCAGCTGGGGTCTATCGATGACCCATGTTTGGAAGTAAGTATGGGTTGCCAGGTGTCCATCAATGACCTGTGTTTGGGAGTAAGCATGGGTTGCCAGGGGTTGGATAGGGTGGAGGGCTGGGAGAGGATCGAGTAGCTGGCTGGCAGCTTTCATCTCACAGACTGGAGTAGTTTACTGACTTGGCTCTTGGCTACCTCCATCTGGAGGCCTGGTGGTAGTCCATGGGAGCTTCAAGTGGCAGATGGTAGTCAGGGAGGGAGAAAGCCCCAGGACACATGCAGACCTCCACATGAATGCACCATCTGCATATGCCACAGCTGAGGTAGGAGCGGAGGAAATGGGAGGAAAATGGAAGGTGGCGGAGGTGCATGATACCGACACACCATGCCTTCCCCGCCGCATCATCACAGAACAACCTGTCAGCAGCACCGATTGACGACATTAGGGAGAGTCCTCCCACCCTGCCACCAGGGAACTCCATGGAGGTACCAGCCATAGAGATAAGCCGGGGGAGATGACAGATGGTGGGGGGGGGGGGTTGAGTCAGGACAGATGGGAACCAAGCCCATCATAGCCACAGGAGAATAAACAACTGATTAAAAAAAAAAAAAACAATGTTTGTACAATAACCAGCTTTTTTGCTGTCTTAGGTTACTGCTCCTTTTCTTCACATCGGCGTTGTGCTTGGCCTCTCTCTGCTCGCCTGGCTGGTTGCAGATGTGTACTACAGAGCAAAGAAAATAGGTACGTTTCCAAGTGGAGGGCAGCTGTAATCCAACTAAAAGATGTCCTATGTTGTAAAAAAAAGGAATGCTTTGTAATACCTTCCCCCTGTTAAACCCAACAGTATCCATATTTTAAAAACATCAGCATATTCACAAGCGTTTGCATTGACTTATTTAGTGATAATTTTTGGGGGCGTGCTAAGCTGGACAGCTCATGTCCAGATGCATTGGGAGGGAGGGATACAGTAAAGACTGAGCGCTTATGATATAACAACAAACGAAATGGTACAGAAAGAGTAATGATAAAGCAGTAGACATGAGAGCATTCTGCCACACAGACAAACATGAGCTAGTGAACCATACAGGGGAGAAGGGTGCAATCGTAACAAAAACAACTGTAGCAAGGAGTGGTAAGCTCCTGTAACTGGCCTGCATACCAGGGTTGGAGGCGGAATGCACAGTGGGGGGGTGGCGTTCATCAACGAAGAGTGCTAAACTCTCGCATCTGGGCCTATAGATCAGGGTTGGAGGCGGAATGCACAATGAGGGTTGGTGTTCAGTAATGAAGGGTGCTAAACTCACACATCTGGGCCTATAGATCAGAACTGGATGCAGAACACATAGTGGGGGGGGGTGTTTAGCAGCAAGGAGTGCTAAACTCATATAACTGGGCCTACAGATCAGGATTGGAAGTGGAATGCACCGGGGGGGATGGTGTTGTGTAGTGAGGAGTGGTGAGCTCTTGTAAGTGGGACTGCAGACATGGGAAAGGAATGGTATGCACGGGGTGGGGTCTGTGGTGAGGAGTAATAAGCTCATGTAACTGGGTGTACAGATCAGGGCTGGAAGCGGAATGCACAGGGAGGGGGTTCTGTAGCAAGGAGTGGTAAGCTCATGTAACTAGGCCTACACATCAGGATTGGAAGTGGAATGCACTGGGGGTCCTGTAGCAAGGAGTGATAAGCTTGTGTAATTGTGGCCTACACATACAGATTGGAAGTGAATGCACTGGGAGGGGGCTCTGTAGTGAGGAGTGGTAGCTTGTGTAACCGGGGCCTACAGGTAAGGACTGGAAGTGGAATGCACGGGGGAGGGGGCTCTGTGTGAGGTGGGTAGCTTGTGTAACCGGGGCCTACAGGTAAGGATTGGAGTGGAATGCACCGGGAGGGGGTTCTGGTAGTGAGGGAGGATAAGCTCACGTAACGGGGCCTATGGAGACAGTAAAGGAATGGTATACAGGGGCTGTAGTGAGGAGTGGTAGCTCACGTAACTGGGGCCCTCGGAGACAGAGGAAAGATGGTATACAGGGGGGTCTGTGGCGAAAAGGGTAAGCTCACGTGGCTGGGCCTTCAGACCACGTTGAGCGGAATGCATTGTCGGGGGTCAGAGGTGGGAAGGCCAATTGGCCAACAGCCTTTTACAACAAGGAATTTTATTGATTGATTTTCAATCAATCAATCAATCAAAATCTTTATTTTGCCAGGCGGAACATCATTGAGACAAGCTCAAACTCCAAAACAGCTCTGCACTCTAATGCCTGTAGAATTCCAATAAACACCAACCTCTTCTTTCAGTTTGAATATTATTGATGCATGGTGCCTGGATTCATAATACAACAAATGCTGCTCTGTCAGCTTCTAAATTACAGATGAGAATCCAATCAGATAGGAAGATGGAGATTTATTCACCCCATTAGAAGGCGGGTAGACAAGGCAGACTGGACAGCTGTAGATTTGCATTGAAGGGTGTGGAAAGAGCGATCATCGGAAGAATGGAGGGTGGTATGAGAATGAGATATTAAGTGCCTCATACTTGAGGGTGGGGCTCACTGTGGGTTCTTCAAAAGTGGAGGTCCCCTTCTGTGCCAGGGCAGATGTTAGCTATACAGGGGTTGTGAGTTTGCAGAGGACAGATGTAGGACTTGTCCTGAATCTGGTGTGATGAATTAAAGCTGAAATCCCTTTACTTAGAGCCCTCACGGATCCTGTTAACAAAAGAATGAGCTGTGTGCTGTGCCTGTACTGTTCCTAGCAGGCATGCACAAGGGCTGGACTACCTGCTGGTATAATCTGAAAGCTGCTTGCGGATAATCTGTGTGTTAAAGTAAACACTGTTGCCAGAGTGCCCTGCCACCCTGTATTGTCCTGTTGTCTCTCACCCTCCTACCCCTTAGTGCCCTGTTGTCCTATACCTCGCTACCCAAGTACCCTGTTGTTCCATACCCCACTACCCCTAAGTACCCTGTTGTCCCATACCCTGCTACTCCTCAGTACCCTGTTGTCCCAAACCCTGCTACTCTTAAGTACTCTGTTGTCCCATACACCACTACCCCTAACTAACCTGTTTTCACATACCCCACTACCCTTAAGTACCCTGATGTCTCATACCCCACAACCCTGTTGTCTCTGAGCGGGTTGTGTAAGACCCTATCCCATTTGGTATGCAGAGAGAGATAAAAGCAAGGATTTATTGTGTCCTCTTCTATTCTTTGACTTGACTGTCTAATTGCACATTCAAATCTTTCTCGTGGCACCTAGGAATTGGCCACTCCTAAGGTCCCACAATTTCCCCCATTATCTCATTTTGTCCCCTAGATGTTTCTGTTCTTTCTGTCTCCCCTTGCTTCTCTGTGGTTAAACAATATACATGAATCTTATGTGAAACTGGGATCCTTTGGTTTGAAATCTATAATTATATAGTTTGAAATGACTGCAGGAAGCTGTTTGGATTTATTAGAGGAGAGGTTCATCTGGAACACAGGGGTTGACCTTGGGATGTAGTTTGACCTCCACAAGCTTGTTAACAGAATGGTCAACAGCAGACCAGTCCAGGGACAGAATGTTCTGTTTTGTTGCACCTGTTAAAGACTAGATGTGCTCACAAGGCTGGCCTCTGGAAAGAAACTGATAAAGGTCTGGTATGTTTTGTGAGAAACAGAAGATGCAACTTACAACAATCAGGATGCAGAATTAAAACTTCCAGGAAAAGACAGCTCATAAAAAGAGAGTAATGTTTTGTTTACGGAGATATGTGAAGCTATTGAGATTTTAAAGAAAGACTCTCAAATGTAAGATGTTTGTGCTGCCTGTATTAAGCAAAACACAAATTGCACATACCCCAACAATGCAATCATCATGGGAAGCATATGCAAATCCCCATGAAAATAACTTGGACTGGCTCAACTTATTAAAGGATATCCTGTTTTTTTTTATATTTTATTATTTTTTTGAATATTATATGCTTATGTCACATGAAAAATACAGTTGTTTAACACTCTTGGTTTATTTATATATATACCATTATTCACTTGATAACCACATACAAGAAAGGGAAAAAACAACTTTCATACAAAAATAGACAAACCAAAAGTCAAGTAATTTTTACAATTCGTAATGTGCCCCTCCATTTATATAACAATATTTACTCCATCTCCCATAAAGGTAAAAAGCCTTCTCTCAGATTTATAGTTTCCCAATAGTCGTTCTCCACATTTAAAAAAAAAAGTTTTCAGATAATAAGGATTCTTGTAGTTGATACCTCCATTTTTTTTACCAATGGTCCGATCTCCTGTGCATTCCAGTTGCCCAGTATATGTCTTTTAGTGCACATGATTCCTAAGTATAAAATGTTTTCTTGTTTGGGACTTAAACTCAGCCCCTCCGAGCCATTTAAAATCATCACTTCAAATGTATTTGGTATTGTTTTCCCGATGATTTCCGTTAGCCACTCGGTTGTCCTAATCCACAGTATATTTATTTTCGGACAACTCCAAAGACAGTGAGTAGGGTCTGCCTTGTTTTTACATTGGTGCCAACATTCTTTAGACCCTGATTTTAACATGTATCCCAGCATCTCAGGAGTATAGGAAGCCCTATCTATAATTTTCTTTTGTATTGTACTATTTTTAGAATATATATAATCCTTGTAGATTCTGGCTCTCAAGTGTGTCCATTATTGGCTTATTAACTGTATACCTGTTTCCTGTTTCCATCTTTTATTTGTTCTTCCCAAGGATCCTTATCCCAGTATTTATACAATTGTAAATAGTATGGAGTCATTTTACCCTCATACCTTAACCAGTTTTAATTGCTGTATTACTTTCTGCTTGCTATTTCTTGCGGAATATTTAGATTCACCCCTGAAAGTCAATCAAACATCATTTTCAGTGACAAACATTGTATAATATGAAATTTTAAGTCCCTCCGCTATTTCCATTTTAACTCAGCAAAAGGTATAAAGATTTCTTCCACTGTAATTAATTGGTATCACCTTATTAACTAGAAACATAGAATTTGATGGCAGATAAGGACGCTTGGCCACCTAGTCTGCCCATTTTTCCTATCTAATGGCTAGCTGCAGATCTTGGTTAACTAACAGCCTATTTCTTCCTTCCTACCCCCCACTAGAATTGCCTTACATTTGTCTCGTGAATTCTTGAATTCCCCACTGTTGACTCCTCTACCTCCTCAGGAAGGCTGTTCCATGTATCCACAACCTCTCTGTGAAAAATACTCTTTCACGCTACTCTCTGAGCTGTCCCCTCTATCTTCAAATTGTGCCCTGTTCTTGCACGTCTCTTTTTCTGAAAGATTGTACATTCTTGGACTTTACTGATTCCCTTGAGGCACTTGAAGTTTCTATCATGTCCCCTCTCTCCCTCCTCTCCTCAAGGGTATACATATTAAGCTCCTTTAATCTCTCTTCATATGTCTTTTGGTATAGATATTGCACCATTTTAGTTGCCCTCCTCTGGACAGCCTCGATCCTGTCTATGTCCTTGTGGAGATGGGGTCTCCAGGACTGCACACAGTACTCCAGATGGGGTCTCACCAACTGTTTGTACAGAGGGATAACAACTTCCTGTTTTCTACTGGTGATACCTCTCCCTATGCATCCCAGTATCCCACCAGCCCTCATTACTACCTTCTCACATTGCTTGCCCACCTTAAGGTCATCTGATATGACTACCCCCAGGTCCCTTTCCATTTTTGTTGTTGTTAGTATCTCACTCCTCCCCCCCCCCATTGTGTACTCTTCCTCTGGGTTTTTGTTTTCCAGGTGCATTATTTTGCACTTCTTTGCATTGAATCTAAGCTGCCATGCATTTGACCATTCCTCCAACCTTGCCAAGTCCCTTCACATCCTTTCCACCCCACCTTCTGTATCAGCCCTGTTGCAGGTCTTTGTGTCATCTGCAAAGAGACATACTTTTCCTTCCAGTTCATCTGTAATGTCACTTATGAAGACATTAAAGAGGACCGGTTCCAGTACCGAACCCTGCGGTACCCTGCTAGCAACCCCCCTTTCTTCAGAGTGGACTCCATTTACTGTTACCCTCTGTGTCCTGTTTTCCAGCCAGTTTTTTATCCAGGCTACCACCTTGGGGCACATGCCAAGGCTGGCTAACTTTTATGTTAATCTTTTGTGTGGGACTGTGTCAAATGCCTTGCTAAAGTCTAGGTAGGCCATATCCACAGCCTCTCCCTGGTCTACTACTTTGGTCACCCAGTCAAAACAAATCTATTAGATTCATCTGACATGTCCTTCCTGCTGTGAATCCATGCTGCCTTGGGTCCTGTGCCCCACTAGCTTCTAGAAACTCAACAGTTCTTTCCTTCAGAAGTGATTCCATCATTTTCCCTACCACTGAGGTGAAACGAACAGGTCTGTAGTTTCCTGCCTCTGTCTTGCTCCCACTTGTGTGAAGGGGAATCACATCTGCCCTCCTCCAGTCCTCAGGTACCACACCGTCCTCCCATGATTTGTAAAAAATAGTAGTCAGTGGTGTCACGAGTTCTACCCTTGGTTCTTTTAGAATTCTGGGATGAATCCCATCAGGCCCCATTGCTTTGTCCTCCTTCAGTTTTAAGAGTTCTTTCAGAACCCTTTCTTCTGTGAATGGATTGGTATCAACCTCCCTATCCAGAGTGCTTCTATTCTTTGATTTAGGTACCTCCCCCTCATCTTCTTTTGTGAATAGTGAGCAGCAGTATTTATTCAGCATCCCTGTTTTTTCGTTGTCACCCTCTGCTCACCCTTCCTTCCCTTTATTAAGCCTCAGTATCCCTCCCTTGGTCTTTTTCTTGGTCCCTAATGTACCTGTAAAAGGTTTCATCCCCTCTTAACTGAGTTGGCTATCTTTTCCTCAGTTTGAGCCTTTGCTATTCTAACTGCCTTCCCTGCTTCTTTCTGCTTTAACTGGCACAGTTCTCTGTCCTGCTCCTTCCGTGTTTCCTTATACTTCCTGAATGCTACCTTTTTCTCCTTAACTTTCCCCGCCACCTCTTTTGAGAACCATAGTGGTTTTTTTCTTCGTTTTGTTTTACTTTGTTGATTTGCTTCACACAAAGGCTTGTTGCCTCTGTGATGACTGTTCTCATTTTTTCCCACTATTCCTCCACCCCTCCTTCTTAGCCATTTGCTAGTGCTTTTCTGAGACACATTCCCATTTTCCCAAAGTCAGCCTTCCTAAAGTCCAGTACTCTTGCTTTGTATGGCTTGACTCTATGGCTGTGTTTATTGTGAACCACACTGTTTGGTGGTCACTTGTCCCCAGATGGCTACCCACTTCTAAATCTGAGATCCTTTCTCCGTCCCCTGCTTGACAGTACCAGATCTAAGATTGCTCCCTCCTGAGTGGATTCCAACAATAGCTGTCTGAGGCATGCCTTCCTGTAGGGCATCAAGAATAACACTGCTCTTGGATGTGGCTGCAGAGGTAGTAGTTAACATCTGGCATATTCAGGTCGTCCATTAACCATATCTCCTCTTTCTGCCATTCTAAGGATGCCTTCTATCATTTCCTTGTCCATTGCCTCTCTCGAGATGGGGTCTGTATACAACCCCTATGTGGATTGTGGTACCATTTCTGTCTCCAGGGTGACTCACGGTGCCTCCTCTCCTTCCTGCTTATCCTTTAGTCCCATTGCTTTGATCCCTTCTCTTACATAGAGAGCTGCTCCTCCTCCTCTTTTACCCTCCCTGTCCCTTCTGTAGCTTGTGTACCCTGGTATGTTGACATCCCAGTCATGGTTCTCTGTGTACCATGTTTCTGTGACTGCCATGATATCTAGGTGTCCCTCCTCCATCAAAGCCACTAGTTCAGGGAGCTTGTTACACAGACTGTGGGCACTGGTACTCATCACCCTCCATTTTTTGATGGCCTTGTCCCTTTTAGCCCCATACCTTCCTTTTTTAACATTTCTACTGTCCTATGAGTCTCTGAGGTCCTGGGAGCATCAGTCAGGTCTATTTTAAAAATCAACCAGGGTAAGTACTGATTTAATCTTAACCTTTGTATTTCCCTCTTCACTTTACACCCAATGGCTCAGAAAAGTACTGGAGTTTTCATCCCCTCCACAGCGTCCCACAACAAGGAATTGTGCCATATTTTTCCCTTATATCCAATACAGTTGGTCAATGAAATCTGTTTCAGGAGTCACAAAAGCTGATTCCCACCATAATTTAATTTGGCAAGCTGTTTCATGTTTCAATGGATCTCGGCAGCTGTATCTTACTAATTCCTTAGGTGTTGTTAACTGTTTCCATGGAATTCAAGGTTTTCCTCCCCTCCATAAAAATGTTTTAGAGATCCTCTTACTTGAGTCATACCAACTGGAAGCTGGGCACCCTATGACTGCTTGAATGATATATAGTATATTGGCATAACCATCATTTTAATAGTGTCAGTACGTCCTGATGAGGACAAGGAAAGAGTTATCCAATTATCTAATAAACCCTCTATTTTGGCCTTTGCTTTATTGTAATTTACCTTAATTAACTCCTCTTGGTTACTACATATGATTATTCCTAAGTACTTGAAACTAGTGCTAATTTGAAAATCGTGTTTAATTTCATTGTTAAGAGTGTATTGAGGTACATTAACAGCCATTATTATGGATTTGGTTCTATTGAAACAATATCCCGAATTCTGCCAGTATCTTTTTCCTTCTTCCAGTAAGACTGGCATCCCTAAATTAATGTTTTTAAAGTAAAATAAAATATCATCAGCAAAAATATTTACTTTTCGGTGTACCCTTGACAGTTGAATGCCTTCTGTCCTATTATTCATCTTAATGTGATTTAAAAAGGGCTCCAAGACATTATACATTATTGGCGACATGGCCGTACGATGCCTTACCCATCACCTCTCCGTTTGATCAGTTATATAACTATTAATAGAGAAGCTAACCAGTTTTGGCATAAATCTTTCTTAATCATCCAGTACAAATATTCTGTTACGCCAAATTCTTTTATGCATGCAAACTTAAATTCTCTATTTAAAGTATGAAATGCTTTTGTTGCATCCACTGCCTCTAAATGATGTGGTTGATTGAGGAGAAGAGACACAGTGTCTAGAGATACAGCATCTAGAGGTACAGGGAGGAGAAGAGATGCAGTGTCTAGCATTACAGAGAGGAGAAGAGATGCAGCATCTAGAGATGCAGAGAGGAGAAGAGATACAGCATCTAGAGGTACAGAGAGGAGAAGAGATGCGGCATCTAGAGATACAGAGAGGTGAAGAGATGCAGTATCTAGAGATACAGAGAGGAGAAGAGATGCAGTGTCTAGAGGTACAGAGAGGAGAAGAGATGCAGCATCTAGAGATACAGAGGAGAAGAGATGCAGCATCTAGAGATACAGAGAGGAGAAGAGATGCAACATCTAGAGATACAGAGAGAGAAGAGATGAGCATCTAGAGATACAGAGAGGAGAAGAGATGCAGCATCTAGAGATACAGAGAGGAGAAGAGATGCAACATCTAGAGGTACAGAGAGGAGAAGAGATAAAATGTCTTGAGGCACAGAGAGAAGAGATGCAGCATCTAGAGATACAGAGAGGAGAAGAGATGCAGTGTCTAGAGGTACAGAGAGGAGAAGAGATGCAGCATCTAGAGATACAGAGAGGAGAAGAGATGCAACATCTAGAGGTACAGAGAGGAGAAGAGATAAAATGTCTTGAGGTACAGAGAGAAGAGATGCAGCATCTAGAGATACAGAGAGGAGAAGAGATGCAGTGTCTAGAGGTACAGAGAGGAGAAGAGATGCAGCATCTAGAGATACAGAGGAGAAGAGATGCAGCATCTAGAGATACAGAGAGGAGAAGAGATGCAACATCTAGAGATACAGAGAGGAGAAGAGATGCAGCATCTAGAGATACAGAGAGGAGAAGAGATGCAGCATCTAGAGGTACAGAGAGGAAAAGAGATGCAGCATCTAGAGGTACAGAGAGGAGAAAAGATGAAATGTCTAGAGGTACAGAGAGAAGAGATGCAGCATCTAGAAGTACAGAAAGGAGAAGAGATGCAGCATCTAGAGGTACAGAGAGAAGAAGAGATGCAGCATCTGGAAGTACAGAGAGGAGAAGAGATGCAGCATCCAGAGGTACAGAGAGGAGAAGAGATGCAGCATCTAGAGGTACAGAGAAGAGAAGAGATGCAGCATCTAAAGGTACAGAGAGGAGAAGAGATGCAGCATCTAGAGATACAGAGAGGTGAAGAGATGCAGCATCTAGAGATACAGAGAGGAGAAGAGATGCAGCATCTAGAGACACAGAGAGAAGAAGAGATGCAGCATCTAGAGACACAGAGAGAAGAAGAGATGCAGCATCTAGAGATACGGAGAGGAGAAGAGATGCAGCATCTATAGGTACAGAGAGGAGAAGAGATGCAGCATCTAGAGATACAGAGAGGAGAAGAGATGCAGCATGTAGAGATACAGAAAGGAGATGAGATGCAGCATCTAGAGATACAGAAGAGAGATGCAGCATCTAGAGGTACAGAGAGTAGAAGAGATGCAGCGTCTAGAGATACAGAGAGGAGAAGAGATGCAGTGTCTAGAGGTACAGAGAAGAGAATAGATGCAACATCTAGAGGTACAGAGAGGAGAAGAGATGCAGTGTCTAGCAGTACAGAAAGGAGAAGAGATGCAGCGTCTAGAGATACAGAGAGGAGAGGAGAGGAAATGCAGCGTCTAGAGGTACAGGGAGGAGAAGAGATGAAATGTCTAGAGGTACAGAGAGAAGAGATGCAGCATCTAGAGGTACAGAGAGAAGAAGAGATGCAGTGTCTAGAGGTACAGAGAGGATAAGAGATGCAGTGTCTAGAGGTACAGGGAGGAGAAGAGATGCAGCATCTAGAGGTACAGAGAAGATAAGAGATGCAGTGTCTAGAGGTACAGAGAGGAGAAGAGATGCAGCATCTGGAAGTACAGAGAGGAGAAGAGATGCAACATCCAGAGGTACAGAGAGGAGAAGAGATGCAGCATCTAGAGGTACAGAGAGGATAAGAGATGCAGTGTCTAGAGGTACAGAGAGGAGAAGAGATGCAGCATCTAGAGGTACAGAAAGAAGAGATGCAGCATCTAGAGATACAGAGAGGTGAAGAGATGCAGCATCTAGAGGTACAGAGAGGAAAAGAGATCAGCATCTAGAGTACAGAAAAGAGTAGTGATGCAGCATCTAGAGGTACAGAGGGAGAAGAGATGCAGCATCTCCATTCGGGAGGTGGTCCACTGAGCTGCTGCCATGGCTCAGTGGAATGAGCCGTGGCAGTACAGGAGGTTGCTGTGCATCTGTGGACCAGGGCTTGAATCCTGGTCCCAGACTTTTTGGAAACCGCATTGTGTGGTTTATTTTTATGTCTCCCCCACGGTGTTTCTTCCCGTCCCCATGTTGAACCCCCCCCGGTTGATTATTTTATTGGGGGGACTCGGGGCACAGTCCCCCATGCAGGGAGGGCACAGCGCCCCGCAGACAACAAAAAACCTATATGTTCCCCTCGCTGAAATGCATTTCGGCACTGTGTCTGTGCAGCAGCAATGTATCCACTGAATTTACAGCATGGGACATTGCTGCATGGTTGTGTCTTTCGACATTATGACCCCATGCCATTGTCCCATACCCCACTACCCCCTAAGTACCCTTCTGTGCCATGCTCCACTACTCCCAAAGTACCATTTTGTCCCATACCCCACTACCCACTAAGTACCGTGTTGCCCCACTACCACCCACTAAGCACCGTGTTGCCCCATACCACACTACCCACTAAGTACCGTGCTGTCCCATACCCCACTACCCACTAAGTACCGTGTTGTCCCATACCCCACTACCCCTGAGTACCGTGTTGCCCCATACCCCACTACCCACTAAGTACCATGTTGCCCCATACCCCACTACCCACTAAGTAAGCACGTGTTGCCCCATACCCCACTACCCACTAAGACCGTGGTTGTTCCACAATTCACTACCTACTAAGCACCGTGTTGCCCCATACCCCAC
The DNA here is from genome assembly GCA_016271365.2 of Neoceratodus forsteri. NCBI lineage: Eukaryota > Metazoa > Chordata > Ceratodontiformes > Ceratodontidae > Neoceratodus > Neoceratodus forsteri. The sequence continues at coordinate 544,545,631 of JADMNL010000023.1, forward strand.
TCACCCACTAAGTGCACCGTGGTTGTCCCATACCCCACTACCCACTATGTACCGTGTTGTCCCATACCCCACTACCCACTAAGTACCGTGTTGCCCAATATCCCACTACCCACTAAGTACCGTGTTGCCCCATACCCCACTACCCACTAAGTACCGTGTTGTCCCATACCCCACTACCCACTAAGCACCGTGTTGTCCCATACCCCACTACCCACTAAGTACCGTGTTGCCCCATACTCCACTACCCACTAAGTACCGTGTTGCCCCATACTCCACTACCCACTAAGTACCGTGGTTGTCCCATACCCCACTACCCCTAAGTACCATGTTGCCCCATACCCCACTCACCCACTGGCACCGTGGTTGTCCCATACTCCACTACCCCTTGGCACCGTGTTGCCCCATACCCCACCACCCGCTTAGGCACCGTGGTTGTCCCATACCCCACTCACCCACTAGGCACCGTGTTGTCCCATACCCACTACCCGCTTGGCACCTGTTGTCCCATACCCTCACTACCCACTAAGCACCGTGGTTGTCCCATACCCCACTACCCGCTAAGTACCGTGTTGCCGCATACCCCACTACCCCCTAAGTACCGTGTTGCCTCATACCCCACTACCCACCGTGTTGCCACATTCCCCACTACCCACTAAGTACCGTGTTGCCCCATTCCCCACTACCCACTAAGTACCGTGTTGTCCCATACCCCACTACCCACTAAGTACCGTGTTGTCCCATATCCCACTACCCACTAAGTACCGTGTTGTCCCATACCCCACTACCCACTAAGTACCGTGTTGTCCCATACCCCACTACCCACTAAGTACCGTGTTGTCCCATACCCCACTACCCACTAAGTACCGTGTTGTCCCATACCCCACTACCCACTAAGTACCGTGTTGTCCCATACCCCAATACCCACTAAGTACCATGTTGCCCCATACCCTACTACCCACTAAGTACCGTGTTTTCCCATACCCCACTACCCACTAAGTACTGTGTTGCCCCATACCCCACTACCCCCAGTGTGCCCCATTGTCCCTGACTGGCCCCCATCCCATAACTGCAAGCCCTTGGTTATCGTAGAGCCATGGGCAGTTACAATTAGATTCCAGAAAGGCTTAAAATGTTCTTGTTATCAAACCTAGTAATTTTTAGGCTTGTGCATATCATTTGCATGGTAATGACTAATTTGCATTTTGAACCACACAAACTGGGTTTAAGGAGCAAGATCTTGGTTCTAAATGATGGAACTGATTTGGTTCTTGGAGAGTCTTTTTTTTTGTAGAAATGTTTCTTCTCACATCCTAATTACCACACAAGTACAGCAGTATGGTGAGTCTTGCCATCAGTCCCGTTTACATCTCTAATAATTGTTTGTTTATTTTCAGTATGGAAGATTCTTATCCTCGATGGATATGCGGCTGTTATGGTGGCTCTTTACCTGATTCCCCTGGTAATCTCATCCCGCATCTCACCGCCCTGTTTGACAGAGCAGATTCCTCCCAAACCACTGCTTATCGGCCACCGAGGCGCCCCTATGGTGAGTACATAAACCAGAACTGCTGGGTCAGAGGCCCATTGGTACAGTAGTTGCACATCACATTTGCACCCTGGACAGAGCGCAGCAGCAGAACCCTACCTTGGAGCCAGCTAAGCAACAGGCCCATCATGCAGGGCACCATGTCATGCATCAGAATTCAACCCTGGATATAGCTAGACACTAGGAGCATTTGCAGGGCATTGGGTCAAGTATCAGAACCCCACCCTAGAGCCAGCTGGGCACTTGGGGCATCGGGTTGAGCATCAGAACCCCACCCAGGAGCCAGCTGGGCACGCAGGGCATTGGGTTGAGCATCAGAACCCCACCCTGGAGCCAGCTGGGTATGCGGGTCATCAGGTTGAGCATCAGAACCCCACCCAGGAGCCAGCTGGGCACGCGGCATCGGGTTGAGCATCAGAACCCCACCCAGGAGCCAGCTGGGCACGTGGGGCATTGGGTTGAGCATCAGAACCCCACCCTGGAGCCAGCTGGGTATGCGGGTCATCAGGTTGAGCATCAGAACCCCACCCAGGAGCCAGCTGGGCACGCGGGGCATCGGGTTGAGCATCAGAACCCCACCCAGGAGCCAGCTGGGCACGTGGGGCATTGGGTTGAGCATCAGAACCCCACCCAGGAGCCAGCTGGGTATGCGGGTCATCAGGTTGAGCATCAGAACCCCACCCAGGAGCCAGCTGGGCATGCGGGCATTGGGTTGAGCATCAGAACCCCACCCTGGAACCAGCTGGGTATGCGGGTCATCAGGTTGAGCATCAGAACTCCACCCAGGAGCCAGCTGGGCACGCGGGGCATCGGGTTGAGCATCAGAACCCCACCCAGGAGCCAGCTGGGCATGTGGGGCATCGGGTTGAGCATCAGAACCCCACCCAGGAGCCAGCTGGGCACTAGGTGTATCACACGGGACATAGAGTTGAACATCAGAACCCCACCCTGGAGCTGCTGGGCACTAGGTGCATCGGGTCGTGCATCAGAACCCGATCCTGCAGCCAGCTGGGCACCAGGTGCATCATGCAAGGTATCCAGTCATGCATCAGATCCAGACCCTGGGGCCAGCTGGGCACTAGGTGCAATGTGCATGGCATTGAGTCATTAATCAGAACCAGACCCTGGGGCCAGCTGGGCACTAGGTGCAATGTGCATGGCATTGACTCGTGCATCAGAACCAGACCCTGGGGCCAGCTGGGCACTAAGTGCAATGTGCATGGCATTGTGTCATGCATCAGAACCAGACCCTGGGGACAACTGGGCACTAGGTGCATCGTGCGTGGCATTGAGTCGTGCATCAGAACCAGACCCTGGAGCCAGTTGGGCACTAGGTGCACTGTGCAAGGCATCAGGTGGAGCATTAGACTCTGACTCTGGAGTCCGTTGGGCAGTGTGTTGATGCAGTGTGGTCCAGTGGGCACAGCACTAATTTTGGAACTTGAACACCACAGGTTCAATCCCGGCTAGAGCCAGATACTCACTGTATAACCTTGGGCAAGTCACTCAGTCCACCACTGCTCCAGTCCACCCAGCTGTGGAAATGGGTAGAAACAGGATCCCACTGAAAATGAGATACTGCATCTCAGCTAGGCTAACCTGGGTAAATAAATCATAACTCATGTGGGCCATTATGGGCAAGCAACAGACTCTGTCCCTAGAGCCAACTAGGCACCAGGTCACCGTTAAGTGGAGCTGCTCAATTCCCAGGGAGAGATGAAAAGGTGTTTGCCGCCCAGTAACCACATGCCCTCACCCCTCACCAGCAAATCACAGGGTAGCAGTCACATGCCCCACCCCAATAGCCAATCGCAGAGCAGCATTCCTATGTGCCACCCTACCAGCCAGTCGCAGAGCAGCATTCACATATCCCCCCCACCAATCAGTCACAGAGAAGTACTCAAGTGCCCCACCCTCCACCAGCCAATCACAGCAGCATTCAGATGCCGCGCCCCAGCAGCCAGTCACAGAGCAGAAATCACATGCCCCACCCCCAACCAGTCCATCACAGAGCAGCATTCAAATGCATCTACCATCCACCAGCCAATCACAGAGCAGTATTCACATGTCCACCCCACCCCTACCAGCCAATCACAGAGTGGCAATGGGGTTTCAAGAACCTTGGATTTTTGGCACATTGTGCTTTCAAGAGGATACAAACCACCACTGCGGGCCTCCAGGTGTGGTTTGTGTTTTGTTTTCTGAGAAAGAAATTGCGTGAACATACGGACATTTAAACCCAGGCTCTTCAGTTCCATTCAGCTGCTCTTACTAATCAGCTACAAGTCCAGCCAAAGTGGGCGTAAGCAGCTAACCACAGGGATCTGGAAGCAGGATAGCACAACTAAAAACCTAGTGGAACCAAAACGTGACAAGATAGACAAATTTTTATTGAAACAGAATCATAGATTATGTCAGTGGAAAAAGACCTTTAGGCTCGTCCAGTCTCTCCCTTGTCCCTGCCAATTCTGTCACCGCTGACCCCAGTTGGTCATAGGTGTCACTCCCTCCCCCGTCCTCTACCTAATATGCCCCTCTGCCTATTCCATGCATGCTTGAAGCTCCCCACAGTCTTTGCCACCTCTGGCAGGCTGTTCCAGCCATCCACCACCTTTTCCATGAAGAAGTGTTTCCACACATCTCTCTTAAACTTCCCTCTCTTAGCTTAATTTCATGCCCCCTTGTTCTAGTAGTGCCTTCCTTTCTCTGAAGGAAACCCTGCAATTGCACCTTGTTCATTCCTGTGAGGTACCTGTAGGTTTCAATCATGTCCCCTTGCACTCTCCTGTCTTCCAGGGAGTACATGTTGAGTTCCTGCACCTTTCCTCAGACAGCTTCTCGTGCAAGCCCTTCACCATTTTGGTTGCCCTCCTCTGTACCGCCACTACCCTTTCAATATCCTTGCAGAGGTGCGGCTTCCAGAACTGACACAGGACTCCAGGTGGGGCCTCACCAGTGAGCAATACAAGGGCATCACTACCTCCTTCCTCCTGCTGCAAATCCGCCTGCCACGCAACCCAGCATCCTGCTAGCTTTTCCACTGCTTTGTCACACTGCCCAGCCACCTTAAGGTCATCACATATGATGACCCCTAGGTCTGTTTCTTGCTTGGTGACTGTAAGCTCCACCCCCCATCTTATACATAGCCTATGGGATCTGCAGCCCTAAGTGCAAAACCTTGCACTTTTTGGCATTGAGACCCAACTGCCATTCCTAGACCAGTCTTCTGGTTTCCTCAGATCCCTTTGCACTCTCTCCACCCTTGCAGAGTGTCAACCCTCTTGCAGATTTTTGTATCATCTACAAAGAGGAACACCTTACCCTTAGGCTCTTCTGCAATGTCGCTTATGAAGACATTGAAGAGGACCGGTCCCAGCACTGAAGCCCGTGGCAGCCCACTATTCACTGTCCTATCACCCGAGTGGCTACCGTTTACAACCACCCTTTGCCTCATATCCTTTAACCAGTTTGATATCTAGCCTGTCACTTTCTACCCCACCCCCAGGCTGCTTAGTTTAACTAGCTTCATGTGAAGCACAGTGTCAAACGTTTTACTGACGTCCAGATAGGTCAAGTCCACTGCTGTCTCTTGATCTACCTCCCTGGTAACCCAGTCAAAGAAATCTATGAGATTTGTTTGACGTGACCTCCCCCCATGAAACCATTCTGCTGGTGATCCTGCAGCCCTTTTGCCTTCAGGTGCTCCACAAGTGTCTCTTTCAGTAGTGTCTCCATTAACTTCCCTGCCACTGATGTGAGACTGACTGGCCTGTAGTTGCTAGCATCCTCCCTACTGCTGCTTCTGTGCAGAGGGACCACATCGGCCCTCCTCCAGTCCTCTGAAACTTCCCCAATCTCCACGAAGGTGCTAAAAAGCAGTGCCAGAAGGGCAACCAGCACCGTGTTCAGTTCCTTTTGGACCCTTGGATGAATCCCATCCGGTCCCATTGCCTAATTCACCTTTAAGGCTTCCAGTCCTTTCCAGACCCTCTCCAACGAGAATGGACTTATGTCCACTTGCCCCTCTCCCTTTTGCTTACCGCAGCATGCTGGTCCATTTCCCCCCAACCTCTACCATAAAGACTGAACAGAAGTAATCAGTCATTTTTTCTGCATTCTCTTGGTCTTGCCCTGTGCAGTCCCCCCTGCCCTCCTGATTCTCACTGCCCCTCCTCTTGTCTTCCTCTTCGTCCACATATCATACCTAAAGAAGGTCTTGTCCCCTTTTTTTATCTCCTTAGCAATCCTCTGCTGTGTTAGTGCCTTAGCTGGCCTCACCCTCCTTCCTGCCACCCTTTGTTTTGCCAGATATCCCTCCCTATCTTAATCCTTCTGGGACACCTGGTACTTTCTAAGTGCTGTTTTCTTCTCTTTCAGTGTCTTTGCCACCTTCCTAGAGAACCATAGCAACCTCTTCCTCCTCTTTCCCTTACTCACTTCCTTCAAACAGCATGCCATTGACTGGGCTGTACTCTTCTTAATTTTTCTCCATTGTACCTCTACTGCCCCTCTGCCTACCCCCTTTGAGGCATTCTCTGAGTCTTTTTCCCATCTCTTTAAAATCTGCCCTCCTGAAGTCCAGGACTTATGAGCAGCAAGAAGAGATCTCAACAAGATCCTTAACTATAAAACTACAAAACAGAACAAAATTCCTAAGACAGAAATGTTATGAGGGTGGCCCAAAAGCCCATAAGTTTTCCGCACATAGACTGCGGGGCCATAGAACTTTCATCGCTATTGTAATAATGGATGGAAAAGAAATTGAGAGCAGATTTATGTGGTTGTCATGCAATATTACATGCAAGTATACTCGACTGCAGTAGAAGTCCACTTTGACAAGTTAGATATTTTAATCAAATTACAGTTGCCCCTAATAACACAAATACTGACCCAGGAGGTGTTGGTCCCATCAAGTAACAGGGAATTTCACTGGCAGTAAAGACACAGAAGGCAGGTGCCGTAACTCTCCAAGCACGGGTAGGTATTCTGGCAAATTTTCTAAGGCTTGTAAGGATACAGTCAGATTCCCTGCCAGGGAAAACGTGCATCTTTATTTATTTATTTATTTATTTGCTTTTAGTAACGGGGTGGGTGCACTAGGCATAAGAATGCCTATTTCAGGCCCGACTTCGGAGAATACAGTTGAACAGACATGAGCATACATGTGACGCAGCACATGAGATATGTAACACAGTGAGGAGGGGAATCGCATACAATCCAAACTTAGGGTGTAGAGAAACATTGTCCGGTATAATGCAGTCAATACAGTTTGGACAAAGTAAAGAAAAAACAAGATTAGAAAACAATGTGAGAAAAACAGGCATTGCAAGAGAAAAGTATACACAGACAATACAATAAGTGCCATTATGTGGTTATTGAAAACGGAGGAGAGGAAAAGGGAGAGTGGTGGGAAGCAGAGGAAGAGGGTAAGGGATGAGAGAGAAACATGTAAGGAGGGTATTAAGAGAGGTGGAGAAGAGGTATAAGCGAAGTAGATTACCTAGGGAAAACAGGGCAGAGAGAAAGGATGGTCTAAGGCGGATGAAAGCAAGTGCAGAGGCTAGTAGCATGCAGATGATCACGGTGATGTTTCTTAAAACTAGCATGGGTGGGAGCTCGATGAATAGTTTGAGGTATGGAGTTCCAGTACTTTGGAGCCATGTATGAGAAAGCACGTGCACCTATATTGGTTTTGCATCTAGGGATGTGAAGAGGGGCTTGGTCAGTAGATCGGAGCCCATAGGAGAGAGGTTGTGAGTGCAGCAGAGAGGCGAGGGACTGGGGGAGGCCTGATCTGGCAATGCAGTCAATCAGTGAGCCATAGGACTGGAGTCAATGGGCGGAGGGGCAAGGCCATTTTAGGTCAGCATAGAGCTGGCAATGGTGTTTGTAGCATGGGGATGCAGAGGCGTAGTGGCAGATACTATTATAGGTGGTGTCCCATTTATGGAGGGAGGACTTTGAGGCTGATAGGTAAGTGACTGAGCCATAGGCCAGGGCTGGGAGCAGAAAGCCTTGTGCCACAGCTAGTCTAGCCGATGGGGTGTGGGCATAGATAGTACGGTAGGCACCTCCTATCTTAGCATTGACAGATTTACAGGTGGTAGTTATGTGCAGGTCAAAATCTAGAGATTCGTCAAGAGTAATGCCCAGATATTTAAAGGATCTGGCACTATCCAGTGGGGAGCCGTCCGCACATGAGATTTTGAGGGCATTTTGGTTCGCTTTAAGTCTGGCAGGTGAGCCAAAGAGCATAGAGTATGTCTTGCTTATATTGAGAACAAGTTTGTTCTCTGTTAGCCAGGATTGAATACTTGCGAAGTCCGAGGCAAGAGGGTGGTTTATGTCAGCGATATTTCTTGCACTGTGGTAAATAACTAGGCCATCTACATAGAGCAGAGATGAGCAGGTAGGTGCAGCAGCGGGATGTCATTAATGAAGATTGAGAAAAGCAAGGGGCCAAGCATAGAGCCCCGGGGCACGCCAATGTGTGAAACCACCCGGGGCCGCTATCCTAAGGGTTACTACCCCTGCCTGCCTTAACTGTAACAGGGTGAGGGGCCCAGATCCATTGGCGGGTGCCACCACCCAGAGGTCGGGGTTAGAACAGTCAAAATTGACTTGGTCACAGCCCTCTGAGTTGCTGCAACCCCCCTTCTTCCCATTAGTGGCCCACACAGTTTAGTTGCAGTATTCTCACCATCGACTCTCACCCCCCAGCTCCAACCACTCAGCTCACTCCGGGGACCCCCTGGAAAGTAAGGTATGGTTACACATTATTCACTGTGCAGTAAGTCACTATTAATACACAAACTAGCCAGTGTGCATTTGCAAAACAAGCAATCTGATTTATTCAAGGGGAAAATAACAAGGACCTGGGGGAATCAGGATGATTAGCTTACCACTACAATATATGAGTATCTACCTAGGGCTCTGTGCACAGGCCTAACCTATAAGTTGCTGTCTATGGGTACCCAAGCCCTAACAGCTAGTTCCTCGATGCAGCTGGTTGGGGCCCTGACACAACGAGTGTTTAATTCCTACGAAGTTTTGATGGAGCCCAGCAGGCTCAGTTAGTGCAGTCAGCAAAGCAACCTGAAGATCTTGCCCTTGCTAGAAACCTGGACAGGGAGCTACCCTGTTTTAGTACTCACAACTCCAGAAGAAAACCGCTCTCACACCACTCACAGGGCTGAGTCTGCACTCCAGATACTTCTTCACACACTTATATGGAAAACAACAGAGGGGTACCATACCAGGCAGCTGCTCCTATGGCCCGACCGCACACACCGTTACTCGGGAGTCTCACTGCAGCGTCACCTTCCTGACAGACCGAGCGTGATTCAGCAGATTCTCCAGTCCTCTACAGGGTGAGCCTGGTAGGTAGCTGTGATTTTACACAGCCTCCTCTGACCGCTGCCCCGCGGATTTAGTCCGAAGCTGGCCGGCTACTCAAATGGCTGAATCCGGCCTCTCACGCGCTTCCTGCACGAAGACTCAATGGTGCAAGAGCCCAGAGCTCCTTCCTTGTCCACAGCCACAACGTCTCTGCCTTGGCAGTGTGGGGCAGTCCTCTAGCTCGGGTGCCACCCGATCCCATTGGCTGGCTACAGGTGGCAGTCACTTAGTCCTGCTCTCAGTGGTGTGAAAAAGGCGCCATGGTCTAGCCTTCACTTCCCACAATTACGAGCTGCATCTCCATTGGTCCGTCGGCTCCCTAGAGAGCCCTCATTCTGGTTGGTCGCCAGTTACTACATTTGGGGCACCCCCCACTCCATTGGATCCTTCAGAACGTCCTGGTTCAAAATGGAGGGGCACAGCAGCCACAGTCTCAGCTGCAGAAAAAGCAAGTTAGACAAACTGTAACCCCACCAACAGTTTAATTAATTATACCCGCACAGTTACATCTTTCAAAAGGGGCTTCCCCTGCGCATATAGCGACTGCCAAATGGGAGCGATTCCACCGCAGCTCAGGTGGGATTCAAACAGGGAAACACCATCCCCCTCCTTTCATATCAACCTGCTGGAGCCTGCGAGCAGGCAACTCTTAAAGAGACAGTACTGGAGGCTTTGGAAGCACTCACGACACCCACATTTAGGCAGCATTGCGCCGAACACCAGTTAGGCAGGGAGCATTTTAGGCAAGCTCCGAAGGCTCTCAGGAACCCCTATTTGTGAGGGGGTTACACCCTTCCTGGCTTGGAAAGAACTTGGCGTCCACGCCAAGTAGTCCCCCTTAAATCACTTTAAGGCAAACAGTTTAGATTGACAGCACATTAGACCTTTTGTTACATAAACTGGCACGGTATTTACAGTTTACTGTTGTTCATGCAATATTACACATAGACAACCCCTTCTCTTTTTTTTTTCTAAATCAGGTCATTACTTCCTGCCCATGACACCTGGAAAGAGGGGGCCTTTCTCTATCAGCCACTTGCGGGCTAACTGGGGCAGGGGTACCTTACTCAGAGGACAATACTAACAGTCTGGAGTCATTCCCCAAAGCTAGCTTGGGCAAGGAGCTTGAGGACACATACACCCCTTTATGGACTACATTCAAAGGCAGGTCAAGCAGCTGACCCAGGGACTCATAACTCAACCTTATCACAGGCCGTACTTCTCGGCCGGTGCATCTAGGGGTCTCATTAAAAGCTGCTATGGGTCCTGGCTCCATTGCCGCCTTGTCTAGATTAGCAGAGGGAACCTCTACAGGAGAAAGGGACCCCGGGCCCATAGTACTTTCGGGGACAGGACCCTCTATATCAGGACCCACACTACTTGGCTCAGCTGGGGACAGTTCGGGTACTGGCACGGAACTATCAGGGCACTCAAAATATTCTTCAGGTTCTGGCATATCGCTGGCTTGCTCCCCCACATCACTTCCTTCTTCAGAAAAGTCAGATAGTGGTCCAGCCCGCCGCGCAGCGGTTGGATTTCGATGCGATGCAGCGACCGGGTTCGGATAACGGACTCGGGTTGCTGAGGGTTGCCGGGGAGAAGGATGGAGCGCCTAGGGACTGCTCTCCTTCTCCGGGGAGGAGGGGAGGTGTCCGAGTCTGATGACCCCTGGTGGAGGCCAGGAGTCACGCAGCTGCCGGCACAGGCACGCACTGGAGGTGGGGCAGGACGCTCCGCGTCATTGCATGACCCCACCTCCCCTGAAAAAGGAAAATGGATAAAGCTGCCGGCAGCCCTAAATGAAGCTTGCCACGGCTTCAATTAGCCCCCCAGGCCGGCCCTCTGACCTAGTCCAAAGACTGCGGCATGCAGCCAGAGTGCCACAGCCCCACCGTGGGGGGTAAGCCATGGGTATCGGAGGGCCTGAGGCCGATATGGGGGGGTTGAAGTCAGTGGTTCGTGACCGGGCTGACAGTAACGGGCTGCCGGCAGCTAGGGCAGGTGGAGAAAAGAATAAAATGAAAAAAAAAAAAAAGAAAGAAAAGTCAGATAGTTCAGCCAGGCTCAAGGACCCCACCGCCTCGGCTTGGGGGCCACGCTCTTCATCCTCTGGGAGCATTGGCTCCAGAGACAAAGCTGGGGGCTCAGACAGTCCAGAAAGCCCAACTTCGTCTCCAGAGTTAATTAGGGGATTGCCCCGAAACAGCTGGCTCAGTTCATAAGAGGGATAGTATTCACTGTTATTCTCACTGTCTTCAGACACAGACTGACAATCATCTTCATCAGAGGGGGTTGGAGAACGCCCTCTTAGTTTGCTTGCTAAGGAATCAAGTGGTCTGGGTTTTTTCTTGGCGGCAGCTCTAGTCATAGGCCTGGGGAAGGGGGGCATAGGGAGGTTCAGCTTCTATCAAAATTTGCCCGATTGGCAGCAGGTGATTTCTGTGTATAGTTTTCACATCTTTTGAATTGTTTTCAGGCCGCACTTTATATACAGGTAGATCTGTCAGTTTTCCCACGACAATATGAGGGAGGTGATGCCATCTGTCAGCAATCTTATGTTTGCCATGCAGTCCCAAATTCTTCAGTAGCACTCTATCCCCCTCTCTCAGTTCCATTGCTTTCACTTTCTTATCATACCTCTCCTTATTGGCCAGGTTTCGCTTAGCAGCCATGGTCTGGGCTAGTTGGTAGGCATGGTTTAATTGGGCCTTCAACTTCTGTACATACTGTAGATGATTTGCTGCTTGTACCCCATCCGGGGAAACCCCAAAACACACATCCACTGGCAGTCTATCTTCTCCCCCAAACATCAGTCTGTACGGGGAAAATCTACTGGCATCACTTTTGGTGCAGCTATAAGCATGTACCAAGGTGCTAATCTGCTGGCTCCATCTAGACTTGTCTTTAGGTTGCAGTGTGCCCAACATATCAAGCAATGTGCGGTTAAACCTTTCAGGTTGGGGATCCCCCTGGGGATGATACGGGGTGGTTCTTGACTTTTGTACTCCCCACAAGGACAGCATTTCTTTAACCAGGCGGCTCTCAAAGTCCCTTCCCTGGTCGGAATGGATTCTCTGAGGGGCCCCGTAATGGACAAAGAAGTTCTCAACAAGCACCTTAGCCACTATGGTTGCTTTCTGATCTTTAGTAGGAAAAGCCTGTGAATACCGGGTAAAATGATCAGTGACCACCAATATGTTGCTGATGTTTTTCAGATCAGGGTCTATGCTTAGGAAATCAATGCAGACCAACTCCATAGGGGCGCTGGTAGTGATATTGACCATGGGGCTGCTCTCTGAGGTAGGGTTTTTCTTTGCAAACAGCGACCACAGGTCTTGACATACTGCTCTACATCTGCACTCATGTGTGGCCAGTAGAATCGAGTCCGTACCAGGTCAAGAGTTCGGTCTATGCCAAGATGCCCCATGTGATCATGCAGGGACTGCAACACCAGTTCTCTAAAAGCAGTGGGCAGTACCAGTTGTTGTTTGTCTATTCTCCCCTCTTTGTCCACAGTCTCCCTGTATAACAGTCTATTGTTCAATTTCACTTTTGGGCCTTCTTTGTATAACAGGGCAGTTCTCAATTCAGCGGACTGCAGTTGGGACACGCTCTCCCGGCTTGCAGAGCCTCCAAAGCAGTTTTTATCATGGGGTCTCGGGACTGAGCCCATTGGAGACTATCATTGTCCAACTGGGGCAGTGCACTAATGTCTAATGCAGAAAAATGACAGTAAGCAGCAGGTATGCAGTTCTCGAATGGCCCCAAGCAATCCACCATGCAGTCCACAGTATCAGGAGACACCGGTTCTTCCTTGTCAAATTTTTGGCAAAGGGCTCTTATGTCAGGTTCTGACAACCTAACCCAGTCGGTTCAGGGCACAGGCCTCTGAGACTGAGAATCTGCATCTATATGGTTTAGGCCTGCTCTGTATTCGACAGCACAGTCGTAGGTGGCCAAGGCAGAGAGCCACCTATGGCCAGTGGCATCCAACTTGGCTGAGGTCTGCACATATGTCAGATGACTGTTATCAGTCTTTACCAATATCTTGGCACCGTACAAGTAGTCGTGAAATTGATCAACAATGGCCCACTTCAGGGCCAGGAACTCTAATTTATGCACTGGATAGTTTTTTTCTGAGGGAGTCAGACTTCTGCTGGCGAAAGCTACAAGTCTTAGCCCGTTTGGGTGCTCCTGATATAACACAGCTCCCAATCCCTGTAGACTGGCGTCAGTATGGAGAACGTACGGCTTGGCCTGGTCAGCATAGGCCAACACAGGGGCATGGGTAAGTTGATATATAATGTCATAGAAAGCTTCCTCACACTCAGTAGTCCAGCGGTTTCCAAACACATAATTCGGATGAAAATACTTTTTCTCCATCTCAGAGAGCACAACTTTTTTATACTTTTTGTGGGTGGGGGGTACCCATGAGTGAGGTTGAGGAGGGGGTGGATCACTCGACAATAGTCTTTGATAAACTGCCAGGAACCTTTGCAGTTCTTTCAAATTCTTTGGCTGAGGCCAAGTAGTCAAAGCCTCCACCTTGCTGGGGTCAGTCTCTATGCCTTCGGTGGATACTATGTGGCCCACATACTTCACAGAAGTTTGGAAAATTGCGCTTGTCTATAGATAGCTTAAGACCGAAATCCTCCAACTGATCCAGGACCTTGAACAATCGACGTTCATGTTCTTCCAACGAGCTGCCAAACACTATGACATCATCCGAGTAAACTAAACACTCGAGCAAGTTCATATCCCCCACAGCACGTTCCATCAGGCGCTGAAAAGTAGCCGGGGCACCTGAAATCCCTTGAGGCATCCGGATAAACTCATAGAAACCCAGGGGGGCAAATGAACGCAGTCTTCTCTCGGTCCTCAGGAGCCATTGGGATCTGATAATACCCACTGCGGAGATCTAACACAGAGAACCACTTACTGCCGTTCAGACAGTCCAAGGCATCCTGTATGCGTGGCATGGTATACTGGTCAGGGATGGTCCGCCGGTTCAGGGTACGGTAGTCCACACACATCCGAACAGCCCCATTCTTTTTCCTCATTACGACAATGGGGAAGCATAAGGGCTCCTGGATTCTTGTATCACACCAGCAGCAAGCATCTCTTGCAGATGCCGTCTCACATCGTCTATCTCAGCAGGGACTAAGCGCCAAGACCTCTCTCGAAAAGGCCGTTCATCATGCAGGTGAATGTGGTGCTCGGCCCCCCCGCACACAACCCACATCCCATTCCTTCAGGGAAAAAACCTGGTCTCTTTGGGCAAGCTTCTCACTGACTTTTACTTTCCATTCAGCAGGCAACGGGGAGTCACTGAAATCAAACAAGTCTGGCGTGACTCTGTCATCCTTCCCCAAACCCTTGCTATGAGGGAGCACTGCGGTATCCACACAATGCACACTAGCCAGGGTGCAGCCCCTATTTACTCGAATCTCTTTGTCAGACACATTATGAACTTGAACCATTACTCTCCTGGCATAAGCATGGGCTCTAACAGGCAAGATACTGGGTTTAACCAGCAGTCCTCCAGGCAACTTCCCTTCCCCAGGCGCATCCAGCATCAATAGTTTATTTTTGACATCTCTTTTAAGTCAAACCTCCCCTTGCAAGACACACTGGGCATTTGGAGCTAATAGCAACGGCTCTGGATCCTTCCTCCTGACAACACCCACTGGGCCCTCAGGCTCCTCCTGACTAGCTTTTCTCTGAGTCTTGTAGGTCTTCTGGATCAAAACGGGTATCCTAAGAGCTCGCCCAGTCCTGGAGACCTGCTTTTCAGAACACAACTGGGCTAATCGGCCAAACATGTGAGCATTGGTCCCAATCAACAAGGGTACCCCATCATACAGTCCAGTGGGGGGGCAGACTAAGGCCAAAGTTTCCACCTGCTCGTCCACTCCAGCCACAGAAGTAGAAAATGACAACCAGATCCGGATATACCCCAAATATGGATAAGCCTTGTCACTCAGCCCCCATACATGTAGACCATCCAAGGGTTGTAGCAGCACCTCAGGTAGATGTGTCTGATACCAGTCCTGAAACATAATGGTCACCTGAGAGCCACTATCCAATACAGCTCGGGTGGGAATCCCATTTACCTACACCAGGGCTTCCATCGAGGGCCCGACCACATCAGACCACTCAGGGGGCACAGCATTAACAGTTGCTTGGGCATTGGCCCAGGTCACAAAACCCTTCCTGGGGGGTCAGACGGGCCCCACGATGCCAAGTGATCAGTCTGCTGTTGACCTTCCTTAAATTCTCCGCAACTGGCACTCAGTCTGAAAATGTCCATCCTCCCCACAATGGTAACAGAACTTGGGGTCCCGGGGTCTCTGTTTGAGGGGATACTTCATTTGCTGGGGCCTCTGGGGATGAGGGATTCCCTGGGCCAGGGCATGGGTTTCTAGATAACTCAGGTTCCCCAGACTTAACAGGGTGTGTAGTGGATCACTTCAAGTCCCTCACCAGTTCTCGTAAATTCCTGACCTCGGCCCTCAATTCACTTTCTACTTGGGGATCAGAGGAAATGGCACGCACCCCCACCCCTCCCTGTATCTCTGGGGATACATCAGGCCCTCCTGAAGGGTGGGTCTCATCGGGTTCACTAAACTCAGGGGTTTGGCTCAAATTCACAGCCCCCACATAGGGTTCCCACCCCTCCTCATCAGTCTCCACTTCTCTAATCTCCCTCATCAATTGACAGTACTCAGGCCGGGCAGCCCGCTGATCGTGCAACTTAAGTTTTAACAGTATCACACTGGAAAATCTGGCAGACTTTAGAACATGTTCCAACCTAACCTGGTTCAAGGCTGGGGCAGCGATCCCCCCTTTTCGGCAGGCCTTCTGTAAAGCCCTTTCCACCCTGGTGACGAAGGCAGACAGCTTCTCATTCCTCCACTGCTTAGCAGACTTGAATTTCCATAACAAGTCTTCCCCAGTTTCTGTGCTCCCAAACACTCTCTCTAGAACAGAAAGATACTCTGCGGCGGTAGCTTCCGGGCTAGTGGCCCGCAAAAACCGAATGGCTTCTAAAGCTGGACCCCGCAGGTTCTCCATCGGTTTCTTTTGTTTCTCCCCTTCAGAGCATTGCCACTCCTGGACTAGGGGGGTGGCGTAATCCATCCACGCCTCCAAATCATCCTCCCCTGAGGGCACAGGCACGGTGCCAGAGAAAAGTTTTAACCTACGGTAAGAATCCAGATGTATAGAGGGAGCCACTAGGGGTGGTGGAGCCAAGATAGAACTCTTGGGGGGCTCGGACAAGTACCAGGGGAAGCCTGAGGGGTAGGTTCACTGGAAAGATCCAAAGCCTGCATTAGCTCTTGGGTAGTCCTCCCTTCCACAGCTAACAATTTAAGCAGCTTATCTTTGAAACTATTAGTCTGGGGAGACCCCCCGGGGGTGACCGACCCACTTTGAATGTGAATGACCCTCCACCCCAGTTGGGCACCTTCTGGGTAAATCACGGGGGGGGGGGTGTTACCCTCTCAGGGTCGATGGCTATGCTACACAAGAGTAACACCTGCAGAGTCTGATCGAACAGGTCAGCCATACGCCCCTTCACCTCTTCCTTGCCCAAACATTTGACACGCTCCACGGCAGAAATAATGTCAGCGGTCATTGTCCCCAGAGGTACATCTAGTAGTAACACAATTCTCTGAGAGTCCAGCTCTTTGGCTTCACCCCACCACATCAATTTATGTACCATCATTTTAATAGGGTCCAGCTTAATCTTAGCCATGATATCCCCTTCCAGTTTTTCCTTTAGGTTATCCATAGTTATGCGCTTCTCCCACTTGGCCACTAGAGGACGCTAATCCCTGTGGTGCCTCCAATTTGTAACCCCCCGGGGCCGCTATCCTAAAGGTTACTACCCCTGCCTGCCTTAACTGTAACAGGGTGATGGGCCCAGATCCGCTGGCGGATGCCTCCACCCAGAGGTCGGGGTTAGAACAGTCAAAATTGACTTGGTCACAGCCCTCTGGGTTGCTGCAATCCCCTTCTTCCCACTAGTGGCCCACACAGTTTAGTTGCAGTGTCCTCACCATCGACTCTCACCCCACAGCTCCAACCACTCAGCTCACTCCGGGGACCCCCTTGAAAGTAAGGTACCGTAACACAATATTCACTGTGCAGTAAGTCACTATTAATACACAAACTAGCCAGTGTACTGTTGCAAAACAAGTAATCTGATTTATTCAAGGGGAAAATAACAAGGACCAGGGGGAATCAGGATGATTAGCTTACCACTACAATATATGAGTATCTACCTAGGGCTCTGTGCACAGGCCTAACCTATAAGTTGCTGACTATGGGTACCCAAGCCCTAACGGCTAGTTCCTCGATGCAGCTGGTTGGGGCCCTGACACAATGAGCGTTTAATTTCTACGAAGTTTTGATGGAGCCCAGCAGGCTCAGTTAGTGCAGTCGGCAAAGCAACCTGAAGATCTTGCCCTTGCTAGAAACCTGGACAGGGAGCTACCCTGCTTTAGTACTCACAACTCCAGAAGAAAACCGCTCTCACACCACTCACAGGGCTGAGCCTGCACTCCAGATACTTCTCCGCACACTTATCTGGAAAACAACAGAGGGGTACCATACCAGGCAGCTGCTCCTATGGCCAGACCGCACACACCGTTACTCGGGAGTCTCACTGCAGCTTCACCTTCCTGACAGACCGAGCGCGATTCAGCAGATTCTCCAGTTCTCTACAGGGTGAGCCTGGTAGGTAGCTGTGATTTTACACAGCCTCCTCTGACCGCTGCCCCGCGGATTTAGTCCGAAGCTTGCCGGCTACTCAAACGGCCGAATCTGGCCTCTCACGCGCTTCCCACGCGAAAACTCAATGGTGCAAGAGCCCAGAGCTCCTTCCTTGTCCACAGCCACAACGTCTCTGCCCCTTGGCAGTGTGGAGCAATCCTCTAGCTCGGGCGCCACCCGATCCCATTGGCTGGCTACAGGTGCCAGTCACTTAGTCCTGCTCTCAGTGGTGTGAAAAAGGCACCATGATCTAGCCTTCACTTCCCACAATTACGAGCTGCATCTCCATTGGTCCGTCGGCTCTCTAGAGAGCCCTCATTCTGGTTGGTCACCAGTTACTCCATTTGGGTCACCCCCTACCCCTATTGGATCCTTCAGAACGTCCTGGTCCAAAATGGAGGGGCACAGCACACACAGTCCCATCTGCAGAAGAAGCAAGTTAGACAAACTGTAACCCCACCAACAGTTTAACTAATTATACCCACACAGTTACATCTTTCAAAAGGGGCTTCCCCTGTGCATATAGCGACTGCCAAACGGGAGCGGTTCCACCGCAGCTCAGGCAGGATTCGAATAGGGAAACACCATCCCCCCCCTTTCATATCAACCCGCTGGAGCCTGCGAGCAGGCAACTCTTAAAGAGACAGTACTGGAGGCTTTGGAAGCACTCACGACACCCACATTTAGGCGGCATTGCGCCGAACACCAGTTAGGCAGGGAGCATTTTAGACAAGCTCCGGGAAGGCTCTCAGGAACCCCTATTTGTGAGGGGGTTACACGTGTATAGATGAAAGGTCAGATATGGCTGAATTGAAAACTGCAGCCTGTTTTCTGTTGGACAGATCGCTTTTTATTTATTTATTTAGTTGTTTTTACCAGGTATAGCTTTTGAACCAGGCCACTACATCAGTGGAGAAGCCTAGGGAGCGTAGTTTAGAAAGAAGGGTATGGTTAACCAGGTCAAATGCCTTAGTTAAATCGATGAAAACCGTACCTGTCAGGAGGCCCGAGTCCACAGAAGCATAGATGTCGTTTGTGAGTTTTAGGAGGGCGGTGGAAGCGCTGTAGCCTTTGCGGAAGTCATGCTGGGAACAAGAGAGAAGGTTATGCTTCTGAAGATATTCTGTGGATTGGGTGGCCACTAGTTTTTCCAAGATTTTGCTAAGCACAGAGAGAATTGCTATGATATGGTAGTTCTTGATTTCTTTAGGATCACCCTTTTTAGGAATGGGTGTGACTAGCTATTTTCCAGATATTAGGAACTGTACCATGGCATAGAGATAGGTTAAATATTTTGGTTAGGGGAGAGGCTATGAGAGGGGCATCAGCTTTCAAGAGCCTAGGTTCCAGACCATCAGACCCCAAGCTGGTGCTGTCAGGAACGGAGAGTAGCAGTTTTAGAACTTCTGTTCTTGTAATGCTCTGGAACCTAAAAGGAGGATGCGCTAATGGAGGTTTAGTAACGCCTTAGGAGAGGAAAGGGTCATATTAATGTGGGACTAGGCAATCCTAACAGCAATTTCTACAGAAGGCAAAGACCCTGCACAGGGTTCATACTATAGGCCCATTTCGATAGCAGGGGTTGACTGCAAGACACTTAACTGCCATACTGGCTAAAAGAGTATAGAACATTCTCCCCCATATTATCAATTCTGATCAGACTGGCTTTATCCCAAATAGACAAGCCCCAAATAACAGTAGGAAAACAATTCATAATCTGGAATATTTGAAACATATAAACACGATGCCTTCTTGGTGGGTTAGGATACTGAGAAGGCCTTTGACAAAGTGTCCTGAGTGCTCCTGTGCTCGTGCTCTTGACAGATTTTGTTTTGATGATCTGTCAGTTCTTAGAGCCCTACTTTGGGTGGGCCAAGGAATTGCCAATTATGTCTTGTTTAACATGGCAAAATAAATTTTCCATTTGTAATGTAAATATTTTCTAGAAGTTGAGGGCACTGTCCTTAGCTAATTGTATTTCTGTCGGTCATTCAGAAAAACCGGGCACTGTCTCTGGATTAGCAGAAAGAGCATGCCTTGACGTGGTGTCCAAGCTTCTCCTATTCCAAATGCTTCTGATGTTTCTGTTAAGATAACACATATTTAGATGAACAACCATTACATGCAACTTGGCTCTTTTCCTATTTTTTTTTACTTTTTATGTTCGCCATGCACACATGTTTGTTAGCAGAATGGCTATTAAGGGGTGTGACACTGTCAGTCTAATGCAGAGTGGTCTGCAAGGAGCTCGTCAGTGTCACACCAATCATCAGCCAGGCTGATCATGACACTGTTCTGGCTTGCTGAGCAGAAACTGTGTGTAGTTCAAAGGAGAGAGCCAACCCAATCATAGGTCATCTCTTTCCTTTGATCTACATAACAGCCACCCAGCAGGCACTGCTGATCAGTCATGATCAGTCAGTTGTTCTTGAATTACACCCTGTGACAAAGAAAAATGTCCATCGATGTCTGTTACTGCCCTTACTGCCCCCACACCTGGCCCTCCCACTTAGCACTCCCCCCAAACCCCCAAACATAATACCTACACAGAGGGTGACTAATCTCCCAGTGTTGCCAACCTGAAATAAAGAAAACTGTCCCTAATAGTTTTTTTTAGAATATAACTTGTAAAAAGAAAACATCCATGAACGTCTGTTGCTGCTGCTCATGCTCCTCCATTCCCATTCAGCACCCACCACCACAAACATAACACGGACACTGGGGTGCCCAGTGCCACCTGAAAATAGAAAACTGTCCTCCATAGTTTTTTAAACAATATAACCTGTTAAAGAAAACGTCCATCGATGTGGTTGCTGCCGCTGTATTCCCCCCACCCAACCCTCCCACCAGCACCCACGAGCCTTACTTACCCACCAGGGGTCCAGTATTCTTCACGCTGGACCATGAACTAAAGAAATCAGGTATACAGTTCAACGTATTTCAATGGGGTTTTGAACTTAGTGGCATAACTTGGCCATTTTTTTAATATTTTTGCCCCAGATTTTCAATATACCTTTTTTTGGGACCCCCCAACCTCATGAACAATGGCAGTGAAATTAGGCAAATCTGTCCTGAAAGGTGATTTCGCAGTCACTGTGCAAAACCACCTTTCGAGGGGAAGTTGAAACTTTCCTCCGCCCTTGTTCATGAGATGGGGCCATAAGAAGGCTATGTTTAAAGGTTAGTGCAAAAATATTTAAAAAACGACAAAGTTATGAGCCTAATATTAAAAACCAAAGCTGCTCGTCGTGACTCTGGTAATTTTCAATATTTTGACCCCAAATTTTCAACATAGCCATTTCTTCACTGCACCTCATGAATGTGACAGCTGTCAGCTTTTAAAGGAAAACACTGGAAAAGTCACAGCTTTCCTCAGACACTACATAAACTCTTAATTAGTGTTTTCAGACAGTAACACCTTTTTTAAATGATTTAAAACAGCTACCCACAACTTCCACTTTCTGTTGCTGGCAGCCACCATTTCATGAGCAGCAGTGAGCTTCCTGAGCTCACTGTATGCTAATATGTTAGTTTGACCTCTGCTATTGGTTGGCAGGACATATTAGCATAAAGTGAGCTCAAGAAGCTCTCTGCTGCTCATGAGATGGTGTCTGCCAGCAATAGAAAGTGAAAGTTGAAGGCCACTGTTTAAATCACTAAAAAGCAATTAGAGGTAATAAAAAAATACGTTGCTGTCTGAAAGCACTAATCATGCATGTTTGTAGCGCCTGGGTAAAGCTGTGCTTTTAAGCTGGCCAAGTGGTGCTGAGGATTGAGGCGTTGGACGTCACACTTTGCTCCACGCCGGCGACCCAGGTTCGAGAATGAGCCAGGGTCACCGGAGGCCAGCCGCGGGGAGAGAATGTGAGTCGCTGCCGGCTGGCAGCTCCACCGGGAGTAGAACCTCAGCTCTCTGGACTTGGCCGCCCCCTAGTGGAGGCCAGAGGGACGGTGCCACTCGCGAGGAGCTCTGAAGTAAGGTCGATGGGGAGGGCAGAAGGGACCCGGTCTGGAGCTGTGGTGCGCATGTGCACCTGCACGTGCATGCACCACCATTTCCGTGGGTCCGGGGTAGCAGCCACGGGAGAGACAGAGGAAAATCATGGGGGCCGACGTGGATGATGCCCCCGGACTGACTCTGGGGATCTGCCGGGGCATGCATGGTGCTACAAGTCCCCGAAGGACCCCGAGTTTGGTAGGCTCTGCGGACGCAGAAGTCGATCCGCCACAGGAGGATAAATACAACTGACAAAAAAAATAAAATAAAACTGTGCCTTTTCCCACTTTAAATCCTGGCCAAAATCTGTTTTCACACTTGTGGCACAAAATCACCTTTTGGGCAGGATTTGAAAACTTCCATTGTTCATGAGGTGGGTTCATAAGACGTCTATGTGGGGTCATAAGAAGGCTATGTTGAAACTTTTGGGTAAAAATATGAGAAAACAACAAAGTTGTGAGTCTACGTTGCAGTTTTTCAGTGCTCATAACTGGTAATTTTCAATATATTGACCCTCACTTTTCCAAATAGCCATTTTTTCATACCACCTCACGAGTGTGACCGCTGTCATTTCTCAAGATCCCATCCAAAATGTGTTTCAACACTTGTGGCACAAAATGACCTTTTGGCCATTGTTTTATAAATGACAGCTATCATGCTCAGAAGGAGTGGTCATAAAAAGGTCATGTTGAAAATTTGGGTAAAAATGTGAAAAACCAACTAAGTTATGAGGAAATAAATTGTTCCAACATTTACTCATAACTTTGTTTTTTGCAGAGTTTGGCCCCTAATGTGCAACATATCATAGAAACATAGAATTTGACACCACATAAGGACCGCTTGGCCCACCTAGTCTGCCCATTTCCCTACCTAACGGATAAGCTGCAGATCCTAGTTAACCAACAGCCTACTTCCTCCTACCCCCCACTAGAATTGCCTTATGTCTGTCCCATGCATTCTTGAATTCCCCCACTGTTTTTGACTCTACGACCTCCTCAGGAAGGCTGTTCCATGCATCTACAACTCTCTCTGTGAAAAAATACTTCCTCACATTACCTCTGAGCTGTCCCCCCTCTAACTTCAAATTGTGCCCCCTTGTTCTTGCACATCTCTTTTTCTGAAAGATGCTACCCTCTTGAACTTTGTTGATTCCCTTGAGGTATTTGAAAGTTTCTATCATGTCCCCCCTCTCCCTCCTTTCCTCGAGGCTATACATCTTAAGCTCCTTTGGACTTTCTTCATATGTCTTCTGGTGCAGACCCTGCACCATTTTGGTTGCCCTCCTCTGGACAGCCTCCACCCTGTCTATGTCTTTGTGGAGATGGGATCTCCAGAACTGCACGCAGTACTCCAGATGTGGTCTTACCAACTGTCGGTACAGAGGGCCAACAACTTCTTGTTTTCTACTGGTGATGCCTCTCCCTATGCATCCCAGTATCCCCCAAAGCCCTTCTTACTTTCTTCTCGCATTGCTTGCCCACCTTTAGGTCATCTGATATGACTACTCCCAGGTCCCTTTCCATTTTTGTTGTTGTCAGTATCTCACCCCCCATTGTGTACTCTTCCCCTGGGTCTTTGTTTCCCAGGTACATTACTTTGCACTTATTTGCATTGAATCTAAACTGCCATACATTTGACCATTCCTCCAACCTTGCTAAGTCCCTTTTCATCCTTTCCAACCCACCTTGCGTATCAACCCTGTTGCAGATCTTTGAGTCATCTGCAAAGAGACATACTTTTCCTTCCAGTCCCTCTGCAGTGTCACTTATAAAGACATTAAAAAGGACCGGCCCCAGTACTGAACCCTGCGGTACCCCACTAGTAACCCCCTTTCTTCACTGTGGACTCCATTTACTATTATCTACTGTGTCCTGTTGTGCAGCCAGTTTGCTACCCAGGCTACCACCCTTGGACCCACTCCCAGGCTGGCTAATTTGTTTATTAATCTTTTATGTGGGACTGTGTCAAATGCCTTGCTAAAGTCTAGGTAGGCCATGTCCATAGCCCCTCCCTGGTCTACTACTTTGGTCACCCAGTCAAAGAAATCAATTAGATTTGTCTGACATGACCTTCCTGCTGTGAATCCATGCTGCCTTGGGTCCTGTGCCCCACTGGCCTCTAGGTACTCGACAGTTCTTTCCTACAGAAGTGATTCCATCATTTTCCCTACCACTGAGGTCAAACAGAAAGATCTATAGTTTCCTGCCTCTGTCTTGCTCCCACTTTTGTGAAGGGGAATCACATCCACCCTCCTTCGGTCCTCAGGTACCACCCCATCCTCCCATGAGTTATTAAAAATGGTAGTCATTGGTGTTACTAGTTCTTCCCTTAGTTCTTTTAGAATTCTGGGGTGAATCCCATCAGGCCCCATTGCTTTATCCACCCTCAGTTTTAAGAGTTCTTTCAGAACCCTTTCTTCT
The DNA here is from genome assembly GCA_016271365.2 of Neoceratodus forsteri. Taxonomy (NCBI): domain Eukaryota; kingdom Metazoa; phylum Chordata; order Ceratodontiformes; family Ceratodontidae; genus Neoceratodus; species Neoceratodus forsteri. The sequence goes on from JADMNL010000023.1 coordinate 544,569,770, forward strand.
GTGAAAGGACTAATATCAACTCCCTATCCAGAGTGCTTCTATTGACCGGATTAGGTATCTCCCCGGCTCTTTTTTTTTTTATACTTTATTTTTTTTAATTCCTTAAGAAAAAAAAAGAACAAAAAGGCAATTTACATCCTTTAAAAGACATTAAGTAAAGACTATTACAAACAGATAATACACAATAAAGCATAAAGGAAATTTTTAGTTTTTTAAGGGATTAAAAAAGAAAACCCCAAAATAAGTTTTTTCACAGAGCTTAATAAAGAGTCTTTGTTAAATAAAGTTTGAGAGTGCTCCAAGCTTCTACTTCCCAGCCTTAAATCAAATCCAATGTATTAAAGTTTGCCCAATATATAAGTTTTCTGTACCTCCCCCACTGAATCCATTACAGAGGCATCAAAGAACACATCACACACAAAGAAAGAAAAAAAAATCAACAAATGAAAATTTAAACAACCAATCCCAATAGTTTTCATTCCCCAATAGTTTTTTCAAATATCAACTGGATGATATTCCATGAGATCGGCATCATATTTCTCCAAATCAGAACCAATATCCACTGGCAACTTAATGTTTGTCTCAAAGAAAGTTTTCGCTGTATCTAAATCTTCAAAATAGTACATTTTCTCTTGAAATTGCACCCGCAAGCATGCAGGAGCGAGAAGACTAACTGCTAATCCTGCTTCTTTAAATTCCGACATTATCGGCAAAAAGTGCTTTCGTCTTCGCTGAGTATAAACACAGAAGTCAGGATATAAATGTAAACGGTGGCCTTCGTAGAAACATTGCTTTTTTGCACGCACTAGTTGAAGAATTTTATTCCGTTCTAAGATACTTGTAAAAGTAAGAATCACAAATCTTGCCTTCTCAATCTCAGTGGTAGAATCCTTAGGTAAACGAGATGGAGGTCTATATACGTTCTCCAACATAAATGGGGATTGTAAGGAAAACATTACTGTTAATGCATTTTCAATAGTAGCTTTCAAATCAGCTGCAAGAACAGTTCCAGGGAGCCAAATAAGTCGTAAATTGTTTCTAAGAGCATTATTCTCTAACCGCTCCAACCTAGTTGCCTGTGATATCTGTTTGTGCAATGCAGCATTTACTGCACCTTCCAAAGTAAGAGTTCTGCCTGAAATCAATTTTAATTCCTTTTCATTCATTTTAGCAACTTGTTCCACATTCTCAATCCTCAGCTCCATAGCTGCACACCTATTATTTATCTCAGCGAGCGAGGTTTCAATCCGAAGTGTTGACTGACGGACCTCTGTCTAGAATTCTGCCAGAAGGGACTGGATAGATGCCAGAGTTGGTTTTGCCTGAGCTCTGGGCTTCGTGCCCGGATCAGAGCACAGTTGCATTCCGGTAGAGGCTCCTGCTGCGGCAATGACTAGAGAACCCTCAGGCCCTCACAATGCAGCTCCTCTTCCGTGTAACTTGGGAGAGACAAACTTCTCCATTTACTCTCCTCTAAGAACCCAGTAACTAGAATATGAATTTCAATCAAAAAAACAGATTTAAACTGAGTTCTTGATGCAAAATTACGGAGCTCCAGACAAACGTGTACAGGTCTTAATAGCTCCACAGCACCCTCTCCCTGCTCTTTCATTGTGAATACTGAGCAGAAGTATTCATTCAGTATCCCTGCTTTTTCACTGTTGCTCTCTGCCCAATCACCCTCCTCTTTATTCAGCCTCAGTATCCCTGTCTTAGTCTTTCTTTGCTCCCTAATGTACCTATAAAAGGTTTTATCCCCCTTCTTAACCGAGTTGGCTATCTTTTCCTCAGTTTGGGCCTTTGTTATTCTGACTGCCTTCCCCGCTTCCTTCTGCTTTAACTGGTACAGTTCTCTGTCCTGCTCCTTCTGTGCTTCCTTATACTTCCTGAATGCTGTCTTTTTCTCCCTAACCTTTTCCGCCACTTCTTTTGAGAGCCATAGTGTTTTTTCTTTAGTTTTGATTTGTTTATTTGCTTCACACAAAGGCTTGTTGGTTCTGTGATGGCGGTTTTGATGTTTCCCCATTGTTGCTCCACCCCACCTTCTTGCCTGTTTGCTAGTGCTTTTCTGAGGCACTCTCCCATTTTGACAAAATTGGCCCTCCTGAAGTCCAGTTCCTTCACTTTTGTATGGCTTGACTCTACAGCTAAGTTTATTGTGAACTACACTGTTTGGTGGTCACTTGTTCCCAGATGGCTACCCACTTCTAGATCTGAGATCCTCTCTCTGTCACCATTTGAGAGTACCAGGTCTAAGATTGCTCCCTCCCGAGTGGGTTCCAAAACTAGCTGTCTGAGACATGCCCCTGTAGGGCATCGAGAATGTCCCTGCTCTTGGATGTGACTGCAGCAAAGGTGCTCCAGTTAACATCTGGCATATTCAGGTCCCCCATCAACAATATCTCCCCTTTCTCTGCCATCCTAAGGATGCCTTCTATCATTTCCTTCCCCTGAGATGGGGGTCTGTATACAACCCCTGTGCGGATTGTGGTGGCATTTCCTGTCTCCAGGGTGATCCAGAGCGCCTCATCTCCTCCCTATTTACCCTTTAGTTCTGTTGCTTTGATCCCTTCCTTTACATAGGGAGCTACTCCTCCTCCTCTTTTACCCTCCCTGTCCCTCCTGTAGATTGTGTATCCTGGTATATTGACATCCCAGTCATGGTTCTCTGTGTACCATGTTTCTGTGACTGCCACAATATCCAGGCAACCCTCTTCCATCAAGGTCACTAGTTCAGGGAGCTTTTTGCCTAGACTACAGGCATTGGTACTCATTACCCTACATTTTTTATGGGCTTATTTCTTTTTGCCCCATCCCTGTCCTTACTGCCTATGTCTTTTTCTCCATTTACCCCTGCCCTTCTCCCTATCAACTGCTCTATCTTGGTGTTTACCTCACTAACTACCCTGATTTTTTTTTAGGGGGCTAGGATTTCCCTTCTCCTCTTCAGTGCCTTCCCCCTTGGCTAGTTTAAATGCTTGCCACTGAAGCATTTAAACCTATCACCTAGGATCCTGGTTCCCCTCCAGGATAGATGCAGACCATCGCATCAGTATAGGTCTGCATCCCTTCAGATGGAGCCCCAGTCCCCAGTGAAGCCAAATCCCTGAGCTGTGCACCAGTTTTTCAACCACTTATTGAATCCCATGGCGTGGAGTACCCTAGCCTCATCTATGCCATAGACAGGTAGCACTTCCGAGAAAGTTACCATGTGTGCTACTTGTCTAAGGCCCCTCCCCAACACCACAAACTCCTGTTGCACTGCTCTGATCCCATTCTCAGCCAGGTCATTTGTCCCTAGGTGGATAATGACATCCAGCTCACTCCCTTGCAGCTGCTCCACATCCTGAGGATCTGCTTCCTGTCCCTCCAAGTCATGGCAAGGCACCTTACCTCCCTTTCCTCCTCCTCCCCCAGTTGTACCCCCAACAATTGAGTCCCCCACCAGGAGTTGTTTCCTTCCCCTGTGGGGTCCTGGGCCACCCTCCTGTGGGTCTCTATTGTGGCGGTTCCCAGCATTCTCCTTGGTCTCCACTGCAGGTGCCTCCATAGAGGAATCATGCTCTGCCAGAGTGACGAATGAATTGTGGAGAGGCACAACTGGAGGGATGCGTCTCTGTTCCACCACCCTCACCCTCCCTGAGCCCACAGTGGTCCAACCACTCCTCGTTCATGGCAACCTCTAAGGTAGTGGCGGTGGCCTAGGTGGTCCCTGGGTGGGGGAGCAGGTTTCCTGAATCCTTGCCAGGTCAGCATGGAGACGAACAACCTCCTTCCTCAGACCAGAAATATCCCTTGTGTTACCCACCTCCTGAACATTGCAGGTGTCATTTTTCAAATCCTCTCTGAAACTTGTTTCCACAGTCGCACAGCGAAATCACTTTTTGGAAGGGATTTTAAAAATTTCATCTGACTTGATCATAACATCAGGTCATAAAATGACTGTTGGACATTTGGGGTTAAAACTTGGGAGCCCACTGAAAAGTAGATATTGCCTCTCTGCTACCCTGTCCTGGGTAATTACAGTCTAACAATGTGTAAAAGCAGGACACCACTGAAAATGAGATATTGCATCTCATCTGCTCTATCCTGGGTAAATATATAGTAAAAATGTGTACAAGCAAGACTCAGTACAACATCAATACCAGCGGCAAATATTCGGCATTGACAAATGCTTGTTATTTATGTCGCCTCTCAGGGCTGGCTTCTGGCCCTTCCTTCAGGCCCCTTTATCACCCCAACCCTGTCACCACGCCTTTTCCTGGGTCTTACCTATCCCCCGCATTTTTCTCATGGTTTAACCCCCTCCCGCCCCCTAGTGATGGGGCCTTTAGGCCAGGCAAAGCCCCTCAGAAACTTACATAGAAACATAGACTTTAACGGCAGATAAGGACCACTTGGCCCACCCAGTCTGCCCATTTCCCTACCTACTGGATAAGCTGCAGATTCTAGTTAACCAACAGCCTACTTCCTGCAACCCCCCACTATAATTGCCTTATGTATGTCCCATGCATGTTTGAATTCCCCCACTGTTTTAGACCCCACAACCTCTCCAGGAAGGTGGTTCCATGCGTCCACCACTCTCGTCCTCACATTACCCCTGAGCTGTCCCCCCACCCCAACTTTAAATTGTGCCCCCTTGTTCTTACACATCTCTTTTTCTGAAAGATATACTCTCCTGGACTTTGTTGATTCCCTTGAGGTACTTAAAAGTTTCTATCATGTCCCCTCTGTCCCTCCTTTCATCAAGGGTATACATATTAAGCTCTCTCAGTCTCTCTTCATATGGTTTCTGATGTAGGCCCTGCACCATTACAACTTTAGGAAGTATCACCAGGGGAGAGACCAGGTCAGTGGATGAGGGGTCAGCAGTGATACAGGGCTGTCATTCTGCTCAACTGAGGATTCTTTTTCCATTTACACCTCCCCCCCCACGGAGACGCCAGCTGAAAGCAGGCATGAGCACGTCATGTGTCGGTACCAGCTCCAGCCAATCGGTGTCTGCATGCGCCATCCCCTACACTGGCATCTGTGGTCACCCAGCTGGCAGCTGCATGACATTTATGTTTCCACACCCTCCTTGGAGGAGAGTGTCCTGTGGGAACCTCAACCTTCCTCCCACCTGCCGACCCTCCGTCGACCAGTCTCATTCCCAAGTAGCTGTCGTCTTAAGCTGTAACATTACTGGTGCGCCGATGGACCAGCTGTTTTCCTCTTACAGCTGTCACATTTTTGTATGGATGGCATTTGTTTTCTAACTTGGCTGCTTTTGCACATTGTAAATATTTTTAATATGATTATTAATGCACATTAGTGCAACAAGCAGTGTGTAACTCCCAAACAATAGACTTGCCCTGTAGGAAATGTTTATTTTATTTTTATTTATTTATTTATTAAAGTCTAGGAATTATAACCCTTTGAGTCAGGGGCTCATTTACAAAGGTTCAACGTCATACAGAGAATGAGGATGAATACAGAGAATGAGGACAAATGCAGAGGATAAAATACAGAGGCGTAGTGCATAACCGATACGTTGAGTAACACCATAGGTGTGCACAGTGCAAACATACAATATAGTCCAGTACTTAATCTGCAGAGGAGCTTGTCAACACAGGGAAATGGGTTATGTGCAGTCACAATTAGAGATGGACATAACGTAGTAGTGAAGTTCAGTTTTAAAAGGTCCCAGTCTAGGGATTGATAGGGTAGGTCCAGGGATTGAGTTTATCCAGAGTGGAGCCCTGTAACGGAAGGACCTTTGACCAGCACTGGTCATAACATGTAAAAGATTCAGAGATTAAAAGGCAAAATAAAAACAAAAAACAGTGACAGTGCCTATGCAAAGCTGGATATGTGCATGACAAAAGGTTACCAAAGTGGGACATCAGAGTCAGTTTTTCAAATCCAGAGCAGATCAGTTTTCATAAGCTTCTCAAGACACGTGACCTAAGAATGAAAAAAGGGACCATGTTGTGAGATAACTCCCTAACACAGACTTGCGAAAAAGTACCTTCAGTGTTAAGTGTGTGTATCAGTGGACACCAAATAGCATTCCATGTATAACAGTAGACACCAAATAAGATTGTACTTGTAATACTGGACACCAAACAATATTGCACGTGTAACAATGGAGGAGAGAAGAAGCACATTACACATAAGTTGGCCTGAAGGAGAGCAGCACACACCCCACCTGGCTGCAAACAAAATGGAGGCACCCACCCACCTGCTAGCAAACAAAATGGAGGCACACACTCATTTGCAAACAAAATGGAGGCACCCACCCATCTGTCTGCAAACATAATGGAGACAACCACATTTAAAAACCCATCCCAAACAGAATTGTGTATTAAATTACTAATACACTTTGAAATTAAAACCAATTGGTCTTTTAAAGGACACAAGAACTAAATGTGAAAAAACATTTGCAAACATCCACAGTTGCTATTTTTCTGAGCCGGCCTTGGTAGTCTAATTGGGACCAAAACATGTGGCTCATGTAAGTGAGACACCAAACTCCCTCGTGGTAAAGAACAAGGACACGACACGGTTTGGTGTCAAGCTTGAACCAAAAAGGCTGGTATTCTTTACCTCACAGCTGAACCGGTGGCATGGAGAGATGAGGCTCTGAACACCTTACCTCCTGCCACGCTGACGACCCAGGTTTGTGAATGGATCAGGGTTGCTCGGGGGTCAGCTGGGTGAAGGTGGATCAAGCATCTTAAGAGGGCTGTCCTCCCCCGGTGAGGGGGATTCAGAGTACCGCCACTTGCCTGCCAGTACCGATGGGGGCAGCAGATTCGGTGGCGGCAAGAGCTGACGCAGCATACATGTGCATCAACACCATGTGCGCATGTCACATGCAGATGCCCTGGGAGAAAACAGAGGATACTGCCACGTTGGCCCGACATCCCACAACGTCGCGATGACCTCTACCTGGGCAGACCACCTACCAAATATGGCTCTGTAGAAGTTGTGGCTAACCTGTAAGTCCACAATATGGGTCAGGAATAACGTTGAGGGGATGCTAGGAGACAGCGGACAGAAGGCAGAAGAAACACAATAATTATATATATATATATATATATATATATATATATATATATATATATATTAGAGCATGCTCGTGCCCTATAGTTAGGGTTGAGTAGCCTGTTTAATGTAAAACCTCAAATTTTGCACTTTAATCACTTTTCAACCGATCAGTGGATTTGCACAAAATTTGGTATGCACTGTCTTGTGGGGTAGATCTCTTGACATGGCAAGTTTCGTTCTGGTCGAATGTGAGGATTTTGAGATCCAGATAGTGAAAAAAAGCAAAAAGTCACAATTTTTGCAATTTTTTTCCTCATCATCTTGCGCCCAGACGATGTGGAATTTTGTTTTGATTTTTTATGGTAGAATGAACTTGGGTAATAGAACTGGCACTGTTAGTTTGGTGCAAAAATATTAAACTGTTGAAAAGTTATTAAGGTTTTAAAGAGCCACTAATGCCAAAAGTGCTACATTGCAGAATCCAAATACGCATACTCCCAGTAAATCTCGTACCAGAACCTAGATTTTTACGTTACTTGGTTTTAAAGTTATTAGCCATTTTGTAAGTTTGATTGCACTACATGTACAATAATAGCAGGTGTCAGTAAAGAGCTGCTGATGATGTCATGTAGGGAGCTCAAAGTCTAGTAATCCCAGTCAGCAAGCTTATAAGACCCATTCCTCCAAAGTTGTAAAGATCGTGTGCAATGGTTTTCACAAGTAAAACAGACAGCACCAGTCAGTAAACATTGCTATAAATACTATATATGTTCCAGGTTTTGTAACAAAGTGGATAACATTGTATTATTTAATGCTGTTTTTGTGTGGTCCATTTCACCAGGGTTGCTGGATACAAGTCAGTTAGAGTGCTACTAATTTTACTGCTGTTTGTCATTGTCTGCTTTACAATATGTTTTAATAGGGGCCTTATATGTATTAATTCCTACTGGGGTGGATGTGTTAGCTCTGGTAAAATGAGCATTGTAATTTAGAGTAGAACATAGATGAGTCTGCCCCACCCCTATTAACAAAGAGATGGGATAATTGTTTTAAAATGCCATTCTTAGAAGTTGTCTCAATTGACTGATAGGTGTGAATGAGCTCAGCCGTTCATCAGAAACATATTCAGTCTGCAAACCTCACAGTGTGCTATAATGACCCAGCATTCAACAAAAGGACCTCAATAAAAAGGCATCCAGACAAAATATTGTCACTTTTGTTACAAAGCCTGAAACACAAAGTTTTTAAAGCAATGTTTACTAACTTATGCTGCCTGTTTTATTTATGAAAACCATTGCACATGACCTTTACAGTTTTAGAGAAACAGGTCCTATAAGCTTGCTGACATGGAAGAATAAACTGTAAGGTCCCTAGATGACATCAGCAGCAGCTCTTCACTGGAACAGGCTTTCTTTGAACAGGTAGTGAAATCAGGATTACAGAATGGCTAATAACTTTAGAATGAAGTAACACAGAAATCTACTTTTTTTTTTTCACTTATCTTTCTGGCCTTCCAGCTCGGAACTCTCTCAGGCCACTGCTCTCACCAACTCGCTCTACCGTCCGCTGTATTCCCCCGCCATCTTCAGGTTCATCTCCGCTCTGGGTCGGGTGACTGCAACCCGGAGAGACCACAGGGGGCAGTAGTGGGGGAACCAGCTTTGACATGTGGCGGTGGCACTGGCAGGGCCGACGCCTATTCGGGCTGGAGGAGTATTTCTCCTTTATCCTCCTGTAGGTGCCTCCTCCTCCCCATGTGCGTGGTGCACATCTGATGCTGTGGCGCACGGCAACCTTGCTTGTGTCAGCCACGCTCCCTTACGTGCAGCTCAGACACTCTGTGGTACCCCCTGGTCTCCACCAGGGGCTGCCAGAGTGCCGAGCAGTCCCACGCCCTCCTCCCAGGAGGGGAGAGCAGCCCAGTTTGTGCTCAATCCATCTCCCTCCCTGCCAACCCATGGCACCCGAGCTCGCTCCCGAACTCGGGTTGTCAGCGTGGCGTAAGGTGTGGCATCCAGTGCCTCAATCCTCACTGCCACTGGGACAGCTAGAAATCTACTTTTTGATATGAGATTTACTATGGAAATGCTTATTCTAATTCTGCAGTGTAGCACTTTTGGCCAGATGGCGTCAGCAGCTCTTTAATTTCCCATTATATCCTATGGCAAGTTCATTTTTCAGGATAGATATATAAAGTTCAACAAAGGATTTGATGTTACAAAATGTATTTAGTCCTGTGAGAGCATTTTCTTTTTTGCAAGAACAAAATCCTTTTTCGTGAGGAAAAATTCCTTTTTTGTGAGCCACCGTCTTGGGTTTTTTTTCCCACCAACTAAAAAGCATGGAAAATGCATAAAATGTTGTCATTTTACAAAACAAACACCAGAACCTAGCTAAACAGGCCCCGTTTGGCCAGATTTGGGTGTTTGTTTGTCCCAGTTAGCCCCAGAAATACTTTTTCTGGGTACCCGAAATCCTGAGAGCCCAGCTTATCGAAAAGGACCTTCCACTGCTTTCTCTGTATGAGAACAACTGGAATTTCTTGACTTCTGCAGCCACAGCTGAAATCGCACTGCCATCTGAAGTGAGAAGAGTGAGACGCCAAGGTTTCCGTGGGGTCTGTTGGCACCCCCACCCCCGTCAGTGTCCTGTATCCCTGTTGTGTACTAGTACCCCCACCCTTATTTACAGTAGAACCCTGATCATCCAAAACTCCCTAGTTAACAAACCTGATCCTTGTCAGCCATTTTTTTGTGTGCTAGGCACTCTGTGTGTGCATGTAGATAAGGAGTTTAGTGTCGTCTGCAACACAAACTAATATAACATATTCTTTTAGACAAATGGAGATATTCACTTGTCTAGAAATATGCAATAGGTATGGGGATGTGATGCTGCAGACTTGTCTGGCAAAGACGTGGAATTCTATTCCTGTACACATAAAAGTAAAACATTCTGTAAAGGAATTTCAATCAGCTCTGAAAAAGATTATAAAACCAGTGTAATTCTTGTACTCGAGCTTGTTAGAATGAAACCATTGCAGTTCTGGGAGTCTTGTATATTACCTGCTTAAAGTTCTAAATGTTTTTATGTGAGATTATGTAATTTATGGTGAAAGTGTGTCAAAATTAGATTAGTGTTGAGAATGTTGTATGTGTTTTAAAGACAGGGCTTACTTATTTAAAATAGAGGCTAATTCCTCTAAAATGTGTAAAATAAAAATACACTTTCATCATATATCATATCATATCATATCATATCATAAATAGGGAGTTCCAGAACATTCTTTAATATCCTCATATGCCCACTACAGCTTATTTAGTCATATTCATAGTCTCACACTAGAATATTCATATTCCCACACTACAATATTCCTATTCTCACGCTAGAATATTCATATTGTCACACGAGAATATTCATATTCCCACACTACAATATTCCTATTCTCACACTAGAATATTCATATTCTCACACGAGAATATTCATATTCCCATGCTAGAATATTCATATTCCCATGTAGAATATTCATATTCCCATGATAGAATATTCATATTCACACATTAGAATATTCATATTCCCATGCTAGAATATTCATATTCCCACGATAGAATATTCATATTCTCATGTTAGAATATTCATATTCCCACGTAGAATATTCATATTCCCACATTAGAATATTCATATTCCCATGTAGAATATTCATATTCCCATGATAGAATATTCATATTCTCACAGTAGAATATTCATATTCACACATTAGAATATTCATATTCCCATGCTAGAATATTCATATTCCCACGATAGAATATTCATATTCTCATGTTAGAATATTCATATTCTCACAGTAGAATATTCATATTCCCACACTGGAATATTCATATTCTCACACTACAATATTCCTATTCTCATGCTAGAATATTCATATTCTCACATGAGAATATTCATATTCCCATGTTAGAATATTCATATTCCCATGCTAGAATATTCATATTTCCATGCTAGAATATTCATATTCCCATGTAGAATATTCATATTCCCACATTAGAATATTCATATTCCCATGATAGAATATTCATATTCTCACAGTAGAATATTCATATTCACACATTATAATATTCATATTCCCATGCTAGAATATTCATATTCCCACACTAGAATATTAATTTTCTTATGCTAGAATATTCATATTCCCACAATAGAATATTCATATTCCCACATTAGAATATTCATATTCCCACACTAGAATATTCATATTCCCATGCTAGAATATTCATATTCTCACACTAGAATATTCATATTCCCACACTAGAATATTCATATTCTCACAGTACAATATTCATATTCTTATGCTAGAATATTCATATTCTCACGCTAGAATATTCATGGTCTAACACTAGAATATTCATATTCTCATGCTAGAATATTTATATTCTTATGCTAGAATATTCATAGTCTCACGTTAGAATATTCATATTCACACGCTAGAATATTCATATTCCCACGCTAGAATATTCATATTCTCACAGTAGAATATTCATATTCCCACACTAGAATATTCATATTCTCACACTAGAATATTCATATTCCCACAGTAGAATGTTCATATTCTGACACTAGAATATTCATAGTCTCACACCAGAATATTCATATTCTCACGCTACAATATTCTTATTCTCAAGCTAGAATATTCATATTCTCACGCTAGAATATTCATAGTCTCACAGTAGAATATTCATACTCTCACAGTAGAATATTGATATTCTCACAGTAGAATATTCATATTCTCATGCTAGACCATTCATAGTCTCACGCTAGAATATTCATAGACTCACGCTAAAATATTCATATTCTCACGCTAGAATATTCATATTCTCACACTAGAATATTCATATTCTCACAGTACAATAGTCATATTCTTACGCTAGAATATTATTGGTCTTACACTAGAATATTCATATTCTCATGCTAGAATATTCATAGTCTCACGCTGGAATATTCATATTCTTACGCTAGAATATTCATATTCTCACACTAGAATATTTATATTCCCACACTAGAACATTCATATTCTCACACTAGAATCTCTACCTGTACGATACATCTTCCTGTAATAGTGTTGGTGCTGTGAATTGTTTAAGGCATGCTGTGAGTGTCATGGTACAGCTGAAACATGGAGTAGTAGCAATGAGCAGTAGTGTGGGATCATAGGTTGTTGCTCACGGTTTAGAGGAGTACAGTATCTTTAACAAAACTCGGAGTGCTTGTTGGTGAAGAAAGGGGAGAAGAGGAAAACTGCAAGTTCAGCTTCATCATGGAGCATTAGTGATGAGCATTAGCGTGGGGTGTGATGTTTGTGGCATGCAGGATCTTAGCTCACGTTTCACGGTTCGGAGGTGTAAGGTTTTGGCTATCACTCTACCAAAACAACCCACACAGAGAACTTATTGTGATAGAGGAAAAGTGCAGGTACAAAATATACATCATTGAGCTTTCTTTCCCTCAGCGTGCGGTTTCTTTGCCTGTTGATTAATTCACTGACACCGGGGCAGTGAGTTCTCCGAAAGTACAATAAAAGTAAAGTAAAAGACAAAGAAAACTTAGAAAAGGTCTACTGCTGCATAAAAAAACAAAAGCATCACCGACTGGTTCTAGACAACTTTGGGTGGGCTTGTAAAATACAGTACTGTACAGAGTTCTATAGAGATCTTCAACAAATGTGGTCACAGCTGTCTGCTTTTACCAGACCACAGTTGTGTTTGTCTTGTGTTTGTTTTTAGTCTGGCATAGCACATTGTAGGAGTACTATATGTTCCTTTATGCTGCTAATATAATGCTGTTATTTCTAGTTCTGCATTGTGAGTTAGTGCAGACCATGATATGGTCAGACATATAGGAGGAAAGTAGGGAACCTCGATTACCCGAAATTGGTATTTGTGTAATCTGACACAGGGATGCCCACCTACAATTTCAGATGCCTGATAATAGTACTTGCCAACATCAGGGGACCCAATCCCTGTGTCGGTATTAAGACCCCCCAGCAATATGGACACTGGGGAGCCCACCCCCAGTGTGCCGATATATTTTCATTTTTTTGTTCCTTCCTGAAAAGAAAAAAATGTCCCCGGCGTCTTTTATTTTTTTAACCTGAAAAAAACAAAATGATCCCTCGTTATCCCCGCCATCCCCCCTCCCCCATCCCAACCATCCCACTGAGCACACATCACCCTACCCACCCCTCTTGCCCTATATTATACAATGGGGTATGAAAATCCTGTAACCTCATTGGTCAAAACACATCACATGACCGTGGTATATCCTGCAATAACCCATGGCTGAGAAATGGCATTTATAGAAGACATACTTAAACACATTTTAAATGTATTTTACACATGGGCCTATTGTATAATTGTAATAAGGCACTCCAGGGTGTGGGTTATTGGGGGAATTACCCACTTCTTGTGTGGTTAAGTCACTCGGCTGCGCCGCATGACATACCACACAAGGCGAGGGTAAATCCCCCAATAACCCATACCCTGTCGTACCTTATTGCTTAACTTACCACCGGAGGTTATAGGCTGTCATCTTCTGTGGACTGAGACAGGTCTGCATTCTTCAAAGCGAACCGTGAACTGAGGAATCAAAGTAAGTACCGTATTACTGTATGTATTTCAATGGCATTTTGAACTTATGTTCATAACTTTGTCATTTTTAGAAATTTTTTCACCAGATTTTCAACATGGCTTTTTTGGGACCCCACCTCATGAACACTGCAACTGTTATTTCATTAATCGGGCCTGGAAGATGATTTCGGAGTCACTGTGCGAAATCTCCTTTCGGGATCAAATTACGAAATGTCATCACCAGTGTTCATGAGGTGAGATCTCAAAAAGGCCATGTTGAAAATTTAGTGAAAAAGTTCCTAAAATGGCCAAGTTACACTCATTCATTGAAATTTGTCTACGCACACACACATAACTTCGGTAATTTGCAATATTTTGACTCCAAATTTTCAACATAGTCATTTTTTCACACCACCTCAAGAACAGTACAGCTGTCATTTTTTATATGCTTGTCCAAAATGTGTTTTCGCACCTGTGGCATGGAATGGTATTTTGACACAGATTTGAACATTTTTACCTACAGGGTTTATGAGGTGGGGTTATAAGAAGACTGTTGAAAATTTGGGGTCAGAATATGTAAAAAATGCCAAAGGTATGACCATTCATTGCAATTTTCCTACGCCCGCTCATATTTTTTGAAATTTTAAATATTTTGACCCCAGATTTTCAACAGTGTGACAGTTTGGTCACTGTTGTCCTATAAATGGAAGCACAGGGCTCGGAGGGCCCTGTGCTTCCACAGCTACATATATGTATGTATCTATGGAGGGATGGGTGCACAGGGTCCGTTGGACCCTGCGCTCCCACAGTAAAATAAGGATACTATTATACTATTTCAGAAAGTAAGGAAATAAGTTGCAAAAAATTTGTTAACACTCCAGTTAGGGTCAAAGTGACAAACGTTGGGAAATTAGGTGTTTTGGTTTCCCTAACACCCCACCCTCCCAAAACAGGCAGGAGAGCAGGTGTGGGGTGTGCCTTGGGCTTCTCAAGCCTAACACTCACCCCATTCTCATAAAGTCTACATATCTGGTGAAGAAGTGGCAAAAGTCATGGAATGGAAAGGAGAGAACAGGTTACTATGCAGAGAGAGGGAGGAGCGGGCATTTGTGAAGGGTCTTCAGAAAATAGTTTTGCACTGCTAGAGAGGAAGAAGGTGGAGGAGGGAAGTGATGAAATTAGAGGAGTAATTGATAAATGCCTGGACCGAACTGGAGCGGGGGGAAGTTCTGCTGGGAGAATTGCAGCAGGGGCAAAAGGGGGAAATAATGTGCAGGAAGAGGAAGAAGAGGAGCCAGAAATGAGAGAGGGAGATGAATGGAAGCAAGCAGGGAGTAAGAGGGGTGGAATCTTAGTGCTGGGGGACTCAATACTAAGAGGAGTCAGGTGGGGTAGCAAGGGGGAGAGGCATAGTTGCATTTGGGTGGAAGCCATGCCAGGAATGACAGTGGAAACGGTGGGACAATCTGTTCTGAAATATGCTAGAAGGGGTAGGGACAAGCCTCATTTAATTATACATCTTGGAACGAACAACCTGGCTGACAAGACAGTAGATATAGTCCAGAGGAGGTTTGAGGAACTAGGACAATTACGTGAGGGGGCAGGAAGATCAGTAACTTTTTCGGAGATACTTCCAGTGCCCAAGGCAAGCACAACAAGAAAGCTGAGAATAGAGGAATTTAACGGATGGCTAAGAACCTGGTGTTGTGCTAAAGGGATGGGCTGTTGGGGGGTGGGAGGGACCTGAGAGGACAGTAGTCTCTATGCCAAGGACAGACTACAATTTGGAGTGAAGAGGGAAAGAAAGTGTTGAAACAGAGGATGGAGGAGTACTTGAGAGAAGTAGGAATTTAAACTAGGAGCGGGGATGGCAATTGGGCAAGAGACATGCAGAGACTACAGGTTGGGAAACCATATGAGCTACTCCCATAATAGTGACAAAGGACAAATGGCAAGTACTGTTGGTGATGCTAGTAAAGGAGGGCGATGGGAGGGAAAAGGGTGAAAGGTGGTTACCCTTAATGCTAGAAGCTTGGGAGCAAAACTGCAGAGTTACAGGTGCTCTGCAGAGGAGAGGTGGACATTGCAGCCATCACAGAAATATGGGCCACCCAATATAATGACTGGGACCTGTCTGTACCAGGGTACAGGTTATTTCAGGGACAGGTGATTGGAAAGGAGGGGTGGCACTATATGTGAAGGAAGGACTGAAGTGTGTAAGGGAGGAAGGGAGGAGGGAGTCGGAGTCAATTTGGATGCAAATCCAGGATTCCAAGAATAGGATTCTTAGAATGGGAGTGGTGTACAGGTCGCCATCTCAGACGGAGGAGATAGACAAGGAACTAGCGGGACAGATCAGGAGGACCTGCGAGAAGGGTAGTGTGGTGATTGTGGGGGACTTCAACATGCCAGGAGTGGACTGGAGTACCCCAACAACCAGGAACAGAAGGGAGTAGGTACTGTTGGATGCCTTCCAGGACAGCTTCCTGCTGCAAATGGTCAGTGAACCAACCAGGTTAGGGAATACCCTTGACCTTGTGCTGGCAAATGGGGACTTTGTGAGAGAACTTACAGTGAAGGAACCGCTGTTAGGGAGTGACCACCACTCAGTATGGCTCACATTGGATATGGGCAAGGAAGGAGTGGAATCTGGCACAAGAGTGCTGGACTTCAGGAGGGCCGACTTTGGGAGGATGGGGGAAGTGGTAAGAGGGTACCTGGCCAGAATTCAATCTAGTATGGACACTAACCAGAGGTGGGAGCTCATAAAGCTGGGGATAGTGGAGGCAACCAAAACCTGCTGCAAAGCCCAGAGCAAGAAGGCTAGGGCTAAGAAACCGAGCTGGTTGAGCAAGGCAGTCATGGAAAAGGTAAGGAGGAAAAGAGCTGCCTTTAGGAAGTACAAGAAAACAGGGAGAGGGGAGGACAGGGAGGAGTACTTGACAGAATCGAAGGGGATGACAAGGGCAGTAAGGGGATGACAAGGCATCTACGGAACTCAGGCTGGCACAAGGCATTAAGAAGGGGGAGAAGGACTTCTTTAGGTACATCAGGGAGAAAAGGAGCTGCAAGGACCACATAGTAAGGATTAGGAAGGAGGGGGTTGGGTGGAAGCAGGGTGCAATAAGGCAGAAGCACTAAATGAGTACTTCTGCTCAGTATTTACTAAAGAGAAGAGGGGGTGACACCCAAGGGGGGAGAAATGGCAGAAACTGGGAGGGGGTGACAGATGGGGAAATCATGGCAGGCAGAGTTCGGGAGGGTTTGAAGACACTGAGGGTGGATAAGGCGCCAGGCCCAGATGGCATCCACCCCAGGGTACTGAAGGAGCTGGCAGAGGTCCTTGCAGGACCTTTGGCAGACCTATTTAATGCCTCACTACATTCAGGGTGTGTACCTCAGGACTGGAGGATGGCTCATGTGGTGCCCCTCCACAAGAATGGCCCCAAGGATGAACCGTGAAACTACAGACCAGTGAGCCTCACATCCATCGTGGGTAAGCTAATGGAGACTATCCTGAAGGAAAGGCTGGTGGCCCTCCTAGAGGCCAAAGGACTACAGGACAGCAGACAGCATGGCTTCATATGGGGCAGATCCTGCCAAACCAACCTGGTGGATCTCTATGACTGGGTAACTAGGCAACTGGACGGGGCCATGCAGTGGATGTCCTGTATCTGGACTTCAGTAAGGCATTCGACTCGGTGCCGCATGAAAGGCTGGGAAGTAAGTTAGTAGGCACAGGGGCGGGTGCAAAACTGGTGAGATGGGTAGGAAACTGGCTTCAGGGAAGGCAACAGAGGGTGGTGGTGGGTGGGGAGCTCTCACACCCCAGGGTAGTGACGAGCGGTGTTCCACAGGGCTCGGTGTTGGGACCAGTGTTGTTTGGGATATTCATTGCAGACATATCATTGGACATCAAGAGCAAGACCAGTCTGTTTGCTGATGATACCAAGGTAGGAGCGGTGGTGGATGACCTAGGGGGATGGCAGGGGTTGCAGGATGATCTGGCAAAGCTTGAAACCTAGTCAGACACCTGGCAACTGGGGTTTAATGTCAAAAAGTGCAAGGTGCTGCATTTTGGCATGAAGAACCCAAGGAGGAGGAGTTACCAGCTGGGGGGAGTGCAGCTAGCCCAGACAGAGGAGGAGAAGGATCTGGGGGGTCCTCATTACAGGGTCAATGAACAACTCGGCACAATGTAGAAAGGCAGCTGCAAAGGCCAACAAAACGCTGGGTTGTATTGCAAGAGGTATTATCCTCGAGGAGGGAGGAGGTGATTCTACCACTGTATAGATCATTAGTTAGACTGCATCTGGAGTACTTCGTGCAGTACTGGCACCCGTATCTGAAGAGGGACATTAAGTTACTGGAAGGGGTGCAGCACAGGGTGACAAAGATGATCAAGGGGCTGGGGGACTTATTATACAGAGGAGGCTGAGGGAGTTGAATATGTACTCACTGGAGGAGAGGAGGGACAGTGGGACATGATTGAAACCTTTAAATACATGAAAGGAATAAACAAGACAGGTACAGAGGGGCTGTTCAATGTAAGGGAGGGGAGGGACACCAGGGGCCATGATATGAGACTGGAGGGAGGAAGGTTCAGGAGGGAGATGAGGAGACACTTTTTTACACAGAGGGTGGTAGCTGGGTGGAATGCATTATCTGCACAAGTGGTATCCAGTAGAACAGTGGCCTGCTTCAAAAGGGGATGGGACAGGACAAGGGGGAGGGTCAATGAAGGGGAAGGGTGGAAGGGAGGGGCAGCTGCAGAATAAGGGGTGCTAGCTGCACATTCGAGCGGACTTGATAGACCTCTAGGCCTTTATCTGCTGGCAAATTTCGTATGTTCATATTTACAGATGGACTGGGTTGAGCATTAGGCTTGAGAAGCCCAAGGCACACCCCACACCTACTCTCCTGCCTGCCTGTTTTGGGAGGGTGAGGTGTTGGGGAAACCCAAACACCTAATTTCCCAATGTATGTCACTTTGACCCTAACTGGAGCATTAACAAAGTTTTTTGCAATATATTTATATAATGCTGGCATGGTAGCGCCAGTATAGTTAGGGTTCAGTGGTCACTTCTGTGTTAAACCCACAGGTTTGTACTTTAATAACTTTGCAACCATTCTACCAATTCCCATGAAATTTTGCATGCGCTGTCAGGTACCATATATCTCTGGATTTGGCAAGTGTCATTCTAGTTGAATGTACGAGTGCAGAGATTCGGAATGTCAAAAGATGTGAAAATTACTATTTTTGCCAATTTATTTGTCACGCTGTTTCTCCGAAATGGCTTGGGGGTTTGGTCTGAAACTTTCAGGGTATATGGTATTTGGGTCACAGATGTGCCTTTTGAAGGTGAGGTGAAAAAATATTAATACATTCAAAAGTTAAGTTTCCCATTATTTCCTATGGGAAAAATTAGATGTGCCGTGCGAAAGCACTTTTTGCTGCCGCAAAAGCAGGTTTTGCTTTCACAAACACTGTCAGTAGTGACATGCTTCTGCCATCTTGTTTTCAGTTAGCGACGTGGAAAAAAACAATAAAACTTAAATAAAAATACTGCCCCTTGGTAAACACCAACACTTGTATTTACCTAATCGGGGCCCAACGAACATGATTCTGTGGTTACTTTGTGGAAATACTGTCTAGAAATGTGTTTATTTTGACTGAGCTGTTTTAATGTCACAAATTTTAAACATTACCAAATTGTAGCTACGCAAAACTGCACAGGGTGCAGTTTCGCCAAAACTACGAGTTATTACTCATGTATACACTACTTTTGTTAAACTGTCAATTTCTTTGTCATTGCATTGCAAAAAACAGTTTGGGCTTCTGGACTGAAATTTTCAGGGTACAAAGGGCTTGCCCCACAGATGTGCCTTTTGGTGGTTTGCTGGAACAATTGTTCCATAGTTATAAGATTTTGAAGTTTAGTTCTTTCCCATAGGATAACATTGTAATTGTCAGGGTACCTTTCGGCAGCTATGTCTCGAAAACACCACGAGATATGAACTCCCTGTGTCTGGCAACTTAGTACACCTTTAGGTTAGGTGTACTAAGCTGTTGTGCATGTTTCCATGATTTGTTTACAGCTGCGTGGAAAATTATTATGAATGGGGCTAAGGTTACTGTGATACTGTGCAGTTATGGACTATTGGGAGCACAGGGCCCCACACATAAATGAGGGATGAATAACATTATGGACTGATGGCAGCACAGGGCCCAAAGGACCCTGTGCTCCCACAGGGAGATGGGGGATAATTACAATGTCTCTACACTTATGGATAGATGGGCCCTGCACGCCCATACAGAACAGAGGGACAATTACAATACACATGGATGGGAGCACAGGGCCTGGAGAGCCCTGTGCTCCCACAACACACTATGGACTGATAGGAGTACAGGGACCAGTCCGACAACCGAGTAAGGGTAAGATTATACTTTCTCAAAAAGTAAGGAAATTCATTGAGAAGAACTTCGCTAATGCATCAGTTAGGGTTCATATTAAAGTGAAAAAAGTATGGAAATGTGGTGTTAGGGTTCCCAACTCTACCACCCCACCTCACCCCCTCCCACACAACCCTACCACCCACCCTCCACACACAAACAGATGTTGGGGTGTGCTTTGGGGTCGTCAGCCCTAACACTCTCCCCATTCTCCTATACTGTACCATCTCAGCTTCCGTGCATACTGTGTGACCCTGAGCAAGTGACTTAACTTCCTTGTGCTCCCAGGCCGCATCTGAAAACAAGCTTTGGATTAGTGTGCTACTCCTGGTTAAACAATGTTCCCTTTCCCTTACACATGGAATGGGGTGAGCGTTAGGCCGATGACCCCAAGGCACACCCTGACACGCTTCCACGGCTATATACATATACGTATCTAGGGCCCTGCGCACCCACCGACAAATAAGGATCCAATTATGCTGTCTGAAAAAGTAAGGAACTTCATTGCAAAAAACTGTGTTAATGCATCAGTTAGGGTTGCTACCAAAGTGACAAAAGCAGGGAAATGTGGTATTAGGGTTTCCAACCCTAACAACCCACACCCGCCCTGCAGACACTGACAGGTGTCAGGGGTGTGCCTTGGGATCGTCAGCCCTAATGCTCACCCCCATTCTCCTGTACTGTGCCCATCTCAACTTATTTACTTATGGAATGGGATAAGCGTTATGGTTGACAACCCCAAGGCACACACCCTGACAACTGTCAATGTCTGCAGGATGGGGTGTTAGGGTTGGAAACCCTGACACCACATTTCTCTGCTTTTGTCGCTTTAGTAGCAACCCTAACTGATGCATTTATAATGTTTTTTGCAATGAAAATATATATGTGGGACATGATATGGCCTACGTTACCAGGAATATCTTCTCGGGCTGACCTTGACCTCTGACTTCATGAATGATGAAGCAACGAGTGAGGCTGGCAGTATAGCGCAGTGGTCTAAGGCTCTGAGCTGCAAATTTGGTGACATCCAGCAAGCCAGACCTGGGTTTGAATCCCACAGCTTCCACTTGGCTACTGTGTGACCCTGAGCAAGTCACTTAACCTCCTTGTGCTCCCAGGTCGCTCCTGTAAAAAAGCTTTCAGCTTAGTGTGCTATACCTGGTTAAACAACTAAATAAATAAATAAAGGTTAATTGAGGTCAAGGGCAATGAGAGAAGATAATTCTGATATCTTAACTTAGGACATATCATGTCCCATCTATATTAAAAGGGACTGTAAAGGTCTCAGTGGGCCTACTGGTTACCAAAATTTAAATAAAATATCATATTTAATGTATACAACTGGTGTGAGTGTATGTAATCTACATTTTCTGCGTTCATTTCATTGGAGCTTCAGACTAAAGCCGATTTTATTTTTCTATCAGTCGGCTTTTGCAGTTTAGGTTATCAGGGTGATTGTTAGGGGAGAGTGGCTCATTGCAAGAAACGGAGGGGTTGTTATGGTGTTGCTTTATCATAGCAGCAGCATGACAAACCCAGTTGGTGCACATAACGTGGGAAAATGATTCTCATTGGTCCTCTGTTCTGATTCTCATTGGTCCTCTTTTGTAACTGACATTTCTGTGAGCACTGCTGAGTCATCGAAGGGGAAATCTTCATTAAGGTCTGCGTAGTGATATAGGACTTCCAGTGTGGAATCGGCAGCGGGAGTCGCAGTTTTTGGAAGCCAGGATGAGGGCTGTTCAGCGGGGTCTATCTTGGAGCACAGCAGAGGACTTCATCAGTGGTGCACACATAGCTGGGATTTCAGGTCATAGCATGGTGTGATATCAGAGGCATAGGTGGATGATGACTCTGGGTTCAAGGCCAGAGACACACAGGTTTGTGTAAACTGCACATTTTGTGAATGTTCACTTTTGATTTTTTTTTATTCAGACCACTAGTCTGAACGTGTTTGAAAACCACAGCTGAGAGTGCTGTGCATGTGCTTACACTCTAACCTTGCTGACTCCTGTCACTACCGTAATGGTGACTCTCTGATATGGGCAAACCAATAAGAGCAAGTCAATTTGGGTGATGTCAAAACTGCAGTTGTAAAATGGGCTATGTGCACTTAATAGCCCATGGGAAGGATAGCACGAGAGTGTGTGTGTGTGTGTAGGGAGGAGGAGTTATGCAGTATACAGGGGTATGTTGGGCAAGCTAGTCCCAAGATGGCTGTCTGGTGTAGTGGTTAGAGACGCAGCCTGTGTCTGTGACAGACCTGGGTTCGGGACTGGCTATGTTTTTTTTTTTTGGTGTTCTTCCGACTGTAGCCCCCTTCCCGAGTTTCCCATTTCCCCCATTGTCATGCCCCCAGCGGTTGATTATATTAAAGATGGGGGGTGTGGGGGGCACAGCCCACCGCATTAAATGTCAAGTATCGTTTCGCACCATAGAGTTGCTGAGAGCGAGTCACGGATTGTGGAGGTTGGCGTTGTGTGGCTCGCTCTTTTGACTCTGCGATATGTACTCGCTGTTGTGTTGAGTGCCGTTTTTGTTGGCGCTCTTATCACATGGTACCGCCATAGTTCAGGGAACAGCTTGTCGTGTGTGCCAATGATGGATCTTAAGTTTGAAGATATCAGTTGTGATGTATCAAAGTTATAGTATCTTGCAATCTTAAACTTGGGTCTAAGCTGCTACAGATCTTCCTTGTTATCTTTGGCACTATACACTCACACCTGTTGCATACTGTACATACACATATATGGTGGGATGTCTCTGGACAAAGAAGATGAGTTGGGGGGGTAAGGGGCAGACTCGATGGGCCAAAAGTGTCCTTTTCTGCTACCAGACTTCTATGATTTTATATATATATATATATATATATATATATATATATATATATGTACTCCCAATTTGGAAAACAGCATGTGTCATACCCCAGTTTAAATCTGGAGAACCAAGCTACCTAAACAACTATAGACCAATTTCACTCTTGCCTATCTTATCTAAACTACTTGAAAAGGTTGTCAATGACCAACTTAAGAGTCACCTAGAGACATTCAACCTGCTAAATCTAGTTCAGTCTGGTTTTAGACCATGCCACGGTACTACATCTGCATTAGCTAAGGGCACCAATAATTGGCAGATTGCCCTGGATACAAAAAATGATGTGTAACCCCCAGGTGGTGCTATCCCAAGGGCTACTACCCCTGCCTGCTTAACTACTAACATGTTGAGAGGCCTAGATCCAATGGCGGGTGCCTCCACCCAGAGGTCAGGGTTTGCAGTAGTTAAACTAACTTGGTCACAGCCCTCTGGGACACTGTAACCCCCCTTTCTTCCCACTAGTGGCCCACACAATGCATCAGGAATATCTTCACAATGTACACTTACCCCCAGGACTGGCTCTGTCGACTGGACTCTGGGGACCCCCTGTAAAACAAGATGATACAATGCAAAAGCCACAGTACAATACTTTAACATAAACGAATACCTCAGATAATGTAACTTTGCTGAAAACCAACAGATCTGATTTATTTAAGGAGCTGTAACAAGGAAGGGGGAAATCAGGTTAATTAGGTTAAACACATTAATAATCACAGTACTGTGTGCATATTCAGAGTTCCAAATTGTCACTTTCATTGGATACCCAGGATGGGGGGGGGGGCTAGCCAGGATCGGTGCAGTTGGTTGGGGCCCTGTGATGGAAAAACACTTGCACAATACCCAATTGTAATCCAGAGCCAGAGGGCTCAGTTCATGAAGAAATGAAAAAAGCAACAATTAGATGACACACTTGCAATTTGATAAACAGATGGCAGGGAGCTACCCTGCTTTGTACTCACAAACTCAATGCTGGGAACTGGATGGAAGGCAGATTGTCCTGGATTGCCGGGAGGAGCAGACCATGTGGACAAGGTCCTTGTGACTGGACCTCACTGTAGTTTAGAGCAAATGGATGTAGTCTGGATTAAGCTGGGATTTACTTCCAGCTTCATGCACTCAATTCACTGTACTGGGGATTTGAAACGCGATTCCCCACAAGCAGTACACCCATTTATATGTAAAAGGAAAGTACTATACCAGGCAGGCTGCTTCTTGATCCCGATCACAATTACTGCACAATACCCGGGAGAACACACAGCAGATTCAGTTCCTGACAGACCGATCGCGATTCAGCAATTTCTCCAGTCTTCTACAGGGTGAGCCTGGTTTCTGCTCTTCAGATCTCCTTGATTCTCTTCATAGGTCGGATTCAGTCCGAACAGGCGCTTGCACAGGCTGCAGACCGAAATTCAGGGCCTTACACGCGCTTTCCGTGCTAAAACTATACACAGCAGAAGCACATAGCTCCTTTTCTCTTCACTGTCTCACCTCTTCTGATCTTTCCAGTAGACAGAGCCGGGCATTTCCTTTGAGTTCCTCCCAGTTCAGTTGGCTGGTTTGGCTGTCACTCACAATCAGACTCCCCCTGTTGGTGCAAAAAGGCGGCGAAGTCCAAACTACAATTCCCAGAGGCATTGGCCATACAGTACATAGGTGGCTGGCTCCACAATAAGAGTCCAAGTTCTGATTTGCCAGCAGCAGGCTCCATTTCAAAGGTCCCCCCCCCACCACTGATTGGTCCAATTCAGCAGTTCAAAACCAGAATGGAGGGCTAGGCAAACACAGTTCTGACTGCAAAGAAAAGCAGGTTAGACAAACTGTATTTTCATTATTACTCTAAATGATTTCTGGCAAACAGTTACATCTTTGAAAAGTGTTCACTCTACCTACTTAGCGATGGCAGAAATGGAGCGATTTGGCAGCAGCTTGAGTGGGACGCAAGCAGGGAAACACACAGTCCCCCCATAGAAACTAATTATGTCTGTAAGCAGACAGCTCTTAAAGAGATAGTACCAGAGTCTCTAAAAGCACTCACAAATAAATGGCTTAAACGCCAAACACCATTCAGGCTTGGAGCATTCAAGCAAGCTCCTGGAAGACTTTTTGGGAACCCGCATTTGCAGGGAGGTTACACCCTTCCCAGCCTGGGAAAGCTTGGCGTCCGCGTCAAGCAAGTACCCCCATAAGTTTCAATACACCCACATACATTTACATCAGTATCACATTAGGCTTATACATGTAATCATCAGTCAATATATCACTTTACCAGGAACACATTTCTGAAACGTGGCAGTACGTCACTCTTTACATAGTATTACACACACATTGTACCATAACTCAGGTGATTACCTCTTGTACATGAAACCTGAAGAGAGGGGGCCCTTCCCTATCAGTTACCTTGGGGCTGGACGGGGCAGGGGCACCATACCTAGAGGGCAACACAAGTAACTCAGAGTCAGCACTGATGTTCAGTTTGGGCAATGAGCTCGGGGACACATACACTTCTTTATGGACAACATTGAGAGGCAAGTCCACAGGCCTCCCAAGGGAATCATAACTGAGGTGCACCACAGACTTTACAGCTCGACCAGTCTTTCTAGGGGGAACTGTTACAGTCTCTGCACTATGAGCCTCATTTTCAGCATTGTCCTCACTTGTCAGGGGAGTCTCCATTGGGGTAGGGAGGCTAGAACTTGGGGCACTTTCAGCTCCAGGAGTTACAATCTCTGAGCCCACAATACTTGGGCTCACATGGAGAGCTTTCTGACACTGACAGTGAATTATCAGGGCACTCAACACACTCTTCGTGTTCTGGTATGTCACCAGTCTGTTCCAGTCCATCATTTTCCTCCTCTGAAAGCTCAAACAGTTCAACCATACACAATGATGCCTTGTCTTCTGACTTATTGCTTTGCACTGCACTTTCTGGGAGCATTGGCTCCAGGGACAAAGCTCGGGGCTTAGACAGGCCAGAAGGCCCAGCTCCATCTCCAGGATTGACTAGGGGATTGCCCCGAAACAACTGACTCAGTTTATAAGAAGGGTAGTATTCAAAACCACACTCACTTTCCTCTGACATGGACTGACAGTCATATTCAACTGGGACTTGTGGAGGAGAACACTTTAACTCAGCTTCTGTAGGTACAGACTTTCTTGATTTTTTCTTAGCAGGAGCTCTAGTCACTGGTCCAGAGGGGACATTTTATGGGGGCTCAGACTCAATCAAGATTTGCCCAATGGGCAGTAAATGATTTCTATGCATTGTTTTAACATCTTTTAAATTATTCTCAGGCCTTACTTTGTACACAGGCAGATCATCTAGTTTGCCCACTACAATGTGAGGGAGATGGTGCCATCTGTCAGCAATCTTGTGTTTGCCATGCAATCCCAGATTGCTTAGCAATACCCGATCTCCCTCCTGGAGTTCCTGTGCTTTCACCTTTTTATCATACTTTTCTTTGTTGGCCAGATTTCTTTTGGCAGCCATGGTTTGAGCCAGTTGGTACGCATGATTTAACTGGGCCTTTAACTTTTGCACATACTGTAAATAGTTGTCAGCTCAAACCCCATCAGGAGAGACCCCAAAGCACACATCTACCGGCAGTCGAGCTTCTCTTCCAAACATCAGGCGGTAGGGGGAGAACCCAGTGGCATCGATTTTGGCACAGTTGTAGGCATGTACCAAGGTGCTAATTTGTTGGCTCCATCTAGGCTTGTCCTTTGGGTGGAGGGTGCCTAGCATATCTAGCAAGGTGCAGTTGAAACGTTCAGGCTGTGGGTCCCCCAGGGGTGGTAAGGGGTGGTTCTGGACTTTCGCACTCCCCACAGAGAAAGCAACTCTTTGATCATATGACTCTCAAAGTCTCTCCCTTGATCAGAATGGATTCTTTGTGGAGCCCCATAGTGAACAAAAAAGTTTTCTACAAGTACTTTTGCCACAGTGGATGCCTTCTGATCCTTGGTGGGGAAAGCTTGGGCATAGCTCGTAAAATGGTCAGTGACCACCAGCACATTACTAATATTTCCTTGATCTGACTCCAGACTCAGGAAATCAATACAGACCAGCTCCATGGGTGCACTGGTGGTGATGTTAACAAGGCGGGCAGCCCTCTGGGGCAATGTTTTCCTCTGTAAGCAGCGACTACAAGTTTGAATGTGTTGCTCCACATCAGCCCCCATTTTAGGCCAGTAGAATCTGGATGGTGGTTCTGGTGGAATGCGAACAAGTCTACCTGCAGAGTGCCCCACCTTCTGAAGATAGCCTGTACCACCTGTCTGTTTAAGGTCCATTCATGATGGGCCTGATTGATTCGACTCAAAGCATCCGCTAGAATGTTGTCCTTTCCTGGCAAGTGGATTGCCTGTAAGGATATTCCCAGAGAATAAGCTAGAGTCCAGATATGAATTGCTTCTGAGCAAAGGAGGTCCGACCTGGTGCCCCCTTGTTTGTTTACCTAATACATTGTGGTGGCATTGTCTGTTCCAATTCGTACCACCTTTCCCTGTATTAGGGGAGAAAAAGCTTGCAGAGCTAGCAGAACTGCTCTGAGTTCCAGCAGGTTTATATGCTGAAGGGACTCTGCAGCTGACCAGGTACCCTGAGTGGTGTGCAGCCCTAGATGAAAACCCCAGCCCAATAGGGATGCATCTGTTGTGAGAACCATTGAAGGATTCTCCTGTTGAAAAGGGATTCCTTTCCTTAAATTTGATTCCTCCTTTCACCACAAGAGAGCCTGTAACAGTGCCCTTGTTACTGGAATGAGCTTTGAAAAAGGGTATTTTTTCTGGGACCAGTGGGCCCTGAGGTGAAACTGGATGTCCCACATGTGAAATCTGGAACCCTGCACAGTGCCTGTTGCAGCAGCCATATGACCCAGCAGCTGGAGAAACTGTCTTGCAGGTTTTGCTTTGTGCAAGCTGAAGGAATGTGCCACTGACTGAAGGTTTTGCTCTCTCTACAGAGGCAGATAGGCTCTGGCCTGTAAGGTATTTATTTCTGCTCCTATGAGCTGCAATACCTGTGTGAGGGTGAAAGCAGACTTTTTGTGATTTATCAGGAATCCCAAGGATTCTAGGAGGTCCTGAGTGACCTTTAGATCCTGCTGTACCTTCAGTCGGGATTTTCCCACCACTAGCCAGTCGTCCAGGTGAGGGAAGACAGTGATGCCCTGTCTCCGAAGATGTGCTACTACAGCAGCTTGGCACTTTGTGAATACCCTTGGGGCCGAAGAAAGGCCAAAAGGTAGGGTTCAAAACTGGTAGTGACCTGAAGGGAGTCTGAATCTGAGATATCTGTGGTAAGGCTCCTTTATGGGGATGTGGAAATAGGCATCCTTTAGGTCCAGTGATGCCAGCCAATCTCCCTTTTGGAGCGTTGGCAAAATCACAGCTAGTGTTACCATTTTGAACTTTCTTTCTTTAGATGCTTGTTTAAAGCTCTGAGATCTAGGATAGGCTGCTACTCCCCACTTTTCTTTGTTGTTAGGAAATACCTGGAATAAAAACCCCTTTCCCTCAGGGATTTTGGAACTGGTTCTACTGCCTTCAGCTGTAGCAGGTTTTGAACCTCTGACTCTAGCAATGTTTTTTCTGCTAGTGAGAGGGAACTGAAAACTCTGATTTTCTGTGGAGGAAGGGATTTGAATTCCAGAGACAGACCTTGACCCACTACCTCCAGAACCCACTTGTCTGTGGTAACTTTTAACCAGGCATGGAGGAAGTGAGACAGTCTGTCTCCCACTGGTAGGGAGGAAGCAGCCTGCGGTTCAGGGGGTCTGTTTTGACTGTGGCTGAGGCTGAGCTTGGGATCCTCGCCTCGAACCCCTCCTTCTCCTGCCCCTGGAGTATCCCTGCTGTGGGTACTGCTGGTACTGGGGTAAGGCCACTGGCTGGAAGAAGGGCCTGGTATAAAAAGACCTGCCCCAGCCTCCCCTACCATAAGGCCTGGTGGATGGTGAAGCTCTCTCCTTAGCAGAGTTGCTTCTGTAAGGGGCCTTATACTCATCCACCTTTTTCATGTATGCCGCAGTGGACTCCCCAGAGAGAGAGTTTCCCTCTAGAGGAAAACCCAAGGCCTTAGACTGGGTATCTTGAGTGAGATTTGTGGCCCTGAGCCATGCAAACCTCCTCTGTGCCACTGTATTCGCCATCTGGCTGCAGTATCACTGGTGTCAGCAGCCATTTGGAACTGCTACTTAGCTGCCTCTAACCCAAACCTGGCAGTTTCAGCCAGGTCATCTGACAAGGAAGAAGGAGCTTTCTGGGACATAGCCAGGACTGACTGCCACAGTGACTTCTGGTACTGGGCAGCATAAGCCTGGAAGGTAGCCTGATGCATAGCCAAAGAGGCTGACAGGTACCCTTTTTTGGCCATGCTGT
The DNA here is from genome assembly GCA_016271365.2 of Neoceratodus forsteri. NCBI lineage: Eukaryota > Metazoa > Chordata > Ceratodontiformes > Ceratodontidae > Neoceratodus > Neoceratodus forsteri. The sequence goes on from JADMNL010000023.1 coordinate 544,599,125, forward strand.
CCATTTTTCTGGAGTCCTTGTCCAGAGGGTGTGAGGACAGTGGGACTTTGGCCTTATCGCAAGCAGCTTGCTGAATTATCCCCTAATGGTCTGGATGGGAGAAAAGATAACCTGCTCCTTCCCGCTCTAATTGGTATTTTTTATTAATTCCTCCTATCTATGGGAGGTGTGGAGTTTGGTGTCTGGAGAATCATTAAGGCATCCTTCTTAAAGAACTTGTACACCGGTAGGAGTAGAGCTTTGGTGGGTGTCAGTCCCATCATTTCTAAATAATCTACTTCCTCTTCATCCTCGACTTGTTCGGTGGTGGAGATGTTAAGGGCATCTGCCATCCTCCTGATAAAAGTAAAATGGGATGGAAAAACCTCAGTCACCCTTGGAGGTGAACCAAAGTCCTGTTCAGGGGACACTTCTGGTTCAGTTGGTCCCTCATCTTCACTGTAATCATCATCTTCATCAAAAATATCCCCTCATTCTTGAGGGGTAGGATGCACAACACTGCCAGCCTGGGCACCCTGAGCAGGGGCAGGAGGCTGAGGAGGAACTATTGCCTGTAAAGATTATATAACTTTGAAGGCCTGAGCAATCTCTTGGGCCGTTGGTACAGGCGTAACAGGCACAGAAGTCCCCTGTGTGACAGGTGGGGGTTCTGTGTGCTTGAGCTTTTTGCTCTTTTTTGAAGGAACCGGGGAGTCTGCTTGTTCACTTGTCCTTTTTGTGCCCTTATCGCCCGTATCAGGAGCAGGCACAAAGCCAGACGTGGGTTCAACCACAGTATCATGGGATATCGGCTGGTCAGAGCCAGAGAGACCCTTAGCAGACTTTTTCTTAAGTCTTTCAAGGTGTTTTTCTAAGGTCTTGTCTGGGAATGTCTTACAAATCTCACATTCCTCCTTAAGATGATCAAAACCTAAACATATAACACATACAGTGGTGTGAAAAAGTATTTGCCCCCTTCCTGATTTTCTCTATTATTGCATATTTGTCACGCTGGATGTTTTCAGGTCTTTAGACAAAATGTAATATTAGATAAAGGGAACCTGAATGAACAAATAACACTTGTTTTTTTTTTACTTATTTCATTTATTTAATGAAAAAAGTTAACCAACACCAACTGGCACTGTGTGAAAAAGTAATTGCCCCCTAGTTAAATCAACCCAATTAAAGGGATAATTAGAGTCAGCTGATTGAACACAGCCAGGCTTGATTACAGCCAGCCCTGCTCAATATAAACCTCACTTATTTTGATCCTTACCATCAGAGTCACGCTCAGCACAAAGATTCAACAAGCACATTATGCCACGATCAAAGGAAGTTCCTGAAAAGATCAGAAAAAAAGTTGTTGCTATCTATCAGTCTGGAAAGGGTTACAAAGCTATTTCTAAGGCTCTGGGACTCCATCGAACCACAGTGAGAGCCATAATTTCCAAATGGAGAACACTTGGAACAGTAGTGAATCTTCCCAGGAGTGGACGGCCTGCCAAAATTACTCCAAGGGCATGGCGTAAAATCATCCAGGAAGTCTCAAAGGATCCTAAAACAACATCCAAAGAACTGCAGGCTTCTCTTGCCTCAGCTAAGGTCAGTGTTCATGACTCCACAATCAGAAAGAGACTGGGCAAAAATGGGCTTCATGGGAGAGTAGCAAGGCGGAAACCACTGCTAACCAAGAAGAACATAAATGCTCATCTCTCATTTGCCAAGAAGCACCTGGATGATCCACAAGCCTTTTGGGAAAATGTTCTATGGACAGATGAGTCCAAAGTGGAACTTTTGGACGACATAGGGGCTCATAATGTCTGGCGAAAGCAAACACAGCATTCCACAGTAAAACATCATACCAACAGTCAAACATGGTGGTGGTAGTGTGATGGTGTGGGGATGCTTTTGCTGCCTCAGGACCTGGACGACTTGCCATAATTGAAGGAACCATGAATTCTGCTCTGTACCAGAAAATTCTATGAGAATGTCCGGTCATCCGTCCATCAGCTGAAGCTGAAGCATAGTTGGTCATGCAGCAAGACAATGATCCAAAATACAAAAGCAAGTCCACATCAGAATGGCTGAAAAGAAGTAAAATTAAAGTTTTGGAGTGTCCTAGTCAAAGTCTAGACCTAAACCCAATAGAGATGCTGTGGTAGGACTCTGAAACGAGCAGTTCATGCTCGAAAACCTACCAATGTTACTGAATTAAAGCAGTTCTGCAGAAGGAAGAGTGGGCTAAAATTCTCCACAGCGATGTGAAAGACTGATATTGAATTATAGGAAGCGCTTGGTTGCAGTCATTGCAGCTAAAGGTGGCATAACCAGTTATTAAGTGTATAGGGCAATTACTTTTCACACAGTGCCAGTTGGTGTTGGTTAACTTTTTTCATTAAATAAATGAAATAAGTAAAAAAAAAACAAGTGTTATTTGTTCACTCATGTTCCCTTTATCTAATATTACATTTTGTCTAAATACCTGAAAACATCCAGTGTGACAAATATGCAATAATAGAGAAAATCAGTAAGGGGGCAAATACTTTTTCACGCCACTGTATAGTGTGTTTGTCTACTTTGGCAAACACTTCCCTACACTGGGAACAGTTTTTGAAACCGGGTTCACTGGTTTGTTTCTTGGGTTTTCTCAGTCATAATGCTTTTAACAGTAAAAAAAAAAACAACCGCTAAAGAAAAAGTTTTTTTTTTTTTTTTTTTTTTTAAAAACGGTCAGTTCCGGAACAAAAAGGAACCGGAGAAACCGAACCGATGTAGCGGTCTGGAACCGGGTCAGCGGTTCAGGTAATCGAGAAGTATCAGTTACAAACAATAAATAAAACACAAGTTTTAAGTAAAATAAAGGCAGTTCTTTAATCAGAGAACCCCGATTTTAATAGAAATTAACCCGGTTCCCCCACGGTTATACCGAACCAAGAGGAACCGGCAAAACAAAGAATTTAAATATAAATTAGGTAAATATAACTAAACAACTAGTAGAAGCAGTAAATGAAAAACAAAAATATACTTAGCAGATATATTTTTTGTAGTTTTCTTCACGCAGGAGTGGACGAGCTAAACTCCGAGTGACCAGACTTTTCAGGCAGAGAGAAAAATCTAAAGAGGTTTAGAACACAGGCAGCTAGTAGAGGCAGTGTTTGAAAGATGTTCAAGTGCAAAGAGTTCCGTCATTCACATGTGTTCTATCTCCCTGGGCAGTCCAACCCTCCAGGCTTACTGGATAAAGTTAGGAATATTCTGAGCATTACTGGGGGTTAGAATGTGCAATGACGCCAGCGTCCGTCCTGCCCCCATGGAATCTTGTTGACGTCGATGGTTGTGGCACCCCTGGCCTCCGCTAGGGATCCCCAATGCACCAAAGGCATCCCTCCCACTCCCCCCAGAGAAGGAGAGCAGTCGTGGGATGCTCAATCCTTCTTCCCCCAGCCAGCCCTCCAACAGCCCGAGTCCGTTCTCGAACCCAGTTCGCCGGCGCCACAAGCAGAAATCGAACCTCTGCACTGGCGAGCCAGCTCTAATCCTAAGTTTCTTTCTAAGGTGATGTCTGAGTTTACTTTAAATCAAGCCATCCACCTTCCTGTTTATTACGTGGAACATGCCAATCCAGAGGAAACATTGCTCCACACTTTAGATGTGCATAGAATTTTGCGTTACTATACCCATTGTACGAAGGACCATAGGAAGTCCAAACAGTTGTTTGTTTCTTTTGTCTCTGAGAAAGAAGGCGTCCCTGTTTCAAAACAGTGCTTGTCCAAATGGTTGGCCAACTGTATCACTTATTGCTGCAGGAAGTATGGCAAGGACCTTCCCGGCATTGCTCGTGGCCATTCCTTCAGGGGCATGGCCACTTCTACTGCCTTTTTCAGGAATGTGTGGGCTGCAGAGATCTATGATGCTGCCACTTGGAGTACTGTCTGCACCTTTACCAAGCACTACAGTCTGGACATTGCTTCTAGGCGTAGGGCCAGTTTCGGCCCAGCTGTCCTACAGGGCCTACTTTCTTAGGCTCTTGGTTTTCCTCTTGATGTCAGAACTGCTTGGGACTCATTCCATAAGTGTGACCTGCTGCAAGAGATACCCCTGAAGTCAGATAGTGCAGTTAGTTAAGAACTTACTGTAACAGTAGATCTGTGAGGGGATCTCTTGCAGCAGGCCATGCCATCCATCCATCCCTCCTTTCCCTGGACCTGGGAGGTCTTTCTGTGTCTGTACCTCTTTCTCCATTGTTTTTTCTTTGGCGGTAACCTTTGGTTCCTCTTTGGTTCCCTCAGCTAGGACTAGGTGGCTTATGGTCTCTGGCGGGAGAACTGAGGAGGGCGTGGGGGCCACCCACTCTTACAAGATTGGCCAATGTCAACATATGCCATTGGAGTGGGCAGCCCCCTGGTAGATTGTTAGCTAGAAACATTTCTGTGTGGTCCTAGTGCCTGGCGGCTATAGTTCCATAGGTGTGGCCTGCTGCAAGAGATCCACTCGCAGATCTGCTGTTACGGTAAGTCCTTACGTAATTATACATTGCTGCCATCATTTAAATTCAACCTGATTATAACTGCAGCAGCTATTTTAAATTTTTTACAATTCATGCACCAGGTGCATTATTTGGTACCCACTGTGTCAGCCACATATTCCACTGTTATCCACAGAGACTGCTCAGGAGATGGAGACATTTGCTGGGTTCCAATACCGGCTTGGTTACATTATTTATTGCTCAGAACAAAAAACAACTTGTACTTTTCAGTGCTTGGTAGTGTATGAATATTGTGCTAATAAAAGAGTATTTATCTGAACTGAAGACATGAGATGAAAGAACTAGAGAACTCTTTACCAACCCTGTTCCTCCATGACACTCTTTACTGATTCTGTTCTGTGTAGCTGGCGCCAGAGAACACGATCCTGTCCTACAAGAAGGCAGTGGAGTGCGATGTCTGCACTTTCGAGAGTGATGTAATGGTGAGGTAAGGATGATGTAATGGTGAGGTAAGGATGATGTAATGGTGAGGTGAGGATGATGTAATGGTGAGGTAAGCATGATGTAATGGTGAGGTGAGGATGATGTAATGGTGAGGTAAGTATGATGTAATGGTGAGGTGAGGATGATGTAATGGTGAGGTAAGCATGATGTAATGGTGAGGTGAGGATGATGTAATGGTGAGGTGAGGATGATGTAATGGTGAGGTAAGGATGATGTAATGGTGAGGTGAGGATGATGTAATGGTGAGGTAAGGATGATGTAATGGTGAGGTAAGGATGATGTAAAGAAGTGGTAAGGATGATGTAAGGGGGACATTGACCTATGAGGACAGATTGAAGGAACTGAACATGTACTCCCTGGAGGAAAGTAGGGAGAGAGGGGATACGATAGAGACATACAAGTATCTTACAGGGAGGAACAGGGTGCAGGCATACACTATTTTTAAGCAAAAAAGATGTTCCAGGACTAGAGGGCATGGGATGAAGTTGGAGGAAGGACGATTCAGAGGAAACGTGAGGAAGAATTTCTTCACAGAATATGGTGGACAAGTGGAACACCCTGCCTAAGGAAGTGGTGGGGGCTGAAACAATCACGGGATTTAAGAATGCATGGGATAGACATAAAGGAATTCTGAAGGTCAGGGGTAAGGGGCAACAGACTTCTAGGAAAACATAAACTGAACTTACAAGCTCAAATGGGCAGACTGGGTGGGCCACAGGCCCTTATCTGCCGACACTGTCTATGTATCTATGTATGTATCTATGACATTAAGGATGATGGTGAGGGGAGGATGATGTAATGGTGATGTAAGGATGATGTAATGGTGAGGGGAGGATGATGTAATGGTGAGGTAAGGATGATGCAATGGTGAGGGGAGGATGATGCAATGGTGAGGGAAGGATGATGTAATGGTGAGGGAAGGATGATGTACTGGTGAGGTGAGGTGAGGAGAGGATGATGTAATGGTGAAGGAAGGAGGACATTTAAATTGTGCAGGCAATAAACCATCCTTTCCGTAGTTGGCATGCTGTCCTAAACCTCATTCTCACATGGGATGGAGAAAGCTAAGAGGAAATGCTGATGGGGAAATGTAAATAATGGAATATGGTTTTCTTGGCTTAGCTTTCAAAATAATGGTTATTTTATGTGGCACTATTGATCTCACTTCGAAGGGGAGCTCTTGCAGCAGGTAATACCAATAGGACTAAGGCCGCCAGGCGTTAGGACCTCACGGAAAAAAATTCTAGCTAGCGGTCTGTGGCAGGGGACCGTCCCCGACATCAGCTGTGCCCGACATCAGACGTGGTATAAAGGGGACAGTCCCCCGGCACCACCTCAGTTCTTTTCCTGTCGTCGACCTGTGAACATCGGCTCTACGGACACCATAGTTGCAGTCGACCGCCTTTTTTCTCATGCACTGCGTAGTATTTTTCTCAATAACAACCTTTCTTCAACAGTTTTTCCATCAAGTTTCATGTCTTCATCGTCTCAGTGGTGAAAATTGAAGTGTGTGTGCTGGAAACAGATCCCAGCAAAAGATGGCCATTCTGCCTGCCTGCTGTGCCTAGGTCCAGACCACCGGCCGGATGATTGCCCTCACTGCATCAAATTCAACAACAAGACCAGGATTTGCCATGCCAACACTTTAAAGGCCTGTCTTCTCAAGCAGCAAGTAGCCGCCATGCAGAAGGCTCCATCGGCACACAGTTCATGAAGAGATTGGGAGGGAAACACCACCATCGGGAGAAGAAGAGGGCCAGATCGGAGTCCCACCCAAAGTCATCTCACCAGGCGTCTATTACTTCCACCTCTGACAGGAGGCCGAATTGGTCCCTCCCCCCCAGATACCAAAGTAGCTTCTGGGGACACACATCGGACGTCGACCACCTCCACTCAGACAAAAGATAGGGAGTCTTCTTTGACAGGGCAGCCGTCCACCCAGATCCCCTTGGCCCACCGACCTCATAAACATGGGTCGATCCATGATGGACAGGCGTTGACTTCAGGAAAATCCACAGAGCCCACCACCACCCGAAAGCCTTCTGAGACATCCGATAAGCACAAGAAACTGGACAAACCAGTGAAACGCTGGGAGGTTGTCAGGTACCGGACGCCTCATCAGATACCGGACGCCTCCCGCACCAAAACACCGGGTGTCGTCTGCTTCACAGACAGGGTATTCCTACTCTATGTCAGAGAAAGAGCAAATGCCTCTGACAAAAGAAAGGCTGTCGGCCCCTATGGACTGGCCGTCAGCCCCGAAGGATCGGCCGTCGGCCCCAGTGATCGATTCCCCAGACACTGGAGTACCGGACGCCCAGCAGCCTCCATCAGAAGAACTGGTCATCAGGCTGCCAGACACCAAGGATCTGACGCCCGATGTACCAGTCAAAAAAGTGCCCAGGGGCTGGTCATACCCACGTCCAGACCAGATGCCTGGACCCTCAGGCGCTTCAAACCAGACGCCCCCACCGCCAGTCATTCCACTAGCTGAGGTGGGAGCACTTTTTAATGCATGGTGGAACACCATCAAAGGGGATCTTCTCCACAGACCGAGGGATCCATCCCAGTACGTCCTCCACCCAGAGACTTCTCCTGGCTACCTTGAAGGAGCCCGACTCTGGATAAAGGGACAAGCGGACGCCGGGGTCGGACAGCCGCAAAAGGCATCCATCGTCCATCCCATCATCCAGCGGATGCCTGCCATCTACTTCAGGGGACAATGCAGGGGACTCGTCGCCTGACTGTTCTTCAGAGGAAGAGCTGCCCATTCCGTCTCCAAATCTGAGGGACTCACCGAGGTCACCCCCGGATGACCCGTCCTTTTTGGACATTATGCGCCATATTCAGGCGCTTTACCAATGGGGCACTGCTGAATTTATTTATTTATTTATTTATTTATTTGAAGTATAGGTTTAACAACCTTTGAGCCAAGGACTCGTTTACAAAGGTACCTTGTCACATGGAGGAGAGAAAAAACAGAGACGGTAACAATTACAAAGGATTAGCCATCATGTGTAGATTACGGACATTGTTTACAGATATTATATACAAGTTTGGATACAGATATTTACATAAGCACATAAAAAGAAACATTGTTGCCATGAGAGAGATTGCGTTACATTTTAATACATCTTATTCATGAGCCAGCGATGGACTAGTCATTGTTGTAAGTGGTGGCAGTCCATAGTGGACCTTGTCGGGGTTAGGGTGCAGGCTAGTTGCAGTTACAGGAGCAGGTATTGAGGAGATGGTTACAGAGAGCCACTTTGAAAGGGGCAATCTTGGGAGTGCTGGTGATGGTGGCTAGGAGTGTATTATACCAGTCAGGGGCCCTGTGTCATAAAGATCTCTGGGCAAGGGATGTTTTTACCCTGGGTGCCGCCTGGATAGCTTTGTCCGAGTAGTGGGTGGAGATAGAGGGGGTGGCAGTTTGGAGGGAGGTGGTGACCGCAGGCAGGGAGATACCAAGCAGAATTTTCTTGGGCAGGAGGCAGGTCTGGTAGTGGAGTCTTTCATTGAAATTGAGGGAGAAGATTGGCAGCGGAATAGAGGGAGCAGGTGTGGGTGAGCCTAGGGGCACCAGTTAGGAGCCTGCAGGCCTTGTTGAGGGAGATTTGTATTTTCTGGAGAGCGGAGTTATCTGCTGCCCCCTATACAGGGAGCCCATAATCCACTAGGGACAGTATGGAGGAGGTAATGGCAAGCCTAAGGGCATCAGGAGGGAGGTAATCCTTGTGATGGTAAGGGAGCCCAATCCGAGTGTTTACAGCAGCCGCTAGTGTGTTTATGTGGTCGTGGAAGGTAAGGGCAGAGTTGAGGGTTAGCCCAAGGTACTTGTAGGTGGATACCTGTTCAGGGGGGTGCTGGGTGCTGGGGAGGATGAGGAGTGGTCTATTTTTTGCTTTGTTTTAGTGGTGTGGAAAAATCATCGATTTCGTCTTTTTTAGGTTTATGACCAGTCCTCGGTCCTTGAACCATGTTTCAGCCTGGGTGAAGGCGTTTTGGAGGGCGTCCTGGAGAGGGGCAGGTTCATGGTGCGAGGCGTAAAGCACTGCATCATCCGCGTACAGTAGGATTTTTCCGGAGCAGGCCATTGGCAAGATGTTTAGGTAGAGGGTGAAGAGTAGTGGTCTCAGGATGGAGCCCTGGGGCACTCCAGAGCGGACAGGTAGTGTGTCAGATAGGGTCCCGTTTATTTTGACACATTGGCACCGGGCGGAGAGGTAACTGGCACACCATGCCGGGGACCCGTGGAGAAACTGAGTTGGTAGAGAGAGTCAAGAATTAGTGGATGGCAGACTGTGTCAAAGGCCTTGGAAAGGTCTATGTACACAGCTCCAGCAATGTTACCCGAGTCTAGGGAGGAGTGTAGAAAGTTGGTGAATTCAAGGAGGGCTGTGGTTGTGCTATGGCCTGAGTAGAAGCCATGCTGCTCCAGGCTTAAGATGTCATGCTTGGCTAGGTACTCAGTGAGCTACGTGGCAACCACTTTCTCTAAAGCTTTGGATGGGTGGGCGGAGGAATGGAGATGACGCGATAGTTACTGGGGGAGGATTTATCACCACTTTTATGAATGGGAGTAACAACAGCAGTTTTCCAGGCACTGGGGAATTGCCCCAGGCACAGGGATCTGTTGAGTAGGTCTGTGAGAGGGACTAGGACCTTATCAAGGACTAGCTAAAGGTGTCTAGCGTCTAGGACATCATTGCTAGGGTTGTTGCTGTTCAGTGCATTTTGCAGGTATGGACGGGCTTCATGGGTCGATATTTTACGCAGGAGGAAATGAGGGCGCTGCAGGGTTGGGGATTGGGAAATGGGCACAGGGTCAAAGAAGGAACTGGGGAGAACAGTGCTGAGATCTGTGAAGGTGGTGTTTAGACAGTTTTCTATGGTAAGTGGGTCAGTAGAGATGGTGCCGTCTATGGAGAGCTGGGAGGGAGGTGTGGAGCGCACTTTCTCATTGAGTTCTTTGATATTACTCCAGAAGGCCCGGGCTGACCTCCATGTGGCAGTGAGAGTAGATTGATAGTAGTCCGCTTTGGCCTTGCAGATGGCTCGTGTGCAGCCATTGCAAGCAGCATTATAGGATTGTCTGTCAGTCGTCCTGCCAGACTCCGAGGCTTTGTACCAGAGATTGTCCCTTTCCCTCAGTTTTTGGAGTGGGGGGGTGATCCACGGTGCATTTTGTCTTTTGGTGCGTTGTTTGGTGAGTGGGCATAGAGATCACAGGCTTTAGTGAAGGCCTGTGTGAACAGATTGCGCACAATGTCAGTGCTGAGGGCTATTTTAATGGGGAACCAGTCCATTTGGGCAAGAAGTTGTTTGAGTTTTCTTAACCCCCCTGGGCAGAGATGCCTATGGAAGGTGGTTTGGGCTATGGGTTTGGGGTGGAGGAGGTCCATAGGAATAGGATGGGCGAGTGGTCGATTAGGGAATCGGGAAAAACTTTTATATCCTGGATTTTGTGGGGGCGGTTGGAGGATAATGACATCCAGGAAGGTGCTGTTACCAGTAGAGGGATGAAGTCTATTGGGTTCGGTGACTAACTGGACCATGTCGAGGGTGGTGAAGGAGTCCTTTGTTGGTGCAGCCAAGAGACCAAGCCAGTTGACATTTAGGTCCCCTGCTAGTGTCTGTTTGGCTTTGCGAGGGAGGGTAGAGAGATAATCGGTGAAGGATGTGAGGGCTGGCCTTTGGTTCTTAGGGAGAACATTGGAGACTGTGAGGTATAGTGGGCCTCTGGAGGGGTCCAGGGTGATTTTTAAGGTGAGTGCTTGGGCACTGTTTTTGAGCCTGGAGGGCGGGAGCATGTGGCCAGTAATGTTATCCCTGATGTAGATCACACAGCCACCTCCACATTTTCCCACCCGGTCTTCCCGGTATAGGGTGAACCCGGGGAGTGAGACAACGGAGTCAGGAGTAGAATTTGAGAGCCCGGTCTCAACTAGAGCAATGATGTCTGGTTGGTGTAGGGTGGTCCAACATTGGAGCGCTGCAGATTTCTTTTGGCAGGCTGCATATGTTCAGGGTGGCGATGTGGAGTCCTGTGGGTGATGTCCTGGGTGCGAAGGTGGGGGAGGGACCTAGGTTGGGGTGGACATTTTCCGAGAGCAGTAATAATAGTGTGAGAAATCTTACTAGAAGGGGGTAGTGGTTGGTGACCCTGGCTTGGCGTTGAGAATGGGGCTGAGCAGTTAGAGTGCAGGGAATGGGTAGGGTGTGGAGGGTTGGAAAGGTGGTGAGGAGGTGGGTCTAGGAATGGCCTGGGGGGGTTGGGGAGTATGGAGGGTGGACAGGGGGTTGGCGCTGGGGCCCAGGATCTGTGGTGAGGATGTGGTAAGTGGTATAGGAAGTGGTAGCTGAGGAGAAGATCAAGCTGTAGAAGGGGGTGTACAGCTAAGGGTAGTGACTGTTAGGATTTGAGGTGAGCAGTGGAGTGGAGAGGCGGGAAAGAAGGGCTCTAGCGCAAAGAGAGTGGCAGTGGGTAAGCAAAGGAGTCCAAGGAGGACTAAGCCCTCTGGTGGCCGTCAAGCATAACCTGCAAATGGGGAAATGGGGACTTAGAAAAAAGAGTGCCAGGAAGTGATGTCATAGGAAGGAGACAATATAAGGAGGGTCGGTCTTGGGTAGGAGGGTGGTTGGGGTGGGCAGGGCAGTCGACGCACAGCATCACGAGCCAACACCCACCACAAAACTGCTGTCTGAAGGGGTCTTTACCTTCTCTGCGTGCTCTCTGGTGATCCCCTGCTCCAGGAGGGAGCTTGTTGTGAGGGCTGATGTCTGCTTGGGGATGGGAGTCAGGTGGAGGCCTTCTGCGGCGCTCTCTGGTGATCCCCTGCTCCAGGAGGGAGCTTGTTGTAAAGGCTGATGTCTGCTTGGGGATGAGGGTCAGGCGGAGGCTTATATACAGGCAGAGAGCAAAGGAAAACCTAGTTAGTATGCAGCGGGAGCTATCTTTCCAGGCAGAGACCAACTGAGCATCTCTTAGAACTTGTAACCCAGTCCTGATATGGGACGCTGACGCGCATGCGTGAGATCATCTCAAGATGGCGATAGTCAGAGTACCACGCCAGAGAACAACACAGGTAAGTAGAAACAAGCAAATCACTGTGAAAGCTCTAACTGCACATTACTAGGCTGAAAGTACCCGCCGTAACTCCCAGAACACAGTAAATAACCCAGTCGCTAAGAAAGAATCTCCCGCTCTTAAAGCACCTTGCCAGTTACAGTGAACATCCCTGTAGCAAAGTCCCAGAGAACAGTGATGGTAAAAACAATCAGTCGCTGTGTGGGGACATATATTTAAAGTCCTTAGCCCACCACAAAACTGCTGTCTGAAGGGAGGAGGTCTTTACCTTCTGTGGCGCTCTCTGGTGATCCCCTGCTCCAGGAGGGAGCTTGTTGTGAGGGCTGATGTCTGCTTGGGGATGGGGGTCAGGTGGAGGCCTTCTGCGGCACTCTCTGGTGATCCCCTGCTCCTGGAGGGAACTTGTTGTGAGAGCTGATGTCTGCTTGACATTAGACCTAGAATGGCGCAGACTGGCCAAATTCTTGGGAGCCACAGATCCCAAACCATTGGTCATCCCCCCTTTGGTGGAATCATTTCAGGATGTGACCAAGTCCACTTGGAGACATCCGGCTACTACGACCGTAGTTCCTCGTAAGGCTGATAGACTGTACAAGACACCAAAAGGGGGCCTTTTCTGGGCAAACATCCAAAGGCAGACTCGATGATCCTGACAGCTCCTCATGGCAGGGCACAACAACCACACCACGTGAGTGCCCAGCCACCGGACCCAGAATCTAAGAAATTGAACCAGATGGGGTGCAAGGTGTACCCCTCGACAACTTGCACCGTTTGGTCACTCAACTTCCTGGCCCATGTGGTCACTTACCAGAAATCTCTGTGGGCAAAGGCAATGGACCTGGCCAAGGCACAGCCAGATTCGGAGGGTAAGGTGGAACTCCTTGCTGTGATTCAGTCTGGCATGGACATGGATAAGCATGTCCTCAGGAGTTCGTATGACTCCACGGATATAACAGCAAGAGCAGTGGCCACTGGCATTTGCATGCGGAGGCATGCTTGGCTCAGGGTTTCGGACTTCCATCAGGATCTTCAGTATGCTATCCTGGATGCTCCTTTCCAAGGACCAGTCCTGTTCAGTCAGAACACAGAAAAACTGACCACCGGACTTCAAGACTCAGGTAAAGCTGTGTCTGAGGTCCACAGAATGTACCAGTCAGAGCCACAATCCACATGCCACCGTCCCTTTTGGAAAAAACAGGGACAGCAAAGAAAGGCGCCAGACATATAACAAGGGAGGTTTCAAAAGAAAAGGCCACCCTGTCCCTTCAGGTGCTCAGGGCCCCAAAAAACCCAAGGCACCAAGACCTCCCCTGCCTACAGCCTCCAACACAGCATGACTCCTTACTGACCCCCCCACCACAATTAGTGCAGGGGTAGGAGGGAGATTCCACCTCTTCCTGTCCAGATGGTCCGGTATAACATCAGACCAATGGGTCCTCCAGATAGTAAAAAGGGGATACTCCCTAGAGTTCACCCAGTTCCCACCAGACAACCCATGAGTCCTCTCCCACTGCTCACCCTTCTGTGCACTCCTCCTGAGGGCTGCAATACAGGCCCTACTGGACAAAAGAGCCATACAGGAGTTTCCTTTTGCTCAAAGAGGAAAGGGATTTTATTCCCATTTCTTCCTTGTCCTGAAAAAGACGCAAGACCTCCATCCCATTCTGGACCTGAGTCAACTGAACACCTTTATCGAATACAAATAGTTCAAATTGGTGACCCTGGCGAGCCTGGTACCAATGCTCCACCAAGGAGACTGGCTTTGCTCACTAGACATGCAGATTGCCTACATGCACATCAAAATCCTGCCATCCCACAGGAACTACTTACGCTTCACCTTCCAAGGAGGGCACTACCAGTTTAGGGCGCTACCATTCGGCCTATTCTCGGCACCAAAGGTTTTCACCAGGTACCTAGCAGTGGTAGCGGCAGCCCTCAGGAGAGGAGGTCACTTCATATACCCCTACCTGGACGAATGGCTTCTTACTGCACCAACAGAAGTCCAATTGAACAGGACCTTGGAGGAGACAGTCAGCCTATTCCAGACTCTGGGCATCACCCTAAACCTACCCAAGTCACTACCATGGCCAGCTCAAAGGATGCAATACATTGGAGCAGTCCTAGACACAGTCCAGGGGAGAGCTTTTCTGCCCACAGACAGAGCAGCAAGGCTAAGAGAAGTCGCTCGCAAGGTACAAGACTCGGTCTTGGTTCCAGAAAGTGTGGTTCTACAACTGTTGCATCACTTGACATCATATTGTGACAGTTCCACTCTTGCGTCTGAACATGAGGATTCTGCAGTGGCACCTCAAGGTTCAATGGGATCAAGGTACGGAGGGGCTGGAAGAGCCCATTCGGATCTCCAACACAGTTCGACAGTCTATGACCTGGTGGCTCACCCCGCCCCATCTGAGCGTGGGGGTTTCCTTTTCAGCAACCCAGTGTAATACAGACTCTCACCACCGACGCATCAGTACTGGGCTGGGGAGCACATCTTCCTTCGCATCAGACAAGGGGCTCCTGGAACTCAACAGAATGAGCTCTTCGCATAAACATTTTGGAGATGAGAGCCATTCTGTATGGCTTTCAAGCTTTCCAAGGGGCATTCCTTCCCGGACCACTACTGGTCCAGACGTACTATACCCCGGTAGTCTTCCATCTCAACAAGCAAGGGGGTACACATTTGAGTCCCCTATGCAGAGAGACGATGAGAGTTTGGTCCTGGGTGGTGGATCACAAGCTGGACATCACAGCAGTCCATGTTCCAGGCATCCACAACGTCCTCACAGACAGCTTAAGTCACTCTCGATCTCAGAACCACGAGTGGGAACTACAGCAAGAAGTCATAGAAGACCTCTTCAGAAGGTGGGGTCAGCCAGAACTGGACCTTTTTGCATCCTCACGTAATGCCAGACTGCCCAATTTCTGCTCGCTAGATCCAGGGCCTGGTATTTTCTGGTGAGATGCATTGTCCCTCTCTTGGACAGGGAGGTTTCTGTATGCTTTCCCTCCCTTCCCTCTTCTTCAGAGGGTTCTGCTCAAGTTGCAGGCAGAAGAGGCCAGGATGATACTGGTAGCGCTCTTCTGGCCGCGACAGATTTGGTTCACGCTGTTGCAACAGCTGGCATCGGAACCGCCAGTTCCCTTGCCCCTTTCCACTTGCTTGCTCTCCCAAGAGCAAGGGACATTGGTCCATCCGGCCCTCCAGTCCCTGTACCTGCATGCTAGGCTCCTGTAGACTTAGCTAGGGATAGGTTTGGAGTATCCCTTAGAGTGGCAGAGGTACTTGTGGCAGTGAGAAAACCCTCTACCAGGGCGACCTACACCATGAAATGGAAGCATTGCTGCTTATGGGCGATTCCCATTCTTTGGATCCCCTTGGTCGTCTGGTGGAATCTGTGCTGGAGTATCTTCTCCACTTGTCGGAGTTGAGTCTCAGCTACTCATCCATAAAGGTGTATCTCTGTGCTCTGTCAGCTTACCATGCACCAATAAACGGAAAGACTCTGGCACAGCTGGATATCTGCAAGACCTTCCTGAGAGGTATCTTGCAGATGAAACCCCCCAGGAGAGACCCTGTACCCCCCTGAGATGTCCTGTTTGTTTTAGAGAAGCTCACCTTAGCACCTTTTGAACCAGCCGCAGGCTGTGAGCTCCGCTTCTTCTCTTGGAAGATGCTATTTTAGTAGAAATGAAAATCACAATAACATCAAAGCACGGTCTGTATATGATTACACAAATGTATATATGTTGGTTCAACTTTAAGCAGAAATGCAGGCCTCAGCACCATGCATTTCTGCTTAAAGTTGAACCAGCATAACACTTTGTGGTGATCTGCATATACAGCCCATGATGCTTTGTATTTTGGGGCTATGTGTGAATTTGTATTTCTTTGAAACTTGGTTTTCTGGCCAGTGCCCTTTGAGGTAACTCTTGCCTCAGTGCTTATGCACTAAGGTTCTTTGTCTTTTACCTTGTTTATTTTTTTTTTTTGCTATTTTTAGTTGCCATTACTTCAGCCCGGAGGATTTCCAAGCTACAGGCTCTGATGTGTAAAGGGCCCTGTCTTGTGTTTCACAGGGACAGGGTAGCCCTGCACACAAACCCAAAGTTTTTACCAAAGGTAGTGTCTGAGTTCACGTTGAACCAGGACATCCAATTACCAGTTTATTACCCAGAGAACTCGAACAACAGGGAAGCATTGTTACATACTCTGGATGTTCATATCTGGCTAGGACCAGTTCCGCCAGACAGACAGACAGACCAGTTGTTTGTCTCCTTCGCCCACAGGAAGCTTGGAGCACCAGTCACAAAACAAACCCTAAGTAAGTGGCTCATACACTGCATCACCTTTTGCTGCCAGCACAACAACAAACCCCTACCGGGACCGATGAGAGGTCATTCCACCAGAGGGGTGGCGACATCTTTCGCTTCCCTCCTAAATGTACCGTCAACGGACCTTTGTGCTACAGCCACTTGGAGTTCAGTGCATATTTTTGTGAGGCACTACAGTCTGGACATTGCTTCCAGAAGGAGAGCAGGTTTCGGCTTAGCAGTCCTTCAGTGACTTCTAATTTCCCAGTTTTTTTATTGTTCTCCACCCTTTTAATCTGGGTCTCTCCTTGGGCATTGCTTGGGACTCAATCCTAATGGTATTACCTGCTGCAACAGCCCCCTCGAAATGAGATAGTACAGTTACGTAAGAACTTACCGTAACAGTAGATCTTCGAGAGGGGCTCTTGCAGCAGGTGGCTTTCCCAACCACCTGCTCCTGGGGACAAACATTACATCTTCTCTTTGGGGATGGGAGATCCTCCTTGGTATTTTCAGCCTGGTCTCCGGCAGGAAAACTGAGGTGGCGCCGGGGAACCACCCCCCTTTATACCACGTCTGATGTCCGGTGGAGCCAACATAGGGGGCGGTCCCCTGCCACAGACTGCTAGCTAGAAAATTTTTCCGTTGGCTCGTAACGCCTGGCGGCCTTCATCCTAATGGTATTACTTGCTGCGAGAGCTCCTCTCGAGGATCTACTGTTATGGTAAGTTCTTGTGTAACTGTACTTTCCAGTACCCCCCATAGGGATCTGTACCTCTGTCTCCAGCATAGAATATGTATGAACTTTTATTGCCTTGATATATTGTCCAGAACGGAATTATCAAGAGGCATGGTTTTGCTCTTTTCTGTTTTGGGGATGATTTTGCGACTGTAAGGGGAGGGTTCTCAGAATCTGCTGGAGCTGATAAGATGTATTCTGATCCATGACATTTGAACTATAAGACCCACACGTAAACAGAAACCGTTGACCCCCTAAGAGTAATCACTGATTTTTTAATTTAAAACATGACATTTTCAGTAGCTGGCCCCTCAACTCAGGAGCTCGGCTGCTGCATGCAGTGCCAGAGACGTGTTCAAGTGTAAGGGACCCCACCCCTGCCTTTTTACTAAAACGACAGGTGGCATGCTGTTGGCGTTGGCAGCAATACCTGGTGGGGGACCTGGGTTTGGGGAGGATGAGGTTACCTGGCACAAGGGACCTAGGTTT
Source organism: Neoceratodus forsteri (assembly GCA_016271365.2). Classification (NCBI taxonomy): domain Eukaryota; kingdom Metazoa; phylum Chordata; order Ceratodontiformes; family Ceratodontidae; genus Neoceratodus; species Neoceratodus forsteri. Next base: position 544,616,726 of record JADMNL010000023.1, read on the forward strand.
GGCTACTCTGCACAGGGGCACCCAAGTAAATCCAACTACAGGAAGTAATAACTGTAATGTCCAGAACCAGAATTGGGATTTTTCAGTGTGGCTTTATTTATTAACTAACTGAACATAAACAAAGCATTGCATGGTCCCCCAAAGGGCTACGTTACTGTATGTGCAGATTAGAGGTTAATCAAGTGGTCCATTTGAAGAATGAACACATTACTACGTTGTCTGACTTTGGACCCACCAGGCACTCAGCCCGGACTTTGCATGCGCTTTGGATACATAGCCCGACTGGCCCGGCTTCCCTGCCGGCCACTTGACTGACGGTCCACTTGAAGAATGAACCCAAACTTTACTTGGAAAGACATCCCATCAAACAAGGAGACTCCCAAACTGTGGCTCCCCACACCACTAAGAGTCTGTGACTCCTAGAGAGATTTGTTTTCTTACTTCCAATCGAACTCCCATCACACAAGGAGACTCCCATCCAACAAGGAGTAATTTTCCCATCCTGTGGCTCCCCACACCACTTAGAGTCTGCGACTCCTAGAGAGATTTTCAAGTTGCGCCCACGCCTGGGTACCCACCCCATCACTGGCCAAGTGCATGAGGCAAGTAGCAAAACACAGAGGAAACTGTAGAGGTGGACCTGGTTACTAAAGATGGGGGGTTTTCCCACCTCCAGCTCCCACAGCCCATACCCGGCCATTTCTCTGGATACACACAGGAAACTTTAGAACTTTAAAATGTAGATTGAACGGTGGATGACCTGAAGCACCCCCTTTACAGCGTTACTTGAAATCCAATAAAACGTTAGACTTTTTGACTGCTCTATTTGTTTGTCCTAGTTGACATAGTCCTCCCAAATAGCAGTCCACATTCATTTCCCAACTGAAGAAAACAATTTGTTTGCCCCTTCAAATGGAGCCAAACACTCACCCATTCATTGCAGGTGCCCCACAGGCGAAGTAACACTTTCTTTGCTGTTATACAAGAACAGACTAAATAAAACTAGGCAGCTTCCTTCCATGGTGGGAGAAGGGGATTGCCCCTGGAACCCACAGAGAACTTTTCCTCCCCCCCCAGAGGGAGGGGGGCACTGAGACCGGGGGAGCGGTCTCCACCACTTAAAAAAAGGTAAACACAGGAACACTTCCTTCTTTGAAACAAACTGAAGATTGACTGACTCCCTTCCTGTTTGCTTTAGGACAAACTGAAGAGGAATGCCTTTGAATTTCCCAAAGTTCTAAACTCACTCCCTGAGCTGTAGATTCCAATGTGGCTCATGCAGCTGCGACAGTTCTATAGTGATGTCATCTCTCAAGTCTCAGCTGTGACTGAGGACAGAGTGAGACAGTGTGAAACCCATTTAACTGGAGTTTCACAAGCTGCCTTCCCTGCCTACCACTAGATCTTACTGGGATTCTAGTAACCCCGGGTAACAAAGGGGCTACACAAGAATAAATGGGTCTTCAGGAGGCCGGGGGGGCTACAGTGTCCCAGTGGATGCTTCTCTCAGGGAGGGAGAGCAACCCACTCTCCCTCAGTACAGCCTCCTGGGTGACTACAGGTGGAGGGTGGAGTGGGATCACTTAGGGATGGGCTTGGGCATTGCCAACATCAGTGTGCCAGCATGTGCTGCAGACACACGTGCCCCTTGATGCCCCCGAGTGCAATATCCTCTGAGAAAATACAAGAGGTGCAACCCTGTCTCGGTAGGATGACTGGCCCATTTACTCAGGCCCTGTGTAACATAGAAACTTAGAAACATAGAATTTGCTGGCAGATAAGGACTGCTTGGCCCACCTGTAGTCTATGGATTTTCCCCTGCCTATAGTATCACCACAAATCCTACTTGATCTTTGGCCCATTCACCCACCCCCTTCCCTTTCGCTAAGATTCCCTTGTGCCTATCCCATACATTCTTGAACCCCACCACTGTGTTTGCCCCCACCGCCTCTGCTGGAAGTCTGATCCAGGAATCCACCACTCTCTGTGAAGAAGTACTTCCTCACATCTCTCCTGAGTCTACCCCCTCCAGCTTCTTATCATGTCCCCTTGTCCTTGAGCATCTTTTTTTCTGAAAAATTCTTGTACCTTATTTACCATGTGAGGTACTTTAAAGGTCTCTATCATATCCTCCCCCCCTTTCCAGGGTACACATATTTAGGTCCTTAAATCTCTCCTCTTAGGGCTTCTAATGCAGGCTCTGTACCATTTCCGTCACCCTCCTCTGGACTGCCTGCACTATGTGAGATATGGTCTCCAGAACAGGACACAGTACTGTCGGTGAGGTCTTCCTTAAGGAGGTGTAGCTTGGTAACATGGCCATGTCTCTGTATTTACATATCTGTACACCTCTTGATGTGACTGTGCTGCTGTACGAATGTGACATATGTTAGCTTGGTAACGTGGCCCATGTCCTTATATTTACATATCTGTACTGCTTTACGAATGTGACACGTGTGTTATCTTGGTTACATTGCCCACGTCCCAGTATTTACATATCTGTGTGCCTTTTGCCATGACTGCACTGCTGTATGAATGTGACACATGTATTAGCCTGATAATGTGGCCCATACCCCTGTATTTACATAGCTGTATGCCTCTTGATTTGACTGTACTGCTGTATGTATGTGACACATGCGTTAGCCTGGTAACGTGGCCCATGCCCCTGTATTTACATATCTGTACGCCTCTTGATGTGACTGTACTGCTGTATGTATGTGATACATGCGTTAGCCTGGTAACGTGGCCCATGCCCCTGTATTTACATATCTGTACACCTCTTGATGTGACTGTACTGTTGTATGTATGTGACACATGCGTTAGCCTGGTAACGTGGCCCATGCCCCTGTATTTACATATCTGTACACCTCTTGATGTGACTGTACTGCTGTATGTATGTGACACATGCGTTAGCCTGGTAACGTGGCCCATGCCCCTGTATTTACATATCTGTACACCTCTTCACATGTCTGTACTGCTGTATGAATGTGACACATGCGTTAGCCTGGTAACGTGGCCCATGCCCCTGTATTTACATATCTGTACACCTCTTGATGTGTCTGTACTGCTGTATGAATGTGACACATGCGTTAGCCTGGTAACGTGGCCCATGCCCCTGTATTTACATATCTGTACACCTCTTGATGTGATCTGTACTGCTGTATGTATGTGACACATGCGTTAGCCTGGTAACGTGGCCCATGCCCCTGTATTTACATATCTGTACACCTCTTGATGTGACTGTACTGCTGTATGAATGTGACACATGCATTAGCCTGGTAACGTGGCCCATGCCCCTGTATTTACATATCTGTACACCTCTTGATGTGACTGTACTGCTGTATGTATGTGACACATGCGTTAGCCTGGTAACGTGGCCCATGCCCCTGTCTTTACATATCTGTACACCTCTTGATGTGACTGTACTGCTGTATGTATGTGACACATGCATTAGCCTGGTAACGTGGCCCATGCCCCTGTATTTACATATCTGTACACCTCTTGATGTGACTGTACTGCTGTATGAATGTGACACATGCGTTAGCCTGGTAACGTGGCCCATGCCCCTGTCTTTACATATCTGTACACCTCTTGATGTGACTGTACTGCTGTATGTATGTGACACATGCGTTAGCCTGGTAACGTGGCCCATGCACCTGTCTTTACATATCTGTAGACCTCTTGATGTGACTGTACTGCTGTATGTATGTGACACATGCATTAGCCTGGTAACGTGGCCCATGCCCCTGTATTTACATATCTGTAGACCTCTTGATGTGACTGTACTGCTGTATGAATGTGACACATGCATTAGCCTGGTAACGTGGCCCATGCCCCTGTATTTACATATCTGTACACCTCTTGATGTGACTGTACTGCTGTATGTATGTGACACATGCGTTAGCCTGGTAACGTGGCCCATGCACCTGTCTTTACATATCTGTAGACCTCTTGATGTGACTGTACTGCTGTATGTATGTGACACATGCATTAGCCTGGTAACGTGGCCCATGCCCCTGTATTTACATATCTGTAGACCTCTTCACATGTCTGTAATGCTGTATGAATGTGACATATGCGTTAGCCTGGTAACGTGGCCCATGCCCCTGTATTTACAAATCTGTACACCTCTTGATGTGACTGTACTGCTGTATGAATGTGACACATGTGTTAGCCTGGTAACGTGGCCCATGCCCCTGTATTTACATATCTGTACACCTCTTCACGTGTCTGTACTGCTGTATGAATGTGACATGCGTTAGCCTGGTAACGTGGCCCATGCCCCTGTATTTACATATCTATAGACCTCTTCACATCTCTGTACTACTGTATGAATGTGACACATGTGTTAGCCTAGTAACGTGGCCCTCGCCCCTATATTTACATATCGGTACACCTCTTGATGTGACTGTACTGCTGTATGAATGTGACACATGCATTAGCCTGGTAACGTGGCCCATGCCCCTGTATTTACATATCCGTACACCTCTTGATGTGACTGTACTGCTGTATGTATGTGACACATGCATTAGCCTGGTGACATGGCCCACGCCCCTGTATTTACATATCTGTAGACCTCTTCACACGTCTGTACTGCTGCAAGTATGTGACACATGCGTTAGGCTGGTAACGTGGCCCATGCCCCTGTATTTACATATCTGTAGAACTCTTCACGTGTCTGTATTGCTGTATGAATGTGACACATGCGTTAGCCTGGTAACGTAGCCCATGCCCCTGTATTTACATATCTGTACACCTCTTGATGTGACTGTACTGCTGTATGTACAGTATGTGACACATGCATTAGCCTTGTAATGTGGCCCATACCCCTGTATTTACATATCTGTACACCTCTTCATGTGTCTTTACTGCTGTATGAGTGACACACATGCGTTAGCCTGGTAACGTGGCCCATGCCCCTTTATTTACATATCTGTAAACCTCTTCACGTGTCTGTACTGCTGTATGAATGTGACACATGCGTTAGCCTAGTAACGTGGCCCATGCCCCTGTATTTACATATCTGTACACCTCTTCACGTGTCTGTACTGCTGTATGAATGTGACACATGCGTTAGCCTGGTAACGTGGCCCATGCCCCTGTATTTACATATCTGTACACCTCTTCATGTGTCTGTACTGCTGTATGAATGTGACACATGCGTTAGCCTGGTAACGTGGCCCATGCCCCTGTATTTACATATCTGTAGACCTCTTCACGTGTCTGTACTGCTGTATGAATGTGACACATGCGTTAGCCTGGTAACGTGGCCCATGCCCCTGTATTTACATATCTGTACACCTTTTGATGTGACTGTACTGCTGTATGTATGTGACACATGCGTTAGCCTGGTAACGTGGCCCATGCCCCTGTATTTACATATCTGTACACCTCTTGATGTGACTGTACTGCTGTATGAATGTGACACATGCGTTAGCCTGGTAACGTGGCCCATGCCCCTGTATTTACATATCTGTAACCTCTTGATGTGACTGTACTGCTGTATGTATGTGACACATGCATTAGCCTGGTAACGGCCCATGCCCCTGTATTTACATATCTGTAACCCTTATGTACTGTACTGCTGTAGATGACACATCGTTAGCCTGGTAACGTGGCCCATGCCCCTGTATTTACATATCTGTACACCTCTTGATGTGATTGTACTGCTGTATGTATGTGACACATGCGTTAGCCTGGTAACGTGGCCCATGCCCCTGTATTTACATATCTGTACACCTCTTGATGTGACTGTACTGCTGTATGTATGTGACACATGCATTAGCCTGGTAACGTGGCCCATGCCCCTGTATTTACATATCTGTAGACCTCTTCACGTGTCTGTACTGCTGTATGAATGTGACACATGCGTTAGCCTGGTAACGTGGCCCATGCCCCTGTATTTACATATCTGTAGACCTTTGATGTCTGTACTGCTGTATGTATGTGACACATGCGTTAGCCTGGTAACGTGGCCCATGCCCCTGTATTTACATATCTGTACACCTCTTGATGTGACTGTACTGCTGTATGTATGTGACACATGCTAGCCTGGTAACGCGGCCCATGCCCCTGTCTTTACATATCTGTAGACCTCTTGATGCTGTCTGTACTGCTGTATGAATGTGACACATGCGTTAGCCTGGTAACGCGGGCTCCATGCCCCTGTATTTACATATCTGTACACCTTTTGATGTGTCTGTACTGCTGTATGAATGTGACACGGCGTTAGCCTGGTAACGGCCCATGCCCCTGTATTTACATATCTGTACACCTCTTCACATGTCTGTACTGCTGTATGAATGTGACATGTGCGTTAGCCTGGTAACGTGGCCCATGCCCCTGTATTTACATATCTGTACACCTCTTCACGTGTCTGTACTGCTGTATGAATGTGACACATGCGTTAGCCTGGTAACGTGGCCCATGCCCCTGTATTTACATATCTGTACACCTCTTGATGTGACTGTACTGCTGTATGTATGTGACACATGCGTTAGCCTGGTAACGTGGCCCATGCACCTGTATTTACATATCTGTAGACCTCTTGATGTGACTGTACTGCTGTATGTTGTGACACATGCTAGCCTGTAACGGGCCCATGCCCCTGTCTTTACATATCTGTAGACCTCTTGATGTGACTGTGCTGCTGTATGTATGTGACACATGCATTAGCCTGGTAACGTGGCCCATGCCCCTGTATTTACATATCTGTAGACCTCTTCACATGTCTGTACTGCTGTATGAATGTGACACATGCGTTAGCCTGGTAACGTGGCCCATGCCCCTGTATTTACATATCTGTACACCTCTTGATGTGACTGTACTGCTGTATGAATGTGACACATTTGTTAGCCTGGTAACACGGCCCATGCCTCTGTATTTACATATCTGTACACCTCTTCACGTGTCTGTACTGCTGTATGAATGTGACACATGCATTAGCCTGGTAACGTGGCCCATGCCCCTGTATTTACATATCTGTAGACCTCTTCACATGTCTGTACTGCTGTATGAATGTGACATGCGTTAGCCTGGTAACGTGGGCTCATGCCCCTGTATTTACATATCTGTACACCTCTTGATGTGTAGTCTGTACTGCTGTATGAATGTGACACATGCGTTAGCCTGGTAACGTGGCCCTTGCCCCTGTATTTACATATCGGTACACCTTTTGATGTAACTGTACTGCTGTATGTGTGTGACACATGCATTAGCGTAGTAACGTGGCCCATGCCCCTGTATTTACATATCTGTACACCTCTTGATGTGACTGTACTGCTGTATGTATGTGATACATGTGTTAGCCTGGTAATGTGGCCCATGCCCCTGTATTTATATATCTGTACACCTCTTGATGTGACTGTACTGCTGTATGTATGTGACGCACGCGTTAGCCTGGTAACGTGGCCCATGCCCCTGTATTTATATATGATCTGTACATCTCTTCATGTGACTGTACTGCTGTATGTATGTGACACATGCATTAGCGTAGTAACGTGGCCCATGCCCCTGTATTTACATATCTATACATCTCTTCACGTGTCTGTACTGCTGTATGAATGTGACACATGTGTTAGCCTGGTAACGTGGCCCTTGCCCCTGTATTTACATATCGGTACACCTTTTGATGTGACTGTACTGCTGTATGTGTGTGACACATGCATTAGCGTAGTAACGTGGCCCATGCCCCTGTATTTACATATCTGTACACCTCTTGATGTGACTGTACTGCTGTATGTATGTGATACATGTGTTAGCCTGGTAATGTGGCCCATGCCCCTGTATTTACATATCTGTATGCCTCTTGATGTGACTGTACTGCTGTATGTATGTGACGCATGCGTTAGCCTGGTAACGTGGCCCATGCCCCTGTATTTATATATGATCTGTACATCTCTTCATGTGACTGTACTGCTGTATGTATGTGACACATGCATTAACCTAGTAACGTGGCCCGTGGCCCTGTATTTACGTATCTGTACACCTCTTGATGTGACTGCACTGCTGTATGAATGTGACACATGCGTTAGCCTGGTAATGTGGCCCATGCCCCTGTATTTACATATCTGTACACCTCTTGATGTTACTGTACTGCTATATGAATGTGACACATGCGTTAGCCTAGTAAGGTGGCCATGCCCCTGTATTTACATATCTGTAGACCTCTTCACGTGTCTGTACTGCTGTATGTATGTGACACATGTATTAGCCTGGTAATGTGGCCCATGCCCCTGTATTTACATATCTATAGACCTCTTCACGTGTCTGTACTGCTGTATGTATGTGACACATGCGTTAGCCTGGTAAGGTGGCCCATGCCCCTGTATTTACTTATCAGTACACCTTTTGATGTGACTGTACTGCTGTATGTATGTGACACATGCGTTAGCCTGGTAACATGGCCCATGCCCCTGTATTTACATATCTGTACACCTCTTGATGTGACTGTACTGCTGTATGTATGTGACACATGTGTTAGCCTGGTAACGTGGCCCATGCCCCTGTATTTACATATCTGTACACCTCTTGATGTGACTGTACTGCTGTATGTATGTGACACATGCGTTAGCCTGGTAACGTGGCCCATGCCCCTGTATTTACATATCTGTACGCCTTTTGATGTGACTGTACTGCTGTATGTATGTGACACATGCGTTAGCCTGGTAACGTGGCCCATGCCCCTGTATTTACATATCTGTACACCTTTTGATGTGACTGTACTGCTGTATGTATGTGACACATGCGTTAGCCTGGTAACGTGGCCCATGCCCCTGTATTTACATATCTGTACACCTTTTGATGTGACTGTACTGCTGTATGTATGTGACACATGCGTTAGCCTGGTAACATGGCCCATGCCCCTGTATTTACATATCTGTACTCCTCTTGACTTGACTGTAATGCTGTTTGTATGGTTTATCTGTTCTGTACATCATATTCACTACCACTCTTTTGGCAAGACCTTCTTGGAAATCCAGTGTATGTCTCGACAGATTCTTTATCTTGCATTTACACTCACATTCACACACACACACACACACACACACACACTGCTAGCCAATCAGGGGATTACTTTGATACTGACTGTGAAAACAGCTGGTTGACCACATTCCTGCTGCGGAAAGGGTGCAGCCTTAGCTAGGTTGAGGTATCTGGTGGATCCACTAGGATAAAAAAGGATAACAGATGGCCACCCGATGGCCATGGGAATACAATGCCCGCCACCACAGTGACCCCTGTTAAATGAGCAGTGCTTAACTGTCTTATCTTTTGTAAAGGAAATTAATCCACTGGTAATCCAGGAAATGAACTTGGGGCCTCACAGCTTGTGTGCAAGGTCAGATGGGGTGGCTCACTGCAGCTGTGAATAGTGGGAGGGTCAAGTGGGAGAGTCTAGAAAATGGTGGCATCAGCATGATGGCACTTGGGCTCTCAGGCTGTACACCCCCTCCCCAATCTACTGCCAGCTCAGGCCCTACACCCCCTCCCCACTCTGCTGCCAGCTCAGGCCCTACACCCCCTCCCCACTCTGCTGCCAGCTCAGGTCCTACACACCCTCCCCAATCTACTACCAGCTCAGGCCTTACACCCCTCCCAGTCTACTGCCAGCTCACGCCCTACACCCCATCCTCAATCTACTGCCAGCTCAGGCCCCACACCCCCCAATCTACTGCCAGCTCAGGCCCTCACCCCTCCCCACTCTGCTGCCAGCTCAGGTCCCACACCCCTCCCCAATCTACTACCAGCTCAGGCCTTACACCCTCCCCAGTCTACTGCCAGCTCAGGCCCTACACCCCTCCCAATCTACTACCAGCTCAGGCCCTACACCCCTCCCCCACTCTGCTGCCTGCTCAGGCCCTACACCCCTCCCAATCTACTACCAGCTCAGGCCCTACACCCTCCCCACTCTGCTGCCAGCTCAGACCTTACACCCTCCCCAATCTACTGCCAGCTCAGGCCCCACACCTCCCTACTCTGCTGCCAGCTCAGGCCCACACCCTCCCCAATCTGCTGCCAGCTCAGGCCTACACCCACCTCCCCACTCAACTGCCAGCTCAGGCCCTACACTCCCTGCCCAATCTGCTGCCAGCTCAGGCCCTACACCCCCTCTCCACTCTGCTGCCAGCTCAGGCCCCACACCCCCTCCCCACTCTGCTGCCAGCTCAGGCCCTACACCCCCTCCCCAATCTGCTGCCAGCTCAGGCCCTACACACCCTCCCCAATCTACTGCCAGCTCAGGCCCTACACTCCCTCCCCAGTCTAGTGCCAGCTCAGGCCCTACACCCCCTTCCCACTCTGCTGCCAGCTCAGGCCCTCACACCCTCCCACTCTGCTGCCAGCTCAGGCCCCACACCCTCCCACTCTGCTGCCAGCTCAGGCCCTACACTCCCTCCCCATCTACTGCCAGCTCAGGCCCTACACTCCCTCCCCAATCTACTGCCAGCTCAGGCCCTACACCCCCTCCCCACTCTGCTGCCAGCTCAGGCCCTACACTCCCTCCCCAATCTAGTGCCAGCTCAGGCCCTACACTCCCTTCCCAATCTAGTGCCAGCTCAGGCCCCACACCCCTCCCACTCTGCTGCCAGCTCAGGCCCTACACCCTCCCAATCTGCTGCCAGCTCAGGCCCTACACCCCTGTCCACTCTGCTGCCAGCTCAGGCCCCACACCCTCCCACTCTGCTGCCAGCTCAGGCCCCACACCCTCCCCAATCTGCTGCCAGCTCAGGCCCTACACCCTCCCAATCTACTGCCAGCTCAGGCCCACACTCCCTCCCAGTCTAGTGCCAGCTCAGGCCCTACACCCTCCCCAATCTACTGCCAGCTCAGGCCCCACACCCTCCCCACTCTGCTGCCAGCTCAGGCCCTACACCCCTCCCCACTCTGCTGCCAGCTCAGGCCCCACCCCTCCCACTCTGCTGCCAGCTCAGGCCCTACACCCTCCCAATCTGCTGCCAGCTCAGACCCTACACTCCTCCCCAGTCTAGTGCCAGCTCAGGCCCTACACCCTCCCCAATCTGCTGCCAGCTCAGACCCTACACCCTCCCCAATCTGCTGCCAGCTCAGGCCCCACACTCTCCCAGTCTAGTGCCAGCTCAGGCCCCACACCCTCCCCACTCTGCTGCCAGCTCAGGTCCCACACCCTCCCCAATCTACTACCAGCTCAGGCCTACACCCTCCCAATCTACTGCCAGCTCAGGCCCTACACTCCCTCCCCAGTCTAGTGCCAGCTCAGGCCCTACACCCCTCCCCAATCTACTGCCAGCTCCAGGCTCCACACCCTCCCACTCTGCTGCCAGCTCAGGCCCCACACCCTCCCACTCTGCTGCCAGCTCAGGCCCTACACCCTCCCCACTCTGCTGCCAGCTCAGGCCTACACTCCTCCCCAATCTGCTGCCAGCTCAGGCCCCACTCCTCCCCAATCTGCTGCCAGCTCAGGCCCCACTCCCTCCCAGTCTACTGCCAGCTCAGACTCTACACTCCCTCCCCAGTCTAGTGCCAGCTCAGGCCCCACACCCTCCCCATCTGCTGCCAGCTCAGACCCTACACCCTCCCCAATCTGCTGCCAGCTCAGGCCTACACCCCTCCCTACTCTGCTGCCAGCTCAGGCTCCCACCCCTCCCAATCTGCTGCCAGCTCAGGCCCCACACCCTCCCTACTCTGCTGCCAGCTCAGGCCTACACCCCCTCCCAATCTACTGCCAGCTCAGGCCCCACACCCTCCCACTCTGCTGCCAGCTCAGGCCTACACCCCTCCCAATCTGCTGCAGCTCAGGCCCCACACCCCCTCCCCACTCAACTGCCAGCTCAGGCCCTACACTCCCTCAGCAGTCTACTGCCAGCTCAGGCCCTACACCCCTTCCCCACTCTACTGCCAGCTCAGGCCCTAGACCCCCTCCGCACTTTACTGCCAGGTCAGGCCCTACACCCCCCTTCCCACTCTACTGCCAGATTGTTCTTGAAGGAGAGGGAAACCCTCCCTATAAGCCCTGCCATGGGTGTGGGGGGGTCAAGCTGCAAAGCACACTGTGCTCTGGGAGATTGGAGTTTTTAGGGCAGGGAGGTTGGAAGCTCAACATGATGTGTTTGGCCAGAGAATTAACATAGGATAGAAATTGGAATAATAAAAAAATATATATATTTTAGTATCTGAATTTGATATTTGATATTTTGTTTACCAATGTAGGGTGTCTAACATCATTTATAGTAGGGAGATTAAGGCATGCAGAGGTCTGGTGACCTGCGAAGGGTCACACAGTTCCCCAGTTTGGGGTAATGGATTTTATACACTTGAGACAGGAGGGGGTCTAGTGTGTGGTGAGGAAACAGAGTTAACATGAGCTTTCTTACCCCTTTGCTTTGCATTCTACCCTTCAGTTTAGATGGTGTCCCATTCCTGATGCACGACCAAAGTCTGAAGAGGACAACAGATGTGTTCAGTGTCTTTCAAAACCGTACGGAGGAGAATGCTTCCATGTTTACCTGGATGGAACTGCAACAGCTCAACGCTGGCGAGTGGTTCCTTAAGGTACCATAAAAGCAAGACCATGGAGGAGGAGTTTGAATATGTTGCTGTCCAGTGCACTCATTCTGTGTTGTTACTAAGCGTAAGGTGTTGGACAGTAAAACTGTTGTCTACAGAGACCCCTGCTGGGAGAGGTTGGAACTGCATTAACTGTGAAATAGAGGAGGAGGTAGGAGGAAGAAGAGGCAAGGTTGGATAAGAGGTCTGGAGGAAGGAAAATGGGTTGTGCACAGTGTGGGGAGAACAGGTGATCTGGAGGGCTATGTGCAGGAACCCCAAATGCTTGGGAAATAAGAACAGAGATCAGGAGACAGTAATGGGTGAGGCAAGCCTGGACCTGGTAGTGATCACGAAAACATGGACAAACCCGTACCATGACTGGAACATGACTATTTGGGGATATATTATGACAGGAAGGCTAGAAAGGGAAAGAGGGGGAGGGTGGCACTGTATGTACAGGAAAGTGTAAAAGCTTCAGGGATGCAGGATATGTGGCAGAGTGAGCACACAGAAACAATATGGGTGTAGGTGGTAACAAAATGGGGAGAAATATTAGACTTGGGGAGGCTTATAGACCACCACCTCAAAAGGAGGACGCAGATGAGGAATTCGGGGAAGAGATAAAATGGATAGCAAGGCATTGGGAGGTGCTGCTAATGAAGGAGTTGAACATGCCAGACATGGACTGGAGGATGCCAGTAGCAGCAAGCTCAAGAAGCCAACAGGTAGTAGAAGTCTTTCAGGGTGTATTCCCAGGACAGCAAGTAACGGAGCCGGCTAGGGAGGTAGCCAGCCTGGACTTGGTGCTTACCTATAGGGAATATGTGTGGGAGACGAGGGCGTGGGTTCCACTTGGAACTAACAAATATTGGACAGATTGGTTCAGTGTCAAACTTGAGACAGAGAGAAATCAGTCCCAGACTAAAATTCTGGGCTTTAGCAGGACTGCTTTCGATAAAATAAGGGTGCTGCTATAGAGGAAACTAGAGAGGTAAGAGCAGTTGAAGGGGTACAAGCTAAAAAGGAATTTATAAAAAAAAAGGGGAATAACAGTGGTCACACATCTCCATGTAAGGCTAATCGGCAAGAAGAAGAGGGATACAAAACAATTGTGGCTCACAAGGAAAGTAGGGGATGCCATGAGGTTAAGAAAATGGCATTTAATAAGTGTGGAACCAGCCAAACGGGGGGGACATAATAGAGTTTGACAGCAGGATGAAAGATGCCAACAGGATAGTGAGGAGAGCAAAGATTGACACAGAAGTGAGAATTGTGGAAGGTACGAAGAGGGGAGGTGAGATCATTTTTTGTTACCTAGAAGGAGTAAATCACCTTTAACTATGTGGGGAGATTAGATACGCTAAATCTCTGCATCCTAGACTGACTATAGGAGACTGAGGGAAGGCGTGTTAGCTATTTACCAAGCACTAACTAGTGATGGTTAGCTGTTTACCAAGCACTAACTAGTGATGGTTAGCTGTTTACCAAGCACTAACTAGTGATGGTTAGCTGTTTACTAAGCACAAACTAGTGGCGATGGTTAGCTGTTTACTAAGCACTAACTAGTGGTGATGGTTAGCTGTTTACCAAGCACTAACTAGTGGTATGGTTAGCTGTTTACCAAGCACTAACTAGGGGTGATGGTTAGCTGTTTACCAAGCACTAACTAGTGATGGCTAGCTGTTTACTAAGCACAAACTAGTGGTGATGGTTAACTGTTTACTAAGCACTAACTAGTGGTGACAGTTAGCTGTTTACCAAGCACTAACTAGTGGTGATGGTTAGCTGTTTACCAAGCACTAACTAGTGGTGACGGTTAGCTGTTTACCAAGCACTAACTAGTGGTGACAGTTAACTGTTTACCAAGCACTAACTAGTGGTGACGGTTAGCTGTTTACCAAGCACTAACTAGTGGTGACAGCCTTCCAAAGTGCTGTAACCGATGTACACGCGAGGAGGCTGCCCATCGTACTGGAAGTCATACAAAGCACTGAAAGCGGAAACACTTAGAACCCGATCAAGGCAGCATTACTTCGCACATAGGTCACTGTCTCTATGGAATAGTTTACCCAGTTCAGTGGTAAATGCAGGCTCTATCGAAGTCTTTAAGAGATAGCTAATTTATTTATTTATTTTATTTATTGAATTTTGTTAACCAGGTAAGCCCAGTGAGACATGACAGTCCCTTTTTCAGGGGTGACCCGGAAAGTGCAATAACACTGATAGTGCTGATTTTATACATCAGTAGTACAGTATAAATTCATACAGTGAGTGAGCGAGCACAGAAGCAGATACATAGTCGAGCTGGATAAGGCTGTACCAGCAGACAAGTAATTATCTACAGCAGAGATATCAGTTTATACAAGAAGGTATCGAATACACAATGGGGGGTGAGATACTAACAACAACAAAAATGGAAAGGGACCTGGGGGTAGTCATATCAGATGACTTAAAGGTGGGCAAGCAGTATGAGAGGGCAGTATGAAGGGCTGGGGGGATACTGGGATGCACAGGAAGAGGCATCACCAGTAGAAAACAGGAAGTTGTCATCCCTCTGTACAGACAGCTGGTGAGACCCCATCTGGAGTACTGTGTGCAGTTCTGGAGACCCAATCTCCACAAGAACATAGACAGGATGGAAGCTGTCCAGAGGAGGGCAACTAAAATGGTGCAGGGTCTGCACCGGAAGACATATGAAGAGAGACTAAAGGAGCTTAATATGTATAGCCTCGAGGAAAGGAGGGAGAGGGGGACATGATAGAAACTTTCAAGTACCTCAAGGGAATCAACAAAGTCCAAGAGGGTAGCATCTTTCAAAAAAAGAAGTGTGCAAGAACAAGGGGGCACAATTTGAAGATGGGGGCTGCCAGAGGGTAATGTAAGGAAGTATTTTTTGACAGAGAGGGTTGTGGATGCATGGAACGGCCTTCTGGAGGAGGTTGTGGAGTCAAAAACAGTGGTTGAATTCAAGCATGCATGGGACAGTCATAAGGCAATTCTAGGGGGTTGGGGTAGGAAGAAGTAGGCTGCTGGTTAACCAGGATCTGCAGCTTATCCATTAGGTAGGGAAATGGGAAGACTGGGTGGGACAAGCGGTCCTTATCTGCCATCAAATTCTATGTTTCTATGTTTCTACAACACAGTTAGATCAATACTATGTGCATTCACCATAAATTATTTACACATCACACTAAGTGGCTAGTGGGAGCCCGAGGTGCTGGGTATGGACATGGAAGTAGAGTAAAGGGAGCAGAAAAGGAGACGGAAGCTTAAGAGTTTACCTAAAGCATGCACAAGCAGATGCAGCAAGGAGACTGAGCAGAGCATGCTGAAATTGAGAAATGGAGGAGAAGGCCAGGATTGGTGGAGGCAGAGAGTTCCAGTAGGACACAGCCCCATAGGCAAAGGATTTCCGGGGCAAGGAGAGTCTCAGATTAGGTATGGATAGCAGGGTAGGGAGGCTGATCTTAGGGCACGCTGGGGGTGTTAACCTTGGACTCTGCCAGATAAGCAAGGGAGGATGAAGTGATGGACAAACGTGTGTAGCAAGCTAAGCGTAGTATAGCGGAGTTTGGACTCAAAGGGTACCCAACCCAGGGTAGACAGTACATTGCAGTGATGGTGCCTTGCACCAGTTCCCAAGGCAAACCTACCCACACGATGATATGTCTGTATAAGGCGGGATAGAGTAGAAGAAGATGCAGAGAGAAGGAGCAGTGCACCATACATGAGGAGAGGCAGGAGAGTGGCATGAGCTATCTTGTGACATGAGGTGGAAGAGAGGTACGGGTGGATTCTGTAGAGTACATCTAGCTTCTGGTTGAGAGTTTTGGTAAGGGAAGCTACATGTACGTCCAGCGAGAGGGAAGGGTCCAGTGTGATACCCAAATATTTGAAAGACTGAACTGATTCTAGGGTAACGCCAGTACGTGTTTGGATTGTTGGGGGGGGATAGCACAGGATGAAGATTGGGAAAAAAGCATGCATTTGTTTTTTTTAGCGTTAAGGACCAGATGCTTTCGAGTAAACCAATCCTCAAGGATGAGTAAGTCGGTTGCTAGTGATTTATTGAGCCATTCAGAGTCAGAAGAGGACCGGTAGATGATGGCATCATCTGCATAGAGATGAACTGTGGCACCACCACAGTTGTTGCAGAGCTCATTGATAAATAAGGAAAACTGCAAGGGGCCCAGAATAGAGCCCTGGGGTACCCCGTGGGTGAAGGGTTGTACCTCCGACAAGGAGCCCACCCATTTGACATGTTGAGAATGGCCAAGGAGGTAGCTTTGGGTCAAGGATAGCGCATTCGGATCGAGTCTGAGTACAGATAGTTGACAAAGGAGTAGGTCATGGTTGACTGAGTCAAAAGCCTTGGTCAGGTCCATGAATATTGTGCCTGTGACTAGACCAGCATCCATTGCATGATATATGTCTGAGATGACCTTGATCAGAGTAGTGGTGGTGCTGTAGTTTTTCTTAAAACCATAATGGGAGGGAGTTAAGAGTTGGTAATGCTCAAGGTAGTTTTGGAGGTGGTCGTACAGAATCCGTTCTTGTATCTTAGTTAGAGGACAAAGTATTGATATGAGGCAGAAGTTTTCCACAACCCCCTGGAGGCCGCCTTTCTGCACAGGGATAACCACTGCTACCTTCCATTTATCAGGGACAGTGCAGGTTAGGAAGGATTTATTAAGGAGGTCACGGATAGGATGAGCTAGTGCATCTGCTCCAAGTTTGAGGAATCTGGGTTCAGGGCTATCATGCCCTGGTGAGCTGTCGGTCTTCAGATTCATAGGTAGACGGCAGACTTCTTTGAGTGTAGCCAGTTTTAAGTGGAAGGAGGGGTGGCCCAAGTGAAGGTCAGCACGCGTAGGGTCCTATGGAGGGGGGGGCAGTGGAGCTAGGGAATGGGGAGGTATATTGTTGTAGGTCCGTGAAGAATTCATTAAAGCTGGATGCAGTGGATAGGGGGTTGGTATGAGTTGTTCCCTGAGCATCAATAGAGCTGGGTACTTCGGAAGTGTTACTCTTTAAGAGTGAGTTGACCTGCCTCCAGAATTCTTTGGGGTTGCTAGGTGCTCTATTTGGAGTTTCTTAAAGTGGCAGCATTTTGCTTTTTGTGTGGAATTTGTGCAGCTATTCCTTAGCTGTCTGTACAGCTGCCAGTCAGTGGGTAGGCCACTGTGTTTGTAGTTCCGCCAGGCTTTATGGTGGGAAGTCATAAGTTGTTTTAGCTCCCGGGAGAGCCGTGGGGCTCTAATCACTTTTACCCGACATCTCTTCAAAGGAGCAAGGGAGTCTATGATGTTTGTGAGCTTAGAAACAAAGAAATCTAGTGCCGAGTTGACATCTGGGAGGGTATTTATTCGTCCCCAGTCAGTGTTACAGATTGTGTCCGTGAAATATTTATTTTATTTTACTAACATACTAACATACTATTTGCCAGCAGATTAGGCCTTACGGTCTATCGAGTCTGCTCGAACCTCAGATCCCTAGTTGGGTGCCAAGACCCTACCCCCCCTTGTGTTCCAGAAACCCCTATCATCCATCTCCACCCCCCGGGACAGTCCATCATCTGATACATCCACTTTCTGTGTCTGTCCCACCCTCTCTTGAAGCCCTCCACTGTGGATCTCTGAACCAGCTCACCAGGCAGTGCATTCCAAGGGTCCACCACCCTCTCAGTGAAAACCTCCTCCTTTCCCCTCACCTTCCACCTTCCAACTTCAAACCATGCCTCTGGTGATACCTCCCTGCTTTAGTCTAAAGATCCTCCATGTTTACTCCTATTTATTCCCTTGAGGTACCTTGAAGACCTCAATCATGTCCCCCTGTCTCTCCTCTCCTCCAATGAAAACAGGCAGAGCTCCTCAAGTCTGTCCTCATCGCCAAATCCCCTAGCCCTCGATCATCTTAGTTGCCCTCCTCTGTACCCTTTCCAGGAGCTGTATGTCCCTCTTCAAGTGTGGTCTCCAGTACTGTACACAGTACTCAAGGTGTGGTCTAATCCAGTCCATTGTACAGCGGCAGAATCACTTCCTTGCTCCTAGAGGTGATCCTCACGATGCATCCCAACATCCTGTTTGCCTTGCTAGCCGCTCTCCTGCACTGCTCAGAGTTATTCATACATGCATCCACCATGACCCCTAGGTCTTTTTCCCCTATTGAGGCCTCCAGCGCCTCCCCTCCCAGGGTGTACCTGTGTTTAGGGTTTCACAACACCTTGCACTTGGTGATATTGAAATTTAATTTCCAAGTGTGAGCCCAGCTTTCCAGGGTATCCAGGTCCCCTTGCAGGGCCAACCTCCCCTCTTCTCCCTCAACTACTGCTCCCATTTTGGAGTCATCCGTGAAGAGACTCATTTCACACCCTATACCCTCCCTGATGTCCGATATGTATGCATTAAACAGGATCGGACCCAGGACCGAGCCCTGTGGTACCCCACTACCAACCTCTCTAGGGTTCGAGAGTTTCCCACAGACCACTACTCTCTGGGTGCGTCCAGCTAGCCAGTTTTCAATCCATCTGACCATCAAAGGGCCTACTCCTAACCCCATCAGTTTCTCCACCAGACCATTGTGGGGGACAGAGTCAAACGCCTTGCTGAAGTCCAAGAATAAAACATCCACAGGCTTTCCCTGTCCAGTTCTGATGTTACCTGCTAGAACTCCGCTAGATTGGTTTGACATGATCTACCTGGCACAAACCCATGTTGTCACTCATCCAGACCTCCCACCTCCTCCAAGTACACCCCAATCGCTCCTTTAGTATACTCTCCATTAATTTTCCCACCACCGAGGTCAAACTGATGGGTCTATAGTTATCTGGTACTTCTCGACCCCCTTTTATGGATTGGCACCATATGTGCCTCTCGCCAATCCTTGGTACCCCCTGTCTCAAGTGACTGTTGAAGAGCTCCACCAGGGGTGCAGCCAGTATGTCCGCCAATTCCCATAGTACTCTCGGATGAATGCCATCTGGCCCAGGAGATTTGTCTTTCTTTAGGGCCTTGAGGGTTAACCACACCCTTTTGGCGGCGATAGCATCATCCGTCCCCTCCACCTTACTGGCCTTTTTATCCTTATCCAGCTGTGACACCCCTGGGGTACCTCTCCCTCCCTCTTGCTCCATTTCTGTTGCTCACCTGATCCCACTCACTGCCGCTTCTATCTCCATCGTGCCTTACTTTGTAGATATCCCATCCCCCTCCCTAGTGAACACAGAGGCAAAGTACTCGTTAAATACCTCTGCCTGGTCCCTCGCCTCTTCCACTCACCCTCCTTCTGATCTCAATCTGCTGAGATGGCCCTTAGTTTTTCTCCGCCCCAATGTACTGGAAGAACCCCTTTCCCTCCATGTATCCCTGTGCCAGCCGCTGCTCTTTACTGGACTTTGCTCTCACCATCCGGGTGACTTTTCTAGATGCAAGATGGTACATTTCTTATCCCTATCCTCTTGTTGTTTTATATATTTTTTGTAGCGCTTCTTTTCTCTGACCACTACCTGTGCTCACTGGACCACCAGCATGGTTTATGTGACCTTGCTCCCTTACGCTTCACCTTAGCGCAGATCCTGACTGCCTCGTAGTCCCCATTTATGACCTCCCATCTCCTTTCCACACTTGTCATTGATGTAATCCTTCAAGTGATCCTTGAGAATATTTCCCATGCCCACAAAGTCTGCCCCCTGAAGTCCACTGCCAGTGTCCTAGATCTCACCCCTCCCTCATGGTTATTTGAAACCAGACAGTATTGTGGTCGCCCCAGTCAGGGGGTCCTACAACCAGGTCCCTACAGATCCCCATCTGCCAGAACCACGTCCAGACATGCCCTCCCTTGTGGGCTCCATCACATGCTGTGTTAAGAACACATCCTGAAGCCATCCAGCAGCCTCTGCTGCTTGGCCACCTTAGAGGACATGGTTCCCCAGTTTGTACCTGGCATATTAAGGTCCCCCATCAACACCACTCCTTCCCCTTTTGGTCCACACTGGGCAATGATGTTGTCCAGCAAACCATCCTCTAGAACATCACTCATCCCTGGGGGCCTATATACTACACCCAGCTTGACCATATCTCCTGCTGGGGATCATAAGGTGACCCATAAGGCCTCCACATTTCCCTCTGCCTCTTCTACCCTAGCAATTTCTATGTCATCTCTAATGAACATAGCCACTCCACCCCCTCTGCCCTCCTTTCTATTCTTCCTAAGCATAGTGTACCCCGACGTTTAGGTCCCAGTCATGGTTTTTGTTGGTCCACGCCTCCGTGACCACCGCCACATCCCTCGAACAGCATGGTTTGAACTTGGCAACTTGTTTCCAAGTTCCTGGCATTTACTAACACCACCCCCACCCTTATCCCTGATCCCTTTGTCGAACTCCACCCAGGTTCCTTATACTCCATCCTCCATCTGCTCCTCCTGAAACCTCCACCCCAGTCTGTCTCCCTCCCCCTTGGGTTTGAAGGCTACTTCCTCATTTGGAGGAGAGGGCTTCTGGTCAGTCCTCCCTTATCCTCCCTCACAAGTTTAAACCCCACCTTTCTTGAATGTAGTCAGCCACCCCTGTTTAAGGACTTCCTTCCCTAATGGGGCAAGATGAAGCCTGTCCTTGGCATACAGTCCCTTATCTCCCAAACTCCTTTCCAGTTCCTAACACCCCAACCCACTCTCTTCACTCCACTTCCTGAGCCAGTCATTAACCTCTGTGAGCTTCATTTTTTCCCACTGAGGCCTTTGGTACTGGCAATATCCTAAAAGGAAATGTTGCATCCATTATCCTGATAGACTCTGGCAAGTTCTGGAACCTTGCTTGGATT
The DNA here is from genome assembly GCA_016271365.2 of Neoceratodus forsteri. Taxonomy (NCBI): domain Eukaryota; kingdom Metazoa; phylum Chordata; order Ceratodontiformes; family Ceratodontidae; genus Neoceratodus; species Neoceratodus forsteri. Next base: position 544,638,070 of record JADMNL010000023.1, read on the forward strand.
TCCAAAATCGCTTCTTTCTAGATCGTTAGTTTAATGCACCAGAAATCCGTTCTCTCCACAATCCCTAACCAGTTCATACACCATGAACTTTGCTCTGTGCACTGTCAGCCCAGATATACTCACTACCTTCACCTGGCTATGGCATCCACCCCCCTGTCCCTCCCACTGGATACCCCTAATCATCGAGTCTCCCAATAACAGAACCTTAACACCGCCATCATCCTTATGGTTACCTCCACTATGCCCTCTCAGCCCCCCATCCCCCCCTTTATTCATGATCTCAATTCCATGGGAGTCTTTCTGTCTTATTAGAGACCCCTTTGTCACCCTCCCCTTTCTGCCTCCCTCGTTATTTTGCCCACTTAACTCAGACCCCCTCTGAATAGGTGTCCCCTTTAACCCTCTCTTATCCGAACCATTTATCCTGGCCCTGATGGTTTCCCCTTCCCCCACACCACCATCCTCCCCCCTTGTAATAGTATCCCTGCCTCCAGAGGCTCTCTGTCGGTCCCCTTTAGCTAGGGCCCCATCCTTAGTACTGACCCCCCTGCTGAAGGGGGGCTCCTCCCCCACCTCCTTGTCTCCCAGTTTCTCTCCAGTCATGCTCTCCTCCCTCATGTCTGCAATATGTTGCATCTCCCCCATCTGCTTAACATTTATGTTTCCCCTTCTCCCTCTGGGACTATTTCTATCCTTTCCTTTGCCGGTCTGTGATGCCCTATGGGTATCCAACTCCTCCCCGGCCTCTGTATCAGTTTCTCATTTCCACCAACCCTTCCTCCCTCTAGGTTGTTTAGTAGCTCAAATTTATTGTGACACTCTATGTCAGCCTCCATCAGTCAACCCAAGTTTCCTGACTGCACCTCTAAACTGCCCTCTTCTTCCCTCTTGCTCTGTTCACCTTAGGGCTCCCTTCCCACAGTCTGCTGTTTTAGGCTTCCCCACAACAGCCCTCCTTCTCAATTTCTGCTCTACTAGGCTTCCCACAACAGCCCCTCCTGACTCTTCCCCCTCCACTCTCTTTGTATTCGGAATGTTCACCCCAGATGCTTTCCCTTAGCGCCAACATCCCTATCTAAGGGTCCTCTGTCCCTAATATCCCCTCCTGCTTGCTGTAACATAACGTCCTGTAATTTCAGAGCATTGCCCCAGCCTCCCTCAGCCCCACCCTTCTGCTGCCCATATCCACACCCCTTATCTTGGACACCCCCAGCTCCCCCAGCTACTCCTTAACCAATATACCTCACTCCTGATACAAGATAGCTGTCTACAAAGTGGCAGCCCTCTCCAGGCCCAATTGAGAATTATTACATCCCACAGCCTGTGCAGCCTACAACCCTTCCAAGATGCCTGCCATGGTGGAATATGGCCACCTGTTTATCCCTTCTGTTTATAATGGCACACCCCCTTTTCTCAGTCCCTTCCCCCTGGAATACAGTTTCTCTCTATACTGACTGCAGTTATTTACAAACCCAATTTCAACCCCACCAATAAAGTTCCCAAGTCTCACAAACACATACAGTCTAGTGTGTGTCCAGTCCCACTAACAGTGTGTGTAAGCAGACATCAGGTACCGTCTGATGTCACAGGCCCACCAGTTCCTGTTGCTTCAAATTTCAGTCCCTAACAGAAATACACAGCCCTTCAATCCCAACCCCTAGTGGCTTTTCAGTATTTAAGACAGCCTACAAAATAGGGTGGTGGGAGGGCTCTATAAACACCAGGCAAACATCACATTTAAATTTCACTCTAATTGTCACTGCCAAACAAGTGTTCCCAAGCCTCAAAAGTTACAATATCACAGCCCAAGTAACAGTTCTAACTCAAAGTAGCAATTTTTAACACAGAACTAATTTCACGTACAAAACTATTCAAATATTTCAGTTAAAACAGAATATAACCCCAGACCTCTGTCCTTACCAGCCTCCTGCTTATGTTCCCAAGTGAACAATGAAAGACAAGGTAATTCCTGTTAATTTCCCCTCCCCCTAACACCAGGCAAACATCACATTTAAATTTCACTCTAATTATCACTGCCAAACAAGTGTTCCCAAGCCTCAAAAGTTACAATATCACAGCCCAAGTAACAGTTCTAACTCAAAGTAGCAATTTTTAACACATATAACTAATTTCACGTACAAAACTATTCAAATATTTCAGTTAAAACAGAATATATCCCCAGACCTCTGTCCTTACCAGCCTCCTGCTTATGTTCCCAAGTGAACAATGAAAGACAAGGTAATTCCTGTTAATTTCCCCTCCCCCTAACACCAGGCAACCATCACATTTAAATTTCACTCTAATTATCACTGCCAAACAAGTGTTCCCAAGCCTCAAAAGGTACAATATCACAGCCCAAGTAACAGTTCTAACTCAGAGTAGCAATTTTTAACACATAGAACTAATTTCACATACAAAACTATTCAATTATTTCAGTTAAAACAGAATATAACCCCAGACCTCTGTCCTTACCAGCCTCCTGCTTATGTTCCCAAGTGAACAATTTTATTTATCAAGTCTAGGATTACAAATACCTTTGAGCCCTGGCTCTTTTACAAAGGTTCCACGCCAGAGAGATACAAATTATGGGGAACATCAAGACAGACATTAGAACAATGTGGACATTGCAAACAGAGTACAGATTAATACAATTCAAGGGTAGCATTGTAACAAGGCAGCCAGTGGCATTTGTCAGAGAAAATAGCCAACAGATAAGTGCCAGAGTCATAGGGAGAGGGAAGAGGGAGGGGAGAAACAATGTAGGAAGGATGGGGAGAGGGTGAAAAGTGCAGCACTGGGTATACCAAGATGTGAGGGTAGAATCCAGTGAGGAGGGGAGGGGGGACTACTAGAGCAGGAAGGGAAGTGGAGAAACAAGGTTAAGTTGGGCAGTCACAGGAGCTGTTGGTAGTGAGATAGTCCCGGAGCCTAGTTTTAAACATATCAATTGTTGGGGCAGAGGAGATGGTTGGGCTGAGGCCATTGAACCAGAGTGGCACTTGATAAGCAAAAGAGCGTTGTCCCTGTGAAGTGTGACAATGGGAGACTTTCAGTAGCTGTAGTGTGGATCTCCTAAGGCACCATTTGTTAATTCAGAGTTGAGACCCCAGAAGGTGCAAGGCCAAGGTAGATTTTTTTCGCCATGGAGCAGGTGAGAAACTTTATGCGGTTTGATAGTTGGAGCCAGCCAGTCTGAGTGTACAGGTCACATGTATGGGTGAGACGGTGAGCACCAGTGATGAGCCGACATGCCTTATTTAAGGCAGTTGAGAGGCGTCTAAGTGTTGTGGTTGTGGCCGAGCCATAAATGATGAGACCATAGTCTATTACAGAGATCACAGAGCTCAGGACTGCAACCTTCAAAGCTTCTGCGTGAGGTGGTCTGTGTTTGTAGAGGAGACCAAAGCCATGTATTAGCAGCTCTAGCTACATTATCTACATGAAGTCCATAGGAGAGATTAGGTCAAGCTGTATCCCTAAGTATTTGAAGGACCCCACCTGATCTAGAGTGTTCCCTGGGTGGTGGAGATAGCCATGGTGTAGCTTGTGTGGGTTATGAGAGCTGCAGAAAAGCATAGATTTGTTTTCTTGTCATTGAGGACCAGTTTGTGATTAAGAAACCATGTCTCTACAGAACTGAAACCAAGTTGAAGGTTGTGTTGAAGAGTTGCAGGATCTTTTGAGTGGAAAATACAACAGCATCATCAGCATTTAGTATGATCTGCTCAGAGCAATGGTAAGGAGGGAGTTTGAAAAGGCTAAAAGGAGGGCCCAATATGGATCCCTGTGGGACACCCGAGCGAACAGGCAGGGTGTCAGAAAGAGTGTCCACAATTTTTACTCTCTGCGACCGGTTTTCTAAGTAGCTTTTAAACCAGAGAGAAGTGTCGGGTGATAGCCTGGCATTCAGTAGTTGGTGTATTAGTAGTCCATGGTGTGCTGTATCAAAGGCCTTGGAGAGACCGACGAAAACGGCCCCTGTGAGAAGGCCGTTGTCAAGGGATTTGTGCAAAGCTCCAGTGAACTCAAGAAGGGCTGTGGTGGTGGTGCTGTGACCTTTCCAGAAGCCATGTTGTTGTGGACAAGATATATTGTAATTATCCAAGTGGTCGGTAAGTTGATCAGCCACGATGCACTCGAGTGCCTTAGAGAGTGGGGGCAGTATGGAGATAGGGCGATAATTTGAGTGATTCGTCTTATCCCCACTTTTATGTACGGGTGTCATGGTGGCTGTTTTCCATAGGTTCAAGAATTTTCCACAACTGAGAGAGAGGTTTAGGATTTTTGTTAATGGATGAATTACCTCATCGAGGGTGAGCAACAGAAGCTTAAGGTCCAGGGTGTCGCTACTAGATCTAGATTTAGAGATAACTGCAGTAATATAGCGGCGAGCTTCATTCAGTCTTACCTTCCTGAAGTAGAAGAGGGGATGGTTAGACTGAGGGGCTGAGGTATTTGGGGAGTAGGCCCTGTTTTCGAAAAAGTCATGGGGTAGAACAGCACTAAGGTCTGAAAAAGCTGTGTTAAAGATGTTTGCGATCACCTTGGGGTTGAGGGTTGAGGATCCATCAACCATTAACATGGCTGGAGAGGTTTTTGGCTGCTTCCCTGTGACATCCTTGATATTGTCCCAGAAAGCACGACCATTTCCCATGTATTGGTGAGAGCGCCTTTGTAATAGGTGGATTTCATTAGCCATATGGTTTTGTGTAGGCATTTCATGCTTGTTTGTAATTTTGGATGTCCAGTTGTTTGCCAGTGGCCCTGGCAACTTGCCCAGAGGTGATCCCTAGTTTCAGCTGTGAGAAGAGCCGCGTGACCCATGGGTTAGAGAGAGATTTTTGTTTGTTTGTTTATGCCTTTTAGCAGGGGCAAAGAGGTCTGAGGCTTTGTTGAAAACTGAGATGAAGTGATCAAGAGCATGTTAACATCTGTTGCTTCATAGATGGGTAGCCAGTCTTGTAGAAGCAGGTGTTGTTTGAGATGTGAAGTTTCACGAGGAAGGACTCTGTTAGCGATAATTTTGGGAGGGGCTTGATGAATTTGTTAGACCATGCACACATGACTGGGGAGTGGTCACTGAGAGAGTCTGGGAGAATGGTCGTATGGAAATCCTTGTGGGGTGAGTGGTGAGGACTTCGATCCAAGATGGTACTGGTGCCAGTCTTGTAGTTAATCCTTGTGGGAGTTCACCATTTGCGTGAGGAGTTAGCAGCTGAGATGGAGTCTTTATAGGCACTGGCTCCGATGCTAACCAGTTTATGTTGAAATCCCTAGTAGAATAAGTTCAGCTTCAGGAGGATGAGTTGATAACGTTTAGGGACGTCGCTGAATCCATGTTTAGGGTCCCGGGCTGGATGTACGGAGACAATAGTCAGGCTTTATGGTTGGGACCCAGGACGATTTTATTGGCAGAATCTGGGCCGAGGCAAAGTGATGGAGTTGCTACAGGGTGCCAAGACAGGGAGTCTTTGGTATAGATTGCGCAACCACCACCTTTTTGGATATCTGGTCCAGCCTGTGGACATTGTAGCCCTGTATTGTTACTGCTGAGTCAGGAACTTTAGGTGTCAGCCGTTTCCACCACTGCAAGGATGTCAGGGTTGTGTTGGCATATGAAGGCTTGGAGTGCATCCAGCTTTGGTAGTAGGCTGCAGATATTAATGGTTGCAAGGATAAGGGCACCTGGAGTTTGTGTGTGGCCTGAGCTTCTAGGGCCAGGATTGGGATGGATGTTGCCTGAGATGAGAAGGGGGAGGAGTAGGAGTTTTAAGGAACAGAGTCGCAGCTCTTTGAGAGATAGCTTTGATCATTGTTTCCGGGAATAGAGGTTGCAAGGTTCCAGGCGATATCCCATATGGCTTGCAAGGTGGTACAGTGTAGAGAGGTGGCCACACTTGTTGAGAATAGTAGTCAGGTTAAGTAACCAGGAATATCCAAACAGTGCACCAAGCACAAGTCTCGAGTGGAAGTGGAGACTTCCCTTGGAGTAGCAGGAAACCAGAGTAGAGGGTGGCGGGGTGGGGTGGGGTGGTGGCTAGGACCAGGAATAGAGAAGGGGGGGCAGGGCAAAGAGGAGGAGGAGAGGTGAGAGGAAGGCAGAGAAAACCCACATGGCTTACGTACTAGATGGAGATAGAGATAGAGATATAGCCCTCTAGTGGTGAGAGGATATAATCTGCTAATGGAAAAGATGGGGTTGAATTTGGACTTATCACGTGTTTTGATGATTTTGGGTGGGGGAGTGGGGGAGTTGTTGCGCCAGATGCATAGGGTTGGGGAGTGGTCACTTACACTGTCAGAGAGAACATTGGCAGATTTTATCTTGGAGGGACAGTTGGTGATCACCCAGTCCAAGAGGGAATGGTTGCCCGATCATGAGTTTATACGAGTTGGGCCACGTATGATTTGTACCAGGTTGTAGTCTGCTAGGGATGTGGTCAATCTGGTTGTTTTTTTGCTTATCCAATCAATGTTAAAGTCACCACTGTTTATGATATACTGACGAGGGAGGCTCGCACGGGAGGCTAAGAAGGAGTTTAGGCATGACACAGCCACCTTGGGGGGCAGGTGTACACAGCCGACCAGTAGTGTCTTGACTGACCCAAGGGTGATGGAAAGGAATATTGACTCAGCCTCAACTGGAGCAGGGGTGGGCAAAGCAATTTGGGTAACATCCAGACTGTCCCTTATGTACATGATGATGCCACCAGCTTTTTTACCCTGGCAATCTACCCTGAAGCATTTGTAACTTGGTAAGGCAACCTCATGCAGTTTGACGCACGGCTTCAGCCAGGTCTCAGAAATACCCAGGATGTCAGAAGTGTTAATATTGACCCAAGCTTCTAGTTCAGACATTTAGGTCTCAGGCTATGGATGTTCAAGTGAGCTATTTTTAGACCCTTTGGTAGTGGCTTCAATTGAGGAGGCGGAGGAGTGGTGGGGGTGGTGGAGGTGGGTCCAGGGTTGGGCTCGATATCGCCAGAGAGGGCTAGCAAGAGAAGAAGTAGGAACCAGGGCTTAAGGGTAGAGAACAGGTGTGGTTGTACATTTTTTGCCTTCTGGGGGTATGTGCTTATGCTTCTGAAGAGCATAGTCTGCTGTAGGCAACACCCTGTTATGGCAGGCAGGGGACAATGTAAAACTTAAACATAATATTAATTTGGGGGAGGTGTGGGGGGGGACAAAGGTGTGATACATTGGGGGGTGTTTTAGGGCCATTGATGTGAGGTAATCAGCAGAGACAAGAAGTAGGAGGCAGAAGGGGAGATAGAGGATTGCTAGTCTGCCCATAGTGTGTTGTGCTGTTACAGTGATCAGGCTTAGCAAGGGAGAAATGCAAAGACCAGGGTTGGGCAGATTAGAATAGGCCAATCAGCCTGGAGGTAGCCGAGTTCAATGAGCCAATGCAATCCCTGAACCTCAGGGAAAGGAGGAGCCTAAGTGTATTTAATAGAGGTTGGGGTCGGGAGGGTGGGTGGGTGGGAAAATTACAGTATCGCTAGAAGCAGGCTAGAGAGCAGCATGTCAGAGGAAAGAAATACAGTTCCAGATTGGGTATAAAATTCAGCATCATGCCTCATGATCAACAAGAGCGAGAGGGTAGCCAGTCCGGAGCCAGCGAATGAGAAATCAGCAAATCAAATTGTAAGCTGAGCTCTCCTGGAGCTTGTGGTGGGCATACCTTTGTGTGAAGTTTGGGCAGGAGGCAGGGGGATGTGTGCTGGAAGTAGGCTAGCCACCGTCAGGAGCCATGCAGCGGAGGGCTGTCTGCCTGGAGAGAGAACAAGGAAGAGAAACGGGTTAGTGATATAGTGAGGGAGGGGTGATTACAGACAAAGAGTCGGGCGGGTCAGGGATTAGACAATGGAGTGAGGGGAGTGAGTGTGAAATGTGGGAGGGGAAGGACACAGGCAGAGGTGAGAGCAATGGTGGGGGTGGGGGGCAGGAGAAGTGGCTCAGTAATAGAGCAAGGGTAAGAAACAGTAGCTAGGCAGGTCAAGGGAGGGAGAGGAGACTGCTGGAAGGCAGAGAGGATATGAAAATGTGGCCAGAATCAGCTGTGGTGCTCGCATTCAGAGAGCCAGCTGGAGGACACAGACGTAGGTTGCAGAGAGAGAGTGTTTAGGAGAGGAGAGTCAGGAATTAACTTGGCATCTCTAAGAATATAACTTTAACTGAGCAACTGTAAGCATTAGGCAGTTGTACACTTAAGTTCTAAACCATCAGAAAATGCTGCAATGTAACAGACTAAGCTAGGTAACATTCAGCAGATTTAGAAGAAGTGGCAGGTAATCAAAAACACGCGTTTTTTTAAAAACAAATTACAGTGTCACTAGAAGCAGGCCAGGGAGCAGCAAGTCAGAGGAAAGACAGTTCCAAATTGGGTTTAAAATTTGGCACCAAGCCCCACAGGCAGCAGGAGTGAGAGGCAGCCAATCGGAAGCCAGCGGCAGGCGAAAGTCGCCAATCAAATTAGCTGCTTGCAAGCTGAGCTCCCGGGCTTGTGGCGGGCGACTGGCGGTGTGAAGTTCGGCAGGAGTGCAGGGAGATTTGTGGCCGGTAGGGGAAGTCAAGCCAGGTTGCCACTGTGGTGCGCCCTACTGGAGGGCTGTCCGCCTTTGCTGTGAAGTTCAGGCAGGAGGCAGGGAGATGTGCAGCTGGCTGGAAGTCAAGCCAGGCCGCCGCCATGGAATGCCCTACCAGAGGGCTGTGCGCCTTTGCAGTGAAGTTCAGGCAGGAGACAGGGAGATGTACGGCCGGCTGGAAGTCGAGCCGGGCCGAGGCCATGGAGCACCCTACCAGAGGGCTGTGTGCCTGGAGAGAGGAGGGATTTAAGGAAGTGCTTTGCCCTTCTGGCAAATGGAGTAACATGATAAACCACTGTTAGAGGTGAACTAACTAGTTGAGTCATCCTTGGCCTGTTTTTGTTCTGCATTTTCTATGTTCCTTCGTTAAGGGAGAAGAGAAGGACGAGGAAAGGAAGTCATGCTGAAGCAAGGAGTGGAGTGGGAAGAGGAAGCTAATGGTGAGGTGGACATCCGTAACAGCTATTTATGTTCAGTGTTCACAGTGGGGCCAAGTGACCAATGCCTAACTGTGCCATCAAGATGGGAAGGGGAAGGGGTTAATGTGGATCTCATTCATGGAAACACAGAAACAGAATTTTTCGGCAGTTAAGGACTGCTTGGCGCACCCAGTCTGCCCATTTTGTTGCTGTCTATACTGTCCCCACAGACCCTACCTAATCTCCAATTACTCCCCACTCCCACTTTCCTACCAAGTGTGTGCCTGTCCCCTACATGCTCATAACGTGCTTGAAGCCCATCACTGTTTTCGCCCCCACCACCTCCACTTGAAGACTGTTCCAGGCATCCACCACTCTTTCAGCAAATAAGTACTTCCTTAAATCCCTCCTAGAGCCCCCCCAACTTCATTGTATGCCCCCCCCAGCTTCATTGTATGCCCCTTGTTCTCGTGCACCTCCTCTGCTGAAGAATACTCCCCTCCTGTACTTTATGCACGGTCTCTCCAATCAGGAGGGGAGTGTTCTGTGGGCGGAGCTTAGCTGCTCTGCTTCTGGGCCAGAGCACAAGGGCATCACGCTGTGAGCATCCAGCTGTGGAGTCAGTCGTTGGCCGGCCACTCCGGCTGTCAGTTTGTGCCTGCTGCTGTCCTCAGTAAGTGAGTTCAGTGTCGATTCTCTTTCTCATTATTGTGCTTCAAAAACTTTCAGCTGCTGTTGCTGTGCTGCTGTTTTACTTCCCATATTTACTGCAGCTGATTTATTCTATGATTGAAAGTAAAAATTGCTTTGCTTATCTGTTGTAATGTGCCTTGAGTTTAAGTATAGCTTTCTTACTGACTATGTCTACTAGCACTGCCTTACTGTTCATATTGCTGCTGTGCGTTTCCTCATTTAACTTCCAGTTAGGGGCTGTACTTCTGTCTGGGTTAGTACTTACCCCCTCCTTTTGTTTAACTGCTGCCTCTTCCCCATCAGGAGTGGCCCATATTTCGTACCCTTCTAAATTTTTTCAATATCTGGCCTTTTCCCCATCTAGTTGTTCCCAAATTTCCTTGTTTTTAATCTAGTTCCATAATTCCATTGTGAAGCAAATTAGTTCCTGCCATATTCTAATTCATTTATTTTTCTAGGTGAGCCCTTACTTCTCATTTTGTTTTATACTAACCTCCCCCTATCAGGGTTTAGCTTATATATTCCATCCTTATAATTTCTATATCCTACCCTCCTCCATATCAGGGAGAAGCCTAAAATTCCCTTCTTGTTTTACCAGGTTCCTCCACACCAGAGTTAGGCTAATTTTATCTGCGTCCTAGTTTTCATTTTTTCTCTGATCTCCTTGAAATTAATTTTAATTTTGGTCACCCACATCTGGTTGAGACCGTTTTTCACCCTACTCAGCTTTCGCACCATTTGACTTAATTTATCCCTCCAGACTAACTGTGTTACACTGCAGGGTGTGTTTTTCTTTGTTACCCTTCTACAATGATGCTCCTTGTACTGTCTCTCTCTCCCTTCTTGTCCCCCCACTTCCATCTATCCTTACCTCCCATTGTCCACCACCCTCCCTTTTTCTCCCTCTCCCACCCTCCCCTCCTCCAGTCTCCCTGCTTTAATTCCCTCTCCCTGGCATCCTGGTTGTAGTCTCCTCTCACCTCCTTGCCTTCATCTCAAAATCCTTAGGTCCCTCCTGCCCTCTTACCTTCCTAACTTTTATCCACCCTTCTCCCCTCACCTTTCTCTTCCCATAAGTGTGTCATAGGTTCACTTAAGCTCCTCATCTGCCTTGCTACTTATAGTTGTCAGATATATTGAGCTTAATCTGATACATTTCTTTGATTGGGTGACCAGGGAGGTAGAGCAGGGCAGGGCGGTGGATGTGGCTTAAGTAGAGTTCAGCGGGGCTTTCAACACCTCCTCATGTAGGACGTTGGTAAATAAGTTGGACAGCCTGGGAGTGGGTTGCAAGGTGATAAACTGGGTCAGAAACTGGTTGAGTGACAGGACGGGGTGGTGATAAATGGCGTTCAGTCCAAGGAGAGAGGGGCGGCCAGCAGGGTGCCACAGGGGTCTGTGCTGAGGTAAGTCCCCTTTAATGTCTTCATAAGTGACATTGCAGAGGGGCTGGAGGGGAAGGTATGCCTCTTAGCAGACGGCACTAAGATCCGCAACAGGGTCAACACTCCAGGGGGATGGAAAAAATGAGAAAGGACATAAACATGCTTGAGGAGTGGTCGAGAGTGTGGCAGCTAAGATTCAATGCAAAACAGTGCAAAACCATGCATTTGGGGCACAGAAATCCAAGGGAAGAGTACAAGATGGGAGGAGAGGTACTGACAGCCACCAGTCAAGAAAGGACCTGGGGTAATCATATCTGATGACCTAAATTAACCAAACAACATGAGAAGGCTGTGGGGAGAGCCAGTGGGATACTAGGGTGCACAGGGAGAGGTATCACCAGCTGAATAAAGGGGGTGGTTATGCCACTGTACAGATCATTGGTGAGACCTCATCTGGAGTACTGTGTCCAGTTCTGGAGACCGCATCTCCGGAAGGACATAGACAAAATAGAGGCAGTCCAGAGAAGGGCAACAAAAATGGTGCAAGGACTGCACCAAAAGTCATATGAGGAAAGACTAGAGGACCTCAATATGTATTCCCTGGAGGAGAGGAGAGAGAGGGGGGATATGATAGAAACATTCAAGTACCTCGGGTATAAACAAGGTACAGGAGGGTAGCATCTTTCAGAAAGGAAGGTGTACAAGAATAAGGGGGCATGATATGAGGCCAGAGGGGGGTAAGCTCAGGGGCAATGTGAGGAAGTACTTTTTCACAGAAAGAGTAGTGGATGCTTGGAATAGCCTCCCTGTGATGGTAGTTGGGGCAAAAACAGTAGGGGAATTTAAGAATGCATGGGATAGACATAAGAGTACTCCCACAATAGGGAAAAGAGGGAAAACTGCAGATCAACTAGGGTCTGCAGTATTACATTAGGTAGGGAAAAGGGGCAGACTAGGTGGGCCACATGGTCAACTTTCTCAGCCTTCTCCTTAAGATCGACAGTTTGCAACCACTCAGGTTAACCTCAAACCTGATCTGTTGATGATCTCAGAATCTTGACTCTCTCCCAGTATTTCTGATTCCTCTGTAGTCATTCCTGGTTTCTCAATTATTCAACAGGATCACGCTTAGAGGGGTGATGGAATAGCCACATACCTCTCCTCAGACATCCAGTTTGAGCCTCTGTTCTCACTCAGTCTCTATCCCCTCCGCCTGTGAGATGCTCCTTCTCAGACTCTCTCCCCTTCTCCACCCCTATATTTATTCCCAGTGTGTACTTCTGCCCTGGCATGTCACCAGCTTTTAGTAACCGAGTTACTCACCACCACCTCCCAGGCCTCCTGTGGAGTTACTCATTCAAAGTGATTTCAACTTAAATTGGCTCTCCATCAATGTTGCCTTAACAAGAAAGTCCCTCTTTTTAACTCAGATCATCTCTGTCCCCATTCATTATAATTTTGAATCTCTAAATCACTCCCTCTTGGACCGGGTCCTCTCATCCCATCCCCATCATATCGTGGATGCTAATACCTTCTCTGATGCCTCAGTGATCACCGTGTGGTCTACTGTGGGTGTAAGATTCATCATCCCAAAGCACCTCCTAAATTCATTCAGATCCTGTCTTTCTGATCACTGAACTTGTCCTGCCTTCATGCTGACCTGATAACCACTGACTGGTCACTTCTACAGCTGGCAATATTGAAAAATGCCCTTAAATTCATCACCTTCAAGTTCACGTCTGGGATCATCACACATCCCCTTAGAAGAACCAGTGTCCGAGGATCTCACCTCCCATGGATCTCCGCTGAGTTGCTGTCATGCCACTGTGCACATGACCTTGCCTGGAGCACCTATGAGACCTCTGGCTCTACTTCTGCCCTATAAATAAGCACACTCCCAGCTTCAGTAGGATGGTGGGTGACTAATGGAGTGTGGTGGGATGTGCCACTTGCTGTCCACTGACCAGAGCACTGACAATCAGGCAAGGGTGGGTATTGGTGCTGTGGGGGGGAACACTGCCACCAGTGTTCTGATGGGCTTGGGGAGCTGGGATACTTGTATGGGACTGGGCCAAGGCTGAGTGTTGGGAGGGGGGAGGATTGTGCATTTTGCTTATGAAACCACCTTATTTGCAAAACTGTGACCTATTCAGATGTTACTTTCCTGCACCTCTACGGGGGGGGGAGATGCCTTTGCTCGGATGGGGCAGGGACCTCTGGACACCAATGACTTACTATTTGTCTATCGGGTTGGGTGTCTGGTGAGGAGTGGGACCACTGGATGCCAGGGATGTGTTTGGGATGGGTGTCTGATTGTGGGAGGGACCACTAGACGCCAGGGGCGTATTGTGCGGTGAACAGGCTGGGTGTGGAGAGGGAACACTAGACACTAGGGGCATTTAATTTAATGTTGGGCATGGGTGTCTGGTGGGGGGAGGGACCACTACCCACCAGAATAATTTCATTTAACGTCAGGAAAGACGTCGGATGAGGGGAGGGATGGCTAGTCACCAGGGAAAAGTGGGATTACTGTCGGGTCGGGCATCGGATGGAGGGAGGGACTGCTAGCCACCAGAGAGATATGATTTTCTCTAAACGGGACAGTGATCAGCAGGGGGAGGAACCACTAGCCACCAGGGAGATATTTGTTATTCTAAATGGGATGGCGATCGGGGAAGTGGAGGGACCATTAGACCACCAGGGACATATTTTTAATGATCAATTGTACAGCAATCTGCGATCAGGGAAAAGGAGGGACCACTAGACCACCAGGGAGATACTTGTTTTTTTAAATGGGATGGCGATTGGAAGGAAGAGGGAATGCTAGCCACCAGGGAAACTTTTTTGCACTATATTTTGTGAGGGATTGTGTGGAGAGAGGAACCGCTAGCCAGATAAACATTTTGGGCTTTAGTTGCTCCGCACAAGGGGAACACTCAAAAGGCCCTTGCGTGGAGCAAATTCTTTGTGAATTGGGCAGCGCCGACATTCGTGTCCCATCCCCCTGATTTGCATGTGGCCCCCTCCACACTTTGCCCTGGTGCAAACCTGGTTTGTGGGCCCAAACCAGGCTTTTGTGAATACTAATTCAGTGCAAAACCCAGTTTGCGAGTTTGCGCCGGGTCAAAGTTTTGTGAATGTGGCCCGATGTTACAATACTCTGCTTGTTGTGGCACCTTCATTACCATCTTAACTCATTGCCTCCACAGGCTCACTCTGAGATTACACCACTTGCCTCCTGAATCTCCTGTATACTTTTAACAGTGAATCCTGGGCCTTTCTAAGCAAAATCAAGCCATAGTCAGTATGTCGCAAACAACTGCTAATAGCTCAATAACTGTACATGCTAGACAAAAAAGTATGAGTGGCAGAGTTATTCAGCACAAAATTGCCTTACCAATGGCGGCATGCATATAATAATAAGTAATTTTGTATTTTTTCTATGCTGGTTGAAAGAGCAAACTAAATATTTTTTTCACTAAAAAAGGGCACCATAACCTATATCTTTACAGTAAATATGTAAATATCAACACCAAATTAGCATACAGACATTAGATGGTGTTTGATATTATGTTGTAAAAAAAAATATCTTTTTACTATAAAATGTAATTTCTCCCCATTTTAATCAAGGTGCTTTGATGAGATTTGAGGGCTAAATCTCAACCACACACACCATATCATAAACAAATGCGTATAACTCCAAAAGTATACATGACACACACAAAGTATCAGCATGAAAGTTGATGAGCACAAAAATGCCTTTCCAATGGTGCTATGCAACCAGTTGTAATCAATACAGTTTTTATTTTATAGCTGCTGAAGTGCCAAAGAAGTGAATTTTATTCAAGCTGCTTAGGTGAATCTTGATGGAAAACATGTCAGCCATACACACCATACCATAAACAAATGCAAATAACTCCTAAAGTATACATGATACACACAAAATATCAGTGACAAAGTTGTGCAGCATAAAATTATCTTTCCAGCGGTGGTATGCAGTCAAAAATATATTATGTTCTGTTACAATATATATTAAAATATATAAGTGACTTCTCCAGACGTTGCAAGGGCACACCGGGAGTCAGTAGCCAACTTCTGCAGACGTCCTCAGGACACACCAGTGTCTTTTTACTGACGACTACAGGCGTCTGCTAGGACACAATGAGTTTAACAGACTGTGACATCACAAGAGAGGGCTGTGACTTCAAGTGAGGAATCAGCTGTATGTGCAGATAAACACTGAGGGATAAAGTTCCTGTTTATATGCAAATTTCCTCAATAATAAATAATTGTTAGTAGAATTCTATAGAAAATATGTGAAATACAAGCTAAATGATATCTAAATTTTAATCTGTAAAATGTTTGGTCATTAAGACCCTTCGGTGGCAGTGCGTGCATTCAGTATACCAGTCCATTTCATTTCCTATTGTAGCAAAGTTTTGATATGGTCACTGCCGGGGTGTGATGGGGCAGGCACATGGTCCAAGGCTCTGAACTTGAAGCCTCTGGTCAGACAGTTGTGTACCCCTCTTGAAGTGGTCACCAAGGACTGTCCATCTTTTGGTTCATTCAAGGGGCATACAGCGCGGCCAGCATAGACCAGCCTGCAGTCCCACCCACCAGCGTGTACCGTAAACTTGGCTTGGCATGTAATGTGCTGGTGCAGACCAGAGTCCATGTAACAAGCCTGCGGCCAAGACTGAGTGAGGTCATTAGGCCCCTATTATTACCATGGGTAGTGATAACTTATGCAAGAAACAGCAAATTCATCGGACTCATCCACTCTCTTTCTCTCTGTCTTGTCTCTGCAGAAAGATCCCTTTGGCACGGTGAGCTCATTCTCTCAGGGGGAGAAGGACATCATTCGTCAACAGAAGATTCCAGCCTTGGTGGAGCTGCTGCAATTGGCAGAGAAATACAACAAATCAGTGATTTTCGATCTACGGAAGCCACCAGACAACCACACATATGAGTCTACATACATCAACGTTACCGTGGATACTATTCTGGCCTCCAACATAACCCCTGAGTTGGTATGGGATTCCCCCACAATATTTTCTTTCTGGACCTTTATTTTTCTCCTCTGGAACCCCTTGTATTGTGATGTCACCTTCATTAGGGCTCTGATTCCTTCTAAGACCCAGCTCCTGCACCCCCTAGACCACCCTTTAGTTCACCACTACCACCGCAGCAGGCCCCTCTTCAGTCTTGAGGTGAACCTGCATATTTGACCAGGGTGCGGATGCGGAGGAGTTCAACACCAGAGCTTCTCAGGACACTGGTAACAAGTGCAAGGATGGGCCGGTCTTTGTAACCTGCCCCCAAGTCTTATCTGTGTGTCTAAAAGAGATCCATAGAAGATGGGGCAAGATGTATCTCTTTGCTGATGACACTAGGCTCATTGGTAGGGAAGACAGTGAGAAGGGGTAAGGGAGATGTAGATGGGCCTATAAAAGGCTGGAGTGGTGATCTAGGGTTTGGCAGCTACAGTGCCAGAAAGTGCAAGGTGATGCACATAAAGCAGGAACCCCAGAATGGAGCACTGAATGGAAGGGGTTAAGCTGGTCACCACTTCTGAGGAATGGGACCTAGGAGTCATCGTAAGTTACTTCCTTAAGTAATCTAGTCACTGTATCAGGGCTTACTGTAAGACAAACAGGACGCTAGAGTGTATTGGGAGGAGGTTTGACAGCAGGAGGAAGGCTTTATTACTACCTCTCTCTCTAGGTCATTTGTGAGACCACACCTGGAGTGCTGTGCCCAGTTCTGGAGCCCTCACTTAGATAAGGACAGGCTGGAGCTGGTGCAGCACAGGGTAACTAGACTGATTCAGGGCCAGCAGGACAGATCCTATGAGAATTAGCTTAGGGCACTGAACATGTACTCGCAGGAGTCCAAAAGGAGCGGGGAGCCATGATAGAGACTTTCAGATTCCTGAATAGAATGAAAAGGGTGACGTACGAGTATGAGTACGAGGAACTGTTCAACAAGAGTAGTGAATCTACAACATGAGGCCACAAGAGGAAGCTTGTGGGGGATTCAGCAGGGAAGTGAGAATGTTTTATTTTACAGAGAAAGTGGTTGAGCCGTGGAACAGTTTGCCAGCAGAGGTGGAGGGTGCCAAAAGCATTGATGGTCTCAGACACGGTTGGGACAGTGTTAAGGGCTTAGCAGTTACTGGGGTTAGAAGTAAAACAGGGAGCCAAGGGGTGGGTAGCACAGACAAAGACCTGTATTTCCAAAACTTCTTGAGGTATGATTGGGTGATACGGGCAGACTAGAAGGACCTTGGTCTTTTTCTGTCATACTTGTCTATATTTTTATGTTTCTAAGAGTTCTTTAGTGCTGCAGCTCCCCCCCCCCCTTCGCCCTGGGCCACTGGGGAACAGCTATGCAGTGGGAGTTTCCACTACTACCTCTTTGAAGTCATGACTGTGCTGTACCGCCCTTCCATCCCTACTGGGATCCCAGGCTTGGTGTTTACATTTCTTGTCTCATTAATCATCTCCTTGTAACCCCTGACCATCTAGTTTTCTCTTGCATCTATGCCCTGGGATTGCCACTAAAGGCACTGACCTCTCTCATTACTTTTCTCTGGGGTCACAGACCTCTCCCACGTCCTTGATCCAGAGGCATTGATCTCTCCCATGGCACTTGCTCCAGGGGCACTGACCTCTCCCATGGCCGTGTTCTGGGGGCACTGACCTCTCCCATGGCCTTGCTCCGTGGGCACTGACCTCTCTCATGGCCTTGCTTCAGGGGCACAGACCTCTCTCGTGGCCTCACTCCGGGAGCACCGACCTCTCTCATGGTGTTGCTCGAGGGGCACTGACCTCTCCCATGGCCCTACTGCAGGGGCACTGACTCTTCCCATGGTATTGCTCCATGGGACTTGACCAGAAGCATCCTTTCACCAAAATCCTAAGGGTTACAAAGTCCCATTTCTTTTTTTTTTTTTTTTTGTGTGCAATTGTTTAGCCAGCAGTGGCACACTAAGCTGAAAGCTTGTCTACATGTGCGGCCTGGGAGCACAGGGAAGTTGAGTGACTTGCTCAGGGTCACACAGTATGCAAGTGCCTGTGCGGCGCCCCGCTTCCAAGAGGCGGTGCTGCACGGCCGCTGCCACCGCCCGCCCAACTGCACCAGCTACGAACAGCCGCCCTCCTGGTCCCCTCACCCGGATCATCGCAGAGGTAGATATCGCTAACCTGGTCCTCTAACCGCTAACTCCCGATTGGTTTGGCGACTGTACTGCCCATAGCCGATTGGCCTGCCCTGCAGTGAATCCGTCTGCTGATTGGAGCACCTTTTCGGCTTCAGAACTACCATTTTAGGTGCCTTTCAGCACGGCAGCTGTAGTTAAATTTGGCAGGTCCAAACCTTTCGTCTGGGACTGTATTTTCTCCCACCCCCCCACCCCCACCCAGGCCCCCATTAAATACACTTTAGCACCTCCTCCTCAACATACCCCCTTTCCATTGCCCAATATAAACACTCCCCTTAGTAAAATATTTTCTTTTTTTTTTCCTCCTTGCCTCTCATAGTCCTTACTCCACTCTCAGCTGTACTATTTCTGCCTCCATTCTTTGTATCAAATCCCCTTAACATAATCTATCGTGCTCAGGTTTAATCTACTGCCGGTCTCCTCACCTTCCTGGACTACCTACTTAACCCCTCTAAAACTGACAATCTTGGTGTCCCAGGTCCACTTTGAGCTACAGCCCCTCGGCACTACCCCTGCACCATTGCAGTAACCACACTTATCAGGGTATCTCCGCCCACCGAATACCCCAGACATCTCTCTACCATGGGCAAACAGACCCTCATGCTCAATCTCTTCGGCCATCCTCCTATCTCACTCTCCGCCCTACTCAGCCATACATACTCTCACCCTGTACCCCACTCCACCTCCTCCCCATCCCATCTCCCCACGCACACTGGACCACCAGATCACCCCACTGCATCCCCCACCTATCCCTTCTCCCACCCCCCCAACCACCAGTTAAACTGGACTCAGCCCATCCCCTGTACTCTCCCACCAGGTCCCCACACCAGGTCCAACG
The DNA here is from genome assembly GCA_016271365.2 of Neoceratodus forsteri. Taxonomy (NCBI): domain Eukaryota; kingdom Metazoa; phylum Chordata; order Ceratodontiformes; family Ceratodontidae; genus Neoceratodus; species Neoceratodus forsteri. The sequence continues at coordinate 544,657,218 of JADMNL010000023.1, forward strand.
CAGCCGCAACCGCCATCACAGCCCACTACTCAGACTAATCACCCTACTTCTTCTGCCTCTGGGAACGCTCACCCCAGCCCTGACCCTGGGTCATCTACCCCCCGCCCCCACTGGATGTGACCTTCATGTTGCCTCAATGAACATCTGCAGTCTTCCAAAGAAAACTGCCGCACTCCAGTGCTGGGTTATGCAACACAGGCCTGATATTGCCATAGTGAAGACCTGGCTCTCTGCATCAATCCCTGACTCAGTTGTCTCCCTCCCTGGTTTCACCATCTTCAGGGAAGACAGAGTTGGCAAGCGTGGGGGTGGATATGCAGTCTACCTCCGTGACTCTCTCCTCAGCCATGCTCTCCCAACCCCCAACCTCGATCATGGGGCCCAAGCTATCACCATAAAAATCTCCCCTGACCTGGGCAGGGGCCCTCTTTATCTCACTACTGCATACATACCCCCGCGGAACCAGGGACCAGCAGTCCACTCCCTCACCAACTACCTATCCACCCTGCCTCACAAAGCTGAGCAGCTCGTCCTCGGTGACCTTAATGTCAACTGGCTTAGCTCCACCACCACGCGTATAAAGGACATCTTCCCCACACTTGACCTCTCTCAATTAGTCACACTTCCGACCAGACTCAGTCAGTCAAGTGGCACCAGTTCCCTCCTTGATATAATTCTCTCCAACCGCCCCCACAAAATAAAGGATGTTAATATCCTAGCTAACTCACTCAGCGACCACTCCCCCATCCTCTGTCACTGATCTTCATCCACACAAACCCATACTCAAGTCACCTCCCGCTACGCTTTCACCTGGGGCCTTAGTAAATTAAAGCAGCACTCTATCCCAAACAGACTGAACCCCAATCTCTCTCAACCGATATAGACACCGCGCTCCTAGCTCTCACCAGTGCCTTCTGCAAGGCCTGTGACCTCTTGCCCTGTTTACCAGCACCTCCCCAGATGACACAAATGCCCCATGGATCTCCCCCACTCTCATTCAACAACTGAGACAGAGAGACAACCTATGGCATATTGCGGTGGAGTCAGGCAAGCCTGCGGACAGACAGGCCTATAACACTGCTCGTAACAAATGCATCTGGGCCATACAGCAAGCAAAGCCAATACTACTAAACCACCACTGGCCTCTCCTGGGCTCCGCCGACGTGCATTCTGGGACAATATTAAGGATCTCAATGGAAAAACCTGCTCTCCCCCAGATAGTGGTCAATGGCAGTATCACCGCTGACCCCCTACATATTGCTGAATGCCTCAACATGACTTTCTCAGATCTCAGCTCCGTCCTACTTACCCACTTCTTTGACCTGATTATTCCTTCAATCCCTCCCAGCCTGGAGCACCCCTCTCCTACTTAAAGCCCTCTGCAACCACAATCCCAAATGCGACCCAATCAACTCCAAGATTCTCCGGCTAACCCTGGATGTCATGCTAACCCCTCTTACTGACCTGCTAAACCGGTCCCTTGGTCTTGGTCAGTTCTCAAGCACCTGGAAATCAGCTGAAATCACCCCAATCCATAAGAATGGAGATTGCACAATACCAAATAACTACCGGCCAATCTCCATCCTCCCCCCCTCTCTCTAAAGCCCTTGAAAAAATAGTCTCCACCCAACTCATGGAATACCTCACCAAATACAACATACTGTGTCCAGAGCAGCATGGCTTCCACCCTGGACACAGCACTACATCAGCCCTACTGGAGTTCTCACAACACATACACTCTGCACTTGACTCGGGTGACATTACCAGGACAGTGTTCATAGACCTGTCTAAGGCCTTTGACACTGTGTGTCACCCTCTCCTGCTCGACTCCCTCCAAAATTTGGGGTTCTCATTAGGCCCCCTTGCCTGGTTCTCTAGTTACCTCCATGACAGATCCCAACAGGTCAGGATAAATGGTACCCTATCATCCGCGCTACCTGTTCGCTCCGGTGTCCCCCAGGGGTCCATCCTAGGCCCTACTCTGTTCAGTCTATTTCTCAACACTCTTCCCAGTACCTGCTCAGGCAAAATGCTCTTATATGCCGACGACGCGGTCCTTGTCGCCTCCCACCCTGAACCTACCACCGTCCAGGACTCCCTTCAGATCATTTTCAGTCAAGCTGAAAAATGGTTCCATGACCACTGCCTGGTCCTGAACCTCAAAAAAACGAAATCCATGCTCTTCACCCACCATCAGAGCACCACCAGTAATGCCCCCCTACACATCCTTCCCAGCACCAAACACCCCACTGAGCAAGTTAGAGCATACAAATACCTGGGCATCACTTTTAACTCGGCACTCACCTTCCACGCCCACCTCAAAACCCTGTCCACTGCAGCAAACACCCGGATTGGTCTCCTATTCCACCACAGAGACTGTCTCCCTCAGGCTGCCCTCTGGCTGGCTATCACCTCCTCGATCCTGTCCTTGGTTGACTATGGGCTTCCTATCTATGCTGCGGCTGACAACACCGCCCTCTCTAATGTCCAGACCTCAATAAACAAGGCCTGTAGGCTCCTGATAGGTGCCCATCGCAGAACTCACACATGCCAACTCTACTCCTCCTCAAATCTACTCTCTTTCGAGGAGCGCCTGTGCTACCACACCTGTATACTCGCCAAAAAAACACTTCTTGGGTTCTCCCCCGCTGAGGTTACCGCGTCCCTAAAACCAGCCTCCCAGATGGTTGCCACCTGAAGCGCAGCCAAGACCACCTTCCAGGTTCCGAGAGCTAGGACTACGCTCACCCAAAGGTCCTTCTATTACAGAGCACCCTCCTGGTTTAACTCTCCCCCCTCATATTACCAGCACCCCCAAAATAGGCCCCTTTAAAATTGCCCTCCAGAAACACCTCACGGACACTTGGATCTGTAGGTGACTCTGACTGTCCTAGAGACTGCACTCTTTCCGGCTCCCTGTATCTGACAATGTCCTCTCGAACTGCCTCCCCCGGTCATGGTCCTCACCCTCCCCAGGTACCTGCTCCATAGATACACTAGAGCAGGCCTATTATACTGTCTTGAGAATGTTTTGGTCGAATCTGTAATTAATTGCAAACCTATTTTCTTCTATGTAATTATGGAATTCCTATGTATATTGCCTCTGCTGTACCGCACTTGTATCGTCCTCTTTGTCTTCCACTGTCATATGTTGTCTACCCTCCCTGCGATGAGGTGCCTTTGTAAATGAGTCTCTGACTCAAAGGTTGTAAATCCGATTTATAAATAAAATAAAAAGTGGGGGCTGTGGGACTCAAACCCAGGTCTCCAGATTTGCAGCTCAGAGCCTTAAACCACTGCACTATACTGCCTCCCAGTATAATTACAAGGGTTGCGATGCTCTTCCACCCACTACATTTTATATAAGTGAATGCTTGAAAAATCTTATTTTAGGGGTTGCAATGGACATCAAAGAGATTGCAAACTATCAGGGGTTTCAGCCACAACCCTTGGCTACATCTTAATGACACCCCTGGCACTGACCTCTTTCATGACCTTGCTCTGGGGGCACTGACCTCTCCCATGCCCTTGGTCTGGGGGCACTGACCGCTCCCATGATATTCCTCCAGAGGCATTGACCTCTCTCATGGCCTTGCTCTGGGAGCACTGACCTCTCTCACAGCCTTGCTCTGGGATCACTGACCTTTGCCATGGTCTTGCTTCAGGGGCACTGACTGCTGCCATGGTTTTGCTCCAGGGGCATACTCTCTGTCATGGCCTTGCTTTGGGAGCACTAACCTCTTCCATGGCCTTGCTCTGGGGGCACTGACCTCTCCCATGGCCTTGCTACAAGGGCACTGATGTCATCCATGGCCTTGATACAGGGGCACTGATGTCTCCCTTGGCCTTGCTACAGGGGCACTGATGTCTCCCATGGCCTTGCTTCGGTAGCACCGACATCTCATATAGCCTTGATCCGGGGCACTGACCTCTCCCATGGCCTTGATCTGGGGGCATTGATCTCTCCTATGGTCTTGCGCTGGGGGCACTGACCTCTCCCATGGCCGTGCTCTGAGGGCACTAACCTCTCCCATGGCCTTGCTACAGGGGCATTGACTTCTCCTATGGCCAATTCTGGGGGCATTGACCTCTCCCATGACCTTGCTGCAGGGGCACTGACCTCTCCCATGGGCTTGCTACACAGGTACTGACCTCTCCCATGGCTTTACTACAGGGGCACTGACCTTTCCCATAGCCTTGCTACAGTGGCACTAACCTCTCCCATGGCCTTGCTCTAGGGGCATTGACCTCTCCCATGGCCTTGCTACAGGGGCACTAACCTCTTCCATGGCCTTGTTCTGAGGGCACTAACCTCTCCCATGGCCTTGCTCTGAGCGCATTAACCTCTCCTATGGCCTTGATCTGGGGGCAGTGACCTCTCCCATGGCCTTGCTCCAGAGACACAGACCTCTCCCATGGCCTTGCTCCAGGGACACCAACCTCTCCCATGGTATTGCTCCAGGGCACTGACCTCTCCCATGGCCCTACTGCAGGGGCACTGACTCTTCCCATGGTATTGCTCCAGGGGCACTGATCTGTCCCACAGCCTTGCTCCAGGGGACTTGACCAGAAGCATCCTTTCACCAAAATCACAAGGGTTCCAAAGTCCCATTTCAGTATAATTATAGGGGTTGTGAAGCTCTTCCACCCACTACATTTTATATAAGTAAATGCTAGAAAAACCTTATTTTAGGGGTTGCAATGGACATCAAAGAGATTGAAAAATATCATAGGGATTTGAGCCACAACCCTTGGCTACATCTTAATGACATCCCTGGCATTGACCTCTTTCATGGCCTTGCTCTGGGAGCACTGACCTCTCCCATGCCCTTGGTCTGGGGGCACTGACCGCTCCCATGATATTCCTGCAGAGGCATTGACCTCTGTCATGGCCTTGCTCTGGGGCACTGACCTATCCCACAGCCTTGCTCTGGGAGTACTGACCTCTGCCATGGTTTTGCTCCAGGGGCATACCCTCTGTCAGGCCTTGCTTTGGGAGCACTAACCTCTCCCATAGCCTTGCTCTTGAGACACTGCCATCTCCCATGGCCTTGCTCTGGGGGCACTGACCTCTCCCATGGCCTTGCTACAAGGACACTGATGTCACCCATGACCTTGATACAGGGGCACCGATGTCTGCCTTGGCCTTGCTACAGGGGCACTGATGTCTCCCATGGCCTTGCTTCGGTAGCACCGACATCTCCTATAGCCTTGATCCGGGACACTGACCTCTCCCATGGCCTTGATCTGGGGGCATTGATCTCTCCTATGGTCTTGCACTGGGGGCATTGACCTCTCCTATGGCCAATTCTGGGAGCATTGACCTCTCCCATGACCTTGCTGCAGGGGCACTGACCTCTCCCATGGCCTTACTACATGGGCACTGACTTTTCCGTGGCTTTACTACAGGGGCACTGACTTCTCCCATGGACTTGCTACAGTGGCACTAACCTCTCCCATGGCCTTGCTCTGGGGCATTGACTCTCCCATGGCCTTGCTACAGGGCACTAACCTCTTCCATGGCCTTGTTCTGAGGGCACTAACCTCTCCCATGGCCTTGCTCTGAGCGCATTAACCTCTCCTATGGCCTTGATCTGGGGGCAGTGACCTCTCCCATGGCCTTGCTCCAGAGACACAGACCTCTCCCATGGCCTTGCTCCAGGGACACCAACCTCTCCCATGGTATTGCTCCAGGGCACTGACCTCTCCCGTGGCCCTACTGCAGGGGCACTGACTCTTCCCATGGTATTGCTTCAGGGGCACTGATCTGTCCCACAGCCTTGCTCCAGGGGACTTGACAAGAAGCATCCTTTCACCAAAATCACAAGGGTTCCAAAGTCCCATTTCAGTATAATTATAGGGGTTGTGAAGCTCTTCCACCCACTACATTTTATATAAGTAAATGCTAGAAAAACCTTATTTTAGGGTTGCAATGGACATCAAAGAGATTGAAAATATCATAGGGATTTGAGCCACAACCCATGGCTACATCTTAATGACACCCTGGCATTGACCTCTTTCATGGCCTTGCTCTGGGCACTGACCTCTCCCATGCCCTTGGTCTGGGGCACTGACCGCTCCCATGATATTCCTGCAGAGGCATTGACCTCTGTCATGGCCTTGCTCTGGGCACTGACCTATCCCACAGCCTTGCTCTGGGAGTACTGACCTCTGCCATGGTTTTGCTCCAGGGGCATACCCTCTGTCAGGCCTTGCTTTGGGAGCACTAACCTCTCCCATAGCCTTGCTCTTGAGACACTGCCATCTCCCATGGCCTTGCTCTGGGGGCATTAACCTCTCCCATGGCCTTGCTCTGGGGGCAGTTACCTCTCCCATGGCCTTGCTACAAGGGCATTGATGTCTCCCATGGCCTTGATACAGGAGCACTGAAGTCTCCCATGGTCTTGCTACAGGGGCACTGATGTGTCCCATGGGCTTGCTTCGGTGGCATCGACATCTCCCATGGCCTTGATCCAGGGGCACTGACCTCTCCCAGGGCCTTACTCTGAGGGCACTAACCTCTCCCATGGCCTTGCTACGGGGCACTGACCTCTCCCATGGCCTTGCTACAGGGGCACTTACCTCTCCCATGGCCTTACTACATGGGCACTGACTTTTCCCGTGGCCTTGCTATGGGGGCATTGACTTCTCCCATGGACTTGCTAAAGGGGCACTAACCTCTCCCATGGCCTTGCTCTGAGGGCACTAACCTCTCCCATGGCCTTGCTACAGTGGCACTGACCTTTCCCATGGCCTTGCTATGAGGGCATTGACCTCTCCCATGGCCTTGCTCTGAGGGCACTAACCTCTCCCATGGCCTTGCTCTGAGGGCAGTAACCTCTCCCATGGCCTTGCTATAGTGGACTGAGCTCTCCCATGACCTTGCTCTGGGCACGTTGACCTCTCCCATGGCCTTGATCCAGGGTCACTGACCTCTCCCATGGCCTTGATCCAGGGGCATGGACCTCTCCCATGGCCATGATCCAGGGGCACTGTCCTCTCCCATGGCCTTGATTCCGGGGCACTAACCCATCCCATGGCCTTGCTCTGGGGGCACACTGACCTCTCCCATGGCTTTGCTCTGAGGGCGCTAACCTCTCCCATTGCCTTCCTGCAGTGGCACTAACCTCTCCCATAGCCTTGCTCTAGGAGCGTTGACCTTTCCCATGGCCTTGCTACAGTGGCACTAACCTCTCCCATGGCCTTGCTCCAGTGGCAGTGACTTCTCCCATAGCCTTGCTCCGAGGACACTGACCTCTCCCATGGCCTTGCTTCAGGGACACTGACCTCTCCCATGGCCTTGCTCCAGGTACATTGACCTCTCCCATGGCCTTGTTCTGGGGGCACTGACCTCTTCCATGGCCTTTCTCTGGGGGCACTGACATCTCCCATGGCCTTGCTCTGGGGCACTGACTACTCCCATGGCCTTGGTCTTGGAGCACTGACCTCTCCCATGGCCTTGTTCCTCCAGTGACTTCTCTAATTCCAGTAGCGGGGCTCTGTTCAGCAGCACTGGCCCACTTCTCCTTCACTTTAGTATGTCCTTAGCTCATTTCCCCAATGCATAAACCCACACGCCTTGACCCTATCACAGATGTGAGCTCAGATCACTGGGGTCTTGACACCTCTGGTCAGTTTCAGAGTCTGTACTGAACTGCATAGTGTGGAAAGGGGGAGGAGAAGAGTAAGAAAGTGAAAGCCCCACCACCTTGGGGTTGCATCCCAACTGTGTAACATCAGTTGTGGAACTGTCCGGCTCAGTCCCTTGGTGGTGGCCTGTGATTGTTCTCACTCCATCCACCAGAGAGACCTGGGGGTAATCAGGTTGGATGATCTAAAGTGGCCAGACAGTGCGACCAGGCAGTCAGAAGGGCTAGTCGGATGTTGGGGTGCACAGGGAGGGGTATCATCAGCAGAAAGAGGGAGGTAATGTTGCCTCTGTGTGATCGCTGGTAAGACCCCACCTAGAGTACTGTGTCCAGTTCTGGAGCCCACAACTCCAGAAGGACATAAACAGAGGAGAGGCTGTCCAGATGAGGGCAACTAAAATGGTGCAGGGACTGCATCAAAAGCATTATGAGGCGTGACTAAAGGACCTCAATATGTACACCCTGGAGCAGAACAGGGAGAGGGAGAGGGATCTGGGGTATGATAGAGACATTTAACAATCTCATTGGGGTAAAACAAGGTGAAGGAGGGAAGTATTTTTGAGAAGAAGAGGTGCTCAAAGACAAGGAGTCAGGCTATGAAGCTGGAGGGGGATTGATTCAGGAGAGATGTGAGGAAATACTTCTTCACAGAAAGAGTGATAGATTCCTGGAACAGCCTTCCAGCAGATGTGGTGGGGGCCAAAACTGGTGGGATTCAAGAATGCATGGGATAAGCACAAGGGAATCATAGTGGAAAGGAAGGGAGAGGGAGAAAGAGCTATAGATAGGGCACGGTCTGATGTAATAGTGTAGGTAGGGAAAAATGGGCAGACTGGGTGGGCCAAGTGGTCCTTATCTGCCATCAAATTCTATGTTTCTATGTTTCACCACCAGAAGGACGCACAGCAGGATGGAGTGCTTTGCTTCTGAAAGGGGAAGAATACATTTTAGAGTTGGAAAGGCAGTGAGAGGCCTGGTCCTAGGACGTTTAGAATTGGGAACAGACTTGTATTTCCTGCTGTGTGACTAATGTAAGCTGACCTTCTGCAGTCAGGATATGTACTGGCCTCTCCCATCCTGGTTAGGGGGTTGGCCAAGGTTCTTCAGTGCCAAGAAAGACCCTTGCGGGTGGTTGCCCAGTGTGAGGCTCCCAAGGGCCGTCACATGTGGAAGGCTATGATGATCCTGTTACACAAATGCAATGAATACAATGTCCAGAAGCACACAGCTGTTTTCAAGCAGGGCATTGCTTCTAGTACCCACGTGTTCCATCCTTCAAACAGTCCAATATTTCTATGACTTGGTCTCCAGAGATCCTCATGCAATCACACCTCTTCTTTCCTTCTCTTCAGCTCTCCATTTCCCCTTTTTCTATAACTTTCTTTTTATTAGTTTAAAAAAATATAACTTTTAAAACATTTGCCTCAATAGATCCATAGCATGCATATCTGTTCACATTGTTACAGCAAGATATGTCCTTGAACGATCCAGTGTTCATCTCCTTGGGAATAGCTGGTAAAACAGTGTCTAACTTCTAATGCTAACTAAACAAAATATGCTTCTGCCTCATACCACGAATTGACCTCTTCAACGATTGTTAAATACACAAAATTTATCAGCCTCCTAACTACAGTTTTACCTCGTCTTAAATCAAGTACATTATGTGTGTACGTGTTATCCCCAGACCCTCCTTCCTCACTCTCGCTCACACTGAATACTCGACATGAAGTGTAACGCTTGAAATGTAAACAATCAGAAAAATTGTCCATAAAGTCCACATGTATCTTGATCTGCAACATCGTAGTACGGTATGCCCAAATAGGTAGTAAAAACTGTAATACCAACCCCTGCACAAGAACCGTAAAATACAGCTTAACATGTTAACAGTCAACTAAACAGAGCAGAGTATCCCGTATGCAAATATTTATATCAAGAGTACACAGTACAGTACCTTGAACCTTAAAGAAAAGGATAAGAAGGAGGGAAGGTGTTCACATGGTGAGAGGAGTAAGCACTGCGAACAGCTCAGCCCACAGGGTCGTCGTGAGCACCAACAAAATTGAGAATTGCTGCAAACAAGAACACCAGGTCTTGATGTACTACTGTGCAGGAGAATATATCTCTTTACACTGAGCTGCTAGCAACTCCCCATCACCCCTTCGGCCAACCATTCTCTTCCCATTCCTACGAACTCCCTTTAAAATCCCCAAAAGATATGTAACATTTGTACACAATATCTGCGCTGCGCACTAATATATCATTGGCACCTTTAGATGTGGGGGAAGGAGGAATCCCATTAGGGGCACCACATAGTGGCCGCCAACCCGCGAGACAGTTCTTGCAGTAACAAACAGGCAGAAAATAGGGATGTATCCCATGAGCGTATATAACCCTTCTGTAGTGTTAACTCTGCCTAGGATCCCCTCCAGCTCCATACCACATCATCTACCTATTTTGGGTCATTAAATAAGTACATCTTGCCCACATAAGCAGTCTTGAGGTGGGCTGGGTACTGGAGAGTGTGGGATACTCCAGAAGTCCCAGGGCCATACTCCAGGAGCCAAGTGATCTCCTCCTGTCCCTAGTACCAAAACTGAGGTCCAGGTAAAATGAAATCTCGGTGCTATCATCCAAGGAAACTGGAGCTATTTTCCTCATTACCTCTAGAATTAGGTCCCCCTCCTGGCTTCCTGTAAAAAATGACAACAAAAGTTCTCAGTAGATGGTGGTCCTTTCTCCTCCTGTGAGGCATTAGCCAGTATGCTCATTCACCGTTGTTACTTTCTCTAAATGTAGAGTATCCTGCAGCCAGAGACCCACAGAAAGCACTGGGTTATCCCCTTCATTTTTGGGGTAGACCAAGTATGTAGAGGTTGGCGACCCTCAAGATGTTTTCTAGGCTTTCTGTATGAAAATGCAAGGCCTTGTTTTTCCTTAACAAGGCCTGCAGAGGTGGTCTCTGGCCTTGCAGCAGACCCCACAGTGTCTCCTACTTCAGAAAGCACTGTTTGGCTCTGAGTCTAACAAACTTGTAACCTGGAGACGAAATCAAGAAATCAAAAAGTCCAATAGATGTGAAGTGACGCACAAAACAGCCATGCTACTCAAAGCAGGAAGTCGTGCTACAACAATAGGAAGGACTCACTCCCAGACTGTAAGATTTAAAACACAACGCTGCTGCACACTAGTCGAGCAAATTAGTGGGTTCAAACAAAAAGTTACAGTGCTCAGTGCTAATGATATTAAGCCATCAAAGTACTGGACCCAATTACAATATCTCAGGTATAATATCACAAGACTGACTCTCTCCCAAAACAGCCCCAGCACTTCAGCTCTCCCGAGTCTTCATCTGGGAACTGGGTTACTGTGAAGAAAATGTCCTGGCTTAATTACTCACATTATTTAAAGGTTTATTACCATTTTTTAACTTACAGTGAGTATGATTAGGGGAATGGAACAAACAGTACATGTGAATAAAGTGCTTATAAATAAATATGCAGTACCTCATTCCCAAATAGTTCAAAATTAAAATCATCCACCTTCATGTGTAGGGCTGCGACTCTCTTATCCAGTGCCTGAATTGCCCGTATAATCTCTTATACTATCAGGTCTTGCTCACCCTCTCCTCCAGCGCTGTCGCCTACTTTCCCGCAGCACTCGATGTTGCTGCCACTTGGCTTCTCCAACTACTACCATCCGCAGTCTCTTTCTTGGGGCTCTTCATCCACAAAAAATGGAGAACTTATCACAATGGTACTCACAGGTAAGCAGAATTTATTTAACCATAACTGCTGCTAAAGAGAACAAAATGCAAATGTAAGTAGTTTTTTAACAAGAATGCAGGGTTTCACACGGAGCACTGAGGAAATATGTCTATGTGCCAGCTCTACCCCATCTCACCTCTCACCATCTTAAAAACAAGTCACCTTTTAACACCTGCAAACTGTCAATGCCCCCTCCCCCCAGTCATGACTGGCAACTACAGTACCCGGGAATAGCTGCATAAAATCTGAGACCCTAACAAACTGCCCAGCTTGTTAATATTCTCAAAGATATTTGTTCCCCTGCTCAGTGGTGTGCACCACCCTTGTCAGCTTGGGGTCATCAGCTATGCTGGGCAGCCTATTGGAGACCCCAGCTTCAACAGTAATAATGAAAATCTTGACACCGAGCAAGTCGTTTAACCACCATGTGGTCCTGGGACAGACCTCGAAAAATTAAGTGCCTTTCTGTACAGTACGGGAATCTATCAGGGAACCCCTGGGGTTCACTAGCAGGGAAGTTGAACATGTTGTCAAAGTGAGGTGCATGACTTCTGGTGATGGACACGGTGGGTCACCCAGAAATCATGCTTCCCCTTCTGTTCTGCTAGAGAGAGATTCTGGTATTGAGGAAGAAAGAAGATGCTTGCCTGCCCCCTTAGCTCAAAGATAAGTGGTTGCCGTGGCAGCGCTGATCGGGGAAGCAGGGTCAGGTGTCATAGAGACATAGGTCAGGAAGCATAGCCAGACCAGGAGAAGTTATAAAATTCGCAACCAGCATTTTATTATTACCAATAACAATAAAGTAAATTAAAGAAAAATAAAATTCTATAGGATAGCTCTTCATACAGGCAGTACAAAGTAAGTCCTACATCTGAGAGTCTCTCTCTCTCTCTCAATTTAAATCTCAATCTCTGTATCTCTTTCTAAACAAAACATTGCTCCGTCTTTTCATAGCAATTTAAACTTTGCATCCTGCTGTTGTAAATTGCATCTTCTGCTTTTCACAACTTTGTCAATTTCTTTCCTGTGATGAGCCTGAAGAATACATCTAGTGTTAAGAGGTGTAACAAAATAGAACATTCTGTGCCAGAGCCGCTCTGTTCACAGCTCTGTAAACAAGCTTGTAGAGGTCAAAATACATCTCATGGTCAACCCCATAGCTTTCTGAAATAATTTCAACTATGTGATTCTAAGAGAGTCAGCTCTTGCAGCAGGTAACACATATGGGACTGTAGCCGGCAGGTGGCAGGACCCCACGGAAAACATCTAGCTAGCAGTCTATGGTGGGGACCGCCCCCAAAGCCACGTATGGTATAAAGGGTGGGCGGTCCCTTTTGTGCCCAAGTTCTTTTTCCACCATCAACTCATTGTCTCCATGGATTGCCTCTCACTAGTTCGACCGCCATATTAGTAATACGACTTTGTCGAAATTTTCTTATTTTCCCGAAAAAAGTTCCGCTTTCAGCGATACTATTCAGTATGTCTGCTTCCCTGACACTTTCTTCTAAGGGACATCCTTCCAAGTGGGCCTGTGGGAAGCAAATCCCGGCCAAGGATTGCCACTCAGCCTGTCTGCTGTGCCTGGGCCCAGACCACAACACCCATAACTGCCCCTACTGCCAGAAATGTAATAGCCGGATGTGGATCCGATGCCAGAAGACCCTGCAGGCCTATCTCACAGAGCAATGTCTGGCCACCATGCTGCAGGATTCCTCTTCCGAAAAAGGCTCTACCACCACAAGATATTTTCAGAGAAGCATGAAGAAAAGAGGAAGGAGAGAGAGAGAGAAAGAGAGGTCCTCTTCGAGATCCAGATCCTCGGGCTCTCACTGTGCCTCCAGGGGCAGTTCAGAATCAGCCTCCCAGGTGACCCATTCTCCCTCTCAGCTCACTGTGGTCAAGCCCCCCTGCCCTGGTCTGGGCATCTGACACTAAAGACCACGGCTGTGGGTGTTCAGGCCCTACCCTTTGTCCGCTAAAAATCCAGTCGGCAGATCTTCTGTCAGGCCGTGCTACTGACGCTGGTAAGGGGCAATCATCAGTACCATCCTGGCTGAACTCGGTATCTGGTGCCGACATCCCTGGGATAGGCATAAGACCTTGGAGAACTCCTCCAGGAGATCCGCTTCACAGCCCCCCAGACACTAAAAACTGTCATCGGACAAACTTCCATCAAAGAAGCATACATCGGGTGGGGACCTCCACCGATGTCTGGCTACCAACATCGCCACCTTAGCTGCACAGATGATGGATCCACCAAACCAGACACAGTCATCACCGGTTTCCCCCCGCCACCAGTAGATGATCAGTCAAGCACTAGCCCTCCAGAGGATGCTCAGCCATCGGCTCTCAAGCAGACACCAGCTACTGGCATCGGGTCGTCTAATGCCGCCCCAATGTTGCCTTCTGCTCACCCACATTCGCCAGACACCATGTCTTGTGGTGGTCGCAGCGGCCCTTCGAAGGAAAGGGCATTATGTCTTTCCCTACCTGGACGATTGACTTCTGATGGCCCCTTTCCAAAGAGAATCTGCTATGGTCCATCCAGGACACCTCTTCTCTCTTCTGAGAATTGGGTATCACTGTCAACATCCCAAAATCCTCACTGGTCCCATCTCAAACACTCCAGTTCATCGGCGCACAGCTCAATAACCATTCAAGGAAGAGCCTTTTTGCCTCAGGACAGAGCTCTTCGGCTTCGTGCCTTATCTCTTGCATGTCATCAGTCCCAGCCAGGACTCTGTTAGGGCTGTTAGGCCATATGGCAGTGTCCATCATCACAGTCCTTTTTGTGAGACTGCATATGAGGACGATTCAGTGGACCCTGCGTGTCCAGTGGGACCAGAGATGGGATGATTTGGACCAACCGGTTTCCATTACGAACCCAGTCTGTCAAGAACTCAGTTGGTGGATGACATCCCCCTCCCTAGGAGAAGGAATGCCCTTTCAGAAAGGAGCTCTGGACCAAATCTTGACGTCCAGTGCCTCAGGCAGGGGGTGGGGCGCACACCTCAGCATTCACAGACCCCAGGACTCTTTGTCGGTGAACGAGGAGGCTCTCCACATAAATATTCTGGAGATGAGAGCAGTTCTCTATACCCTGCAGGCCTTGAGCACCATACTGTGCCTAGTACACCTTCTTGTACAGACAGACAATATGTCTGTGGTGTTCTACCTCAACAAACAAGGAGGCATGCACTCCTACCCACTTTTCTGGGAAGCAATACGGGTGTGGAATTGAGCCATATCCCACCACCTAGAGAGCTCAGTGGTCCATGTTCCAGGGATCCAGAATACTCTGGCCAATGCTCTCAGCCACACACTATCCAGAGCATATGAATGGGCCCTACTTTGGTCTGTCATTGATGCTCTATTCGACAGATGGAGCAAGCCAGAGCGGGACCTCTTTGCCTCTCCTATCAATGCAGAGCTGCCCAGTTTTTGCTTGCTAGATGCAGGGCCTGGAGTTTTCTGGCAAGACATGTTGTCCCTCTCCTGGAGAGGGAGATACCGTTACACTTTCCCTCCCTTTCTGCTCCTTCAGAAGGTCCTTCTCAAACTGCAAGCAGAGGGAGCAGCAGTGATCCTCATGGCTCCACTGTGGCCACGACAGATTTGGTTCCCACTGCTGCAACAGTTGGCTGCCGAACCTTGGATTACTTTGCCACTGAGCACTCACCTGCTGTCCCAGGATGATGGGACCTTGGTTCACCCGAATCTTCGGTCTCTGCACCTCCATGCATGGCTCCTGAGGACCTAGCCAGGATCTGTTTTGGGTTCTCGGACAAGGTCGCTAACATTCTGGTGGCTGCCAGAAAACCCTCCACCAGACTAACTTATGTAATGAAGTGGAAGTGCTTCTGTCTCTGGGCTATGGCCCGTCGTCTTGATCCCATGGCCTGTGCAGTGAACTCACTCCTGGAGTACCTGTTGTCACTATCAGACTCAGGATTGGCCTGTTCTTCCATCAAAGAGTGTTTAGCAGCCATTTCTGCCTACCATATTCCTGTCCAAGGCAGAACTGTTGCACAGATGAACGTAGCACGTACCTTCCTCAAGGGAATACTACACATGAAGCCTCCCATACGGGACCCTGTCCCTCCTTGGGACTTGTTATTTGTACTGGAGAAATTGACCTTACTCCCTTTTGAGCTAGCTGCAAATTGCAAGCTTTGCTTTCTTTTATGGAAAGCGTTATTTTTAGTTGCTGTTACTTCTGCTCGAAGTATTTCAAAGCTTCAGGTCCTGATGTGCAAGGAACCTTATTTAGTGTTCCACAAGGACTGAGTGGCCTTGAGGACTAATCCTAAGTTCTTACCAAAGGTGACGTCCAAGTTGACTTTAAATCAGGACATCCATCTCCCCGGAGTATTATCCTGATTACTCAAACAGGGGAGAGGCTGTTCTCCATACTCTTGATGTTCACCACATTTTGCGGTTTTATTTATCGAGAACAAAAGACTTCAGATGTTCTGATGGACTTTTTGTTTCTTTTGCCCTAGGATCCAGGGGGCTCCTGTAGCCAAACAAGCACTTTCAAAATGGCTCATCAACTGCATCTCCTTCTGTTACCAGAAGTACGATAAACCCTTGCTGGGCTTGGTGAAGGGTCACTCCACGAGGGGAGTAGCAGCTTCTTTTACCGCCCTCAGAAATGTGTCTGCAGCTGACATCTGTGCAGCAGCCACGTGGCATACAGGTCACACTTTTATCAGACTCTACAGTCTGGACATTGCCTTTCAATGCAGAGCAGGCTTCGGCCTTGCAGTTCTGCAGGGACTCCTCTCATAAGGGTACTTCTCTTTTCACTCTTTCCTTACCTCCACCCGAGACTAGTCTGGTCTCTTGCACTGTTGGGCCTCACTCCTATATGTACCTGCTGCAAGAGCAGACTCTCAAAGTAAGATAGTACACTTACGTGAGAAGGTACCATAACAGTAGATCTTCGAGAGAAGCTCTTGCAGCTGGTATGCTTCCTACCCTCCTTCCCCCTAGAGGTTTCTCTCCTGTAAACAGTTTACATTGGCAACATTCTGCTTGCTCTGTGAGGTACTGGCCTTGGATCTCTAGGTTTGATCACCTTCCATCCTGATGCCGGAGTCTTCGGCGGGAGAACTGGGGCACTCCGGGGACTGCCCACCCTTTATACCATACGTGACGTTGGGGGCAGGCCGATATCGGGGGTCAGTCTCTGCCACAGACTGCTAACTAGAAGTTTTCCATGAGGTTCTGCTGGCTACAGTCCTATATATGTTACCTCTATGTGAATCCTACAACAATTGCTGTTATTTCTGTTATCTCTGATCCAAATGTATATTGTGGATTTCTGAACTATATTAACATACTAACATACTATTTGCCAGCAGATTAGGTCTTACGGTCTATCGAGTCTGCTCGAACTTTAGATCCTTAGTTGGGTGCCGAGACCCTCCCATCTCTTGTGCTCCAGAAACTCGTATCATCCATCCCCACCCCCCGGGACAGGACATCATCTGATACATCCACTTTCTGTGTCTGTCCCATCCTCTCTTGAAGCCCTCCACTGTGGATCTCTGAACTAGCTCACCAGGCAGTGCATTCCAAGGGTCCACCACCCTCTCAGTGGAAAAACCTCCTCCTCTTTTCCCCCCTTACCCTTCCACCTTCCAACTTCAAACCATGCCCTCTGGTGATACCTCCCTGCTTTAGTCTAAAGATCCCCTCCATGTTTACCCTATTTATTCCCTTGAGGTACTTGAAGACCCCAATCATGTCCCCTGTCTCTCCTCTCCTCCAGTGAAAACAGGCAGAGCTCCTAAGTCTGTCCTCATACGTCAAATCCCCTAGCCCCTCAGATCATCTTCGTTGCCCTCCTCTGTACCTCTCTAGGAGCTGTTGTCCCTCTTTAAGTGTGGTTTCCAGTACTGTACACAGTACTCAAGGTGTGGTCTAACCAGTCCATTGTACAGCGGCAGAATCACTTCCTTGCTCCTAGAGGTGATCCCCCTTACGATGCATCCCAACATCCTGTTTGCCTTGCTAGCCGCTCTCCTGCACTGCTCAGAGTTATTCATACATGCATCCACCATGACCCCTAGGTCTTTTTCCCCTATTGAGGCCTCCAGCGCCTTCCCTCCCAGGGTGTACCTGTGTTTCCCCGACCAAGATGCAACACCTTGCACTTTATATTAAGTAATTGTATATGAACTTATAAACAATGTATGTAATTAACTCTGGGTCACCCCTGAAAAAGGGACCTCTGGTCTAAGTGGGCTCACCCAGTTACCAAAATGCAATAAATAAATAAATAAACCTGCTGCAAGAGCTTCTCTCAAGATCTGCTGTTACAGTAAGTTCTTACGTAACTGTCGTCTTTTCACCACAGAGAAGCAAAGGGAGAAAGAAAGAACAGAAACAACAAGTGAAGGAAGGGAGATAAGGGGGAAATTGTGGGACCATCAGAGTGGTCATAGTGGTCTTAGGTGCCACAAGAACAATTTGATTGCACAATCAGACAGGCAAGAGATAGACAAGTGGTAGAAGAGGAGAGGAGAGGACAGAATAGATCCTTGCTTTTAACTCTCTCTGCATAACAAATGGAACAGGGTCTTATACAATCATGTCACACTGGGGGACTTGAGGAATATTGTTGTCGGCAGAAAAATTCTAAGAAAATATTAATTAATCCAGAAAAAAATCAGGCAAAATCATAGCTGACCTCAGGAAAGCTCTGTAGAGTAACCTTGGAGACAGCAGTACCTCCAGTGGTTAATCTGTGTGAGTCCTGTTGCATTTCGTAACTTGGATGGTTTATTTTGGGGTCAGTAAACATGACAGAAGGAGTTCTGCAGTTTCTGTGATGTGACTGTAGCACTTGCAAGCAGCTAATGATTGCGGGCATTAATGGGAAGCTATTTTGAGGGCATCAATATGAACTAAATTTCAGAAAATGTTTGACACTTTTTTTTTTTAAACAAACTTTTAAACAGTCTGTAAAAAAAAAAAAAACTTGATGTGATCTTTTTATGTCTGCGTTATTTCTACTATGTCCACATCACAAAAATGTGTCATCAGCAGTTACCAGTTTTCATTTTTTTTTGTATTTTTGTTGTTGTTTCTTTGTTTAGGCGCCTACTTCCTCGGCTGGGGTGGTCCTATGGTTCCCCATTCCGGTCCACTGGTGGCTCCTGCATCGGGTGTCATGCCCGAGCTTCAACCTCATCGCCTTCTCCCTCTCTCAGGCCACGTTGTGGACCCCATCATGGAAGACCAAGGGGTCAGGGCCAGAGGGAGCTGGAGCATCTGGTGCAGCACCACAGACAGAACCTCATGAGCACCGGAGGATTCAGCTGATTTTGTCCCCTGAGTCCCCCTCCCACGGCACGGGCGTGCAAGGACATGCCACACATCGGACGTCTGCCCACACTGACCCCTCCATTGCACCGCAATTTGCACTACACCCTAGCCGCTGCCAGGAGCCAGCACCTTCGCAGGAGTCCCTCCCTTCCGGAGGAGAGAGCAGTCTTGGGGACACTCAGTCCTCCTCCCCAGCCGACCCCGGCACCCAAGTCTGCGCCTAATACCTGGGTCGCCAGCATGGCCCGAGGTGTGGCGTCCAGTGCCTCAACTCTCAGCACCACTGGGCCGGCTACCTAGTTTTCATTTATAAAGAAAAACCATTGTAATGTTTGCACTTTCTAAAGATAGACACACTGATATTACAAAAAGTTCATTTGCACCACGCACGAGATAGCTCTCGGCTGTCAGGGTGTCATATTCATACAGGCAGCACATCCTGTCTAGATTGTGCTGTCTATCTGAATATCAGATGCACCCCAGCTCCCTGCTGGCGGCAGATGCTCAGGAGCACGGGGGGGTGGGGATAGCGTGTCCCAGACAGGATAGCACCTTTGCTGCTGGGAGCCCTATTCAGAGGTGGGCATGCTCACTTGGGAGCACAGGGGGATAGCTGTCCCAGACAGGATAGCACCTTTGCTGCTGGGAGCCCTATTCAGAGGCGGGCATGCTCACTCAGGACCACAGGGGGATAGTGTGTCCCAGACAGGATAGCACCTTTGCACCTGAGAGCCCTATTCAGAGGCAGGCATGCTCACTCAGGACCACGGGGGAAGGGGGAAGTGTGTCGAAGACAGGATAGCACCTTTGCACCTGAGAGCCCTATTCAGAGATGGGCATGCTAATGACCACATAGGGCTTGCAAGGTGTTAAGGGGCCATTAGGAGTGCTGCACAATGCCTCCACGTACAAATGTGGGGGAGGGCATTGCGCAGAGCCTAGACTGTTGCCCCACACTCACCGATACCTAAAAAAATATCCTTGTCTGTCTGGTGGTCTTCTCTCGTGCCCAGTCTCCAACTCCCTGGTGATCCAAGGGTGCCCCCCCAATCCCCATTAAGCTAATTGCTAACTCCCTGTGTAACCCCTCACCCCTTCCTTTTTACTAAAACGACAGGTGGCATGCTGTTGGTGTCAGCAGCAATACCTGGTGGGGGACCTGGGTTCGGGGAGGATGAGGTTACCTGGCACAAGAGACCTAGGTTTGGCTACTCTGCACAGGGGCACCCAAGTAAATCCAACTACAGGAAGCAATAACTGTAATGTCCAGAACCAGAATTGGGATTTTTCAGTGTGGCTTTATTCAGACTAGATGAAACATGACAAAGCATTGCATGGTCCCCCAAGGGGCTGCGTTTACTGTATATGCAGATAGAGACTAAAGGCGGTCCATTTGAGAATGAACACATTTTTACATTGTCTGGCTCTGGACCCACCAGGCAGTCAGCCGGACTTTGCATGCGCTTGGATACACAGCCCCGACTGGCCCGGCTCCCTGCCGCCACTGACTGGACGCAACCACTTGAAGAATGAACCCAACTTTACTTGAAAGACATCCCATCAAACAAGGAGACTCCCAAACTGTGGCTCCCCACACCACTTAGAGTCTGCGACTCCTAGAGAGATTTGTTTTCGTACTTCCAATCGAACTCCCATCACACAAGGAGACTCCCATCAGACAAGGAGTAATTTTCCCATCCTGTGGCTCCCCACACCACTTAGAGTCTGCGACTCCTAGAGAGATTTTCAAGTTGCGACCCACGTCTGGGTACCCACCCATCACTGGCCAAGTGCATGAGGCAAGTAGCAAAACACAGAAGAAATCCGTAGACGTGGACTTGGTTACTAAAGATGGGGGGTTTTCCCACCTCCAGCTCCCACAGCCCATACCCGGCCATTTCTCTGGATACACAGAGAAAACTTTAGAACTTTAAAATGTAGATTGAACGGTGGATGACCTGAAGCACCCCCTCTACAGCATTACTTGAAATCCAATAAAACTTTAGACTGTTTGACTGCTCCATTTGTTCGTCCTAGTAACATAGTCCTCCCAAATAGCAGTCCACATTCATTTCCCAACTGAAGAAAACAATTTGTTTGCCCCTTCAAATGGAGCCAAACACTCACCCATTCATTGCAGGTGCCCCACAGGTGAAGTAACACTTTCTTTGCTGTTATACAAGAACAGACTGAACAAAAACCAGGCAGCTTCCTTCCTTAGTGGGCAAAGGGGATTGCCCCTGGGACCCACAGAGAACTTTCTCTCCCGGAGGGGGGCACTGAGACCAGGGGAGCGGTCTCCACCACTTTTAAAAAAGGTAAACACAGGAACACTTCCTTCTTCTTAGTGAGAGATCAAACAGCAGACTGATGCTTCCTTCTTGCTTAAGGACAAATGGAAGAATGACTTTGAAATTTCCCAAAGTTCTAAACTCACTCCCTGAGCTGTAGATTACAATGTGGCTCATGCAGCTGCGACAGTTCTATGGTGATGTCATCTCTCAAGTCTCAGCTGTGACTGAGAACAGAGTGAGACAGTGTGAAACCCATTTAACTGGAGTTTCACAAGCTGCCTTCCCTGCCTACCACTAGGTCTTACTGGGATTCTAGTAACCCCGGGTAACAAAGGGGTTACACCTGGAAGTTAAGGGGTAATGTAATTTCATTTTGTATAGTGAGCCCTCGCAGAGACTCGGAGTGCTTTCGATAACAGTACAATCAACAAAATAAATGTGGAAATCAATACACAACAGAAACAGTCAACAGCAGTAAAACCATAACACAACCTAAACAATCATTCATATGTAAAAAGTCCGGGTAAACAGATGTGTCTTTAATGCTTTCTCAAAACTCTTCATGAAGGAGCTGCTGTGGATGTATGGTGCAGTTTCACATTTGGGATGCCACCACAGCAAAGGCTCTGTCCCCAAAAGATTTGAGGGGAGCATGTGGAACCTCCAGCAAGTTCTCCCCAGTGGAGTGGAGGGGATGATGTGGAGTATGTGGGCGAGCACGATCTTTACTATAGCCAAAACCCAGATCATACAGGGCCTTTAATGTAGCCAGGACCCAGATTGTGCAGGGCCTTTAACGTAGCCAGGACCCAGATTGTGCAGGGCCTTTAATGTAGCCAGGACCCAGATTGTGCAGAGCCTTTAATGTAGCCAGGGTCCAGATTGTGCAGGGCCTTTAATGTAGCCAGGGTCCAGATTGTGCAGGGCCTTTAATGTAGCCAGGGTCCAGATTGTGCAGGGCCTTTAATGTAGCCAGGACCCAGATTGTGCAGGGCCTTCAATGTAGCCAGGACCCAGATTGTGCAGGGCCTTTAATGTAGCCAGGGTCCAGATCGTGCAGGGCCTTTCATATAGCCAGAACCCAGATCGTGCAGGACCTTTCCTATAGCCAGAACCCAGATAGTGCAGGGCCTTTCATATAGCCGTAACCCAGATCGTGCAGGGCCTTTAATGTAGCCAGGGCCCAGATTGTACAGGGCCTTTAATGTAGCCAGGGCGCAGATTGTACAGGGTCTTTAATGTAACCAGGGCTCAGATTGTGCAGGGCCTTTAATGTAGCCAGGACCCAGATTGTGCAGTGGATTTTTTTTATGTAACTTATTTTTTATTAAGTTTTCCACTAAAAAAATCAATACAGACATACAAGTCATGTAAACTATGTACAGTTTGGTGCAAACTAAACATAAAGTACATATAGATTTAATTCCATAGCATATTACGAAGCCTTAAATCAAAAGGAAAACATCAGAAATCTTTATGCAATCTAATCAGATAATCCTCAGACACTCGAGTCATGCAAATCCATATACATCCTAAAATTAAAGTAATTTATTCGATACTCTATACGTAGGGATAGAAGTTTGTCATGGATGAGGTTTTAATGACTCATTGTTTGTTCATGAAATCATTAGTAAACAGTAGTAAATGTTGTGGCACTGTCATCATTGCTACATTCTGATGACACTAGTGAAAGTCATGGAAGTCCTGAACAAAGATCAAACGTCATGGAATCAATGACGTGTATGACTGCCATGACAAACTTACATCCCTATCTATACACCTGTACAATCCGTAGTTTCTTAGGCATCTCTCTGCCTTCAAAGGATTCCACCAGGGCTTATATATGATGCATAACTGTCACAGGTTCACGTGTAATAACTGTTGTTCCCCAGGGTCCAAGATACCCAGGACTAGTTCCCAGACGCTCACAACCTTTTCAGCTTTGCCCCAAACCCAGTATGTTAGCCTGTCCATGGACAGTGCCCCAAGCACCAGTTTGTGCCACATTTGGAGTGTAGGCCTTTCTCCTGCGACACCCAGGTGTTTAATATACACTGTCAGGCAATTAGTAGTTGGACCCTCACCCATCTCTTTAAAGAAGCCCACTCACCTCCACTCAAATCTTCTACTCCAAATAGCAAAGCCACAGGTGAGATCGGAAGCTGAGTTCTCATGTAACCCCCAATCTCCCGGGCCACTTCCACCCAGAAAGTATGCAATATAGCACGTGCCCAAAAACAATGAAAAAAAATCCCCACCTCTATGCCACATCTCCCACAAGTTCCCGAGATGGCTGGTTGGAAGCAATGGACCACCTCCGGAGGGCAATATAACAGATGAACAAACTTTGCGTGGCCTCTTTGTATTTGTTACATATCGAGAGACCCTGGTGTGATTCCAAGATTATTTCCCAGTTTTCATCTGATATAAGAGTCTCTAAGTCCCTTTCCCAAAGTTGTTTAGTTTTTAGTGTCAAGTTCGGTAGAGGCTGACAGAATATTTGTGCTGCCCTTCTGGTTATACATCTGGTATCACTCGGGGCCTTAGATATCAAGTTTTCTACTCCCTCCAAAGGGGCGTCCAGGGTTCCTTTTCTGGTAAATTCTTGAATATATTTCCTAATTTGAAAAAATTGAAATAGGTGACTGGGTGGAAGATTCCGGTCTCTCTGTAAGTCCCCAAATGAGCACAGAATACCACTCAGTCTCAAGTCCCTTAAACAGTTAATATCCTTTAATTCCCATTCCTTAAAGACAGGGTCGTCTAGGCTCGGAAAGAAAAAGGGATTCTTGGCTACATATAACAGAAGTCTCTCCTCATTGCACTGCAATCAACTTTTTAATCTTGTCCCAGCTATCTAACAGCTCCAGGACCAGTGGATTAGGGGGGCCTAGGGTGCAGTATGCCCTGCGTCCTGTAATGGCCAAGTACACAGGTAGTCGACCTGAGCAGCCCAGCTCCTCCAGGTCCAGCAATCCCGCTTCATTTGACCCATAAACACAATTTTTGATGTATCTGAGCTGCGCTGCCAGGAAGTAGTTTCTTACATCAGGAAAGTTCAGCCCACCTTTGCTAATTTCAGCCTTCAGTCTGCCTAGGCTTGCTCGGGCCCTTTTCCCCTGCCAGATGAAGCTGGAGAAGGCTTTTTCAAGTTTCTGTATGTCTTGTTTCTGTAAGCCAACTGGGAGCATCTGTAGGAGATACAGGATTCGAGGCAAGATGTTCATTTTGATGAGATTTATACGGCCTAGCCAGGAGATAGATAGGGCTCTCCATCTCTGCATTTCCTCCAACAAGCTTGTCACCATGGGGGTATACTGTAATTTAGGCGGTACTTAGAGGAAATGTCCCTTCTAATATTAATCCCCAGGTACTTAAAAATACTGTGCACTGGCCGGAGTCCCCAGTTGTTGGTCCCCCTAGACATCCCTGATTGGCCCAGGAACATAATCTCAGATTTTCTTAAATTCAGTTTATATCCAGAGAAACTGGCAAACTGGGATATCAGGTCCAGGAGCGGAGGCATTAATGTATCATGATATGATGAATAACGTGCAACCTTTGAATGACGTGGAATCTTTGTAAAGGAGTCTTTGACTCAAAGGTATGTCATCTGATATCTTCAACAAATAAATAAGTCAGGGTCTGACACATAACATCATGTCATCTGCATAAAGTTTTACTTTATGCTGCCTACCACTTCTCCCCCCCCCCGACCCCGAGGATGCCAGGATCATTTCTGATACTGATTGCAAGAGGCTGCAAGGTCAGCGCAAGTAATAATGGGAAGAGGGGGCACCCCTGCCATGTACCCTTGAACAGTGAAAACCGGTGAGACACCATCTCATTCACCATCACTGAAGCTCGGAGAGTTCTGTAAAAAGCCGTCACCATCCCAATGAAGTGACCACCCAGACCATATCTCTCAAGGACCAACAGGTAATCCCATTCAGTACGGACAAATGCCTTCTCGGCGTCCATGGGAGAGCACAGCTGTGCAACCAAGACACCAAGAAGAGCATCAAATAACGTTAAGGCTTTCTTAATATTATGATAGGAGTGTCTACCTTGGATAAATCCTGTCTGGTCCGGGTGGATCAACGTCAGGAGGAGGCGCTCAAGCCTGGTACCTAAAATCTGGGCGTATATTTTTGCATCACAATTTAATAAAGAGTTTGACCAATAAGAGGCACAATCCTGTGAGTCCTTCCTGGCTTTCAGTATAACGCAAATGACAGCCTCGCTGCAGGTCTCGGGGAGTACCTCCTCCCCCCACACCCCCCTAAAAACCTCCCACAAAGGGTCTACTACCAAATCAATCATCGCCTTGTAGTATTTGGCAGGGAATTCATCAGGACCACTGGCCTTGCCTACTGTAAGTCCCTGTATCACAGCCCTAATCTTGTCTCTGGAAATCTCGTGTCCCAAGATCTCTTGTTGCTGCTGTGAAAGCCGGGGGAGAGTTAATCTATCCAGAAAGGCTTCTGCCTCTGGGAACCTACCCCTACATTCTGCCTTGTACAAGGCCTGTTAAAATCACCTGAACCCCTCTCCAATTCCCTTAGAGTCTCTTATTATCTGTATCCCTTGTGTCTTTGATTCACAGAATTCTGGTAGAAGCTTTCTTGCCCTCAATAAGATTAACTAAGAATGGTCCGGGTTTAACAAAAAAACATTGCGTTCAGGTTTCCTCCATGAAAAGGGAATTAAGAGACTCTCGAGCTACTGCAAGTTGCAACACTGGACCCTCTTCCCCCGTGCCACCTTACATTCTAGTTCTTGGGATTTTGTGTTGGAGCTCACTTTGTTGCTTTAACTTACCTTTCTTATATTTAGCTATGAAGCTAATTATAGATCCCCTCATAAGTGCGTTTTCCGCATCCCAGTATACTTGGCTAGAGGGAGCAGATTCCCAATCAGATTCCTTATACTTCTTCCATTGGTCCGTTAAATAAGTTTTAAATGCTTTATGACCTAGTAAATACGTATGAAATTTCCAAGTGCGGCCCTGGTAGCCTACAACCTCAAGTTGAAAAGTCGACAGAACCATCACATGGTCAGAGATATGTATTGGACCGTGTCTGACGTCGATCAGTTTACTGTACCAGCGTGTATCAGTATAGACATGGTCTATACACGGCCATGTTTTATGAAGGTTAGAATAGAAAGTATACTCTCGGGCAGTGGGATTAGCAGATCTCCAAACATCTACTAGGTTAAGGTCTGCCAAATCCTCTCGCCACCGCCTTATACAGTTTCCTCCTCTTCCCTTCCCCTTTGAGTAATCAGGGCTGGGGTCAGGGGTGCAGTTAAAGTCACCTCTCACTATCAGTCCTTGAAATTGTTCCTTAACCAATCGATCAGTGATTAGCGCATAAAAGGAGGAGTCCAACACTGCCAGGGCGTATATACTCTCAAAAGTTATTCCCTCACCATACAGCAAACCCTCAACAAAAACATATGTCCCCTCTTTGAGATCTGATACCACCCTCATAACTTTAAAGGTCAAGTTCTTGTGCAGAATTACTGCAACCCCTCTTTTATGGGAGGTGTAAGATGAGGTGCATCAGACTCCCACCCAACCCCACACAAACTTTTGATGTTCTCTTGGAGTTAGGTGGGTCTCCTGAAGGAGAGCCACCAAGCATGGTGCTTATGAAGGGTTGTGAGAATACAGGTATGTTTAATAGGGGAGGAAAAACCTTGCAGGGTCCAGGAAAGGACTACTGTTCCCGTTCTGGGTGCCACATTGTAAAGCTTACCAGTCCTCGCAGAAGGTATCTACTGTAGGTTGTGAAGTAACCTGGATTCTACTGCTAATACTCAAATTATTCTTCGAGTGTAATAAAATTAGCGCATTGGACCCATGACCTGATTTTAGTTCAAACAGCAAGAAAACACAACAAAACATCACAGTCAAAACATTCAACATCCCATCCCCTCTCCCCCAATACTCATATAGAACTCCTAACCTATATACATTACACGTCTGTCTCATTCGCAGACTAACCCCCAGTACTGTAAACATGAAACCCCCACCCCACCTCTCAAGTGCAGTGCATAATTTTGAATCTGATTTCACAGAACTAGCCAAACCAAAAACTTATCCCTGTTACAGTAAGGATGATATAAACATAACGCAAACCCAGCTTTCCACCTATGTAACATTAGGTCCCTACACAAAGAAGTAAAAGCACAAACTTAACCTTGCATCCATAAAACTTAGCTGGTCTATGTTCCATTACTTCCTTCAACCCTCGGAGTCATCATACAGCCAGGCTCATAACCCCAGGATCCCCCCCACGGGCCCACAGCAACCCTATATCCCAGTGCCGCCAATTATATTTCAATGGTGAACTCCATAGTTCCACCGTATCTCCCTCCATATATGTCTTCCCAACTCCAGCCTGTCAGACCTCTGCTAGGGGCACAGATGGGTGCGGCACCAATTTAATTTCACGCGCATAGCACCCTGCTGCAGCCCCCCCCCCAGCCTACCTCAGTCTTCAATGGGATTTTCATTGGTGACTTTAGGATGCAGAGTTGCTTGCTTCTTCAGCCAGGCATTTCTGTTCTGTTTAGTGTTCGCCTTGTTTTAGCCATTGCAAACTGCAGTTCCCACGGAAAACCACCGAGGAAGCGTGTTCCGGTTCACTCAAGAATCAGCAGATTTTATCATCGGGTCAGCACACGGTATGTCCCTCAGTGAGGGGGACTGCAAAGTAAATCCAAAAACCCAATCAAGGAAGACATGTGGCTATCAGAGGATCGGGATCCAAAATGGTGAGCCCAAGGAGCCCTGTGAAAGGGGGCAGAAATAGAGGAAGCTCAGTGGCAGGAATACAAAATAGAGTAAGCAGTCTCCAATATGTTAAATGGCTTGGGATTCATCCTACTTTTGACTTCAGGGATTGCACAAATGTATTAGCCTTCTCCGTCTCCCAGAGACTATATGTAGCTCCTTCGTGCTTAATTCGTAGGATGACCGGGTAGGTCATGTACCACTCAGCTCCAACTTCTTTTAGCTGGGTAATCACATCATTAAAGGCATGTCTCTTCCACAGCAGCCTCAGAAAGATGCTGACCAAGGTAAACTCTGGTTCCATCGATCTTCATCTCTGGCATTTTCCTATAGGCAGCCATGACCGCTTGTCGATCCTGGAAGTTGTGGTATCTAATTATTACTTGGCACGGAGGCTGGCCTTTGGTAGTTTAGGTTGAACCACTCTGTGGGCCCGCTTAATTGTATGTCATCCTCCCTTCGGTGCAAGGCCCAAGAAACCTGACAACTACTCTACGCAGAAGTTTAGAATATCTGGGCCATCCTTTCCTTCTGGGAGCCCCCGGAGCCACACGTTCAGCCTCCGGTGATAATTTTCCTGGTAATCAAAGTCTTCCTTTAAAGTTCAAGCTCTTTTTCCGGGCCAGTCACCCACTTAGGAATTGGACTGAGGGTGTCTTCGATCTGGAATATGCACTCCTCGGCTTCTACCAGCCTCTCATTATTTGCAGACATTTGAGATACCATTTCTTGTAAGCGCTTATCAATCTTTGCTTCCAGTTGTTCTAATCTGGGTGATAAAGCCTCTAAGAGCTGGTCCTTAAGTTCTCACCCTAGTGCTGACATCTCGGACTCTGATAGCGAGATAAGCCCCGGCGGTTCAGGCTGCGAGAGGCCGTTTGCTTTTTGGTGTTTTTAAGTCCAAAATGCTGCGATTTTCCTCCCGGCAGCACAATATAATCATCCATTACGGTCTGCACAATCACCCAGAGGAATTTAAATGGTATAAACAGGCAGATGGCTAGGACTGCGAGGAAAATAATATAATAGCACTCAAGGAGCAGAGCGATCTGAGGTATGTCTTCACTCCATATAGTGATCACATGACCCCCCATGCAGTTCTTTTAATGTAGCCAGGACCCAGATTGTGCAGAAGCTCTAATGTAGCCAGGACCAGATTGTGTAGGGCCTTTAGTGTAGCTAGGACCCAGATTGTGCAGGGGCTCTAATGTAGTCGGGCCCAGATAATGCAGAACCTTTAATGTAGTCAGGACCCAGATTGTGCAGGACCTTTAGTGTAGCTAGGACCCAGATTGTGTAGGGCCTTTAGTGTAGCTAGGACCCAGATTGTGCAGGGCCTTTAATGTAGTCAGGACCCAGATTGTGCAGGGCCATTAATGTAGTCAGGACCCAGATCGTGCAGGGCCTTTAATGTAGTCAGGACCCAGATTGTGCAGGGCCTTTCATATAGCCAGGACCCAGATTGTGCAGTGCCTTTAATGTAGCCAGGGCACAAATTGTGCAGTGCTTTTAATGCAGCCAGGACCAATATTGTGCAGGGCCTTTAATGTAGCCAGGACCCATATCATGCAAGGCCATTAATGTAGCCAGTACCCTGATCGTACAGGGCTTGTAATGTTGCCAGGACACAGATTGTGCAGGGCCTTTAATGTAGCCAGAACCCAGATTGTGCAGGGCCTTTAATGTAGCAAAGAGAAGGCTGGCCTGAATTTTTTTTTCACCTCCCGTGCCCCTCAGACAGCAACTCTTTTGGTTCGCTAATAGACCCCCAAGTCCGCTGAGTCATCCCCACATCACCATCCACTGTCCCCCCTTGTGTCATGCCCCAGTCGATTCAGCATATCCCTTTGCCAGGGGGCCCCCCTCCCAGAGCCCATAAGAGGGGAGATAGGGTCCAAATCTGTACTGGGCACACAATGGGGAATTGGCCTGGAAGGCTACTGGCAGGGGATGCATGGTGTGAGGGACCCGGGCAACTATCATCTGGTCGGCTGAGTGGGAGATTTTCCAATTTTCTCCTTCCATCTCTCCCCCCTCACACATTCCGGCCACACGCAGGTGACACCCTAGGAAGGACACACAGCGGCATGTGGTCTCCAGCGTTGCCAAGTGTGCCTGCCAGGAGCCACTCAAGAAGTGGTGCAGGTTCACACCCTCCCTCCCAGGGAGGAGAGCATCAAAGCTGATGCTTCTAACCCTCCTCACTGGCCTCCACTCCTGTCATCCCGGGCATGAACCCAGGTCACCAGCATGCTGAGCGATTCCCTGTTGCTCGGCACCACAAAGCTGGCTGACCTGATTTTTGTCACAGAGACCTGGCTGGATGATAATTCTAGCCCTGTTTTATCAGGTGTGGTTCCTACAGGTTACTCCGTGATTCATCGACATTACATTGGACGCAGGGCAGGGGGGATGCAGTGGCTGTCATCTCAGGATCATGTACAAAATGTGTCCGGTTCCCCTTGGAATCATACGACTCATATGAAGAGGATGTTTTCAACTGTTTGGCGGTCATGGACTGTAGATTTATTTTGGTTTACCACCCATCAGGTGTGGATGTTGATTTTCTTGCAGACTTCTCTGAGTTGGTGTCGCCCCCAGTCTTTGAGTCTCTGAGACCCATTATTCTGGGGGACTTTAATGCCTGAGCAGACTCCTCCTCATCCATCGTTGCAGGAGATTTCCTTAATTTAATGGAATCGATGGATTTCCATCAAAGTATAAGAACCTCCACTCATGTGGCTGGCCTTACTCTTGGTTTGATTTTCACTGCTGGCATGGAAATATCTAAAATCTGTGGAATCAGTTGTCTGGTTTGACCATTCCATTCTGCAGTTCAAGATGATAAGCAAGATAACTAATATATCTGTCTCTACTGAGATGATCCACTATCGTAGTTGGAGGAGTATTAAACCAGAAGTGTTTTGGGCTTGTGGACATTTCAGGGATTTTGGCTGCCTCCCCTAGGAGGAGGAGGGGGTGCAGTGCAGGGGCCGAGACATATAATTCAGCCATCCTTGCTGCAGCCGACTCCTTGGTGCCAGCCCACCTCCATTCACATCCTGGAAGTCACAGCTCTGAAAAAATGTGGATGAAGGCTTGAGAGATGTTGAAAGAGATCTGGTCTGCTTTCCAACAAACTTGTCCTGATCTCTCACTATCACAGATATCGGGAGAAAATGATTAGTGTGAGGAAACAATTTTATTCCTCCCTCGTTGCCACTGGAAAAAATAGACCTGCAGCTCTCTTAAGGCTGGTGGATAAGATTCTTAATCCAGACTGCCTTGGCTGTTGGTCAGAGCTAAGTTCAGTAGAGATATGTGAGAGTTCTCTATTTTTTTTTTTTGCAGCCAGTATTGTGGACAAAAGGCAAAACATCTCCACTAGTGCTGGTCACCAGGGCAGTGCTCAAGGAGTTGAGATCATTGAATCCTGGGTGCTGTAGACAGATTTTCAGCTAACTGGTTATGTAGAAATCTGCTCAGTGCTGTCAGCAATGCACCAATCCACTTGCATCTTAGACCCTGCCGCTCCAGTTTGGTTAAGGTGAGCTAGCAGATATTAGTGCCTACTTTTGTAGAGACTATGAACTCTGCTTTGACAGAGGGTGTATTCCCTGTCTCCCTTAAAGGGGCCATTGTGAAGCTGCTCCCCAAAAAGCCAAGTTTAGATCCAGACAATCTCGCAAATTACAGACCTATCTCTAACCTTCCTTTTATAGGGAAGGTTATTGAGGAAGTGGTGACAATTCACCTGATGGAACACTTGGAGAAATTTGAGCTCTACAAGCCTCTCCGATTTGCTTTTTGCTCACTCCACAGCATGAAGGCTGCCTTGGTCTGGGTCATGAATGATCTGCTCCTGGCAAAGTATCAAGGAGACGTATCTGTTTTGGTTGTCCTTGACCTGTCATCAACATATGATACTGTGGATCACGAGGAGTAAGTTGAGGGCCTGAAGTGTTTCTGTGGATTGACTGGCACAGTGTTACACTGGTTCAGATCTTTCCTGGAAAATCGTGTCAGGTAATTGTCAATCTATCCCCTCACCAGTCGTGTTGTGTCCCACAGGAATCTATACTGTCCCCACTGCCATTCGCAGGATCACAGATGTGGAGGTGGGCAGTCCCCTTGGTACCAGCAGCCACAGGACAGTGTGATTTAAGATGACCACAGTGGAGGAGGCAAGCCATACAAGGATAAAGGTATTAGATTTCAGGAAGGCTAACTTTAAGGAGATGGGTAGAAATCTCAAAAGAACCCTAGCAGCGGAAAGTACGGGGAAATGTGGAAAGACAGTGGTCTAGACTCAAGCGAGTCATAACAGAACTAACAGGTCACTGTGTCAAAATGCATAGCAAGAGTAAAAGAAAGAAAACGCCATTATGGTTCTCGAAAGTAGTGACTGAGAAAGTAAGGGAAAAGAAAAGAGCCTTCAAGAGATACAAGGGAACACAAAAGGATGAGGACAGAGAACAATATCTGAAGAAACAGAGGGAATCTGGGAAAATAATTAGAAGGGCTAAATCACAGACAGAGGAAGATATACCCCAGACTAT
The DNA here is from genome assembly GCA_016271365.2 of Neoceratodus forsteri. Classification (NCBI taxonomy): domain Eukaryota; kingdom Metazoa; phylum Chordata; order Ceratodontiformes; family Ceratodontidae; genus Neoceratodus; species Neoceratodus forsteri. The sequence continues at coordinate 544,689,621 of JADMNL010000023.1, forward strand.
TAAGAAAGGTGACAATACCTTCTTCAGATACATTAGAGGGAGGAAAAAGACCAGACATTGGATGGTTAGGCTGAAGAAGGAAGGAGGAGAAAGGCAGGAGAATGACATAGAAAAGGCTGAGATACTGAACAAGTACTTTTGCTCAGTATTCACCAGTGAATAGGAGGAGGGTAGGGGACTCAGACTCTGTAAGAGAAATATTATGGAGAGGGAGGTAGACACCAGCCCATTCACAGTGGAAAGAGTCCTAGAAGAACTCTGGAAAATAAAAGCAGACAAGGCAATGGGGCCAGATGGGATCCACCTCAAAGTACTATAGGAACTCAGGGAAGTGCTGGTGGAACCACTGGCTGCCCATTTCAGCGCATCACTAGAGACAGGAGAGGTACCTGAGGACTGGAGGAGGGCAGATGTGGTCCCTCTCCACAAGAGTGGAGGCAGAGAGGAAGCAGGCAACTACAGGCCTATGAACCTGACCTCAGTAGTGGGGAAAACAAATGGAGTCCTTACTTAAGTAGTAGTAAAACAGCTTTATTTACACAGGCTAATATTTGACAAGCAAATATACACCATAGGGCCAATAAAAGCCCTGTTTTCAGTGTGATCCTGTATTTTACATAATAATTTCCAGCACGGGGATATAGGCTACAAATATACATCTACATACAAACTAGTACTTAACAAACGTTCACCATAATCCCAACGTATTTGTACAAAAACACTAATGTGAACCCTTAATAATGGTGACATTCATTTATGTGATTTTGGTTTAACATGTCTATATGTGTTAACAGTCAAATCTCTCCATTGACTTGGAAAGCTTTTCCATGCAAGCACTGCTTGGTATTTAAAAGTAATTTCCCCAAATCTGTTTCTGACCTTTGGGATTTTCATTGGCAATTTTTTTATTCCTCAAGGAAAAGTTATGACTTGTCCACTCTATTGATCTAACTAGTCTAGTGAGCTCCCCAAACTTTAAACTTTTAAAGAGAATTGTAGCCCAAATGTTATCTCTTTTTTGTTGGAGAGAACTCCAGGATAAAACACGGTGAAGTACACAGAGGTGAACATCAAAGCTGCACTTTAATGCAGCTCTAGCTATTTTATGATAGGTCACATCTAACATATGCAGTGATTTTTTAGTACTGTTGTTAAATATATGGTTACCGTAGTCTAAGAGGGGAACCAACAGCTGGTTAGTCACTAGCATTCAGTCTTTTCTAGTCAAGCAGTGAGACGTCCTTCTCATGGCTCCTAGCTTTCTCCCCCTTATTTACTAAAGAGTCAATGTGAAGCTCAAAATTTAAATGGTGGTTGAATTCTACACACAGGTACTTATAGTTTGGTACCTGGGATAGAATCCAGCCATCCCTTGCCCTGATTTCTAAAGTTTTAAGTGAGTTTGCTTCATTTCTCCTGTTTGGACAAAATAGCAAACATTGAGTCTTTTTTAGATTCATGAGCAACGCCTTAGATGCCAACCACTGTTCCAGCCTATCAAAGTCAGCCTGGAGTTTAGACTTAACATCCTGGGAGTTTAGTCCCTCTGTGACTATTACGGTGTCGTCGGCATATAATGTTATATGTATACAGTGGACAAATCTAGGGAGACTGCTCATATATACGAAGAACATTAAAGGGCCCAGTACAGAGCTTTGGGGTACGCCCCTGGTTATTGGAGCCAGATCTGAGTTTGTCTTTCCTATGGATACCAGCTGGAAACGGTTTTCTGAGTATGATCTAAACCAGGCCAGGGGTTCATCCTTTACTCCAATCGCTTCCAGGCAGATCAAGACCCTACTATGTTCTACCAGATCGAAAGCTTTGGACAGGTCCACAAAGACCACGCCCACGGATTGACCCTCCCCAAGGGGTGTAACCAGTTGGTCAAAAAGTCAGTGAGCACGGTCTCTGTTGACCTCCCCTTCCTAAACCCATATTGTGCGGTAATTAACCTATTATATTTCTCCAGGTACTCCATGAGTTGTGAGTGGACTAAGCATTCCATCAACTTTGAGATAATCGATAGCAGGGGCAATAGACCTGTAATTCGAAGGGAGTAGAGAAATCTCCCCCTTTAAAAATGGGGATAACTTCAGCCCTTTTCCACTTGCTAGGGAAGAGTCCCTGAGTTAAGTTCATGTTAAACAAATGTGCAAGTGGTTTTGAGATCTGTGGGGCTGAATCTTTCAGAACGCAGACCTCTGTACCATCCATATAACTTGCTTTGTTGCTTTTAAGTTTATTTACTTCTACAAACACCTCCCTTGATTTAATAATTTAAAATCTAAATTCTGGAATAGAGGCATTTATTCTTTGGTCCTCCATGGGGTCTCTGTTGTGATCTGAGTTGAAATTATCCAGTCTTTCGTCTAGGTCAGGAAGATTATAAAGTAATGGTTTAGGATCTCCACAGACCTTTCCTGAGTGACTAATTCTCCATTTTCTAGTAGGGGTAAGTCTTTGTGACCTTGCTCTGGATTTACTAAACTCTTACTTAACTTCCAGTAAGGTTTTGGCTCTTTGGTGTTCCTTATCTTCTGTCTGTAGTAAAGCCATTTTATTTTCCTGATCTCCTGTTTAACTAAATTCCTTACTTTTTTCACAGAGAAGTTTATGGATGTATGAAACAGCCTTCCTGAGGAGGTTGTGGAGTCATGAACAGTGGGGGAATTCAAGAATGCATGGGACAGGCATAAGGCAGTCCTAGTGGGAGGCAGGAGGAAGTAATCAGTTGATTAGCTAGAATCTGCAGCTTCTCCATCAGGTAGGGAAATGGGCAGACTAGATGGGTCAAGCGGTCCTTATCTGCCGTCAAATTCTATGTTTCTACGTTATCCCAAAGGTTTTGATCTAGTGTTTTATTAGCTTTTTTCAATAACCTGTCTTTTTCCTTCAGTAGTGTTTTTATGGGGACAGTCGTCCATGGAAGGGGTTGTGGTTTAATTTTTATTTTCCTGAGGGGAGCACATTCATTGCAGGCTCCTAACAAAGATTTGAAAAAATCATCTACTGCTAAATCTGTGTCAGGTATAAGGGCTGTTCTAAACAAACATATAGCACAAACTTTATCTAAAAGCACCCGAGGATTGTATTTTTATAACATCTTTTTGTGACATAGGAGAAACTTTTTAAGGGACTTTTACCTTCAGTTACCTTTACTTCACACATGATAACATTGTGGTCTCCTAGATTTGGAGGATTTACCCCTTTGCCCACCATTTCCATGTCTGAAGTTACAAAGATCAAGTCAAGTACATTTCCTGACCTTAATAAGCTCCCCTTTCTGGTTGGAGAGGTTGTTATTTGATCCACGTGGAAAGGCTGAATACGTTCCTCCAGCTTTTATCCCCATTGCCCCCCGCCCGTGCTGCATTAAAGTCTCCAATCAGAACTAATTTTTTGTGTTGTACATGTTTTAGAATTTCTTGAAAAAGTTCAAATAATGCAACCGTCACCTTAAGTGGGGGGGGGGAGTAGATAGCCCCTATAACCAGATATAAGTTCTGAATTTGGACTAATGTACATTCAATCCCTCCTTGTATACCAGAGAATAGCAGTTTAGTTGAACCTAAGGTATTTATTTATTTGTTTTTTGTTTACCGGGTAAGTACACTAGACAACAGTGTTGCGTATATTCAGGCACGACCTGGGAGAGTACAGGCAGGAGAGACCAGAGTCAACATTAAAAGAGTATTTCATGACGCAGCATGAGGTGAGACCAAACATTTGAACAGTATACAGCCAGGTACAGTCCTTATCCTTTATATAAACCAAAATCACACCCCCACGTGTAATTTTATCTTGAGTGTAGTTGTGAAACTCATTTCATTCAATTTCTTTTGAGTCAACTGCTCTAGTTAGCCATGTCTCAGTTAGTACCATCACATCACATCACGAGAAGCTATCTGTATCCATGACTTAGACAGATCCATTTCCTTTGCAAAGCTCCTTGTGTTATCATGTACTAATTTTATTATTTGGTCCCCTGGGCCTGGGTTTAACTCTATATCCATATAGAGAATTAGTGAAAATTACAGAACTGTATTTTGGTGACCTACCTTTAGATGGTTTGTTGAAACAGGATCACACTTGAAGGCAGCTCTAACTTTGGAGAACAAATTCCTTCTCTTTTTGTGGACCACCAATTTCATATTCCCAGTTACTGCAGTGTTCCTTCCTAATTGTGTTCTCAGTGAAAGTGAACTTGTATCAGCTGGTACACAGAAATGTAAGATTATGAGTACACACACCAATAGGCCCAGGACACCAAGTAACTTCAACTTCATTTTTAACACTTTTCTAGCTAGTCTTAAGGTTATTAAAACGAATCCCTGTGCTTTATAAATACATGTTAGCAATATGGTTCCAGTAAATTAATAGCTAAAAACTAGAGTAGTAACTCAGATTATGTTTCCTAGATTAACTAAACCCCACAACCAGTAACCAGCTCAATCCTGGACTAAAGAGCTTCAGTTCAGCTAGCTGGTAATGAGTTTTGTCAATTTATGTCAGTGTGTGGTGTACCGGTAAAGACCCAGTGCTTCAAATTCCAGATAAAATAAATATATACTAGCAACTAGAAGTAAACGTTCAAAGGGACTCACCGGAGCAAACACACTCTGCACTATGGATTTTTGCTGTGGAGTGGCGCAGCAACTCACGCTCGTGCTCAGGTGAACAGCATGGGCTTTTAAGCTCACAACCCCCACCTCCGGTCATCGCACATGTGCTTTCTGCTCCCTCGAGCCCCCTACATGTCAGTGGATGTTTAAGCTGACATAAAGTCTGTGTAAAAAGTTCTGAGGCAACAAATGATGGATTCTTCAGGATTTGAAGCTGCTTGCCTTGTGGAGGTGAAGCTGGTAGCTGGATGGTAGTGTTTTGCTGGAACTGCTGGCGGCATGGGCTTTTAAGCTCACAACCCCCACCTCCGGTCATCGCACATGTGCTTTCTGCTCCCTCGAGCTCCCTACATGCCAGTGGATGTTTAAGCTGACATGAAGTCTGTGTAAAAAGTTTCAAGGCAGCAAATGATGGATTCTTCAGGATTTGAAGTAGCTTGCCTTTTGGAGGTGAAGCCAATAGCTGGATGGTAGCATCTTGCTGGAACTGCTGGCAGCACGGGCTTTTAAGATCACAAGCTCCACCTCCTGTTGGCTTCTTTGAACTTCCTACATGCCAGTGGATGTTTAAGCTGACATAAAGTCTGTGGTACAGTAGTAGTCACAGACATTGCCAGCTATTTCCAGATGTTTTGCAAAATTTCTGAAGAGTTTCTTTCTGCTGTCCCTTCTATGGAAATGCAGAAAGCAGGAGATATTTCTGGAAATATCACAGACATTTCGGGAAATAGCTGGCAGTGTCTGTGGCTGCTACTGTAGTACCCCAGGTGGTAGTTACCCTGGTGGTAGTACCCCAGGTGGTAGTAACCCTGGTGGTAGTACCCCAGGTGGTAGTACCTCAGGTGGTAGTAACCCTGGTTGTAGTACCCCAGGTGGCAGTACCCCAGGTGGTAGTAACCCTGGTTGTAGTACCCCAGGTGGCAGTACCCCAGGTGGCAGTACCTCAGGTGGTAGTAACCCTGGTTGTAGTACCCTAGGTGGCAGCACCCCAGGTGGCAGTACCTCAGGTGGTAGTACCCCAGATGGAAGTACATCAGGTGGCAGGTGGAAGTACCCCAGGTGGCAGCACCACAGGTGGCAATACTGTCAGACCTCTCTGCTCCCCAGAGGAGGAGGAGGAGGAGAAACTCATCCTCTGGGATGCTCGATCCCCCTTCCCCTTGCTGACCTCTTCAACTCTGTTCTGAACCCGTGTCACCAGCATTGCAAACAGTAGCACTACCACTGCACTGACAGGCTGACCCCTGGAATCCTGTTTCTGTGAGAAACAGCTCCGTGTTACCAAGAGTAAGGCTTAGTCAACTGGCAGCCATCCAGTCGCCTAGTTTAGACAGACATCGATCAGTCACCACCAGCAAGTCGATCTGTACAGTAGTAAGGAGCTGTGCAACTGAGTATCGTCTGCATAACAGTGGAAACCCAGATTACACCATCTCACAGTCTCTGCCAAACCCAGCATGTACACTACAGACAGCATAATCCAGATTACACCATCTCACAGTCTCTGCCAAATCCAACATGTACACTGCAGACAGCATAACCCAGATTACACCATCTCACAGTCTCTCCCAAGCACATGTACACTGCAGACAGCATAGCCCAGATTCCACCAACTCACAGTCTCTCCCAAGCACAGCATGTACACTGCAGACAGCATAACCCAGATTCCACCATCTCACAGTTTCTCCCAAGCACAACATGTACACTGCAGACAACATAACCCAGATGACACCATCTCACAGTCACTCCCAAGCACATCACGTACACTTCAGACAGCATACAGGACAAAATCAAACGCTGAGGATTGCTGGTAGGAACAATAGTGTTCTGAAAAAAAAAAAAACCTTCCAAAGGGCTAGACGCTACTTCCTTCTGGCCAGAAAGGACTTGGACAGTCACAGCAGTGCACCGGAGAGTCTCCCATAAGTCCTCAGGTGATTAGTCAGCACCCGATGGCCCACAGTGTCAAATGCCAACAAGACAGCAAGAGGAGTGACCAAAGAGTATTCTTCCATCTTGCTAGGAAGAGCTGGACCCACCAAGGTCCTCTCAGTGCTGTGTCGAGATCTGAACCCTGACTAGAATGGCTCATAGATTGCATGGTGCAGCAGATGTGGCTCCCATTACACCATAACCCCTGTCAGGAGTCACGCCTGCCTTGAAGATTATGGTTCCGATAGAGAGCACTGTGTCAAGGACGAAAGTACCAAATTTCTTGCACCTTGTTGCAGAAACGACTCCTCTGGACTGTAGGCAGGCAGGATGCAAAAGTCTGTCTACAGTGTGGAACAGCAGGAATGGTCTGTTCTGTCCCATCACAATCAATCTGGATGGAAACTCCTTCCTCTTCTGAGTGATCGCCCTCTGATACACACCATAATGGCCGTCAGAGCCAGTCTGTCCTCTTTTGAGCATAATCTAAACCAGGTGCCACCCCCCCACCCCAATCCCCATTAAAATAATCACATACTCCCTGGTAGCCCAGTGGTATCCTTGTCCCACCAATATCCTCATGATACCAATTGTAGACCCCCTACCCCATTCCCCAGTCCATCCCCGTCTGCCCCCAACTCACCAATCAATAGCCACTACAGAGCTTCCTGCAGAGCTGCAGAAGGTGACCAGCCCAGACCCTCCTCCCACCACCTCAGCAGGCTATCATCTGATAGACAGGGAGTGAGCATGTGCATACTGTAACAATGAGTCTGTACCCTCCTCCCACCACCTCAGCCAGCCTCTGTCTTCCATTTGAATTGGAACAGTTTAATCTTTCAGTTGGAGAGTTATTAATTAATCAGTACGTTTCATCACATCCTGTTTCTCCTGAGTTTAGCAACTCCCTTCTCCATGATTTCTATCAATAGTTTCCTGGTAATTCCAGAAGTAGCTAGCCAAGCAAGTTGGTTTGATACATCTGCAAACGTACAGTGCACTGTTTCTTCCTTTACATCAAAACATTATCTGATTTGAAGAGTATGAACATGTCGTTAGTTGGAGTTATTTTATAAAATGGTTTGGAAATCTGCTTTCTGATTGGCTTAACAAGTTTTGAGACCAATAACCTAATTCCCCACAATTGCACAGGATGGAAAATATTAGACAGTGTGATTTACAATAAGGACAACTCACATACAAAATTCATGAGCCACTTCATTCATTCGTGATTGCCAGTAGGAATGTGACAGCTACCTATACTCATGTAAAACCACTCATGATCCTTCCTTACACACATAAACACATTTAAACAAACTGTGGTCAGAGCCAATATGGCTGCTTATAGCAACAAGAGCTCCCCAGAGCACTGAAAAGAATTTTTGGAGTTCACACTGCACCGGAGGCAGCTATAGTTACCAGTTCGTGCATATGTAGTGTGATCTGGAGGCAGCCTTGTGCAAGATGGCAGTGATATCTAAACTACGCATGCACGATATGTGGTCATGTGCAGTGTCAGATGGTACTGCCATGTTGTGCGTGGCACTGTCGCTCCATAATTGTGGAGACAGTGAGTAAGGGCCAGGAAGGGTGCAAGTTTATGCACCCTCACGAGGGAGAGAAGCTGAAACAGCACCAGGGAAAACTGTGCCAGAGCACTGTGGAAGCACGCTGGACGGCAGTCTGCTCACGTGTTTCCACAGTGCTCTTAACATCTCATGACTGATGGCATAACGTCTGCGGGAGCTCCACCCCTGCAGCCGTAAAAATCAAGTACTACTCAGTTAACATTGCTAGTGTTTCTGTGATGCCATGACAGATCCCCTCCTCTCCTTTCCTGTGTACTGTCTGTCTCCCTGCTCTCTCTCTCTATTTCTCATTAGATCCCCTTTCCTCCCCTCATTAGATCCTGTGGCTGCACGATGAACACAGAGAGCAGGTCGTCCAGAGGGCACCAGGGTTCCAGCAGATCTTCGGGGGCAGAGACGGACCCATCTGGGACAATGCCCGGAGAATCAACTTTGCTTTCAACAACCTCAGCACTGAGAAGATAGGGTGAGTGGCACAGAGTGGATGTTTAGATCAGTACTGTTCTTATGTGATGTCAGTACAGTAGGTCATGGGTTCGATTACAGCCAACTACTACATTTACAGTTCCAAAGTCCATCACTGCAAAGCACTGGGGTGAGTGGCTGGCCAATGGACTTGGATAAGGTGCAGTAGTTCTGCGATTTGTAAGATATTGCAGAAAAGGTAAAGGCTGAAAGAGTCAATTTCAGCAGGTATAAGGAGACCCAGAGGGAGGAGGAGGAGGATAGGGAAGTGTATCAGGGAAAACAGAACATGGAAAGAAGTAAGGACTACAAAGGCACAAAGTGAGGAAAGAATAGCTCAGGCAGTATCAAAAGGGGACACGATATTTCGGGGTATATCAGTGAGAAAAGGAAGACAAAGGGACAGAGTGTATGGATGGGGGGGGACTGTATGGAGGGGACCAAGAAACAGCAGATGTCTTAAAATAGAGGTTACTCACCTGTAACAGGAGTACTAGGAGTGGTATATGCTGTTCATCCACACTGTCTGGTAGGTTCCTTGCCACTTTAAATCTTGCCGGAAGGTCTTCACGCTGGCTTCTCCCACCTATCCAGGTGGTAAAACCCTTGGCTCCGCCCCATGACACTAAATCTAGCCCACTGGAAGCCAGGTTGCGTGTCAGAGCCAGGGAGGTAGGGTGGGTTGTGTGGATGAACAACATATACCACTCCTAGAACTCCTGTTACAGGTGAGTAACCTGTATTTCTAGGGACATGGATATGTTGATCAACCCACACTGTCTGGCAGACTCCTAGCAGTACTCTGGGAGAAGGTAGGCAAGGCGCGCACCCCCTACTTAGGAAATAAGGACTGGAGAACCAAGGACCCAAAACCAGCATCGCGGCGTGACTTAAGGTCGAAGTGGTAATGGGATGATGAAGGTGTGTGCTGACTTCCAGGTAGCAGCCCTGCAGATTTCCTGGATAGGGACGTCCTTAGAAGCAGCCACCGAAGCAGCAGTATGGCAGGTAGAATGAGCTCTTATCCCTTTGGGAGGCTCCATGCCCGCCAAACTATAGCAGAGATCTGTGCAGGAGGTGACCCACCTGCTTATCGTCCGCTTGGCTGCAGGTCTGCCAGGTGTGGCTTCAGCGTAGGTGACAAACAGCTGGCGAACCTCTCCCTGAACTTCAGCCATCTGCTCCTTATAATAAGCGAGCGCTCTCTTAGGGTCCAAAGTATGGAGCCTATATTCGGCCTCCAAAGAGTGATTGGGGTAGAACAACAGCAGAGTCAACACCTGGTTAAGGTGAAACTCCGACACCACCTTCAGAAGGAACTTCGGGTGGGGACAAACGACAACTTTGTCCCTGTGGAAGACCAGGTAGGGAGACTCGATGGAAAGAGCCTGGAGCTCTCCCATCCTTCTGGCTGACATAATAGCCACCAAGAAGTTGGTCTTCCATGACAGGTGAGAGATGTCACACCTGTGCATTGGTTCAAATGGCTTGCCCATAAGCTTAGCCAATACCAGCAGTAGATCCCACGGAGGTGGAGGTTCTCGCACCGGAGGGGATATGTGGTCTAGGCCTTTGAAAAAGCACCTGACCACCTTCTCCTGTGCCACCGACTGCTTGCCAGCACACGTCCAGTAAGCAGAGTTGGCTGCCAGGTGCACCTTAAGGGTCGTTGACTGAAGCCCTAGCTGAGAAAGGAAATACAGGTAGTCCAAAATACTAGCCAGTGGACAGGAAGAGGGGTCCAACCCTTTGTCCTGACACCAAATGGAGAATCTCTTCCATTTGAAGGTGTAGCATTTTCTGGTCGACTCCTTATGGGATGCCTCAATGACTTTGAGGATCTTGTCGGAAAGACCCAAGGCCTGGAACTCTAGCCGCTCAGGAACCAGGCCATCAGGTGCAGGGATTGAAGGTCCAGATGGAACACCTTCCTACCTTGTTAACTGAGATCAGGTCCGGGTGGGCTGGAAGCTGCCTCAGGAGCCTGGAGCTGAGGCTGAGGAGATCTGGGTACCAGAACTGGTGAGGCTAGTCTGGGGCTATCAGAATCACCTGCGCCTTGTCCCTCTTTGTCTTGAGGAGCACCTTGTGGATCAAGGGAAATGGAGGGAAGGCAGAGAAGAGGCCCGGGGTCCACGGCCTCAAAAAGGCATCCCCCTGCAGAAAGCCCTGCTGAGGGGGGCGGGCCTGAAACAGCCTCTGCTTTGCATTCTCCCTTGAGATGAACAGGCCCACCTGAGGGGTGCCCCAATGGGAAAACAGGTCTTGCACTACCTCTGGCAGGAGAGACCACTCGTGAGATGCAGCGCCTATCTAGCCGAGGGCATCGGCCAGACTGTTCGAGGCTCCTGCCACATGGATGGCTAGGAGATCCGCCTCAAGGCTGATCACGAGAGACCAAATACAGAGAGCTTCCTTGCACAGAGGCAAGGAGTGCTTCCCGCCCCTGACGGTTGAGATAGTACATGGTCGTGGTGTTGTCCGTCTGGACCTGAACCACCTGGCCCCGTACAAATGGAGCGAAGGCAGTGAGAGTTAGTCGAACCACTCAAAGCTCCAGCAGGTTGATGTGGCATTGAGACTCCTGAGGGGACCAGAGGCCATGGGCCCGGAGCTCCCCCAGATGGGCACCCCAACCCATCAAAGAGGCATTGGTCGTAAGAGTGACCATCGGCTCAGGGCGGACAAACAGGATACCCTCCTGCAGGTGAGCTGGAATGAGCCACCACTGCAGGCCATCCCACATCTCCTGGGTCACCGTCACAGGCTGGTCCAAAGAACTGGAGCGCTGTGACCACTGGCTGGCCAACCCCCATTGCAGGGAGCGCCATATGCCAGTGGGCCCAATGTACCACACTGATGCAGGCCTCCATGAGGCCCAGAAGGCACAGGAAGTCCAGGCAGGGCACAATTACCCAACCAGAAATGATTGGGCAAAGGAGGAAAGGACCTCGGCCCTGTCCACTGGGAGCCAGGCTCTGGCTTGGAGAGAGACGAGCTCTGCCCCAATGAATTGAATCACCTGCGATGGCATGAGTTCTGATTTGGCCTTGTTGACGAGGAGGAGGCCAATCTGAAAGCAGACCTGGAGGACCAAATCCCTGGACTGCTCCACCGCCAACCTGGAGGGGGCTGCAATCAGCCAGTTATCCAGGTAAGGGTACACCTGGACCCCTCGGCACCGCAGAAATGCTGTCACCACTGCCATGCATTTGGTGAAGACCCTGGGAGTTGGAGAAAGGCCGAAGGGCATGGCCCGGAACTCGTAAAGTGATCCCTCTGCTCTGAATCGGTGGAATTGCTGATGAGATGTATGGACTGGGACATGAAAGAACGCATCCTGCATATCCAGAGAGCAGAACCACATGCCTAGTTCCAAGGATGGAATGATCTGAGCCAGAGTGACCATCCTGAAGGTGTGTGACCTTAGGAACTTGTTCAGGTCATGCAGATCGAGAATGGAGCACCAGCCCCCATCTGCTTTGGGACCAGGAAGTACCTGGACACAAACTCCGGGTTTGGAGGAGGATCTGCCACCTCACTGATCACCTCCTTCTGGAGGAGCAGAGCAATGATGGCTCGACAAGCCGACAGAGAGGATGTGGAGCATGTAGTCCCCCCTGAGGGGCAATGGCTTGATAGCGAGGGGACTGCTCAAATTCCAGAGGCAGACCCCTGCTGACCACTTCCAGCACCCAATGGTCCATGGTGATAGTGGACCAGGTGGAAAGGAAGTGGCGGAGCCGTCCCCCCAGGAGGGGGAACCCGGGGAGGAATGACAAGGTTGGGGGTGACACCACTCAACCCATCACTGGGCAGGCTTGGAGGAAGGGCCGGCCGAGGGGCCACCTGGACCTTTCCCTCCTGGACCCTTCCCTCCAGGCTTCCTACTGGAGGAAGCAGCAGATTTGGCCTTGGGGTGCCAAGCGTGAGCCTACTGGCCCTGTTGCTGGTGCTGCTGGGCCGGACGTGCCGCAGGGGCAAAAGGGTTTATGCTGCTGCTGGTGGCCTTTGTCCTTCTGGGCAGACATGACCGAGTCCAAGGTGGCATTAGACTTCTCAATCCTCTGGAGATGGCCTTCCACCCCCGGCCCGAACAAGTCAGTGCCCAGGAAGGGAACATCTGCCAGCTCGTGCTGGGTATCCGCCGTGAAGGTGGAGATACGCAGCCAAGCTCTCCGGCGCATGGCTACTGCAGATGCTACTGACCGGGCACAAGAGTCTCCAATGTCCAAAGCAGTTTGGAGCTGTTGTTTGGCTACTGCCCTTCCCTGATCCCACACCTGCTTGACCATCGTCTGAAGGTCAGCCAGGAGATGAGGAAGCACCTCATCCAGGGAGCCCATAAGGGCCTGTGAAAAATGTGCCATCAGCATGGCTGAGCTAGCCTGTCAAAGACCTAGGGAGGAGGCAGCATAAACTTTTCACCCCGAGTAGTCCAGGTTCTTGGACTCCTTACCAGGGGGCTTTTCCATGTCCCTAGCATTTCCGGAGTGCCGGAAGACACTATCGGTTACCAGTCCCTCAGCAGAGGGGTGCTCTGAAAAACCAGAGCGGGAACCAGTGGGGACTGCGTACTTGCGAGCCATCCTAGCCGAAGGCACAGGACAGGATGCAGGCCCCTGCCACAGTTCCAGGACCAGACCAACGATGGCCTTGGCCACAGGGAAGGCCTCCATGGGGGAATCCCCTCGGTCCAGAATCTCCGTGAGGGGATATCTGGCCCATTTTTGTATGGGTTCAAGCTGTATCCCAGCAGACTCTGAGATGAGCTGAAGGATTCAAAGGAACGAGGATGGGCTCTTGTCCACCGACTGACCCCAGAAAGATTCCAGGTAAAGGGGCCTGGAATACAAGGAGAAGTCATCTGATTCTGAGGAGTCCGCAAACAGCTGCCGAGTGCCTGAGTCACCCTCCACTTGCTGAGGCTGATCAGGGGTGAGGGTGACCAACAACCTGTGGGGCAAGCCCTGACCTGACCGAGAATCCTTGGTCAAGGCCCCAGTCTTAGATTGTGGAGGCGGTGGTTCCACCACAGTGGGTGGAGCAGCCGGTTTTGGCCGAGCATTCAGTGCCGGGGTCGGCTCCTCAACTATAACGAGGGGTTGCTTCGGTCGTTCGGGCGACAGTCACTTAATGGCCAGTGAAGGTGATGGAGTCGGCTTATTACTGGCTAACAGGAGTTGCTGCCACATCATGTCCTCATAGCGCCGATGCAACTTGCACCGGAGCCCCATCTTCCAAAGAGGATGAGGAGGACGAGCGGCAATGCCGCTTTCCATGATGCCAGGACCAAGACCGTCGACGTCAGTGGGACCTACCCGACACAGAGGAGGACCGAGACCTTCGGTGTCACCGAAGGTGGGTCGAAGAGGGGGCGGGGAAACCCTCTCATCCCTCGGTTCAGGATCCTTGACCGGGGACTTTGGCACAGGAGGCACGGGCAAGTCCTCAGTAACCACCGGAAGGGGAACCAGTGAAAGAAGGGTTTTCAGCTTCTCCAGTTGACAACCTGTCCAACGGGTCGAGAAAAATCTCGACTGCATCAACGGGTGTCTCGGACGGCTGACCTGATGGGGACACCATGAAGCCAGCGGCCTTAGCCACAACCTCAACTGAAGTCAAAAGTCAACAGTCTGGGGAAGGAAATCTCTCCTGCTCCCACGAATGTCAATGGTGGGATTTACCTTTCGACTCCTTTTTCTTTGACCTGCTTGTGTGAGTCCCTGAGGGCCCTTCTCCCTTGGTGGAGAGGGACTGGCAAAGCTCCTTTAAAGAAGCAGTGTAGTAGGAGCCCAAGGAGAGTGGGATAAACGCTGACACCAAGGAGGAAGAAGAAGCATCCTGGGTCACTTTCTCCTCAAGGGTGATCAACTGCTCCAGCTGCACTGTGGAGCCCACAGCCATGCACACCGCCCAACGGGCCTCCTTCGACTTCATCGGCAGAAACCATTTCTCAGAGCACCCCAGTTGAAGTTGGGCAGCACGGTCCTCAAGAACTGAAGGCGTGAAGGACTTGCAAAGATCGCAGGCCTGCGGATCATGAGCAGGTCGCAGGCAGTAAACACACGTGGCTTGCGGGACAGTCCGAGACATCAACTGCCTGCATGGGCACCGACGGAAGCTGGGAGTAGATTTAGTATCCATCACAGCCACGAGGAAAGAAGAAGGCTTAAGTCTAGTAAACCTTAAAACTATTTTTGGAAATTCTGAAGGGTTAGGATCCAGGCCTACACACGCGGAGCATTAAGGAGGGAACCGGAGCTTCCAAGCGGTAAGGAAGGTCTGGCGTCATGGGGCGGAGCCGAGGGTTTTACCACCCGAGTGGGTGGGAGGAACCAGCTTGAAGACCTTCCGGCAAGATTTAAAGCAGCAAGGAACCTGCCAGACAGTGTGGATGAACAACATGTCCGCGTCCCTAGAACAAATACTTCTGCCCAGTGTTCAGAGTACAATGTGAAGGAAAGGGAGCACAGAAATGCACAAAGGGCTTTGAGGGGAAGGAAATGGACAGTACTCTGTTTTCTGAGGACAGGGTTAAGAAAGAACTCAGTAATCTGAAGGTGGACAAAAGGTACAGTATGGGGCCAGAGGGGGTGCGTTCAAGGGTGCCGAGGGAGCTCAGGAAGGTACTAGTTGCACCTCTGACATGCTTATTCAACAGACATGGGGGAGGTCATGCCAAGCAAATCTGATCGATTTCTCTGGATAATCGAGCCGCTACTTTTTTAGTGCTAAAAAAAGTGCTAAGTAATGTATCTGGTCCACAGAATCCTGGGATCAGAGTACAAAACTAGGGGAGTGACACTAACAGTGACCAAGCAAGAAAGCGGTCTGGGAGGTAATGATATCGGATAACCCAGGGGTGGCCAGGCAATGTGACAAGGCAGTCAAGGGGGCTAGTGGGATGCTGGGGTGTATAAGGTAGGGATATCACCATCAGGAAGGGGGAGGCGGTGTTGCCCCTGTATAGGTCAATGCATAGCACCCCACCTGGAGAACTGTGTCCAGTTCTGGAGACACATTTCTGGAAAGAGACAGGAAGAGTGGAGGTGGTCCGGGGGACAGCTGTCAAAATGGTGCAAGGTCTGCATCAGAAGCCCTATGAGGAGAGACTAAAAGAGCTCAATATGTACCCCCTTGGGGAGAGTAGGGAGAGTGAGGATATGATAGGGACCGTTAAATATCTCACAGAGGTTAATAAGGTACAGAAGGGAGATACATTTCAGAAAAAAGTTCTCTATAGGTGTGCATTGCCCTTGGCCACCAGTCATAAAAAAGAGTTATTTAACAAGGAGAAACTTTGAATGAATATGGAGAGAAAGCTGGTTAGGTAGGTTAGTGTTAAAACAGCCCCAAGAGGAGGCTAATAAGTACAATAAGAAGGTCAGAATTGCCTCCTTCTGTATTTCAAATAGAGACAGTTTAGCTTAGTCGGTAGACTGCAGAGCCATGAACCTAGAGAATCCATGTTAAAACCCATAACCACTATAATTCATCAGTGTATGACTCTGAGCAAGTCAAGGAAGCTTCCTGTGCTTATCCCCTGTGTTATCTCCTTATGTCTGTCTCTGCTGTTTCAATCTCCCTATTCATCTAATAGTACAGGAATTCTGTCCCAGCTCTCTCCTGCATCGTTAAACACTTCTAGCTTGCATGAAACACGCTATATAAAACTAAATTCCATTCCTTCCCTTAAAATGTCCCAGAATGTTATGATTCCCAGTTCTTGGCCACATGCCTTCCTACATATGACTTTCTACCTTAGAAGTTCCTGTTATCTTGAAGGATGGCACACCTGAAGGCAATCCAGTCATAATCCTAAAATACAAATAAACTTTGTCAGTACATACATACATTTAGTCAGTCAAGTAATATGTAAAGGTCAGCCTTGTCTTTCAGAGAATCCTGCAAAGAATCGCATTAATACTGGCACTTCACCTTATCCACTAAAAGGCTTTATTCTATTTCCTTAGACTAAAAAAGTCAGAGAGAAGCTCAGTGTCACTTTCAATTGCAAAACAGTTATATACAGTAAACGCTGTCAGCGAAAAACAGAGAGTGAATCAGTTCTTTAGGAAACAACAATCACTAGAACTGAAACTACAGGCAGGCTGTAGTTTGAAACAGTGAACCCTCAAGACATGGCCTCAGTTAGAAAACTGCCTGTTCCTTACACTGCAGCTACCATGTCTCCTAATTGACGTTTAATTACCATCACTATTCACACTTGACACACAGCTTCCATGTGCAACCTTTAACAAAGGTAGCTCTAGCTATAAGTTTGGGAGTAAATACAGGAGGCTGCGACTGATAAGCCCTCACTTTCCTGCAACCCCCTACCAACCTCAGTAACCAGCCAAGTTCTTGAAGCATTGCTGTTTACGTCAGGCCCATGAAACCTACAGGGAAGCCTGTCTCCCTTTCTGAAGAGTTCACTGACCTTTAAGCAGCAGCAAAACAAAAACAAACTCTGGTTAGAGCAGATACGGCTGCTCAGATCTGTCTGGTGCCGGTGCAGCGCCTGCAGACCCATGGCAGAGCTGAGCTGTCCGTTGTTGGTGGAGCCACGGCAGAGCTGTGGAGAGCGACAGCAGAAGCACCGCTGGAGTATGCCATCCGCAAAATAGCGGCGGCAACAGATCTGCACATGCACGTTTCTCACACATGCGCAGATTGAGTTGCACTGCCATCTCACACATCGGTCATCACTTCCGCAGTTGCGGAAAAAACAAACAGAGAAAGTAATGCACCTGGGTAGGGGGAGCAGTGCAGCATGGAGAGGAGCTCTATCGGCAATGGAATGAGGACACGGAGATGGCACGAGTGGACCACAGCCTGAATCATTGTACGAGAAGACAGGGACCGTTTCTGCTGATGGTCCCTTCTCTCTTACAGTGATCGCAAAATGCCTGCAGAGATCCACCCATGCAGCCCTAAAAATCGGTGACAACCAACTAGCCCCTTAACCTTGATGAGCATGATTTAAAGTATTACCCGACTGGTCCTATGCAAGTTGGACCAGACGCAAGCAGTTTGATCCCCTTTGTCAGCAACTGAGGCACATAGCTGTGGTTCACGCCTTGCTTTCCCCAGCACTGCTCTGTATTACATACAGCGGCTGTACCTATCAGTTCACAGACCCAGCAGAGGCTTGCATGTACGTGGACACTATCGCAGAAACATTTCCGAGAGGAAGAGGGACTAGTCAGATACCAGATGAGGAATCGGAAGCGGAGGGTGGAGCAGAATAAAATAATTCAAGCGTCAGGTTTCAGTTTGACTTCTGCACTGGTGCAGGACTGCAGTAGAGTTTAATTATATGTGCCTACATCTTTAACTAAAGTGATGCGCTTTCCAAAGCCCTTTGAATTGGTGCTCGTCCTTGTATTTAGCCAGTTTAACCTATGGGCCCCTTAGTTTGAAATATTTTATTGATTTATAGAGGAGGCTGTAGGCAAGATGGTGCCTGCCAGGAGATGTGGAATGGGACTGGTCTCAGTGAAAATTGCATCACACATTGTCGTACTGGAATGTTTACAGGACTTGAAACTTTATAGACCTGAGCTGGCCAAGTGACGCGTTAGGTTGAGGTGCTAGATAGTACACGTGGCATCACGCTGGCGACCTGGGTTCGGGAATGAGCTCGGCCCACCGGGGGTTGGCAGGGAAGAGAGAGGATTGAGCATCCAGAGGACTGCTCTCCTCTCTCGGGCAGGGATAGCTGTCCCGCTCGTTAATCGCCTTCTAGCGATGGCTGGAGGGAAATACGGGTTGGGAGGCTCAAGCCAACATACGATGGCAGCAGGGAGGAGGAGGAGGAGGGAGATAACCAGGAAAAATTGAGCTAGCAGGCTCCGTAGTGGCCCCGCCAGCACTCGTCCTGACACCCGGAATCTGAAGTGGTCTCCGGGGTGATGGGAAGCCAGCACTCCTCGCCCTGGCCCTTTCACGGGGAGGGGGGGTAACCCATGTGGGATCACCGGGATAGTCGGGCAGTGGAAGGTGGGACCGGAGACAGAGTCCCTCCGAGTGAGTGACTGGAATTGCCTGCCAGGCTTCCCGGAGGATAAACAGAATAATTAAAAAAAAACTTTATAGACCTTACTCCAACACCTCATTTGTCAGCACGGATCCTGTACTACACAACTGTTACACAAGGCAGAGTCTTAGCCACTCTGTACAATTTTCTTTTCTACCTGTTGCTTATATAAAATACATAGAAACCCACTAATAGTTTAAGAGCTTGGGTTACAGTAGTTTATATCTTAAATACGAGGCGTCATGAGCTTGTCAGAACACTTTATAACTCTTGTAACTATGTTACTGATTAAGTAGGAACAGTGGTTTTGTAAAAGCCATGATTTAACTGTTATTTATCTGCCTATGAAGTGTTTCCCACAGGTCCTAGTATGACTGGCAGGGAACCTGTGCACAAGGTTTGCTACAAAAAATGAAAAACTTTATATTGTTAAGAATAAGCTACATACAGCACTGTTCAGAGCACACAGCAATCAACTCCAGTGCTTCATGGGTCAGGGCTGTATGTAGCTTATTTTTAACAAAATAAATGAGATCTTTACATTTTGCAGCAAACCCTCTGCACAGTAGTTCCTCTGTTCCCTATATGTGTGCCAGTTGTACTGCAGTCTGGATCAGTTCAGCACTTCTCAGCACTTGTGAACGTGTGCTTCTAGTTTTCTAGTATTACTTCAACTGGCAGCTGGAACCTGTGGATGGACTCTTGGGGTGTAAGAACTTTTGCGTGTACCTTATATGTCGTGGCTCACCTTAGTGGACTCTCTATATAACTTACTCTACTATGTGGATCAATCTATTGTGTAAGTAATAGGAGATGAACTTCCCTTAATTTTTTTATTTATTTATTAGTAATTCGGAATTACATCTTTGAGCTAAAAGCTCATTTACAAAGGATCGTCATCGGACAGGTAGACATGGGGACAACAAGTAGTACATACAAGGAGAGGTTGAACAGTAGCAGCTAACAAGCATTGTTAGTTCAACATCAGGCTACAATTAGGCTTCTCCAGTAAATGAAAGCTGTACCCGGTAATGTTATTCTCCATGAAACCTCTGGGAATCCTTCCTTCCCCAGTGAATAAAAAGCTGTACTCGGTAATGTTATTTTCCCTGAAACCTCTGGGAACCCTCCCTCCCCGAGTAAATGAAAGCTGTACCTGGTAATGTTATTCTCCATGAAACCTCTGGGAATCCTCCCTTCCCCAGTGAATAAAAAGCTGTACTCTGTAATGTTATTCTCCCTGAAACCTCTGGAAACCCTCCCTTCCCCAGTAAATGAAAGCTGTACCCGGTAATGTTATTCTCCCTGAAACCTGTGGGAACCCTCCCTTCCCCAGTAAATGAAAGCTGTACCCGGTAATGTTATTCTCCATGAAACCTCTGGGAATCCTTCCTTCCTTCCCCAGTGAATAAAAAGCTGTACTCGGTAATGTTATTCTCCCTGAAATCTCTGGGAACCCTCCCTTCCCCAGTAAATGAAAGCCGTATCCAGTAATGTTATTCTCCCTGAAACCTCTGGGAACCCTCCCTTCCCCAGTAAATGAAAGCTGTACCCGGTAATGTTATTCTCCCTGAAACCTGTGGGAACCCTCCCTTTCCCAGTAAATGAAAGCTATACCTGGTAATGTTATTCTCCCTGAAATCTCTGGGAACCCTCCCTTTCCCAGTGTAGAGAGGCTTCTGGATGTGGTGTGACTTCTGACACAGAACGACACCAGATGTAACTTGTCCGGGTGCCTCTGACACTGAATACATTGGAGGCTTAGGTGTGGAAGCATGCGCAGTCCAGGAGAAAGTGTAGAAAACCACAAGTGGTGATTTATTGTACTAAATCACAAGGAAAAAAAATTAAACAAATTGGAAAACATTTCAGCATCTCTCCTCTAGTCAGTCTTCTCTCTCTCTCTCTCTCTCTCTCTCCTCTCTCTCTCTCTCTCTGTCTCTCCAGCAGGACATAAGGCAGCCTGTCCTGGCTCTGCTGAAAACCCATCTCCCTCACATCTTAGTAAGGCAGGCTCCTCTATTTGCTGGTTCCTAGTGCACGGGGAACCATGAATGGGATATAGCTATACCAGGTTACATTCTATTTAGAAAAGACAGGGTGGGAAAAAAGGGTGGAGGGGTGGCTATCTACGTCAGGGAGGAAATTAAAGCAACTGAAGTTCTGGGAATGCAAGAGGGAGTGGAAGCACTGTGGGTCAACCTGGAGACAGGAGATGGGACTGCCATTCACACAGGCATGATCTACAGACCCCCAGCACAAGGGGAGGAGATGGATGGGGTACTAGTGGAAGCCATCCACAAAATGACAGCCAAAGGTGAAGTGCTGCTGGTGGTAGACTTCAGTTTGCCTGATGTGGGTTGGAGCACGCGGGCTGCAGCCCCAGCCAGGAGCAGACGCATCCTAGATCCCCTGCAGGGGGTGTGCCTCAAGCAGCATGTGGCAGAACCCACCAGAGAAGGAGCAATAATGGACCTGGTACTCAGCAATGGTGACAGAGTAACTGATTAACGGTAGGTAGCCACCTGGAGTCCAGTGATCATCGTATGGTGTGGTTCAATGTGTGAACATTGGTGGAGTCAAACCACACGAAAGCAAGGGTCCTGGATTTCAGATGGGTTGACTTTGCAAAAATGGGGGAATGTCTCAAGGAAGCTCTGGCAGGGAATGGAGAAGGGGGGATGTAGAGAAACAATGGGCTAACGTTAAGGGAGCCACAGCAGAGGCAAGGAGCCTATGTGTTAAGCAAGTAAGCAAAACAAAGAGAGAGAAAAAAACAACATGGTTCTCAAAGGATGTGGCCAAGAAGGAAAGAGAAAAAAGGCTAGCTTTCAGGAGGTACAAGGAAACACAGCAGGGAAGATGGAGAGCTGTATCTAGAAAAGCAGAGGGAGGCAGGGAAAGCAGTCAGGAGCACAAAGGTGCAAATGCAGGAAAAAATAGTCCAGGTAATTAAGAAAGGGGACAGTACCTTTTTTGGGTACATTAGTGATAGAAAGAAGACCAGGGAAGGGATTGTGAGGTTAAAAAAGGAGGAAGGAGTGTGCAGAGGGGGCCTAGAAAAAGGAACAATCCTGAACAAATATTTTTGTTCAGTATTCATAGACGGGAAAAGAGAAGGACCACTATTGGGGATTGGAGCACCAGTGTGAGAGAGGTGGACACCAGCCCATTTATGGAAGAAAGAGTCCTAAAGGAACTTGAGAATCTGAAAGGGGACAAGGCTATGGGGGCTGGATGGAATACATCCCAGAATATTAAAAGCACTCAGAGAGTTGCTGGCAGCACCACTAACAGCCCTATTTAACAAATCAATAGAGACGGGGTGGTTCCAGGGGACTGGAGGAGGGCAAATGTAGTCCCTCCACAAAAGTGGGAACAGGGAGGAGGTTGGAAACTACAGGCCAGTCAGCCTGACCTCAGTGGTGGGGAAATTAATGGAGTCACTGCTGAAGGAAAAGATTGTGATATTTCTTGAATCCAGCAGAGCACAAGATCCAAGGTAGCATGGATTCACAAAGGGAAGGTCTTGTCAAACAAATCTGATAGATTTCTTTGACTGGGTGACCAGGGAGGTAGACAGGAGAGGGGCCGTGGATGTGGCCTACCTAGATTTCAGCAAGGCCTTCGACACCGTCCCACATGGGAGGTCGGTAAATAAGTTGGGCAGCCTGGGAGCGGGCCCCAAGGTGGTAAATTGAGTCACAAACTGGTTGAGTGACAGGACACAGAGGGTGGTGGTACATGGCATTCAGTTTTAAGAGCGGGCTGTAACCAGCAGAGTGCCACAGGGATCCATGCTGGAGCCAGTCCTCCTTAATGTCTTCATGAGTGACATTGCAGAGGGGCTCGAGGGGAAGGTATGCCTCTTTGAAGATGACAGTAAGATCTGCAACAGGGTCGACACTCCGGGAGGGGTGCAGGTGTAACAAATGAGACAGGACCTAAACATGCTTGAGGAGTGATCGAGTGTTTGGCAGCTAAGGTTCAATGCAAAGAAGTGTAAAATCATGCACTTGGGGCGCAGAAATCCAAGGAAGGAGTACAAGATGTTGGGGGGAGGTACTAATGGTCGCCAGTCAAGAAAGGGACCTGGGGTAATCATATCTGATGAACTAAAGGTAACCAAACAATGTGAGAAGGCTGTGGGGAGAGCCAGTGGGATACTAAGGTGCATACGGAGAGGTATCACCAGCAGAACAAAGGAGGTGGTTATGCCACTGCACAGATCACTAGTGAGACCTCATCTGGAGTACTGTGTCCAGTTCTGGAAGCCACATCTCTGGAAGGACATAAACAAAACAGAGGCAGTTCAGAGAAGGGCAACAAAAATGGTGCAAGGACTGCCCCAAAAGTCATACGAGGAAAGACTTGGGGACCTCAATGTGTATTCCTTAGAGGAGAGGAGAGAGGGGGGATATGATAGAAACATTCAAGTACCTCGGGTATAAACAAGGTACAGGAGGATAGAATCTTTCAGAAAAGAAGGTGTATGAGAATAAGGGGGCATGATATAAGGCTAGAGGGGGTAAGCTCAGGGGCAACGTAAGAAAGTACTTTTTCACATAAAGAGTAGTGGATGCTTGGAACAGCTTCCCTGTGGACGTGGTGGGGCAAAAACAGTAGGGAAATTCAAGAATGCATGAGATAGACTAGAGTACTCTAGCAAAAGGGAAGAGAGGGTGAGCTGCAGATCAGCTAGGGTCTGCGGTAATGCATTAGGTAGAGAAACGGGGCAGACTAGGTGGGCCATACAGTCCTTATCTGCCGTCACTTTCTGTGTATCCATGTATCTGTATAAGATTGTGACCTGTCTAGCAGCTGTTTGTTGCTAGGCCTAACACTGTGTTGCATCTTGTAGCTGGCTAGAGCATTGTGACAGATTACATCAGTCTGAGGTCACACTCTGTCACAACTGTCTATAGTTTATGTACCAGGGAACCCAGCTGCATACAATACAAACCTAAGCAAGTTAGAAACTAGGAATTCGAAATTCGAAAATCTAGCAAGTAGAGGTAATTGACTGTGCAGTCTAATAGAGGTAGTAGTAGAATCCTTGCTTCTGGTTCCCTGCTATGTAACACATATGGGACAGTGCCTAGCTTAGCCCTGTCGCAACCAGTAAATAAAATGCTTCACCCAGTAATGCTATTCTCCCTGAAACCTCTGGGAACCCTCCTCCCTCCCTGTAAATGAATGCCGTACCCAGTAGTTTCTCGACTATAGAACTTTGAGATGTAAAGCTGTTGAAGTGGAGACTGACCTAGTTCACTAACCTCCGTCTAAAATGGATCCCTTTTCTTCCCATCAAATATAACAAGCATTTGTCAATGCCGGATGTTCACCGCTGGTATCGCTGTTGTACTGGATCTAAGGTGTAGATCCCTATGCCCGAAGACTAATGTGGGCTGGGCTTGGTGGGGAGCGCAATTACAGCGCGGCAACAACAGACATCAATGGACATTTTTCTTTTTACAGCATTTATTTAAAAAAAAATTAAACTACAAGTGAGGGTTTTCTTTATTTCAGGTGGGGACACTGGGGGATTGTGCACCCCCATTGTCAGTGTTACAAGTAGCCCCTAGAAGCTCTGCAGTTTTAGATGCTCTGTGGTACATTTTAAGGCTTACATGGACGGCAAAGCAAAGTTCTGTTAGGTCTCCCTCCACCCGTGACTCCAAGGAAAAAATATAATTCTGTGGCTGGCCTCAGATACCTAGAGACTGCAGCTGGACCTGGCTGAAAGCAGGACCATTTCCATGATTTTACCAGGGAATCTAGTTTTTTTTTCTCCCTTTAAACAGAGAATATGGGAGCCCTCCCCAAGAACTTGTTTAAATGGTTAAGTGTTCAAATTTGCAAGCTGTTGCACTTTGAAGGAGTAAACTAAACTCCAGTGTTATCGGCAACCATTATTTAAAAATCGGTGCCAGCCATCGTTTATTTCATATTTGATCTACCCTATATTAATGTGAACTGGTCACTTATTTATTATCCTAGTAGCTAAGTGACCATTACTGTACTTAAATGTTCCATTTTTCACTCTGTCAGCAGCCTACTAAAGCATGTGTAACCTGACTCGTGTGTGTGTGTGTGTGTGTGTGTGTGTGTGTGTCGCGAGAAAGAGAGACATTAACAGAGTGAGCGGTTTCAGTGTCAATCCTTGGACTGTTACATGAAAAGTGAGCAAAGTTCTGTTATGTCTCACCACACCCCTGATTCCAGGGAAAAATATAATTATATGGCTGACCTCGGGTATCTAGAGACTGCATCTGGACCTGTATAGCCAGACTGTGTGTGTGTGTGGGGGGGGGGCCAGCCTGGTGGCGCTGAGGGTTGAGGTGCTGGACGCCACACCTTGCGCCATGCCGGTGACCCAGGTTCGGGAACAAGCCCAGGCTGCTGGGGGCCAGCAGGGGAGGGTGAGGATTGAGCATCCACAGGACATATTTCCTCTCCCGGGAGGGAGGGGGGTCCTTGGCTTGGAGCTTGACTGCCCTCTGGCAGAGGCCTGAGGTGCAGCACATTCCCTGCCTTAAATCGGAGGGGAAAGATGCATGGCAGATGTCGGTAGATATGCCTTGATGTTGGGGATGCACGCCACGCATGGAACTCCTAGGCTTCTGGATGATGGAGCACTCTTGCGCAGACCCTACAAGCCCACCTGCCTGCCACAGTCTGGTGCCCTGACAAATGGACGTGGTTCAGGGATGTAAGTCCCCATCTCTGTCCCCACCGGGGGACAGTCCGAGGCTACATGGAGGGACTACCACAGGTCCAGGTAAGGTGAGGCAGGGCAGACTCAATTGGTGACTCCCGAAGCGGCGGAGTCTAGGGTGCAGGGGAGGACTATAAATAGAAAAGTAAAAAAAAATGTGGGGGGGGTCGGCAGGCTGAGAGCACATGTTAAAATCAGCTGTGCTTGCTGAAAGAGCTGATTTATGAATGTGTCTGTCGGCACATTGTTTTGAAGTCCACGCACGTTTATGCCTGAACAGTGTCATGGTGAGACTTGCTGATTATTGGTCAATCCCCTTGTAGACTCTCCTGGATTGAAGCACTGTGACACACTTCTCAAAACCCTGTACATAGCAAAATGTTCGACTTGTGCTAGCGCGCACAGCAAACATAATAATTTCACATTTTGAACTGTAAGAATAATTTGTAGGGTGATAACAGCTCCCTGGTCTAGAGGTAAAGACTCTATTCATTGTCATTTGCACGCTCTGTAACGTTGAATAATATACTTTGGGATTCTGCCAACTGTCAGTCCATCTCAGATACTAAATAAAGAGTTAAAAAAAAAAAAAGCTGTTCCTAGTAATGTTATTCTCTCCAAAACATTTGGCAACCCTCCCTTCCTCCGTAAATGAAATTTGTACCCAGCAATGTTATTTATTCTCCCTGGAACCTCTGGGAACCCCCCTTTCCCCAGTAAATGAAAACTGTACCCAGTAATGTTACTTTCCAGGAGGCACTGACTGACGTGTAAAAGATTCCACACTACCCACTTGCACCGCCTCCTTTTGGAACTTGTTCCCTAAGTTTACCACTCTCTAGGTGAAAAAAATGCCTCCTCATACTTCTTCTAACGTTATCCCCCAAAGTGTAAAGTATGCTGCCTGCTTCTACTAAAAGTACAAACCTGTGTCCAGTAGCAGCTTAACATGCCTTTGTTCTACATGTATTCCATTGCAGCCGGCCATTAGCTAACTCTTGCTGATGCTTTTCCTCCACAGCGAGTACCAGCAGGAGAATATCTCGGTGAACCTGTACGTGGTTAACAAGCCGTGGCTGTTCTCCATCTTTTGGTGTGCAGGTGTCGACTCTGTCACCACCAATGCTTGCCACATCTTTAAGGAGATGACCACCCCTGTCTGGTACCTGGTGAGTAAAAGGCAATGAATATTCCAAGGGCTTTAACGAGCAGGTTCTTAGCATGCCCCCCCTTCCCAGACAAATAACAAACCTTACCTGGCCCCAAGTGGACTCCCCAAAAAAACTTTTAATTTATTTCAGCCAGGTTTGAGCAATCTAATGGATCGTAATTTTATCTGTGCAGCCAATCTGCAACGTGCAGCAACTTCCCTACTGTGAGACACACACCCACGCTAGCACATTTCATGATGTCAGTAAATGTAGAGTGGGGGGCATGCTCCAATGACTACAGTTGGGACATTTTTATACTTTAGAGTTGCAGTTATGACAGATCAAGGCCACCACTCAACTAACAAGGTCCTGCACTACAATGCAGTATAATACAATACACCAAAGGCAGTACAATGCAATGCAGTGCAGTACAACACAGTGCACTACAATACAATACAGTACATTACAATACAGTGCAGTATAATACAGTGCAATACAATACAGTGCAATACAGTACACTACAATGCACTGCAGTGCAGTATAATACAGTACACCAAAGGCAGTACAATGCAATGCAGTGCAGTACAACACAGTGCACTACAATACAATACAGTACATTACAATACAGTGCAGTATAATACAATACAGTGCATTACAGTACACTACAATGCACTGCAGTGCAGTATAATACAGTACACCAAAGGCAGTACAATATAGTACAATGCAATGCAGGACAACGTAGTTCAGCACAGTGCACTACAATACAGTACAATACAGTGCAGTACAATGCAGTATAATACAGAACAATCCAAGCAGTACAATACAATGCAGTACAACACAGTACAATACAATGCAGTACGTATAGTGCAATACAATACAGAGCAATAAAATGCAGTGCAGTACAATACAGTGTACAATTCCAGTACAATATAATACAGTAGAATGCAATATAATACAGTGCACTACAATAAAGTACAATGCAGTACAACACAGTACAATACAATAAAATACATTACAGTTTAATACAATGCAGTATAATACAGCATTAATACAATGCAGTGGAATATAGAACAATACAATTCAGCACAATGGAATTTGGTACAATACAGTGCAGTACAGTACAATATAATGCAGTACAACACAACACATTGTACTACAGTACAATACAGTTCAATGTAATGCAGTACAATGCTATACAATACATTATACATTAGCAAGAAAGAATCTTGGACTGTGATAGGTCAGTCTGGGGCAGGACCCATGGTGTTATCCCAGCATAAAACCATGAGTCTAGTCTCAGCCTCACTGTGAAACTCTTGATGGTTGTTTGGAGATTATCTTTTTTTGCATCTCCTCTTAAGAAATAAAAATAATTTTTCACACTAATAAAAACATTCTTTAAAATTATTTTTTTATTCTATATATAACAACAAGCCATTGTATAATAGGAATAATGCACTCCAGGGTGTGTGTTGTGCTGGGATAATGCCACGCCTGGGGCATTGGACACACTTGGCCTGTGGCCTCTTAGCCAACCCCCCCCAGGCATGGCGTTATCCCAGCATGACACACCCTGTCATGCATTATTCCTTTAGTACAACACAATACAATACAGTGCAGTACAATACAGTGCAGTCTAATACAGTGCAGTACAATACAGTGCAGTACAATACAGTGCAATACAATTCATAGAGAATAATGGATGTGTAGATGGTTTTAACAAGGATTGTACACCCCCCCCGAGGTGTGAGATGCCACATAAACTCCAAGAGCGAAGCTCAGGGGGTTTATTAAGGCATCCCACACCGAGGGGAAGTGTAAAATCCAAGTTTTGACCATGTACCCATCCTTTATTTTATATAATCGCTAGGAACGATTTTTTCGACACAGGGGTTGTATAAAATAAACAGATGGAGCCACAGACCAGTTGGGTTTCACAGTGGTCCATAGCGGCATGTGGAAAAAATGAAACTTTT
Source organism: Neoceratodus forsteri (assembly GCA_016271365.2). Taxonomy (NCBI): domain Eukaryota; kingdom Metazoa; phylum Chordata; order Ceratodontiformes; family Ceratodontidae; genus Neoceratodus; species Neoceratodus forsteri. The sequence goes on from JADMNL010000023.1 coordinate 544,718,119, forward strand.
TTTGTTTGTTTGTTTGTAAAGCAGACCCCTTTTAAAACTGTTTTTTAGCCACAGTATCATTATTTTTTTTAACTTATCATTGACTCAGAGTGGCGGTGATCACTGCAGCACTGAGGACTGGTGGCCAGACAGAAGGGAAAAAGCAGCGACTGGCGCATGCACAGAAGGGAAAACCGAAGCGTGTTTGCTGTTATAACCAGCTGGTTATAATGGTCAGATTATAACTGAGTTTCCCTACAGGAAAAAAAACGAGGACCAGTAGTTACAGTATAATACAGTGCAGTGCGATATATTACAGTGCAATACAATGCAACACAAAACAGTGCACTACAATACCTTGTACTATGATGCAATACAGTGCCATGCAATGCAATATGTTTTTATCAATTAAATGTTATTGTTTCTAAGAAAAACAATATAATACAGATTTGTATGCAAAACAGTTAAAAAGAAAACCATTAACTGATAAGTTGACTAAAAGCATTCAAGATAAAGAGGTTAACTTGCTCAAAGTAGTTCTCACAGGTAGCTCAAGGTTAAACATAGATAAAACTGATAATAATTATAGATAAAAGATATCAACAACAGCATCATTCCTGTCATAAGGGTCACAGATAAAAATAAACAACCTGAACCCTAAGAAGTGGCCCCAGGTTAAGTTATAACTTTTGATTTAGTCTAAAATCAAGTAGCAAATTATTTCATTGTTTGATAATAAGATCATGTTGTTATATCACTGAGTAAGGGATGGTGAATGCACTTTCTTCCTGTGACAGGGCTGAATAAAACCCTGCCCCATTTGTTATGTAGAAAGAGTTAAACACAAGAATCTGTTTTTTCCTCTTCTGTTCTGTCTCTTGTCTGTCTGACTGTGCAGTCAAATAATCTTGTGAGGCCTAGGAACTGGCCATTCTGATGGTCTCGCTATCCACCCCCGCTATGTTGCTGCCTTCACTTGCTGTTGCTATCTTTTCTTCCCCCTTGCATATCTGAAGTTATAAAATATGTGTGAATCTTTATGTGAAAGTGGGATCCCTTGGTTTGAAAATGCATATAGTTATATTGTTGAAATGATTGCAAAAAGATATTTGGAGCTCAAGGGGTTAACCTGAGATGTTGGTTTGCAAACTCTTTGCAGAGCTGGTAACAAAAGGTCTATTCTGGGTCACTGTGCTCTTTTTGCTGCACCTGCATGGAAGAAAACTGACAAAAACATTTCCTGAAAAACAGAATGACTTATGAGTTCCCAAACAAAGACTGATAAAAAGAGCAGCAATAATTTTGTTAGGGAGAGACTGACTGAAACTTGGAATCAGAGATATCCTCATATGAAGGATTTTGTGTGTGGTGTTTGTACTGCCTTTGTAAATCGTTGTACTGAAAAATTGTATTTTTATGTTACTGTTATTAGAAAAAAAAATGCTACTTGTGAATTTTAAACCTGCTCCTGGTCTTCCTATGCTTCCTGATCTGTGCCTCGATGACACTTCCACTTGGAACAGAAACAATCTTTTAAGTGCAAGCGAGGCTGCTAGTACCCGGTTAGTCTGAAATTTATTTAAATGTTTCGGGTGAGAGGACAACCCCAAAATAAAAACCAGAGGGGAGAATAACATTTTGTTAGTTACTTCTTTACATATCTCATGAACTGTTTTCCAGACATTATTGATTTTGGGACAACTCCGCAGCATATGTAGTAGATTGGCATGAGATTGGCTGCACCTCCTGGACATGCCCCCTGCAAGATCATTCTTTGGCTCTAATCTCTTGGGGGGGGGGGGATAATAGTACTGGTGTGATATCTTAAACTGTATTGTTCTCCCCTGAACGTCCCTACGTGCATAATAAGAGTGTGACCAGACAGGTAGCCAGTCATCTTTTAAAATGCCGCACCTCATGTCTGAGTCCCATTTTGCTTTGGAGGTGTTTATGGCTGCGCTAATCTCTGCATTGTTAATTGAAACTTTATAACTCCATGAGACGCCCTTCTTTTAAATGTGCGGTCATTCTGGAATCAGTAGGTGGAAGTTTAAAATCAATGTCTAAGATAAAATCGGATATAGCGTTCCTGGTCTGAAGGCAGATAACAGTGAAATCTCTGTAAATTGTATTTTAATTTCAGGTTCTCAAGTGATAAAAGCACTCCAGAGGTAGAGTCCAGCAAATCACCAACATTAGTGATGCTGTATGCACTCCAGCCAGGGGATCCCAGGGGTGTGTTACCAACTAAAATATTAGGGTTATCCCAAACAGCTTCAAGATGAGCTAGGAGCTTCTAAGTTTTAAGAAGGGAATGAACTAATTTAATATTTGCAAGCAAATTCAGAATGCAGGGGTTGTCGCCAGTGGATTTAGGTAATTTTTTAAAACACAAACTCTGAGAACATGTTGCAGGTTAGCAGTTGTTACTCTGCTTCAAGGCATAAGGGCAGACTGTCTGTAGAAGGAGGGGTAAGATATAGGATGGAGTATTTAAAAAGGAAAGCAGTCTGGTATTGTTCCCTTCATGGCAGTCCAAATCCCTCCTCTGCCCAAGGTGCTTGAAGTTTGTAAAGTGCCAGTCTAGGAGGACTGGACCCTTATGAGAAGTTTGTAATCAAAGCTGCAATTTTGGCAGATTTAGCTTTGTCAAATGTGAAGGAAATATTTTGGAAAAGATAAAATAATTTGAGGGGTGCTGTGGAGCAGCAATGTGGAGGCAGTTTCTTGATTAAACTCCAACATCCAGTCCTAGAAAAGGATTAAAAACACCTTAAAACTGTATAACTTCTGGGTTTCGACTATCTTACTACCAATCGGAACAGGTTGACTACAAGATGAGCCCAAAAATAGACTCAAAACACACCAAGCTGAGCCTTGATGTCTATTTATCATCTCCGAGTGCTGCAAGTACTGGGCCTCCTGCTGCAAAAAACTTGCAGTTGAGGCCAAGTTATCTGAGAATGACCGACTAATCCAGGATAACACGTCTGCTATATGAGACCTTAAAGAGAGCAGAGATCGTTAAGTGGAGTGCAATGTGTCCTATATCAAGGACTTAAACCTGCTGAGAAATAAAATGGAGTCTCTTGAGAACATGCAGAGACAATCTAATATAAGAATTGTGGGGTTTCCATCTAAGCTTACTGGTACAATGGACCTATTACCTGTGGTGCAGAGATTAATTTTTACAGACCTACAATTGCTGCCTTTAGATGTGGGGATCCAAGTCCTTAAAGTATTTTCAATTCTTCAAAGGCAGAGATCCAAGGAGGCAGCGCAACAACAGCCCCACACAGTTATTGCTGCTCTTTCCTCGCCAGATGTCCGGATCGCCCTACTACAAGCTGCACGCTCCAAGGGCAAATCCATCTGGGAAGGTGCTTGCATCTCCTTTTTTCCCGATCTTGCAGCACAGACTCAAGCGCGTAAAAAGGAATTACAAATAATAAAAACAGACCTTCTTCAGAATGGCATCCAGGCCCGGCTGAATTTTCCTGCGAGGCTTTTAATAAAACATGCTTCCAAAACCCACATTTTCGTTGATCCAGCAGCTGTATCAGCATCTGCTGAAAAACTGATGGAGTCACTAAAACCTGTAGTGAATACCTCAGATGAAGAAGGCTGAGGCAATTCTTGTTTTACAATCGCTTAAATGCAAGGCCTCTGCACCAGAGGTACAGCCTGTGTAACAGTCTGACTTCATTGTTAATACCACCATGACAGGATTATACAGTGGGGTTCCTTTCATTGTTACCGGCTGTTGAAGTTTACGGGATCCCCCTTGTACAGTTGTGGAGCTGAGGGGTGTTTTGTATCTAAAGCTGCTTCACATGTTTACAGTTCTACATGTATCCTGTAAGCCAGTACTGTAATAGGTTATATTATAGTGCATTGAGCACCTCTCAATTTGTGAACTTTTGTTATATCACTCAGATATTCTTTCACTTCAGGGCAGGTTACCATGCCATGCTAAACCAGGAATGTTGTAATTCAGCTTAATTGAGACCAGACAACTCTCTGTAGAATTCGGCAAAGACACGGTTAATGCCTTTGAAACTTTAACTCTTGTTATTTTTATCCTTTACCCCTGCAGTTAGATTTTCAGTGAGTCTGTTCTTAAGTCAAAAGGCCAGTAATTTGTCCAATTTTTCTTCTGCTCCCAAGATTTTTGTCTGGTGCTGGCTAGTACGAATTCCACTTTTGCAGAGTACAGCCTGTTAATGTCAGCTTTGAGTGACATTATTTCTTGTAACTTATCGGGGGGTCCTGTTCTTTCTTTGTTTATATTCCAGCTCAGTTGTAGCCAGCAGGTTCCATTTCAAGTCCTCAGACAGCCTAGCTTTGAATTCTGGCACCTTTTCTAAGTGGCTCCCTGCCTTCCGAGCTGTGGCTGAATTTCTACCTCAAAATCGCTGTGCAGACTAACCTAAATGTGCCTCTGTCCAGCTGAGCTGTAAACTGAATTTGTGCTTTGCATTGCAGCTCCCTGGTGTGTATGGCATTTCTGTATGCACTGCAATCTCGGAGTTTTTGGCACTTTTTCTGATTTCATTGTATGCTCCTAGTCTGTTTTTCTGTGAAAGACACTGACGTCAAATTTTCTCCATCCCACGTTATTAAATGCATGTTCCTGGGGGGCAGATATTCTTTTTCCCCTCAGTGATTGGACCATTTCTTCTGGGGTGAGGATCTCAGGGCAGCTAGTTTGTGAATTTCATTGTTGGATAGCCCCAGAAATCTGGTGAATGTCTCCACACTTAGCAAAAGCCTTTATAAGGTTTCTAGTTGCAGCTCTATATCTCTGCCTGCTGGATAGTTTCATCCTTGGACTTAGTTACTGTCTCACTCCTACAGTCAACTGCACATTTGTTTCAGTCCCGTCTCCATTCCTGAATTCGCTGCTTTCTCTTTTTCCCCTAGTTCTACGTTCCCTTCTTTTCCTTACCAGCATACACTATGGGGGTGATCTCACTACAGCTTTGTAGGAGTATTTTCCCTTCTGCTAGCTCTCCAACTCTCAGTAGATCTTCTCTGCCAGCAATCTACTGATTCTGGCTACTCAAATTAAGCCAAGGACTGGAGCTATTGTTTCTCAAACCTAATTATCAGGGGTAATACCTCTATCCCTGAAACCTGGCTTCTAAAGCTTATCCCATCTGCTAGTATAGCTGACTACCTAAGCCACTCCCCAATTTTATATGCCACTTGAGGGCAAGCTCCAAACTCTCTCCTTGAGACCTGGGTACCGCTATGTCATCTCTCTCGCTCCGGTGATACTGATCCTAACCCGGGCCCTCCTGATGGCATCGCTCCCAAGAACCCATCTTATTGGTTCACATAAAAGGGGCTTAGGCTTGCCCATATGGAGCTCCCCTGATGCCTTAGGTCTAACCGAGACTTGGTTAAAACTCCATATACCAGATTCATTATGTAGGATCAATGGATATAAACTTCACAGATGTGATCGTCCAAATGCTAAAAAGGGTGGTGGTTTTTGTTTTATACCAGATAGGACCTTGACATTACAGTTTTCCCAGTCAACACTACCTGTCTATGTGAAACTATTCATATAGTTATCACCTTAGGTCTCACTAAGAAGCTAAATGTAGCGTGCATCTATAACCCTCCTAAAAATGGACTAACAGGCCTGACTAAGGTAATTGACCATCTCTCTTCGCTAAAGGGTAGACAAGAGCTCATTGTTATAGGGGACCTCAACCTGGACTGGCTAGGGAAAAACTCTAATCTCTGTGCTGCTGAGCTCAGCAGGTTACACCTGTCTCAACTGGTCACTCTCCTGACCAGACAGGATAGTAACAGCAGTCTCCAGTCTCTTCTAGACTGGGTCGTCTCCAACAGGCCTGAGAGGATCAGTGCTGCTGGAGTTTTATCGGACACAATCAGTGACCACTCCCCAGTTTACAGTGTTTGGAAGGCTGTGGCCCCTAAACCACCCCCCAGAGAAATTATTTTCAGGGATTTTTCAAAAATGGATGAGAGCCCTAATCTTGGAGCTACAGAACATGGACTGGGAACTTCTATATAATACTTGTATCGGAACGTGCTGCTCAATACCTCCTTACCACACTTTTGAACCTTCAAGACAAATGTATCCCAGTAAAAAGATGCCGTATCCGGGGATCTGCTACCCACTGGTTAAATTCTTCACTCCTGTCTTCTCTCTAAAGGAGGGATAAAGCTTGGAACAAAGCTAAGCTAACCCAGTCCCCTTTGGATTGGGCGGAGTACAGAAGACTCCGAAACCTATGTAAAGTTTCCATCAGATCTGCTAAGGGCAATTACTAATGTCAGCTCCTTAGCACCTCTGTCAGTGACTCTCGTGGTTTTTGGAGTCATGTCAACACCATCATGGGGAAAAACTAGTGCAATACCATCTCTGATATGGTCATGGATGGTTGTAATTGCAATAACCTGCTCACTATTGCCAAAGCTCTTAACTCCAGATTCACTGACCTCTCCTCTTATATTCCACCTCCTGGGCCTTTAACTGTCACTCCGCAGGATAACCTTAAACCTTCCAATCCATCTTTAAGCCTTCGCCCGGTCTCTGAGAGTGAAATCTTACACTTACTTAAGTCCATCTCTCCTGCTGGACCAGCAGGGGCAGATGGACTTTTAACAAAATTCCTAAGAACCGTTGCAACGTCTATAGTCTCTCCAGTGACTAGACTTTTCAACCTGTCTCTTCTCACGGGACATGTCCCTTCCCTCTGGAAGATTGCTCGAGTTGTAGCGGTCTACAAAAAGGGGGACACCACTAACCTGGATAACTACCGCCCTATTGCCATCCTCTCCACCCTCTCTAAAATACTGGAGAAAATTGTTGCTACCCAGGTCTCGTGTTACCTGTACTCCTTCAAACTCCTCACCCCTGACCAACATGGTTTCTGACATGGGCACAGTACATCCACTGCTCTCATACAGTTTACAAATGATGTCAGACTCGCTATAGACAAAGGCTCTCTCACTGGGGCTACTTTTGTTGATCTTACAAAAGCGTTTGATTTAGTTGAACACCTGCTGCTCCTATCAAAGTTGTCATCTCTAGGCTTCTCTACCTCTGTCACTGCATGGTTCCAAAATTATCTTTCGAAGCGTCAACAATTTGTCCAGATCAGAGATGCTAAGTCCCCTCTTGCTCCTACTTGGATCAGAGTGCCCCAGGGTTCGATTCTTGGTCCTCGCCTGTTTACAGTTTTCATAAACGACATCCCACCGCTCACTGGTGCTTGCTCAGGTCTGCTATATGCAGACAATCTTGTTCTTTATACTCATCCTCCTCAAACCTCTCAGATGTCGACCTGAATCACAATAGTAACGTCAATATCTTTCAGAGCTGGCTATTGCAAAACAAGCTTGTCTTAAAAATAAAACGGTGACTATGCTCTTTGGTTCAGGTTCAAAAATTCGGTCCTGCACCCAGCCATTAAGTATCAGAGCACTTGATGGCTCTCCTCTTAACACAGTTACCTCTTTTAAATACTTAGGAGCAACCCTTGATCCTGCCTTGGATTTTGACCTACACCTGGCCTCAGTCATTAAATTCATCACTATTCAACTTGGACTGGCATACAAGGTGAGACATAACCTAGCATCTACGGTGAGGATGGCCATTGCACAGGGGATCCTGAGACCTAAATTGGCATATGGGTTAATAGCCTTTCCGGCAACTACTGGAGGTCTTCTGCAAAAGTGGGATGTCTGCTACAACAGCATCTGCCGTTTTGCTCTGTCTTTATCCAAACGTACTCACCGATGCACACTATACTCCAGTCTGGGATGGTTTACCCTCTCAGCTTTCCGTCAGTTTACTTCCTACTGTTTTATAAGGAATATAATCTCCTCCCAGATACCTGACAAACTGGCTCTACTGCTCAAACCTGTGGCCTCTGCCTACCCACTGAGATCAGCTGACAAATCCCTTCTTGTCCAACCGAGATGTAAAACCAAATGAGGGAGAATGCTTTCTGTAGCTGGGCATCTAAACTATGGAACTCTCTTGCACTGAGTCTAAGAATCTCCCCCTTCTCCACACAGCTTTAAACAGGAGCTTCATATGACTCTTCTAAGCTCTGAACCCTGCTCCTGTTCTCTATCCACCTACTCCTGTACTGGTTTCTCCTAGTTGCCTATCGGCTCCACCCTCTACTACTCTCAAAATCTGCCTGGAGATCTTGCTATTTCCTCTCTTCTAACACTTACTCACTAGTTGTATGACTTATGGCTTAGTTATTTGCACTTATATTCCTGTTTTGTTACTACATGTAGATTCCAGCAAATGTATTGTTATTGCTGAACATTTTGTATGCGTACTGTGTCTGACTTCTACTTGTTGCCATGATGTTTTCTTGTGTCTACTTTTTGTCTATGTACTCTTTGTTGTTCTCTCCCGGGTCATACCTGAAAATAGGCAGCTATGCTGTCTAGTGTACCTACCTGGTTAACAAAAACTAAATAAATAAAATACATTTCTTTTTGTTTTGTTTCTTTCTCAGCTAATTCTTTAAGAGAGCCTTTTTTCTTTCTTTGTCGCAAAACGTATTATTCTAGGGGTGTGGATATGCTGTTTTATTCACACTGTCTGGCAGGTACCTTGCCGCTTTATGATGGGCCAGAAAGTCTTCAAGCTGGCTCCTCTTACCCACCCGGGTGATGACACTCTCGACTTTGCCCCATGACGCCAGATCTTCCTTACTACTTGGAAGCATCAGGTTCCCTCCTTAGCACTCTCGCGTTTTGCAGGCCCTGGCTCTAAAAACTTGGTTTGTTTTTCCCCCTAAACTTACTTTGAAACTTGTTCGAGTTCAGTCTTCACCCTCTTCGCTTACGGCTGCGATGGAGGACAAGACCCAGGTTCTGCCGGTGCCCTTGCAGGCAGAAGATGTCATGCACCAACCCCCATGGCTCGTGCATTTATTGCCTCAGGCACGACCACGATCCGCAGGCTTGCGAGATGTGTCTGTCCTTTTCCGTCGGTGCTCGAAGACTGCTCTGCCTGACTCCAGCTGGGGCAACCGGAGAAACGGTACCCACCGGTTAAATTGAAGGAGGCCTGTTAGGTAGCTTTTGTGACGGCAGGCTCTACGGAACAACTAAAACAGCTTGAACAGGTTACTGCCCTCGAGGAAGAGGTGGCCCAGGCCACAGCAAGCTCCTCTTCAGCTTCGGCCTTTATTCCGCTCCAACTGGGCTCTTCTTATACAGCTTCTTTTCAGGAGCTGTGCCAGTCACTCTCGACTAAAGGGGAGGGTCCTTCTGGGTCTCACACCCCTCAGTCCCGGAAGAAGGATCCGAAAAAAGGTAAGACCCACCATTGACACTCAGGAGCAGGAGAGATCTAGTTCTCCGGACCGTCAGCTCTCAACTTCAGTCGATGTTGCGGCCTGGGCCACTGGTTTCATGGTGTCCCCATCAGATCAGCTGGCCAAGATGCCTGTTGACGCAACTGAGATTTTTCTCGAGCCCACCGACAGGTTGTCGACTGAGGAGGCCGACAACTCTCTCTCTCTCACACACCGGTGCTTCTAGTGCCTTTCGAGGACTTGCCTCAGAACATTGAGCCAAAGTCCCCAGCCCAGGACCCTGAACCAGAAGAGCAGCGGGTTTCCCCCGCTCCTTCCTCTGCCCGCCACCAGCACCACTGATGGTTGAGGTCTTGCTCCTCCTCCTCCACTTCGGGGAAATCCCACCAACATCGGCAGTCTTGGTCCCGACATCGTGGAAAGCGGTGCCTCTGCTCTTCTTCCTCATCCTCCTCGGCTGAGGAGAGGCTCCAGTGCAAGTTGCATTGGCACTATGAGGATCTAATGTTGCAACAGTTCCTTTTGGCTGGCAGTAAGCTGATGCCAGCTTCCAAACTGGCAGTTAGGTGGCTGTTGCCCAAAAGGCTGAAGCTGACTCCCGTCACTGGTTCCCCGGTCGAGGATTCAGTCCCAGCGCCAATGGCTCAGCCAATACCAGCTGCCCCACCCATTGTGGTGGAACCACTGTCTCCCCAGCTGAAGAAGGGGGCGCTGACCAAGGATTCTCGGTCGGCTCAAGGCTTGCCCCATCGATTGTTGGTCACTCTCACCCCTGATTCCCCTCGGCGAGTGGCTCAGGTGGTCGTCAGCTGTACGCGGACTCTTCAGAGTCCGAAGACACCTCATTGCATTCCCGCCCAGTCAACTTTGAATCCTCGGGGGGGGGGTCTTTCTGTGGACGAGAACCCCACCTCATTCCTCTGTATCCTTTGGCTCATCTTGGAGTCCACCAGGATGCCGCGCGAACCCATGCGGAAATGGGCCAGATATCCCCTTATGGAGATTATGGACAAGGGGGACTCCCCCATGGAGGCCTGCCCTGTAGCCAAGGCCATTGTGGGCCCAACATTAGAACTCTGGCAGCGCGCAGCATCCTGCCCAGTGTCATCGGCCAGGATGGCCCACAATTACACGGTCCCTACTGGCTCTCTCTCTGGCTTCTTGGAGCAGCCCTCGGCTGAGGGGTTGGTGGCAGATTCTGTCTTCAGGTGCTCGGGCAACACGAGGGACATGGACAAGCCCCCAGATAAGGAGTCCAAGAAATTGAACTACTCAGGGAGAAAAGTGTACGCTGCCACCTCTTTGGGCCTTCGCCAGGCCAGCTCAGCTGTTATGATGGCACACTTCTCTCACACCCTGTTGGGCTCCCTGGATGAGGTGCTTCCTCATCTCCCAGCCAACCTCCAGACCACGGTCAAGCAGGTCTGGGATCAGGGAAGGATGGTGGCAAAGCAGCAGCTACAGACAGCTCTGGACATTGGAGACTCTTGTGCCCATTGAGTAGGGGCCACAGTGGCCATGCGCTGCAGGGCTTAGTTGCGGATCTTGACCTTCATGGCAGACACCCAACACAAGCTCGCAGATGTTCCCTTTCTGGGCACCAACGTGTTCGGGCCCATTGTGGAGGGCCACCTCCAGTGCATTGAAAAATCCAATGCCACCCTAGATTCGGTTACATCTGCACAGAAGGACAAAGACCGCCATCAGCAGCGTAAGCCCTTCTGTCCCTCTGCTCCTACAGCAATACCTTCCCAGCAGCACCAGCAGCAGGGTCAGCAGGCTCAAACTTGGCGCCCTAGAGCCAAGTCCATCACTCCCTCGGTCAGGAAGCCTGAGGGAAGGGCCCTGGTGGCTCCTCGGCTGGTCCCTCCTCCTCCAAGCCTGCCCAGTGACGGGTTGCAGGGTACCACCCCCAACCTCATCTCACCTCCCCTGGGTCGCCCTGTGGGGGGCCGGCTCAGCCACTTCCTTTCTGCCTGGTCAGCTATCACCATGGACTGCTGGGTGGTGGAAGTGGTCTGCAGGGGCCTGCCTCCGGAGTTCAAGCAGGTCCCTCCTTTTTGAGTCCAGGTCCCGTGGGGGACTACCGGGTACACAGCCTCCCAGTTGGCTGTCCAAAATGACATCGACCAGTTCCTCTGCAAGGGGTAGTCAGCAAGGTTGCGGTTCCTCCTCCATGCCCAGGGTTTGTTTCCAGGTACTTCCTGGTTCCAAAACGGACAGGGGGCTGGCACCCCATTCTTGATCTGCATGACCTGAAGAAGTTCCTAAGGCTGCGCACCTTTCGGATGGTAACCCTGGCTTAGATAATACTATCCCTGGAGCAGGGCATGTGGTTCTGCTCCGTGGACCTCCAGGACACGTTCTTTCACGCCCCAAACTGTCTGTCTTATCAGCAGTTCCTCTGCTTTGGGGCAGAGGGAACCCTCTACAAGTTCTGGACCATGCCCTTTGGTCTCTCTTCAACTCCCAGGGTCTTCACCAAATGCATCGCAGTGGTGGCAGCATTCATGTGGCACCGAGGGGTCGAGGTCTGCCCTTACCTGCACGACTGACTGATAGCAGATCCCTCCAGGTTGGAGGTGGAGCAGTCCAGAGATCTGGCCCTCCAGGCTTGCTCTCAATTTGGCCTCCTCCTCATCAACAAGACCAAATCAGAACTCATGCCCTCGCAGGTGATTCAGTTCATTGGGGCAGAGCTCGACTCTCTCCAAGCCAGAGCCCGGCTCCCGGTGGACAGGGCCGAGGTCCTTTTCTCCTTTGCCTAGTCATTTCTGGTTGGGCAGTTACACCCTGCCTGGGACTTCCTGCGCCTTCTGGGTCTCATGATGGCTTGCACCAGCATGGTCCATTGGGCCCACTGGCATATGCGCCTCCTGCTGTGGGGGCTGGCCTGCCAGTGGTCTCAGCACTCAGGTCATATAGACCAGCCAGTCTCTGTGACCCAGGAGATGTGGGACAGCCTGCAGTGGTGGCTCATCCCAGCTCATCTTTGGGAGGGAATCCTGTTCATCCACCCTGAGCCAACGGTCATCCTGATGACAGATGCCTCTCTGATGGGTTGGGGTGCCCATCTGGGGGAGCACAGAGCACAAGGACTCTGATCTCCTCAGGAGTCCTGATGCCACATCAACCTGCTGGAGCTTCAAGTGGTCCAGCTAGCTCTGACTGCCTTTACTCTGCTTGTTCGGGGTCAAGTGGTCCAGATCCAGACGGACAACACCACGACTGTGTACTATCTCAACAGACAGAGCGAGATGCACTCCTTGCCTCTGTGCAAGGAATCTCTCCACACATGGGCCCTCATGCTGAGCCTGGAGGTGGATCTCCGAGTCATTCATGTGGCAGGAGCCTTGAACAGTCTGGCTGATGCCCTCAGGCAGATAGGTGATGCATCTCACAAGTGATCTCTCCTGCCAAAGATAGTACAAGACCTGTTTTCCCACTGAGGCACACATCAGGTGGACCTGTTTGCCTCCAGGGAGAATGCCAAGCAGATGCTGTACCATGCCCGCCTCCCTCAGCAGGGCTTGCTGCAGGGGGGATGCCTTCTCCAGGCCATGGGCCCCCGGCCTCTTCTACACCTTCCCTCCACTGCCCTTGATCCACAAGGTGCTCCTCAAGATCAAGAGAGACAAGGCACAGGAGATCCTGATAGCCCCAGACTGGCCACGCCAGTTCTGGTATCCAGATTTCCTCAGCCTCAGCTCCAGGCTCCCAAGGCGGCTTCCAGCCCACCCAGACCTGCTCTCCATCAATGAGGGGAAGTTACTCCATCCGGACCTTCAATCCCTGCCCCTGACAGCCTGGTTTCTGAGCGGCTAGAGTTCCAGGCCTTGGGTCTTTCCAGTGAGGTCCTCAGTATCATTGAGGCATCCCACAAGGAGTCGACCAGAAAATGCTCTGCCTTCAAATGGAAGAGATTCTCCATTTGGTGTCAGGGCAAGAGGTTGGACCCCTCATCCTGTCCACTAGCTAGCATTCTGGACTACCTCTGTTCCCTTTCCCAGCAGGGGCTTTGGTCGACGACCCTCAAGGTGCACCTGGCAGCCATCTCTGCTTACCAGGCACAGGCCAGCAAGTAGCCAGTGGCACAGGAGAAGGTGATCTGGTGCTTTTTCAAGGGCCTAGATCACATATCCCCCTCCGGTGCATGAACTGCCACCTCTGTGAGATTTTACTGCTGGTATTAGCCAATCTCATGGGCAAGCCATTTGAACCGATGCACAGGTATGACATCTTTCACCTGTCATGGAAGACCGCCTTCTTGGTGGCTAGCACGTCGGCCAGAAGTATTGGGGAGCTCCAGGCACTTTCCATCGAAGCTCCCTACCTGGTCTTCCACAGGGACAAGATTGCCCTGTGTCCCCACCCGAAATTTCTCCTGAAGGTGGTGTTGGGGTTTCACCTGAACCAAGTGTTGACTCTGCCAGTGTTCTACCCCAATCACACCTCGGAGGCCAAGTACAGGCTCCATACTTTGGACCTGAGAAGAGTGCTCGCTTACTACAAAGAGTGTATGGCGGAATTCTGGGAGAGGTTCACCAGCTGTTTGTCACCTATGCTGAAGCCACACTTGGCAGACCTGCAGCAAAGTGGATGCTTCGCAGATGGATCACTTCCTGCATTGACCTCTACTATAGGTCGGTGGGTAGGGAGCCTCCTGTAGGGCTTAGGGTTCATTCCACCTATCATACCGCCATACCTCTCAACTGTCCCTGATTTTCAGGGATGTCCCTGATTTTGCCTCAAAATTTTACTCTGTCCCTCCTAAAAATTGTGTTTCTGTGAGGATCATAAGTACAAAATTATGTCAAACATTAAAGTTACAGACGTGTTCTTCCTTAAATAATGCATGTTACTGCAAGCCCTTTATTCTACCAGCTTCCTGAAGGGATATCTCCAATTTTGAAGAAGTGTCCCTGATTTTGGTCCTTTGTCCCTGATTTTTTTAAGCCTTGTCCCTGATTTATAAGGCAGAAGGTTGAGAGGTATGCATACCGCTGCATCGGTGGCTGTTTCTAGGGACATCCCTATCCAGGAAATCTGCAGGGCTGCTACCTGAAAGTCAGCACACACCTTCATTTCCCATTACCACATCGACCTTGAGTCATGCTGGAATGCTGGTTTTGGAACCTCAGTTCTCCAGTCCCTGTTCCTTAAGTAGGGGGTGTGCACCGTGCCTCTCTCCTCCCGGGGAACTGCAGGGGTCTGCCAGACAGTGTGGATAGAACAATCTATCCACACCCCTAGAAATACAGGTTACTCACCTGTAACAGGAGTTCTGGAGTGATATATGTTGTTCATCCACACAGACCCACCCGACCTCCTCGGCTTCTGCGCTCAATCTGGCTTCCAGTGGGCTAGATCTGGCGTCATGGGGCAGGGCCGCGAGTTTCATCACCTGGGTGGGTGGGAGGAGCCAGCTTTAAGACTTTCAAGCCCATCTTAAAGCAGCAAGGTACCTGCCAGACAGTGTAAATGAACAACATATACCACTCCTAGAACTCCTGTTACAGGTGAGTAACCTGTATTTTTCCTCTAGGAAATGCCTTAAAAGTGTCCCAAAGAGTTGCACGAGATGTTTGTCCATTGTCATTGATTTCAAATTACTCTGAAACAGCCTTTTCTGTATAGTCCTTAAAATTTAATAAAGAGAAATGAAACTTCCAGTGTAAGCCTCTGCTGGTTTCTTTGTCAATATTTAAACAGATGGAGACTAACCCATGGTCAGATATTAAAATACCCTTAATGTCTAAAGATGTTATGGTTGAACTCAGGCCATCACATACTAGTAAATGATCTAACTTCCTGTAAGAGTCATGCCTGCCGGAATGAAATGTGTAATCTCTTCCTTCTGGATCTAATAGGTGCGCGCATCTGCTAGACATGCTATACTGCTATAGAATGTAGTGCAATCCATCTAGAGAATACTGCATGGGCAGCTGTGCACAACCAGTGTGTTCTGACACAGAGGGGTTCTGATTCCATATGACCTTGAGAGCGTAGCTCAGGAGGTCCGTGGGAACCAGAACCCTGAGGAGGCAGAACACCCTCATAAAGTTGCTCATCCCATATTTTTTCGTAGTGTATAGTATTACTGTATGTGAAATGTGCACATGGAGGTTCTTTCGCTTTCAGAACAAAACTGACTTGTAAAGTCTCTAGAGGTTTCAGAAAAGGGTACAGTCACATTGCATGACCTTTGGTCTGTGGTACAACAGAATTTTGAAAGGGATGGAATTCTATACCTAACAATACTTTACTATTCATTGTAATACAGTACAATGCAATACAGTACAGTACATTATAAAATGACAGGGTAAAATCAAATAATCCAATAATTTGATTGGCTCTTATTTATGTGTAAAATATGGTTTACACGTGGTTAAAAAAAGGACTGCTCAGCAGTGAAGAGTCTGGAACCCAGATCAATGGGCATTTGGAACACAGGCATTTCAGTTAGCCCCTTACAGCCAGAACTGGTCTTCCAATCATAAACATGGCTGCTACCTTTACACTGTAAAACAACTTCAGCTGGGCCCTAAAAATAAAACTACCTGAAATAAAAGATAAAGCAAATTAAATAAATGGGGTTTCCCTGATTATCACACTCTCCTTACGTACACAAATACATTAGAAACAATAAGTACTGTTTATAGTTTTCACTACAACTGTTTCTTTGCTGACGGTGAAAAATCCCCCTTCTATCTTTACCTGCTCTCCAGGGAACACTTTTCTTCTTGCCCTGACAGTGAGATAATTGAGTCTCTGGCTGTAACAAAGGCCTTTGTTGTCTGTGTGTTAGGAAAGAAACATTCTGCCTGTGTAACTGAGGAGAATTTTGAATCCATGTATTCCATGGTAAACATTCCATCATAAACATTCCATGTCGTGAATGTGGAGAAAAAACGAGAAAAAAAAACAGGAAGAAGAAAGTAGGCAATAATACAATTAATGACATTACTTGCAGTGGGTGGAAGGACTATTTTATCACAACTGCACACAAGTAAATATATTGTTTCTACATATAAACTTGCTTTCCCCAACTGTAAAAAGTAAAACAAAAAGGAGCCAATTTTATAAGCGCAATAAGGCACTCAGGGATGTATGTAAAACATATTTTACAGCACGTCCAGAGGCTGAAGTCACTTGGCCTTGTGCCTTGCCATGCCCCTGGCCATGCTGTAAAATATGTTTTACACACACCCCTTCGTGCCTTATTGCTTACGTATAGTACAATACAGTACAGTACATTGCAGCACAATATAGTACAGTACAATGCAGTGCAATACAATCCAGTACAGTACACTGCAGCACAATACAGTACAATACAATGCAATACATTCCAGTACAGTACAATACACTGCAGCACAATACAGTACAGTACAATACAATCCAGTACAGTACAATACACTGCAGCACAATACAGTACAGTACAGTACAATACAATGCAATACAATCCAGTACAGTGCAATACACTGCAGCACAGTACAGTACAGTACACTGCAGCACAGTACAGTACAGTACAATGCAATACAATCCAGTATAGTACAATGTACTGCAGCACAATATAGTACAGTACAATACAATGCAATACAATCCAGTACAGTACAATACACTGCAGCACAATACAGTACAGTACAATACACTGTAGCACAATACAGTACAGTACAATACAATGCAATACAATACAGTACAGTACAATACACTGCAGCACAATGCAGTACAGTACAATACAATGCAATACAATCCAGTACAGTACAATACACTGCAGCACAATCCAGTACAGTGCAGTACAATACAATATAATAAAATACAATACAGTGCAGTAAAATACTGTGTGGTGCAAGGCAGTGTAGTACAGTGAAGTGCAATACAATACAGCATAATACTGACTGCACCTCTGACCATTCTGTTTGACAGCACACTGGTAAGAGGAGTGGTTCTGTAGGACTGGAGGAGGGCAGATATCCCACTACACAAAGATGGCAGCAAGAAGGAGACTGGCAATTACAGGCCAATCAGCCTGACATGGGTGGTGGGAAAGTTAATGGAATCGCTGCTGAAGGAAAGGATAGTAGAATAGCCTGAATACAATGGGTTACAAGACCCGAGGCAACATGAATTCACAGGAGCAAGGTCATGTCAAATGAATGTGATAGATTTCTGTGACTGGGTGACAAAAGATTTAGGTCAGGGTGGAGCGGTGGATATGACCTACCTAGATTTCAGTAAGCCTTTAGACATCGTTCCACATAGAAGACTAGTACACAAGCTGAGTAGCTTAGGAGTGGGTCCAAAGGTGGTAAACTGGATATAAAACTGGTTAGGGGATAGGCAACAGAGGTGGAGGTAAACAGAGTTCACTCCAAGGAAGTGAGAGTGACCATTTTGGTGCCTCAGGGATCAGTGCTTGGATCAGTCCTCTTAATGTCTGTATAAGTAACACTGCAGAGGATCTGGCAGGGAAGATCTGCCTCTTTGCAGATGACACCAAAATCTGCAATAGGGTGGACACTCTGGGGGGGATGGTAACCCGTGAAGTGGGCGCATGAGGAAGGGCGCCGTCCGTTAGGGTGACACCTTCTTCGCGCAATCCACTCATGGCGACCGACAGGTGAGGCAGAACTGGATGAGGGGTGGGTGAACTAGGCGACAGGATGTCACTATACATCTGGCCGCTTGTCGGTGGGAGCAAGCACGCGAGCATGGGCTGGGAGGGGGAGAGGCTGTAGGAGGTGGCACTGCGGGTTGTCGGCCGAGCTGTGGCATGAGGCCGGGATTGGGCAATGGCTGGGTGGGTGAGGTCCTGCGTTGGGTCTGGGCGCTGGTGCGATTTTTATTGCGCCCGGTCTGAACCCTTTATTTTACTACTTCACACCCCTCTGACATGCACTCCTGGAGTTGAGAACTCAGTAGGGTGAAACTCTCCATGGGGTGTAGCACAGCCCCCTTTACAGAAAGTAGTAAAACTATGTCCTGGCACCATTGTGCTGGTGCTTCAGGGTTGTCAGAGTGCCAAAAATGTGTTCGGCACTCTGACTGAGCGATAACGGCGATCACCTTTAGGTGTTCACTGTTATCACATAGACCTGGGGGGGATGAACAGAGAACTGTGAAAACTCAAGCCTATGGCAACTACTGTAGGTTTCAGTGCAAAAAAGTGCAAAATAATGCACTTAGGGCACAAAAACCGAAGGGCAGAGTACAAAATGTGTGGAGTGGTATTGCCGACCACCAAGCAGGAAAGAGACCTGGGAGTAATTGCATCAGATGACCTAAAGGTGGCCAGGTAGTGTGACAGGGCAGTCAGGAGGACCAGTGGGATGCTGTGGTGCATAGGGAGGGGGATCACCAGCAGAAGGAGGGAGGTGGTGTTGCCTCAGTGTATAGATCACTGGTAGGACTCTACCTAGAGTACTGTGTCCAGTACTGGAGACCACATCTCCAAAAGAACATAGTGGAGGCAGTCCAAAGGAGGGTAATTAAAATGGTGCAGGGTCTGCATGAAAAACGCTACAAGGAGAGGCTAAAGGACCTCAGTATGTACACCCTGGAACAGAGGAGAAGGGGATATAGAGAGCTTTAAATACCATATGGGGCAAAAAATGTACAACATAAAAGTATTTTTCAGAAGAAAAAGATGCTGAAAAACAAGGGGACTTGCTGTGAAGTTTGAGGAGGGTGGATTCAGGAGAGATGTGAGGAAGTACTTCTTCACAGAAAGAGTGGTGGATTCTTGGAATAGACTTCCAGTGGAGGTAGTAGGGGTGAAAACAATGGTGGGGTTCAAGAATACATGGGATAAGCACAAAGGACTCATAGTGGAAAGGAAGAGGGGGAGGGAGAAAGAGCCATAGATTGGGCACGGTCTGATATAATAGTGCAGTAGGGAGAAACAGGCAGACTGGATGAGACAAGCGGTCCTTATCTGCCATCAAATTCTGTTTCTATATTACACTACAGCACAGTACAATATAGGAAACTACAATGTGGTACAATATAGTGCAGCACAATACACAGAGAATAATGTATAGGGTGGTGTGCATTATGAGAATGTAATACATACCAGAGATGTGGGATGCTACATAAACTACAAGAGCAAAGCTCGAGGGGTTTATTAAAGCATCCCACACTGAGGGTGTGCATTAAATTCGAGTATGCACACCATCCCAGGCTTTAGTCTTTATAATTTCTGAGGAGCAATTTGTTTTCAACCAGAAAAGTAAAAAACAACGGTGAGAAAGCATGTTTTTTGCAGGCTGCATATTGGGCTTGTAACAATTGAAAACAGAAGTGAAGGCAAGATGGAGATGTGTTCTCAAATGAATTTATTTAACTGTATATGAAACTTTTCTGGTAGCAGGTTATCATGGTTAAATAAATAAAACTGCAAACGGAGTCTTTGTACTGTCTTCCATGGAACTTGCTTGACCTGCAGTGTCACGAGGCGTGGTTTTATGGAGAGTCTCTTGGACTAGGTCATGGCGAGCTTTTTGTGACTCATTTCATTTATTGCCACTCAGTCTGCTTTGTCAAGAAATTAAGTTTTTCCTTTTTTAATTTCACTGCAGGTTAGTACTGTTTTCTCTGAGATGTCAGTTTAGCTGTTTTAAGTTTTCAGGTGTTTCTGTTCTTACAACCATAGCAGGAAGTGGAAGTGAAAATGAGAGCAGCTGTGCGGCTGTAAGACTGGAGCTTGCACTTACAGATTGTGAGGGGCATGTGTCTGCCATAATAACTGGCCTGTTATTATGGCAAATAACTGGTTGAGTCCATAGAAAAAACTGCTCACCAGTTGTTATAACACAATACAATGCAATACCGCACAATATAGCACATTGCAGTGCGGTACAGTACAGTCTGATACATAAGCCCTTCACTCTGTCCCAGCCGTGTTTGAAAATATTGATAGTTTTGGTGTGCGCTACATCTGTTGGCAGATTGTTCCATGGTTCCACCACCCTTTCTGTAAAATAAAACTTTCTCACTTGCCTCTTGAATCTTCCCTCCTGTCAGTGTCCACTCATGCCGTTGTGTTCTTGATCTACTGCTTATGCTAATGTTGGGTCAGAAACAGAGTACCGTGAGTATGTGCATGTACTCTTGACTGATGTACGCACTTACGGTACTCTGTTTCCAACCCAAACCAGCTCAACCACTGCTCGTTTTAGAGCTGGACAGCACTCTGCCACTTTGTGTAGGTGTCTGCTACAGTATTATGCTGGATTTGGGTAATGTTTATATTTTAACCCTTCTGACTGTATTATCTGAGTGGAGCCAGTGCATAGAGTGACGTGTACTCTCACCATAGAACAGACTCAGACCGGCCATGCATGGTGGTGTCGGCTAAAACTAGTGGCATTAGCAGGAGTAACATTTCCTAAATGCTTTTAGCAATAACAGAACCAGTGGCAGCAAACCCACCCTGGCAGCCCTGTGATTCCTGATACGTGCTGGGACAACTTAACGTTATAGGTGCCCACTGTGCAGTCGTATCAGCCATAGGGTCTGGGCCAGCCAGGTGTTTAGGCTTTCACACATGTTGAGCCGCGGATGTCATCAGGAAGGTGAGTCTGTTGATTATGTGACGGCTGCAGGCAAAGATGGTATGGTGCTTCGAGGTGCAAGGGAGTTGCAAGATTTTAAAAATAAGTATGTTGAGGTGCTAGGGTCTCAAGCCCTTACTCACCTAGGACTACATAGGGCGGTAAGGGTCTTGTGTATTAAATTGCTTGTTCTGGGTACACATTCCCTTGAACCCTTAGTTCTTAGCAACAGCCTAAATCTTGCTATAAAATGATTTCAATAACTGCTTTTTTTGAACAAGAAATCAGCAGCCCAGAAAGCCCACCAAACAGTGACAAAAACAATCACAGTACCATATAAATTAACAGGCCCACCACACACAAACAAGCCAGCAAATCCTGATGACAAGGACAACCCCAGACAAGGCACAAACTGCCAAACTACTGTATATACTGCGAATAAAATGAAATGTACACTAGATCTGATTCACCACAGAACAAATGTGGCGACTACCCTGCTTCAACCAACATCAAACACACAAATCCTGCACCTTTCTGTAGGCCGCATGAACTGCAATACAGTATCATGCAATTCAACACTGTACAATACACTTCAATACAGTACAGTACAGTGCAATACAGTATCATGCAATACAGCAATGTACAATACAGTACAGTACGATGCAATACAGTATCATGCAATACAACACTGTACAGTACAGTACAGTACAATGCAATACAGTACCATGCAATACAGCACTGTACAATACAGTACAGTACAATGCAATACAGTACCATGCAATACAACACTGTACAATACAGTACAGTACAATGCAATACAGTACCATGCAATACAACACTGTACAATACAATACAGTACAATGCAATGAAGTACAATATAGCATAATACAATGCATTACAATACTCAACTAAACTCACTCTTTATTTATAAAAAGTGCCTTTCCAAAACCAAGACGCTTGTACAATAAATAGTTATAATGCACCAAAAAATAAAACAATATATTAAAACCAATCAACATACCTGCATTAAAAATCAGGGTTAGCTAGGCTAAATAAATAAGTTTTCAAAGTTGCTTTGAAACTTTGGACGGTCAGGCTATCTCGCACCTGACAAGGTATAGAATTCCACCGAGTCGGGGCCATGAAACTTAATGATCTGGCCCCTGATGTCTTCAAACAGACCCTGGGAATCTCTAGCAATCCCTCATCGACGGATCGGAGAGGGCAGGGGGGACAGAAGGGGTGAAGAAGATCTTGCAGGTAACTAGGTCCCTGGTCACGTAGGGCCTTATAGGTCAGCAAACTGACCTTGAAGGTGATCCACCACTGTACTGGCAGCCAGTGCAGTCTGCGGTGGACAGGCGTAATATAACTGGTCTTAGAGGTACCAGTCAAAAGCCTGGCCGCTGCATTCTGCACTAGCTGCAAGTGGCGGATATCAACCCCTGGTAGCCCTAGGTAAAGGGCATTGCAATAGTCAAGGCGTGAGGTAACGAAGGTGTGGACCAAAGCTGAAAGATCGTCAGAAGGAACCAGGTGCTTCACCCAGGTGATATTCCTCAGATGGTAAAAAGAGGTTTTGACAACTGCCGACACCTGTGATTTAATGGTCAGGCAGTCGTCAAACATAACGCCCAGGTTCTGCACCCAGTCTGAGGTAGTTAGCTGGGCACCCCCAAGCCAACAAACCCACCTCTCGATGACCTGGGTCCACAACCAACACCTCAGTTTTTTCCAGGTTTAACCACAGCCAGCTCACACTCATCCAATCCTGGATCTCGGTGAGACAGTTACTAAAGACTGAGACAGCATCACCCTGGCCAGGTACAAAGGACGTATACGGCTGAGTATCATCTGCATAGCAGTGAAAACTCAAGCTGTACCACCTAATAATCGCTCCCAGCGGCAGCATATACACTGCAAACAACATGGGCGCCAAGATGGAGCCCTACGGCACCCCACAGGATAGGGGAAGTGGTGCAGAGGAAAAAAATCCCAGATACCACCCTCTGAGTCCAACCCTCGAGGAAAGATCGAAACCAACTGAGGACTGTACCAGACAGTCCACAGATAAGCTGCAGGCGCTCCAACAGCACACCATGCTCCACGGTGTCAAATGCTGCAGAGAGATCTAGAAGGACCAAGATGGAACGGGTCTTTCGATCTCTCGCTATTAGGAGGTCATTTAGTACCCGGACAAGGGCTGTCTCGGTACTATGTCTCTTTCTAAATCCAGACTGGAGAGAATCATAGACATTGTGGCTGGTCAAATGATCGTCCAGCTGCGACGCAACCACCTTCTCAATAACCTTACCCACGAAGGGTAGGTTAGAGACAGGCCTGTAGTTGGCCAGACAGTCTGTGACCATGGTGGACTTCTTAAGAAGGGGCCGGACCATGGCTTCCTTCAGGGGATCAGGGAAGATCCCCCTCTCCAAAGACAACCAGACTATCTTGGCAAGGGCTGGGCCAATTTTATCCACACATCCTACTAAAAGGTGTGTGGGGCCCGAGTCCAGACTACAGTTGGTTGGTCGCAGCAACTGGACAACCATCACTATGTCACTGATTGTGGGCAGGTCGAACTCAAACCACACAAACTGGGTGTCCAACATCTCCTGCCGACCACCACAACTCCCATTTGACGGAGTTAGGAGGAGATAGGACCTGATTATTGCTACCTTATCCACGAAGAATCGAGAAAACTCCTCGCACCGTTCTTGTGAAAAAACACTTCCGCGCTGAAGATGGATTGGATTGCACAATCTGTCCACGGTCTGGAAGAGCTGAGCTGGTTGATTCTGCGTGGCAGCAATTTCCCTGGACAGGAATTCTGCCTTCTTACGGGTAATTACTGATTGATAGACCTGATAATGGTCCATCAAACTAAGCCTGTCACACACCAGACCCGACTTCCACCAACATCTCTCAAGCTTTCATCCCACTTTCCTCAACTCCCTCAAGGTCTCATCAAACCAAGAAGACCTGGGGCAAAGAGTGAGGGGGCAAACATGAAGTGGAGCAGTGGAATCCAGGGCCCCTACCACTGCCTTGTTATAGGCAAGTATCAGGTCACTGGGATCCATGCATTCACTCAGTAGACCCAATAGGTCCAGCACCACCATCAGACCCTCCAGAGAAACACCCCTCAAAAGGCGGTACCAGACCATCTCCATAGGGGCTGGCCTACTGGGGGGAACCCAATGGTATGATGGTCAGACCACCTGACTGGTTCCACCACCAAGTCAGATATCTCCATCCCCAGGAGAAACACCAAGTCCAATGAATGACCACCTATATGGGTTGAGGAGGAAATAGCCTGTGTGGAGCCCAGTGAATTCATTAACTGGAGGAAGTCCTGACCAAACTGCGAGAGTTCATCATCGACCCAGGCATTGAAATCCCTCAGGATCAGCTATCTAGAGGATCCCAATGTCAGGTTGACAAAGAAGTCTGCGACTTCCCGTAGGAAAGCATTCCCATCACCAGGTGGACGGTAGTTGAGAAGAATCCTGCACCCCACACCCTCACCCATGATACATTCAAAGGAGTTGATGGTCCACACTGGTACCTCCACCAGGTTCAGTTCCGATCAAAAACAGATGACCACTCCCCCACCCCATGATCCAACCTTGGACGGTGCATCACCGAGTACCCAGCTGGTATAGCTGAAGCCAAAACAGGGCCAGCATTTTCATCTAGCCAGGTCTCGGTGATGCACACCAGGTCTGATGCCCCAACAAGATCAGCTATTATAGCAGTCTTGTTTTTAATGGACCTGGCATTACATAACACCGTCCGAGTAGAATAAGTCACCAGTGATGACCGAGCTGCCTGCCTGCTGCAAGCAGAACCTTTGGGTATGGGAATCAGGCAGAGAGGACCCCTCTCCTGAACCCATTTTGCCCCAAGGCGTCTTCTTGTCCCCACTGTCTCAATCCGCCCACTCCTTTCCATTTCCCTACCAGGCCCTGCCCCCACCCTCCTCCTCCTCACAATCCCCAGAGCACGGCACCTTCTCTATACCTCTGGGGACAGTGGGGGATGCTTAAAAGGGCGAAGGTCTTTAAGCCTGGAGGGGGAATAATACCTGACCGTTGTAGCACCTTCGCAGCACATATTCACACACTCAACAAGCACCCAAAATAAACTACCGCACCAACACCACTAATCCACACCACACTTATACACCCAACCACTCAACCTTCCAATCATACACCACACACCATACAAACTCCAAAATATTCAATACTTAAAGAAAACAATTTTTTTTTTAACAACACAATAAATACATGTGGAATATCAAATAAACAAAGCAGGTAATAAAATAGTGAGTTAATTAAAAAGAGATTGCCACAGTTCTCTCCAACAAGTAATTTACAACCTCTAGGAGCTCTCACCTCACCAGAGAAATAAAAGAAAATGTCTCCCCACGCCTATCTCTCACTTCAGTTGGGGATACATCAAGTCAGTTTTTAAACTGTTTGCAACAAAACAGGGCACTCTCACTGCCCACCAGGCAAAAGAATAAAAGGAGGGATAGTCTGACCATGTGTCCGGCAACAATAGTCTGGGCTGTAGATTCCAAAAATACCTCTGGGCTTCCAGACAGATTTCAATCCATTCTGAGCTGTTAACTTCCTTGAGTTCATCTAGACCTCCACATGGGATTTTGCTCCACTCCAAGCCACCAAACCATCCACTGAGAAGAACACCACCGGGAGATCAGAGTGCAAGTGGATCTCGGCATGGGACAGGCTCATCAGCCCCCCAGCCTGAGACCAACGAGGACCGCGCACAGTACAATGCAGTGCAGTAAAATACAGTGCAATACAATACAGTGCAATTCAATGCAATACAATACAGTGTAGTTCAATGCCGTGTAGTACCATACAGTGTAATGCAATGCAGTATAAAACAGCACAGTACAATACAATGCAATACCATACACTGTAATGTAATACAGTGTAATACAATGTAGTGCAGTACAGTACAATATAATGCGGTACCATACAAAGCAGTACAATAAAGTGCAATACAATACAGTGCAGTAAATACAGTGCACTAAAATACAGTGTAGCAAAATACAGTGGGGTACAGTGCAGTACAGTACACTGCAATACAATGCAGTATAGTGCAGTGCAGTACAATAAAGTGCAATACAATAGTGTAATAAAATACAGTGTGATACAATACAGTACAGTACAATACAGTGTTATTACAATACAGTGTAGTATAATACAGTGTAATTCAACCAGTGCAATACAATACAGTGTAATAAAATACAGTGCGATACAATACAATGCAGTACAGTAGAATACAGTGTAATACAATACTGTACAATACACTTCAATACAATGCATTACAATACAGTGTAATATAATACAATATAGTGCAATGCAATGCAGTGTAATACAGTGCATTATAATACAGCACAATATAATACAGTGAGGTGCAAAATAATACAGTGCACTACAATTCAGTACAATGCAGTGCAATACAATATAGTGCAATACAATAAAATAAAGTGCACTACCTTGCAGTGCAATGCAGTACAATACATTGCAGTATGATACAGTGCAATACGATACAGTGCAATACAATACAGTACAATGATAATGCAATACAATGCAATACGATACACTGCGATATAATATAGTACAATGCAATACAATGTAATAAAATACAGTGCAATACAATGCAGTATACAGTGATATGGTGCAATATAATGTAGTATACACTGCACTACAACACAGTATAATACAGTACAATACAGTGTAATAAAACAGTGTGATACAGTACGATACATTACAATACAATGCAATGCAATACAGTATAATTCAGTGCAGTACAGTACAGTGCAGTACAATACAGTATGGTGCAGTGTAGTACTATGCAATTTAATACAGTACAATATAGTACAGTACAGTACAGCACAGCACTATACAATACAATAGAGAAGGTGCAGATGTCTCTTTACGCTCAAGAGACATCCATACCTTCCCTATTCCTCACCCCCACCCACATACCGGTCAAGTTGCTTTTTCCTACAGGCTTACCTCCCATTGGAACTTGCACCCCTCTCCCCTTCGCCTATCCCCCTCACTCCAAACACTAAAACACCTTCTAAGGCTCTCTCCTCCCCCTCCATATACCTGTCACCTGTCTTCCTGAATCCTCGGTTCCCTTTTCCCAGCAGTTTCTACTCCCCCGTCTAAGCCTCCTCTTTTCCAGTGTCCCCCAAACTCCTGGCCCTCAGTCTGCTCTCTCCTGAGGGCCATACTCAACCAAGCACACTTACAAGCTTTTGTACAGCCTTATAACACATAGTGTGAGCTATATAGCTCATCTGCCGTCTTTGTAAAGTCACTGTTTCCTATTGCTCTGTGCTCATACCTTGCTCTTATTGCACTTCTGATGTTTTCAGTGCCTGTACGCCTTACTCCCACTCCCTACTCCCCCGGGTCACGCCTGGAAATGAGCCTTGGCTCGGCGTGCCTTTTCTGGTTATCAAAATTTTAAATAATACAGTGCAATATAGTACAGTACAGTACAATACAGTATTATGCAGTACAATACAATGAAATACTATGCACCACAATGCAGTAAACTGCAACATCATACAGTTCAGTACAATACAGTGCAGTGCAATACAGTACAGTACAATACAATGCAATATAATACAGTACCATACAGTGCAATACAATATATAGAAACATAGACTTTGACAGCAGATTAGGACCGCTTGGCCCGCCTAGTCTGCCCATTTCCCTACCTGTTGGATAAGCTGAAGATCTCAGTTAGCCAACATCCTACTTTCTCCCACCCCCCCAATAATTGCCTTATGTCTGTCCCATGTGTAACCCCTAGGTGGCGCTATGGCATGGGCTACTACCCCTGTCTGCTTGGCTAGTAGCAGGTTAAGGGGTCTATGTTCTGCAACGGATGCCTCCACCCAGAGGTCAGGGTTGGTAGTGGTCAAACTAACCTGGGCACTCCGGGACACTGTAACCCCCCTCTTTCCCTTCTAGTGGCCTGAGCAATATATGATAATCACTTTCACAGTACCCCTTGTACACCATACAAGTACCCACGCTGTTTGCATTTACCACCAGGGCTGGTTTCTCTGGCTCAACCTTGAGGACCCCCTGTAAAACAAGGTTATGTACAGCAAATAGCAACAGTACAGTACTCTTGGCACAGACTGGAACCACAGTCAGATTACATGCAGAAAAAGTCAAATCTGATTTATTCAGGGGATTTGAACAAGAAAAGGGCATAATCAGGTCAACTGGCTTAAAGGCTATATTAATCAAACAGTTATGCATGTGCTTTAAGTCCCCACACAGTCACACCTCTGGGTACCCAGGTAGGGAGACGATGGGCTAGCCAGGAACATTGCAGCTGGTTGGGGCACTGTGATAGAAGAAAGCAACATGCACATCACACACTATTTGTAATTCAGAGCCAGAGGGCTCAGTTCATGAAAGAAAAAAAGTAACCAGACAATCAGATGACAACACTTTAGATTTAGCTGTTGTTGCAGGGAGCTACCCTGATGTTTACTCATGATACCCGATACTGGACACAGGCAGGACGAAATCGATACTGCAGGTTGTTGAGCTGGAGTGCCCGGAGAAGCGGGGCCCACATGAATCACCGAGGCATTGTTCCTGTTCAGGTGTTGAGCAGGGGGCTGATCCCCAGGCAGGTCTCTCATCGATGGCTTTCTCTGTGCAGTGGATAGTCAGGCTGGGCCAGTGTGGCAAGGCCCAGGCCCAATGGAGATGATTTTGGATTCAGTTAGTGGGGCTGGATGCAGCTTCCAGCAAGCAGAATACAGTTCAAACCACAGTGGGGAACCAAATCATGACCCATAGCAGCACACAGCATATTTACATGTAAGGAAATTCTAATGCAGCTTCCAGCGAGCAGAACACAATTCAAACCACAGTGGGGAACCAAATCACGACTCACTATAAGCACACAACACATTCACGTGTAAGGAAATTCCACTGTACCAGGCAAAAGGCTCTCCAGTCGCAATTACAGAGGCTCTTGACAATCCGGGAGTTCAGAGGTGGCTGGAGGTCCAGACAGGCCGATCGCATTCAGCAAATCTTCGGTCTTCTTCAGGTAGGAGCCTGGTCACAATTCAGTAGCTTACTTCGCTCTCCGAGTTCGGATTCAGTCCAAAAAAGGCACAAGTTCCCTCTCAGGGACAGCAAGCAGGCATGCAGACCAAAACTCGGGCCCTTCCACAGTTCTCCCGAGCGAATCCACTATGGATTGCTGCTCGAACTACCTTGAGCTGTTACTTCTTCACTTCCCAACTTAGATCTAACTGAAATTGCAAGCAGTTTGGGACTTCCCCCCAAATCCAAAAGGTTCAGTTGGCTGATCTGTCTGTCAGTCACAACAAGGGCTCCCCCTCCAGGTTATTTTAGGTGCCAAAATGCAAAAACTACAATTCCTACAAGTTTTGGCCCCACTAAGCCCCTGTAGGCAGGCTCCATTTTAGAGTCCCAACAGTACTGATTGGCCCATTCTGCAGTCCAGGACCAAGATGATGGAAACAAACAGAACTGTCCATGCTGCAAAGAAGGCAGGTTAGAACAAACTGCAGTATTATTACTACTCTAACAAGTGATCAGCAAACGAGCACATCTTCTAACAGAGCTCCCTCTCAGATTAATTATGACTGAAATCCTGGCAACTCTTAAAGAGAAAGTACACAGAGGCTATATAGGCACTCTCTGGCAATCACATTTAAACTAGGGGTAATGGTCAGATGTCTCCCCGGTACATCAGCATGGAGAGACACTGACCACATTGCTAAAATTGTCCAGGAAGCAGGGGAAAACATTGACATCCTGGTACACATAGGGACTAATGATCTCGCCAGCCAGTCAGTTGTGGACCAGGCTGGGTGACAAACTATTATCCATTTCATCTGGCATCTCCTTCTCTGAGATCCTGCCAGTCTGGGAGAGGGGGGCAGATGGGCGGAAGGTCAGAGAAGGGGAGATAGGGGAGCTAAATATGTGGCTCAAGGGCTGGTGCCAGGAAAACAGACACAAATTTGTAGGGAACTGGCAACAGTTCTGGGAGCGAAAGTTCTTTAAATTTGATGGGCTGCATCTGATTAAGAAGGGGAGTCAGTGCATTGAGGCAGAAGTTTGATGTCTTTGCAGAATATTAAAACTAGCAAATGGGGCGAGGGGTGCAGCACCCCATACATCGAATGGGAAGAACACCCCTCCCCCCTCAGCTAGTGGTCAAACAGGAGTTCAGCGTGTTTGCAGTTCATTTGCATCACCTGGTAAGGAAAAGGTCCAGCTCCCCATACGATGCACTGGGGAAATGCCAAACCTCACCCAACAACTAACGCACCGAAATCTGGCCGATGGAAAATCACGTACACAAATACTCGCAGTCTAGGAAACAAGATCCCAGACCTGCAGGCAATAATGACAGAGGCTAAACTGGACATAGTAGCAATTAGCGAGATGTGGTTTACCAGTAACCACACTTGGGAGACTTCAGTACCTGGCTATGTACTGTTCAGAAGAGACCAAGGTGCAAAAGGGGGTGGGGTGGAGGGCCTGTAAGACAAATGAAAATATCAAAGTTACAGAAATTCAGAATACACATAAGGAGCCAGAAGAACTGTGGGTCACCCTGGAAACAGGAAATGGGACAGCCATAAGAACTGGGGTTGTCTACAGGCCCCCAGACCAGGGGGAGGACATAGACACATTACTGTTAGAAGATATACAAAACATGACAGCTAAAGGAGAGATTCTGATAATGGGAGACTTCAACATGCCAGATACAGATTGGTCAATACCAGCAGGAACATCTGCCTAGACTAGACACATGGTGGATTCCCTGCAGGGGGAGGGCCTCAAACAACTGGTACAACAACCCACAAGAGACAGGGCTATCCTAGATCTAGTACTGACTAACAGGGAAAGGAATCAAGGATCACAGATCTCCAGGTAGAAGGTCACCTGGGGGCCAGTGACCATCACATGGTAGGGTTCAGTTTGGCTACTAAAACTAAATCATCACATTCCAAGGCAAAAACACGGGACTTCAGAGGAGCTGACTTTGATAAGATGGCCTACAGAGTTAAGCTAGCCCTGGCAAAAAGAAATGCAGGTGAGGGGGTACAGGCAAAGTGGGAAAGCATTAAGGATGCAATACTTGAAGCAACATCCCATTGTGTTAAGAGAGAAAAGGAAGTGCAAAAGAAGAAGGAAACCACTGGTTCTCAAAAACAGTAGCAGAAAAGGTCAGAGCCAAAAGGCTGGTCTTCAGGAAATATAAGGGAACACAGCAGGATGAAGATAGGGAGGCATACCAAACTTCCCTAAGGGAAGCAGGGAAGGCAGGCAAAGGCCCAAACGGAGGAAACACTAGCACAGACAGTAAAAGAAGGTGACAAGACTTTCTATAGATACATTAGTGAAAGGAGAAAGTCCAGAGGGGGTATTACTAAGATCAAAGGAGATAAAGAGGCGTGTGAGGAGAAGGACCATGTAAAAGCATCTATCCTAAATAGATACTTCTGCTCAGTATTTACTGAAGAGAAGGTAGGGCAGGGCCCACAGCTCAGCACCATGGACACAGGGGGCAGGGAGGTAAGACTAGTCCCTTCACAAAAGAAAGGGTCCTACAAGAGCGCGATAAGCTCCAGAGTGGACAAGGCAATGGACCTGATGGCATACATTCCAGGGTACTAAAGGAGCTAAGGGTGGAACTAGCAGAGCCATTATCAGAACTGTTTAGTGAGTCTCTGAGCACAGAGGTCCCAGAAGACTGGAGAAGGGCTCATGTGATCCCGCTCCACAAGAGTGGTAGCAGGGAGGGGGCAGGGAACTACAGACCAGTCAGTCTTACCTCAGTAGTCGGCAAGATTATGGAGGTACTCCTTAAGGAAAGGATAGTGCAAAACCTGGAATCCATAGGAGCACAGGATCCAAGACAGCATGGGTTTACAAAAGGAAGGTCCTGTCAAACTAATCTCATAGATTTCTTTGACTGGGTAACCAGAGTGGTGGACCAAGGGGAGCAGTTAATGTTGCCTACCTTGACTTCAGCAAAGTTTTTGATACTGTTCCACATAGAAGATTGATTAATAAGCTGGGTAGGCTCGGGGTGGGTCAGAAGTTGGTCATCTGGGTGGAAAACTGGTTGACGGACAGAAAACAGAGAGTGGTGGTAAATGGTATAGAGTCAGAAGAGATGCAGGTCACAAGTGGGGTACCTCAGGGATCAGTCCTGGGGCCAGTCCACTTCAATATCTTCATCAGTGACATTGCAGATGGACTGGAGGGTAAGATTTGTCTCTTTGCAGATGATACCAAGATCTGCAACAGAGTAGATGATGCAGATGGGGTGGGCAGAATGAGAAGAGATCTGGATAAACTAGTAAAATGGTTGGAAGAGTGGCAACTGGGGTTTAATGCAAGGAAGTGCAAGATCATGCACATAGGGAAGAGAAACCCTGAAGCCATCTATAGGCTGGGAGGGGAGTGGCTGGCAGTCACAAGGGAAGAAAGAGACTTGGGCATCATCATCACTGATGACCTGAAATCATCCAAGCAGACCACTAAAGCAGTAGGTAAGGCTAGGGGGATGTTAGGTTGTATTAGTAGGGGTATCACAAGTCAGAAGAGGGAGGTAATAATCCCTCTTTACAAGACACTGGTTAAGCCCCATCTGGCGTACTGCGTGCAGTACTGAAGTTCACACCTTCACAAGGACATTGACCAAATTGATGCAGTCCAGAGAAGGGCAACCAAAATGGTGCAGGGACTGCATCAGAAAACGTATGAGGACAGATTAATGGAGCTCAATATGTATACGCTAGAGCAAAGGAGGGAGAGAGGTGATATGATTGAAACATTCAAACACCTTAAGGGCATTAACAAGGTGAAACAGTCTAATGTTTTAATATAAGAAAAATAGCAGGACAAGAGGACACAGAATGAGATTAGAGGGAGGCAGATTAAGGGGTAATGTGAGGAAGTTCTTTTTCACAGAAAGGGTGGTGGATGCATGGAACGGCCTACCTCAGGAAGTGGTGGCTATGAATACAGCACAGGGCTTCAAACAGGCATGGGATAGGCATAAGGGAGCAATACAGATGAGTATGAATAGATAGGCCATTGACAGAGCAAAGGCCGATGGCACATTTATAAGGTAGAAAAAGAAATGGGCAGACTGGATGGGCCTTGCGGTCCTTATCTGCCATCAACTTCTATGTTTCTATGTTTCTAAACTGCAAAAATGCAGGACACTAGCCTGGCAGTGAGCATTTAGACAAGCTCAAGGAACACTTTTTGGGAACCCCTATTTGTAGGGGGTTTACACATGCATTCTTGAATTCCCCCTCTGTTTTTGACCCCACAACCTCCTCAGGAAGGCTGTTCCATGCGTCCACTACCCTCTCTGTGAAAAAAATACTTCCTCACATTGCCCCTGAGCCGTCCCCCCTCTATCTTCAAATTGTGCCCCCTTGTTCTTGCACGCCTCTCTTTTTCAAAGATGCTACCCTCTTGGACTTTGTTGATTCCCTTGAGGTACTTGAAAGTTTCTGTCACATCCCCACTCCCTCCCTCCTTTCCTTGAGAGTATACATATTAAGCTCCTTTAGTCTCTCTTCGTATGGTTTCTGGTGCAGACCTTGCACCATTTTAGTTGCCCTCCTTTGGACTGCCTCCGTCAGTGCCAT
Source organism: Neoceratodus forsteri (assembly GCA_016271365.2). NCBI lineage: Eukaryota > Metazoa > Chordata > Ceratodontiformes > Ceratodontidae > Neoceratodus > Neoceratodus forsteri. The sequence goes on from JADMNL010000023.1 coordinate 544,751,718, forward strand.
TGTGGAGATGGGATCTCCAGAACTGCATGCAGTACTCCAGATTGGGTCTCACCTACTGCCTGTGCAGGATGACAGCTTCCTGTTTTCTACTGGTGATGCCTCTCCCTATGCACCCCAGTATCCCCCCAGCCCTCCTTACTGCCTTCTCACATTGCCGGCCCACCTTTAGACTGCCTGATATGACTACCCCCAAGTCCCTTTCCATTTTTGTTGTTAGCACCCACTCCCCCAATGTGTACTCTTCTCCTGGGTTTTTGTTTCCCAGGTGAATTACTTTGCACTTCTTTGCACTGAATCTAAGCTGCCAATCTTCTGACCATTCCTCCAACCTTGCCAAGTCCCTTCTCATCCTTTCTACCCCCCTTGTGTATCAACCCTGTTGCAGATCTTTGTGTCATCTGCAAAGTGGCATACTTTTCCTTCCAGTCCCTCTACAATGTCACTTATAAAGACATTAAAGAGGACGAGCCGTGCACTACAATGGAGCACAGTACTGCTCAGTACAGTACAATGCAATGTGAAACAGTACAGTACAATGCAATACAGGGCAATACAATGCAGTATAATACAGTGCAGTACAGTGTAATACAAAGCAGTGTGATACAATGCAGTGCAGTACAATACAATGCAATACAATGTAGTATAATACACTGCAGTACAATACTGTGTAATAAAACAGTGTGATACAGTGCAGTACAATACATTAGAGAAGGTGCAAATGTCTCTCTACACTCAAGTGACATCTGCACCTTCTGTATTCCTCACGCCCACCCACGTGCCGGTCAAGCTGCTTTTTTCCTACTGGCTCCCCTCCTGGCCCTCAGTCTGCTCTCTCCTGAGGGCCAAACTCAGCCAAGCACACTTACAAGCTTTTGTACAGCCTAACAATGTGTAGTGTGAGCTTTATAGCTCATCTGCAGTGTTTGTAAATTCACTGTTTATATGGTTCTGCACTTGTGCCTTGCTCTTATTGAACTTCTGATGTTTTAAATGCATGTGTGCCTTATTCCCACTCTCCTAGGTCACATCTGGAAATCACCCTCAGCTCAGCGTGCCTTTCCTGGTTATCAAAATTTTAAATAAAAATGATACAATTCAATATAATATAATACAGTGCACTACAATGCAGTACAATATAATACAATACATTATTATGCAATGCAATAAAATACTATGCACCACAATGCAGCACAATGCAGTACAGTATAGTGCAGTACCATACAAAGCAGTACAATACAGTGCAGTGCAATACAGTACAGCACAATACAGTGCAGTACAATACAATGCAATATAATGCAGTACCATACAGGACAGTGAACTACAATACAGTGTACTACGATGCAGCACAATACAGTGGAATACTATGCAGTGCAGTGTAAAACAGTACTGTACAAGGCAATACAGTATGATACAATGCAGTGCTGTACAATACAGTGCAATGCAATAGAGTGCCATACAGTACAGTACAATACAGCGTACAGTGCAGTACAATGCAATACCATACAGAAAAATGCAGTACAGTACTCTACCACCAAGGTAGCCTCAAACCCCATTCGGACCGGGGGCTCTCAGTTTGGAAATTGCAGGTTGGGGGGTGATCACCATAAAAAAAGTTTTAACCAAAGCTGCTAGTCTGTTAAACTTGATTTTACCAAATGTGAAGGGGATATTCTGAAACAAGTAAAACAGTTTGGGTGCAATCATCATTTTAGTTAATTTACCTTTCCCCAACTAGACATATAGGCCCCCATATTCAAAGCCAGCGGGATGGTGTTTCCATTTTTTCATCTTGTCAGAGCTGCATCTGTTTACCTTAACACTGGGGTTAGGTTAACAACTACCATTTGGCAAACTGTTATCGGTATTTGAAGTCCTAAATAAGTACTCTCATGTGGTGCCCAACAGCTACTGTCTTCAGTACGGAAGGAGGATTAGGTTGGAGTACCATCAGTGTAGAAGAGTATTGCCTCCATTTTCCTCCAGTTTATCACTAAACCAGATATAAGATAAAAATTGTCTTAGTCCAACCTCAGAACTCTGATCGGCTCTTGGGGTTTAGTTAAAGTAAGCAGAAGACCATCCCCATATGTGAGCGTCTTGTTGATGGCTTTCCCTAATGTATAACCCTTTATTGCTTGAGAATCGTGGATTTTTTCTGACCAGGGACTCGGTGGCCAAAATGAATAAATAGGGATACAAAGGGCAACCTTACCTAGTACCCCCAGCCAGTTTGAAGGAGAGAGAGAGAGAAAACCATTCATAATCACCTAAGCTGAGTAGGCAGCATTTAAAATCTTGATCTAGCTAGAGAAAGTTTTTCCAAAATTATAGTCTCCCATAGTCACATAGAGATAACCCCACTCTAAACCTTTGCTGTAGGCACATCCAGGACCAGGGTCATTCTTGATGCCCTACAAGGGGCATGCCTCAGACAGCTAGTGTTGGAACCCACTAAGGGGGAGCAGCTGTAGACCTGGTACTCTCAAACGAGGACGGAGAAAGGATCTCGGATTTAGAAGTGGGTAGCCATCTGGGAACAAGTGACCACCAAACAGTGTGGTTCACAATAAATATAGCCATAGAGTCAAGTCATACAAAAGCAAGAGTATTGTACTTTAGGAGGGCTGACTTTGGGAAAATGAGAGAGTGCCTCAGAAAAGCACTAGCAAACGAACAAGGAGAGGTGGAGGAACAATGGGGAATAATCAAAACAGCCATCACAGAGGCAACAAGCCTTTATGTGAAGCGAATCAATAAAACAAAACAAAGGAAAAAAACACTATGGTTCTCAAAAGAAGTGGCGGGGAAGGTTAAGGAGAAAAGGACAGCATTCAGGAAATATAAGGAAACACAGAAGAAGCAGGACAGAGAACTTTATCAGTTAAAGCAGAAGGAGGCAGGAAAGGCAGTCAGAATAGCAAAGGCCCATACCGAGGAGAAGACAGCCAATTCTGATACGAAGGGAGATAAAACATTTTATAGGTACATTAGGGAGTGAAGAAAGACCAAGGGAGGGATAAGGAGACTTAATGAAGGGGAGGGAATGTGACCAGAGGGTGACAGTGAAAAAGCAGGGATACTGAACGAATATTTCTGCTCAGTATTCACAACGGAAGAGGAGGGGGAGGTACCTAAAACAAACAAGAGAAACACTCTGGATAGTGGGGTCGATACCAGTCCATTCACAGGAGTGGCCTGATGGGATTCACCTCAGAATTCTAAAAGAACTAAGGGGAGAACTAGTGACACCACTGACTACTCTCTTTAACAAATCATGGGAGGATGGGGTGGTACCTGAGGACTGGAGGAGGGTGGATGTGATTCCACTTCACAAAAGTGGGAGCAGGCAGAAGCAGGAAACTACAGACCAGTTAGTTTGACCTCAGTGGTAGGGAAAATTATGGAATCACTTCTCTTTTTCTGAAAGATGCTACCCTCTTGGACTTTGTTGATTCCCTTGAGGTACTTGAAAGTTTCTATCATGTCCCCCGCTCCCTTCTTTCCTCTGGGGTATACATATTAAGCTCCTTCACTCTCTCTTCATATGTCTTCTGTTGCAGACCCTGCACTATTTTAGTTGCCCTCCTCTGGACTGTCTCCATACTTTCTGTGTCCTTGTGGAGGTTGCCAGAGCTGCACGCAGTACTCCAGATGGGGTCTCACCAACTGTCTGTACAGAGGGATAACAACTTCCTATTTTCTACTTGTGATGCCTCTCACTATACATCCCAGTATCCCCCCAGCCCTCCTTACTGCCTTCTCACATTGCTTGCTTACCTTTAGGTCATCTGATATGACTACCCCCAGGTCCCTTTCCATTTGAGTTGTTGTTAATACCTTCCACCCCCACCCCCCACCCCCATTGTGTACTCTTCTCCTGGGCTTTTGTTTACCAGGTGCATTACTTTGCACTTCTTTGCATTTAATGATTGAAATTGATGAAGTCATTGTCCATGACCAACAACAAATAGCTGACTCCTTCAACCTGGCCTTCTTCAACCTCTCTATTATCCTTCCTCAGGACTTTTTCACTGTACCTGATGGAAATGACTGTCGCACTGACTCCCCCCCTATCCCCAGGGCCCCTCCTTTCTATTTCAGATGGGTAACGCAGGCCACAGCTAGAAAATACCTACAAAAAGTTCTCGGCAAGCCACGGTATAGTTGTGACACACTTGACCTAAAATTACTAAACCTCTCCCTCGATGTTGTCCTGAAACCTCTAACCAAGCTCTTAAACCTGCAGTATCTCTCTCCCTTAAGCAGTTCCCATCTCTGTGGAAATCTGCAGTTGTTACTCCAGTACACAAAGTGGTGACAGGAGCTTGCGCTTTAACTACCATCCTATATCCACCCCCAAAGCCCTTGAGCGGATTGTTGCAGACCAGCTTACAAGATACCTAGCCAAATAATGGTATCCAGGGCCCCTAGCAGCACGGTTTTAGAAAAGCTCATAATACGATGACTGCCTTACTTGAGCTTACCAATTACATATATAGTGCACTAGACCATAACCAATTAGTGTGGGCAATATTCATTGACCTTACTAAGGCCTTTGATACCGTTCACCACCCCCTTCTGTGCACTACATTTACATCCCTTGGCCTATCTAGTGCAGTCATTGACTGGTTCATGAGCTACCTTGGCAACCGTACCCAACAAGTTACAATTGGTGATACCCTCTGCTGTAGCCTTCCTGTACGCTCTGGTGTTCCCCAAGGGTCCATCCTTGGTCCCTTGCTGTTCAGTCTATTTCTAAACACCCTTCCCCGAGCCTGCAACACCAACATGATCCTTTACGCCGATGATGCTGTTCTTTTTGACTGCCACGCCCAACCCTCTCCTCTCTCAAATGCCCTGCAAGCTGACTTCCTATCAGTTGAAACTTGGTTCACCCAGCACAAACTTTTAATGACTTACAAAACAAACGAAAGTGATGCTCTTCTCTAAACTGTGAAATGGACATAATTCCTCCTGCCTAGATATCCTTAACAATCAGAGCCTGCCCCTTGAGCAAGTTAACGAGTTTAAATATCTCGCCATCACTGATAGCCCTCTAACCTGTGCACTGCATGTTAATAAGATCTCGAAGAGGTTAACTCCAGAATTGGTGTTCTTTATCAATACAGACATTGTATGACCCCTGAGGCCCTCTGACAAGTTGTTGTCAGTTCAGTTAACTCCATTATAGGCTACAGTTTAATCATCTATGGTGCGGCAACGGATACTACCCTTAATAGAATTACAGTCACGCTAAACAAATCTTGAAGACTGGTTTCCAGAGCCGACAGATGCACATACACATGTGATCTCTGTGTGCAGATAAACTGGCTCCACCTCAAGGGTAGGATTAACTACCAAACCTACTTGTTTGCCAAGAAAATTGAACTGGGATTAACTCCTCCTCCTGCTGCCTTGCCTCTCGTCAAGCCTTCCCTTAATCTATGTTCGACCCGCAGTGCTTCCAAACAAACATTCGTTACCCCTTTTTGTAGGACCTCCCAAGTCCAGTGTTTCTTTAGCTTCAGGGCTCCCTCATGGCTCAGCGCACCTCCCCCCGATATTGTGAATGAACCTAAAGTTAGTCCCTTTAAGCTCAAGCTTCGCAAGCACCTTACTGCCCTAAGCAGCTATGACTGTGTCCATTACTGGGCCTTTCTGCTGTGAATTTGTATGATGTGGAATCTTTGTGAAAGAACCTCTAGTTCAAAAGTATTTATAATGTATGGTAGAACGTTGTTATAGGTAGAAATCTACCTTTTTATAACAACGTTTTACCATCGATGTGATGTCACGATCTTTTTAACCCATCGATGGTATGTCACATCGATGGGTTAACAACCGGGAACAGTCTGGGCATGCGCGCAACTGGATCGGATGGCATTGAAATGGCCGCGGCGGTGAGGGCAGAGCGGCGGTGACTGAAACCAAACTGCAGTAAGGAACTGCTTTCTTTTCTTAAAAACCTAAATGGTACCATACACTATTATATATAATGTATGGTACATTGATGATTAACCATTTTTTAACCAATCTCGAGGTTGTCATGGCGACTTAAACCTCTCGAGCCTCGCTCTCGAGGTTTACATGGTCACCCTGGCAACCTCTTGATGGTTTACAGACCAGTTAACCATCGATGGCCATACATTATCCTCTATGTAATCTAAGATATCAATAAATAAATTAACCCTATACAGTACGTTATAGATGAACACATGTGCCCCAGCCAATCAGCACTCTTGGTTAAGGATCGCATGAAACACTCTTATAGCCACAAGAGTGCTCCACGTACATCCAGTTTTGCCTGCTTTTACTCGCACTGCACTCATTCCGAACGGAACATCCATTTAAAGGACGCTGTATCAACAACCGATTCACCTTGTGTGATCGCTATTTCAGATGACCATTTTGTGTGTGTGTGTGTGGTGGTGGGGGTAATATATAATTACAAGCAGCATAAGATAGAAAATTATTTAAAAAATGTATTTCCTTATTGATCGAAGTCTTGGATTTACAGACACCACGGAGTCAGATTCTCTTTTACAAAGGCACCACGTTAGGAAGGGAGGAACAAGGGGAGCAATTTATATGATACAACGGGCAGTTACAAAAGTACAAATTACATGCAGTAAATTAGACATAAAATACACAGTAATTGCTGATGAGGTTACAAGAGTTACACATTTACAGGTAAGTAAAAACACTAAATGAGAGCAGTCAGTGGGTATGACCTTGACATGAGCCTCAGAGGTTGAGGATTCAGGAGGTAGGAAATAAGGGCAGAGAGTAAGGACATAGTTAGAGTAAAGTTGAGGGCTGCCAAGTCAGGCAGTGGTAAAAGAGGGGTGAGGAGAGCCTAAGTTAACAGAAAAAAAAGCAGAGGTGTGGGGAGGAGAGTAATAGAAGTAGGACAACAGAGAAAAGTGGAAGAAAGGGGCGGGGAGTTCAAATTGGGGGTTAAGTACAGAACAGAAAGTGGGGAAGGGATGGCAGGGTAGACAGTAAGGAGGCAAAAGATTGTGCCAGGGCTGGCATGAAAAGGGAGCGGAAAAACGAAAAGCAGAGGTGCTAAGTATAGTAAGAAATGTAAAGGGGGGGAGGTAGAGGAAGAGAAGTAACAGGATTAGTTAGTAGTATGAGATGGGAAAGGCTTGGAGGGAGAAGGGCAATTAAGTACTGTGAGATGGAGGGGGGTTGGAGGGAGAAGGGAAATTATGATAAGATAGAACAGGCAGTCACAGCTGCTACATTCCAAAATGCATTACTCAAGCACTCCACTGATTCCATTCACTCCCCACCCACTTGTAATCATGTATGCACACATCATGAAACCTCCAATGCTGCTGTGCTCATGCTAGCTATCAGTTAAATACATCAAACAAGATTAAAAATCAAAACTGTACTTTTTTTAGGGCTGCAGTGGACATAGCCCTGCAGACCTCTTGCTGAGAGAAAAAGAACTACATCGTTCTATGTGAAGCAACAACATGCTGGAGTGACAAAAAAAAAGTCACCTCCACAGCTGTGGCACTCTCTGTTGGCAGTTTTAACATGTGTTATCCACAGTGACGCATCTCATTGGTGGACAGGCACAGACTCTTTTTTTTTTTTAGAGCGAGGTTGCGCAGAGTGAGTTAGGGAATGAGCCGCTGGGGACTCCTTAGCTGCAGAGATGCTGAAAATGCCCGGAATTAGCCAGGCATAGTGCAGTGGTCTGCTCCCAGTCCAGTCCCTCACTCTCCCGAACGAACATATGTGTGAAGCTGTGCTGGGTTCCAAACAATACATTCTATAGTTGTGCAGCAGAGAATCAGTGTATACCCTCTGATCCCATGCCCTACGGTGCTGTGGACCCACTGAAGATATACAGAGGGAATGTGCGAGTCAGTGTCACCCTGATGCCCAGTGCCACACTGGGGAGAGGGGGATGGATGGACAGACACACACACACACACTGTAATTTGGGAAAGCATGTGCACTGTGCCTGAAGCAGGGGAGTGTTTGCCACTCACTATCATCCTTCACCCATGCCCTGTGCCCTGGAGCTGGACTGTTGCCATGACCTGTAGCCTCGACCCCAAAAAGAGGTTAGAGTGCTACGGGAGCTATTCCTGGGAGTCGTAAGAGACAGGGAGGCACAGCAGAGCACAGTGTTTTTGACACAGATTTTGAGAGACGGAGAGCCTAAGCAGTCTGCTGAGACATTCACTGCCTCACTCCTCCTTCAGTCTCTGGCAACAAGCAGTTGTAGTGGACAAGCAGACTGCACACTCCAGATGTCCTCCAGGGTCCCCCAACTTTTTCAGTGGTGATCCTGCTACACAGTAGATACCCACTGTTTGCTTTGTCTCTCTGTTTGTGGCAATGACAGTGGCTCACACACAGTGGAGTGTTGTGAAAAACAGGGTGACAAGGAAAGAGAGCGAGACATCACAAATGGAGAGACAGGGAATGGGTTGCCAACCCCCTTCCTGTGGAGCCATGCACTAGTGACGGGGGAAGGGCTGGGGAGTGCCGCCAAGTAAGTGTCCTGTCTGCTCTTTGAATATGAATATGTTCCCCAGTGTGTATTATTCCGAGAAGGGCTGTGCTGCTGTGTACCTACTTCAACTGCTATGAACTACAGCCTGCTCCTCCAGTGCAGGAGCCACGAGGCAATGATAGCCCGACCCTGTGTGTTTTTCTGCAGGAACTAAACAGATCTGTGCAAAACTAAAACAAGGTGATAGCCAAACCCCAACAATCAAATGAGGTGCCCCAAGCTGCAATCTGTGAAGATGATACATTTTGTAGAAAACATGACTATTAACAGAAACCCTCCATATAATTCTTATCTTTACTAGCAAACAGTGAGGACCACTGTGGCTCGCCCCTTTTGGAAATCATGAGAATCAATATCACAAGGGAAATTCCGTTAGTTCAGATTAAAAATAGTGTATAAAGAAACATCAGACATATGACATAAAGTATGTCATCAGGTAAATAAAAACAAATATTGTTCTGAGTCAAACATTTCCACGTAATTAAAAGGAAAACTGGTCATTGTCCTTCAGTTTGATACTCATTATGAATAAAAAAATGAACCCCAAACTGGAAACAGACAGGAGAAAAAAAAGAAAAGAAAACTCAATTAATGTAACTTAGTGACTGATTAAAAATATTTTTTAAACAATGGTATTGCATCAGTTATAGAAAGTCAGTGCATTTTTAAAAATCACATGCAATGGAGAGAGCGTCGGTAACATTTTCGATTTATGACCATACTGTGTACGTCTTACAAAAAGTGCACTATAACATATGATGGGCCATATGTTGCCTTAACCCACTAGTTGAAAAAAGTAAGTGAACGTTACACGCACCGCCACTAACGTAATAGTACAATTGGAGAAACTGAAGGAGAGAAACTAACTTTGATAGCCTCCACAAAGCCCCCCACCCAAAAAAGGTGAGAAATTCTATAGAAAGGTAAAGCTGAAGTACACAGAGTACAGAAAGTAATGGAAAGGGAATTTATACAACTATGCATTTAAACAAAAAGCACACTAAAATATATATATATATTTATAAATACACAGCAAAATTGGGCACGGAATGTGACTAGTAGCCAAATGAAAAGATAGGGCATGCTACAGATGCCTTAAGGAGGCAGTATAGCGTAGTGGTTTAAGGCTCTGAGCTTTAAACCTGGAGACCTGGGTCTGAATCCCACAGCCCCCACTTGCATACTGTGTGACCCTGAGCAAGTCACTTAACTTCCTTGTGCTCCCAGGTTGCACTTGTAAACAAGCTTTCAGCCTAGTGTGTCTCTCCTGGTAAAACAAAGGTTAAAAAACAAACAAATGAATCAAAGGGCAAAAAGAACATTTCAAGTGAGCATGTCTGTGTAGTACAATTTCTCCTTTTTGTTGATCATCATAACGGACTTGGTTAGCTGAGGTATGAAATACATAATGTGCCAATCAATAATTTGCTTAGTTTTAGAACAGAATCAATCACGCATGTTGATTTGTTATTACTTATATGCTTTCTATCAAACACATTAAAATGTGGGCAAAATTCACAAAATAAAAATAATATCTAGAATTTGAAAATGCACAACTTAAAACGTAAAGCATCAAACATAAACACACTGTTATCCTAATGACAGTAATAATTGCGAGTGCATTGCTTGACTGCTAAATGTCAGTATACCTCTCTGGTGACACAATTTCATGGTGTCCTCTATGTTGGTTTTCGAATATTTTGAAACTGAACTCGGCAACATGGGATAAAATAAGTAAATGAGTAAATAACAAGCATTTGTCAATGCCTAATGTTTGCTTGCTGGCATTGGCAGTGGTAGTGTAGAAGTTACAGAGCTGCGTAATAGGAATGGCAGTGAAGTATTGAACTGAAGCCAACCCCATCACCACCCTGCAGAGAGTGACAGGCATTGGGGTGTGCCTTTGGTCGTCAGGCATAACGGCCACGCCATCTCACCACACCCCACCATGTCACGGTGTTCCTTGGGGTCTTTGGCCCTTATGCGCACCCCATTCCGTTAGGAAATACGGTGAGATGGGTGCGATATAGGAGAATGGGGTGAACTTTGGGGCTGAAGAGTCCAAGGCATACCTCGATGCCTCTCACTGGCTGCAGGGTGCGGAATGGTGTGAGCATTACAGGCAAGAATCCCAAGTCACACCCCTGATGCCTGTCATTCTCTACAGGGTGAGGCGTTATGGTTGGAAACCCAAATACCTCAGGCATTCATTGGTAATTTCACTCCAAATTTTCAACATGTTTTTTTTGTCACCCCACCTCATGAACAGTGGCAATATCAGTTTGTTAGCCGAAAGCTGCTTATGCACAGCTACTCACGGCATTTAGCACCACAGGTGCAAAACATTCGAACAGATGTAAAAATGACAGCTGTACTGTTCATGGGAGGTGTAAAATGGCAATGTTGCAAATCTGCAGTAAAAATAAAAACTGGTGAAGTCACGAGCGTACATGGAAACTGTGCAACGCACACCCATAATATAATTAGGTTGGGGATTTTTTACAGCAGATTGTCAACTCAGGCATTTTGGTGCCTCCGATCATGAACAGTGTCGCTGTGATTTTCTTTATCTGTCCCGAACAATGATTTCCCACAGCGACCACGCATCTCTGCACTGAAAGTGTGAAAACACACTTTGGTCATGTTGTGAAAAATGACAGCTGTACTGTTCATAAGGAAGTGTGGAAAAATGCCACTGGTGAAAATCTGGACTGAAAATATTACAAAGTCATGAACTTACGAGGGTGCGTGGAAACTGCGCAATGCTCACTCGTAACACAGTCATTTTATGGACTTTTGTCACCAAATTTTCAACATAGCCATTTTAAGACCTCTGCTCATGGACAGTATAACTGATTTTCGTAATCTGTCCCAAACATTGCTTTTGCACATCAACAGCACCATTGTGCGCTATATGTGCGAAAACACATTTTGGGTGACATATGAAACTTGGCAGCTGTACTGTTCATAAGGAAGTGTAATAAAATGGCAATGTTGAAAATCTGGAGTGAAAATATTAAATTCGCAAACTTATGAGCATGCATAGGAACTGCGCAACGCACGCTCGTAAAACAGTTCTTTTTAGGAATTTTTTCACCAAATGTTCAACATAGCCATTTTAAGACCTCTGCTCATGAACAGTGTCACAGTGATTTTCTTAATGTGTCCCATACATTGATTTCGCACATCGGCTGCACCATTGTGCGCTACATGGGCGGAAACACATTTTGGGCAAGATGTGAAAAATGACAGCTGTACTGCTCATAAGGAGGTGTGGTAAAATGGCAATGTTGAAAATCTGGAGTGAAAATATTGAAAATTCGCAAACTTTCGAGCGTGCATAGGAACTGCGCAACGCACGCAGTGAAAACAGTCATTTTAGAATTTTTCACCAAATTTCAACATAGCCATTTTAAGACCTCTGCTCATGAACAGTGTCACAGTGATTTTCTTAATTTGTCCCGTACATTGATTTCGCACACCGACTGCGCCATTGTGCGCTACATGGGCAGAAACACGTTTTGGGTGAGATGTGAAAAATGACAGCTGTACTATTCATAAGAAGGTATGGTAAAATGGCAGTGTTGAAATCTGGTTGAAAATATTGAAAATTCGCAAACTTACAAGCGTCCGTAGGAACTGCGCAACGCACGCTCGTAAAACAGTCATTTTTAGGAATTTTTCCACCAAATTTTCAAAATGGGCTTCTTTAGAGCCCACCTTATGAACACTGGCAGTGTCATTTCGTTAATCATTCTGGAAAGGTGATTTCGCATAGTGGCTGTGAAATCACCCTTCAGGCCCGAATAATGCCATGACAGTGCAAGAATTCATGAGGAGGGGTCCCAAAAACCCCATGTTGAAAATTTGGTGCAAAAATTCCAAAAAATGCCTGAGATATGCAAGAAAGTTGAAAACCCCCTATCTATCCCATTATACAGCTTACTGGCATTTCCTCAGTTCGCGGTCGGCTTTGAAAGTGCAGGCGTGTTCTGATCCACGAAGATCGCGGCGCGATCTCGGAGGTAAGTATGGGGTGAGGGTGTGGGAGGTGGGGTGCGCAGGGTGAGTGCGGTTGTGGGAGGAGGCCAGGAGAAGAGCCGAGGGACATTTTTAATTTTCAGGGTTTTTTTTTCTGTGACGTAGGGGACGCTTGCCACGCTGGGGTGGGCCCCAGCATGGCACAAGGACGGCTGGGGAGTGTGTGAGCCAACGGGATTGGGCACCCCTGTCGGCCATATGATCAGTTGCCATGCTGGGGTGGTCTCCGGCGTGGCACCCAGCACTTGGGGGTGAGGACAGTGGAGCCGATGGGGGATTGGGCACCCTCTGCTATTATATGACTTGCCACGCTGGGGTGGGCACCAGCATGGCATGGGAAGGCTTTGGGGGAGCGCAGCACAAGCTGACGGGGATTGGGCACCCTGTCGGCTATACGTGTGTGCCTGGGAAGGGCAGCACGCAGTATGCTGCATGCTTTCTGTGTGTGTGTGTAGGGGGAGCTGCGCATGAGCAGGCGATATCTGATCGCTGCTCACTGAAGCGTAGCTCCCCCTTTCAACTGTATGCTACTGCATTTTGGAGCTTGTCATAGGCAGCTCCAGCATGTATTGGAGGACTGGGGCCGCGCCTGCCAACACACTGACTGAATTGGAAGAGGGGGTGACACACCTCCGAAAACTTGGATGGTGGCACTGTGTTTCTTGCACATGCGTGCAAGCAAACGTAAAAAGGGTTAAATGGAATAGTGTCAGAGATTAGCTGGTAATGCCTACAAAGTGACTACTCTCCCTCAGGGCTGATGACTGACACTTGAATTTTCACTGTTCAAGCGGTCAGCACTGAAAATAGGAACGCAAATGCCATGCCCTTATCAGTGTACACCAGAACGTGCCTAGCAGCAGCACGAGAAGAAATAGGAGGCACAGGGCATGTAACCAAATGGGCAGCTTGCCAGAGTGATGTGGTAACACCGCAGTGGCATGCGGGCATATTTTTACAAATGTTAATCAAATTAACCCAGTGTTTGTGAAAATAAACACCCATTTCATAAACTACTACCTTCAGACATTAGGTGGAAAACGTAAAATGAGGGTGTCAAGTTTTTGCCATAAACATGGTTGACAGTGTCCCTTATTATTGTTGTGATCCCGAATCCACCCCCCCACCCCCGGTCCAGAACCCATGTTGTGGTACCTGACTCCAAACAAAAATGTATCAGCAGTAAGAAAATGCAGCTTACTTGGTGGGGAGCTCATAAACTAAAGCGCTTATTTCACAATTCCTGCTGCCGCTACAGCACTTTGCACTTCAGTTTTAAAATCTGAGCACTTTGTAATCACAGTTTTTAGCACTTACTAAATAAAGCAAAATTGTCTTACTTTTAGATAAGCTGCATTTTCTTCCGCTTGATGTAACTCTCTATCATACCACCCCTGTTCACATAATGAAGAGTTAATGAAGGGGGAGGGTGGAAGGAAGGGGCAGCTGTAGAATAAGGGGTGCTAGCTGCACATTCGAGCAGACTTGATAGACCTCCAGGCCTTTATCTGCTGGCAAATTTCATATGTTCATATAAATATAACATCTGTGGGTATAGAGAAAACGGTGCTGTGGAAATGAGGCAGTAGCTACGTTTACATGCTGGTATGAGACAACATGATAAATCAGACTAGAACAGTCTTGTTTAAAGGATGCTGAAATAGAGCCTGCCGCCCTGCGGCCTCATTCTGGTCAGATTGCCTCACCGCTGAATGCTGCCATAAGTACTGTATCTGTAACAAAAGGAAAATAAACTGAAACTCTTCCCCCATACATAAAACTAGCTAATCCAGTGGAAATAAGAAATTCCTGCGAGCCTACTAGTGCATCACAAGTTTTTCTAGGGATCCATTAAGGTGAAAGCCCCGCCAGGACCTAGCACTGAGGTTGATAACAGTGTGTCCCGCAGTCTGCTATGGGTTTTTTTTTTCGCATATAATGGGGATTTGAACCCGTTACTGGCGGTCTCCCAAAATAACCTATATGCAGTAAATAATGAAGAGGGAGTTCGAGATTAAAAAAGCTTTGAAGGTTTTGGTATTTTATTGCCATGTCTGGGTTCAGATTTCATCAGCAGGAGGAGAGCGTGATAGGTTGTCGGGGATGGGGGACAGAAGGTGGTTGTATTAGTTATACATTATATATGGTTTAAAGCATGACATCTGTGATGACATCACCATGGATGTGCGTACTTAAACAGCATGAATTAGCAGTTGATAAAGTGCCAGTGAAGGGCACGAAACGCTGTTCGAGAGCGACAGAAGATTGACACTTGGTTATATTCCTCATCTCTGTTTTATTTTGTATTTGTAGATCAATTAAATATTTTTGTACTGCAAAGTACAACTAATATTTTATTAACCTACAAATATGAGATAAAAATAGAGCTGGACATATAGCCAAGTGTCTCACAGTCTGCTAGTAAATACTTGATTACATTTTGTGCCCTTCACCGGCACTTTATCACGGATAACTAGATGACTAATTGGTGCTGCTTAAGTATGCTAACACACCCTGACATCATCATATATGTTACACTTCAGTGCTGGCCCAGTGGCCGTGAGGGTTGAGGCGTTGGATTCCACACCTTGCGCTATGCCTGCTACCCAGGTTCAGGAATGGATTAAGGTCGTCAGGGGTCTGCTGGGGGTAGGACCATGAGGAACTGATTGAGCTGCTGATTAGCAGCTCTCATCTTGGGGAGTGGTCTGAGGGGCTCCTCGGGGTTCAGCTGCCTCGTCGTGGGAGCCGGGTGACAGTGTCACGTCCGTGGAGCCCCAGCGGTAGGCCAGGGAGGGCAGATGAGGCTGTGGTCTGGAGCTGCAGTGCCCAATGGCACCTCCCTGTGCATGCGTGACTGCATCTGGGGCATCGGGATAATGGGCACATGTAGAAAAACCCCTCGGTAGACCAGGGAGGTGATGAGGGCTCCAGGGACCTAGCCCACATCCCCAACGCCGTACCATCGCTCCTCCGGGGCTGTCAACCAGGACCAAACCTCTAATTGCAGAAAGGTCACCAGGTAGGTGGGTGGACCCTCCCCCAGGGTATGAAATATGAAATAAAACAGAGCTGGGCTTATAATCAAGTGTTCCACAGTCTGCTAGTAAATACCTGATTACATTTAGTGCCCCTCACCGGCACTATATCAGGGATAAGTAGATTACTAATTGGTGCTGTTTAAGTATGCTCCTACATCGTGACATCATCATATATGTTACACTTCAAAGCAATTAGAAACCCTCAAACCACAAATAATTTATAGCTGTCTAATACAGTACATAATGTATAACTATCTAATACAGTGCATAATATATAACTGTCTAATACAGTACATAATGTATAACTATCTAATACAGTACATAATGTATAACTGTCTAATACAGTGCATAATATATAACTGTCTAATACAGTACATAATGTATAACTAATACAGTACATAATATATAACTGTCTAATACAGTACATAATGTATAACTATCTAATACAGTACATATTACATAACTATCTAATGCAGTACATAATGTGTAAATATCTAATACATTACACAATACATAACTATCTAATACAATATATGTGTAATTATCTAATACAGTACATAAGCATAAAAAAGACAGCACATGACATTTTAAAATCTAGGTTAAATATCCAAGGAGATTCTCATTATACAATAGTCTCAGCAAATTCAGGACTTTGCAACAGTAGTGGGACTCAAACATGTCTTTGGTTTTTAAAAAAAGATTTATAGTGAACCCGAAGCAGAGAGCCATCTTATATTTTGGTAGTTGAATGCTCCAAATTATTCTGTGACTGCACATGCTGCACAGAACAAGAGTTTTACGGTAGCATGTTGTATGAGACAACCCAAAAGGAGTGACTAGAATTATGGTGACTCATTTTGGGCGCTTTTGTTGTGGGCTACCCTGCAGAATAGCGAGGGTATGCGAAAGCAACTAGAGTTAAGGGTCAACAGAAGGGGGGAATAGTGAGGGCAAAGGGAGAGACAAGGAAGGGGTTGTCAGGCACTGGTGTACCTGCCGCTGCCGAGCTCGCCACGTGGCGTGGTGGTGTGGGAGGCTAGCTCTGGCAGTGCAAGTACTGGGTTCGAGTCTGGGAGTGGGTTAATCAGGTATTTACTAGATGCCTGTGGACCATTTCGCTATATGCCCAGCTCTAGCAGGGGGCAGTATAGCGCAGTGGGTTGAGGCACGAGGGGAGGAAGCACAGCCCCTCAAAAAACACTTTATTTAGTTCTGGAAGTCGGGTTGCCATAGTGTGTATATCACCAATAAGCGTTTTGGCGATATACACTCGCCATAACAGTGATCACTGTTTTGCAGTCGTTATTATGACATGGAACCAGGTTTACCTGCTGATTGTGCAGGAAGCAGAGCAGTACTTTGTTAGTATATAAGCATGGGCTCCCGTGCCCCAAAACAGATCCAACTTTGATTCTCAAGTCAATCTGCCCATAAAGGATTCCAGTATCCTAACCCTGAAGATATTTTAAACACATTTCATACCCAAACGCATAAGCTAATCATTTACTTACGGCATTATTGAATGCAAGCCCTTCTTTGCAATTCTTTGATTTCTTTTGGGTTTTATGCACAGCTGCCTTCTGAGGTGACCCTTCTATTTTTTTTAAACCTTGCATATCTTGAGTTACACCCCTGAGAGCCTACTAGTGCATCACGTTTTTTCTGGGGATCCATTAAGGTGAAGGCCCACCAAATTCTGTAGCGAGAATCTTCTTGGATATTTAACCTGGGCATTTAAATTTCATGTGCTGTCTTTTTAATGTTTTTGTATTATATTAGATAGTTACACATTATATATGGTTTGGGGGTCGTTAATTGCTTTAAAGCATAACTTCTGTGATGACATCACCACGGATGTGCATACTTAAACAGCATGAATTAGCAGTTGATAAAGTGCCGGTGAAGGGCACGAAACGCTGTTCGGTATTTACTAGCAGACTGTGGGACACTTGGCTATATTCCCAGCTCTGTTTTATCTTGTATTTGTAGGTCAGTGGAATATTTTTTGTACTGCAAAGTACAACAAATAGTTTATTGACTTACAAATATAAGACAAAATAGAGGGAAAGGGAACATTGTTTACCAGGAGTAGCACACTAAGCCGAATCTCATTTCCAGATGCAACCTGGGAGCACAAGGAAGTTAAGTGACTTGCTTAGGATCATACAATATGCATGTAGGCAGCTGTGGGATTCAAACCCAGGTCTTCAGGTCTGCAGCTCACAGCCTTAACCCACTGCGCTATACTGCCTCCTGCTAGAGCTGGACATATAGCCATGTGTTCCACAGTCTGCTAGTAAATACCTGATTACATTTTGTGCCCTTCACCGGCACTTTATCAAGGATAACTAGATGACTAATTGGTGCTGTTTAAGTATGCTGACACACCCTGACATCATCATATATGTTACACTTCAGTGCCAGGCCGGTGGGTGTGAGGGTTGAGGCACTGGATTCCAAACTTTGCGCCATGCTGACATCATCGAGGGTCTGCTGGGGGGTGGGAGGGCAAGGAATAGATTGAGCTGCCGATTGGCAGCTGTCATCTTGGGGAAGGGTCTGAGGGGCTCCTTGGGTTTTGGCTGTCTGCTGGTGGTGGCCAAGTGACAGCGTCATGTCCGAGGAGCCCCGGCGGTAGGCCAGGAAGGGCGGATGAGGCTGTGGTCTGGAGCTGCAGTGCACATGTGCACCTCCATGTGCATGCATTACTGCATCTGGGGCATCGGGATAATGGGCACCTCCATGTGCCTGCATTACTGCATCTGGCGCATCGGGATAATGGGCACCTTCATGTGCATGCATTAATGCATCTGGCGCATCGGGATAATGAGCACCTTCATGTGCATGCATTACTGCTCACCTTTGATTTGCAGATCTTACTTTGAGAGGGCTCTTGCAGTAGGTATTCACAGATAGGACTAAAATGCCAGGCATCAGGACCCCATGGAAAACTTCTAGGGTAGCAGTCTTTGGCTGGGGACCACCCCCATTTCAGGTGACCTGCATGAGACGATGTCGGTATACAGGGGCGGTCCCCCACGACCACCTTCCAATTCTTTCCCGCCGTCGGCTTGTGAAAGTTCCTCGCGGTAGAACAGCGCTCATCAGTACCTTCGTTGGTTGTAAAGTTTTCAACTTTTTTGACCTTTTTTCTCGAATTTCTTATTTTTCTCATACCATCTGCTGTGCATGTCATCCCCAACGCCCTCTGAATCACATTTAAAAACAAGTGCGACTGGTGTGGTTCCCAGCTTCCACACAAGGACGGCCACTCCTTGTGCCTCTTCTGCCTAGGCCCAGACCATCCCGTGGAGAAGTGCCAGCACTGCCAGAAATTTAACTCGGCTACCCGCAAGTGAAGGCAGCAGTCCCTGGAAGCCCATCTCCTCAAGAAGAAAATGGCATCCATGGAGAAGGAGTTGAAGAAACTTAGGGAGGCATCAACTTCCCCCAAAGGCCACAAAAAGAAGAGTGAAAAGGAGAAGCACAGGGAGTTGGATTCATCTTCCACAGGAGCCGCGACTTCAGCTGGAGTCGTGGCCTTACAGGTATCATCCCCTCCAGGAGATTGCTCCTCAAGGGCCATCTTGGTGGCTACCAAGAAGGCATCACCCCTCCCATCGGACTCATGCTCGGGCTCTTCGAGAGCCTCAGAGCAAAGGAGGTCTTTGCTTCCGTCAAGGCCATTCCTCCACCGCGGCCTTTTGGTCTGAGCGGGTCCAGTAAGTAGGATGTCGGTCCACCGACGCCTGCCTGGACAGGGCTGCTAAGCCACTCACCTCCTCAGGTGATCACCCAGCCCACCCCACTTCCGACAAAGCCGCCACTCCTTCATGGCCTTCCTTGGACAGAGAGTCCGATAAGTCAGACGCCGGCTCCTCCGACATCCGCCCGGACACTGCTGACAAGACAGCCACTGGCTTCTCCTCCAACTGCCTAGTCATCCTGCCTGCGTCAGACTTTATCGTCACATCTGACGCCCCAGGCTCTCTGCAACGGATAACTCTGTTGCCTACTGAGGTTCCCGCATCACCTCGGTTCTCACCTGGGGATTTCAACCCTCCTTCCTCAGTTGAGGCCAATGACCTTGGGATGCTGTCATCAGGGGTCTTCCCTCCTACACTGGACCCTCTGACGCCAGACCCTTGGACATTGGCCAACCTGACGCTACCCTTTCGGCATCCCTTTGCCCAACGCAGGATCTGTTCCTCTGTCAGGACTGTTGGACCCGTCCAGCAGTCTTCCTATGTCGGGCCTGACACCCGCGGGACCGACGCAACCCTCGGCCCAGTCCGCCGCAGCAGGGCCTTTACCAGGACCCTCTGCTCTGTCAGAGCCCCTGGCACCACGGTACCCGACACCACAATACCCGGCTCCTCAGTCTCCAATGCCGCAGTACTGAATGCCGCAATACCCGGCACCGCAGTACCCAACGCCGGGTTTCCCACCGTCAGGCTACAGATACTCTTATTACGCGTATCCACACTACCCATATCTGAGCCCCCCTCCTCCTCCTCCTCCGCCTACCTCTCAGCAGCCACCAGCGGATCTGAAGGAGACCTTGACCCACTGGTGGGCTGAGGCCAAGGCTTAGCTCACCAAGGAGGTCAACAGTCGTCTTCCAATGTCAGACCCTACCACCAGACCCCCTACTTCGGAGATGGAAGATTCCCCTCCTGTTACCCGACGTCAGAGGTGAACCTTCTGGCACATGGGGTGGGGAGGACACGCACCCCGGGGTCTCCCCAGAGGGGGTTGTTCCTCCCCCTCCCAGGGAGGAGTCTTCTTCTTCTACCTCAGAGCCATCTGACTCAGATTCGGTGTCTGACCACTCTGACCATGGAGATGAGCCCCATAACCCAGAACGCCCAAGTCCAAGGGACCCTCTGAAGTCCCCTCCAGAGGACCGTTCTTTTCTGGAGCTCTTGAGAAAGATCCAGGAGACACATCTTTGGCAATCAGTGGAGCCAGACCCACAGCGTAAGAAGCTCGCTGCTCATCTGGATCTGCCAGAGACTGAGTTCTCACTTCTAACAACGTGCAAGCCAACACTCTTACAGCCACAAGAGGCCCTCCGAGATCACCAATACACTTTTATAATACAGTGCAGTACAATGCAGCACAATACTAGCATACTAAAATGCCAGCAGAGTTGGCCTAAAGGTCTATTGAGTCAGCTCAGAAGTCAGCACTCGGTCAGGATACCATAGCTGCCCCCCCAACTCCCCCATAAATCCTCCCAACCCCGTCCCCCATCAGAGTTACACCTCCAGATCTGGCATTCCTTAGGTTTACCTTACCCTTATACCTGTCCCAACCACTCTTGAATCCCTCCACTGTATCAACAGCCACCAATTCCACAGGCAGTGCATTCCATGAGTCCACCACCCTCTCGATAAAGTAATGCTTCCTTGTCTCCCCCCCGAGTCTACCACCAACCACTCTCATGGAATGCCCCCTGGTGGCCCCTTCCTCTCTCAGCTGGAACACCCTATTTAGGCTGACCCTGTTCACTCCTTTTAGGTATTTAAAGACCTCAGTCATATCCCCTCTGTCCCTCCTCTCCTCCAGGGAGTACATGTTCAGTTTGACAAGTGTCTCCTCATAGGATTTTCCCCCATACCCTGTATCATCCTGGTCACCTCCTCTGGACCCTTTCCAGAAGTGCTATGTACTTTTTCAAGTATGGGCATCAACACTGCATGCAGTATTCGAGGTGTGGTCTAACCAGGCGGTTATACAAAGGGAGAAGCACCTCCCTTCTTGAGGTTATCCCCTGGCAATGCACCCAAGCATCCCTCCTACACTGCTCAGAGTTATTCAATTTGGCATCCATGACCACACCAAGCCCCCCCCCCGAAACCTGCAGTTTCTCCTCACCCAAAAAATACTCATGATCAGGGTTCCTGAGCCCCAAGTGGAGAACACTGCATTTCTTGGCATTAAACATGTTTCCAAGAGTATGACCACCTCTCCAAAGTCTCCAGGTCCACCTGTAGGGTTCTTCTACCCTCCTCCCCATCCACCGCCCCAGCTTCGAGTCATCAGAAAGAGGCTCATTTCACTCCTGATACCATCCCTGACATTCGAGATGTAAGCATTAAACAGGAGAGGGCCTAACACTGACCCTTGTGGGACCCCGCTAATGACCCTCCTAGGAGATGATACCCCCCGACCACCGCCTCTGAAATCGCCCAGTCAGCCAGTTCCCTACCCACCTAACCATCCTTTTCTCCACCCCCATTCCCCCCAGCTTGTCCAGCCACCCCGAGTACAGCACCAAGTCAAACGCCTTGCTGAAGTCCAGAAGGAGGACATCCACTGACCTTCCCTGGTCCAGCGCCTTTGTCACCCAATCATAGAACTCCACAAGGTTAGTGTGATACAGCACAGTATAATATAGAGCAATACAATGTAGTGCAATGCAGTGCAGTAAAATGCAGTGCAAAACAATTCAGTATAATACAGTGCAATGCAATGCAGTATAATATAATGCAATACAATGCAATATAGTACAGTGCAGTGCAATGCAGTATAACAGTGCACTACAATACAGTGTAATACAGTGCAGTACAACACAGTAAAATACAGTGCAATACAATATGATACAATCTAGTACAATGCAGATGAACACAGTGCAACACAATACAGTGCAATACAGTGCAGTGTAACACAGTGCAGAGCAATATAATACAATACAGTGTAGTACAATGCAGTGCAATGCAATACAATACAATATAGTGCAGTATGGTGCAGTGCAGCACAATACAATACAATGCAGCACAATGCAGTACATTATAATGCATTGCAATACATTGCAGTACAATATAGTGCTCTACAGTGCATTACAATACAATTCAGTGCAACAATGCAGTACAATACAGTGCAGTGCAATATAATGCAGTGCAATTCAGTGCAATACAATGCAGTATATTACACTGCAGCACCATACAGTACAGTAAAGAACAATACAAAGTGCAGTGCAATACAATTTAGTACAACACAGTGGAAGTACAATAAATATATTACTAATAAAATCAAACATTTTTATAAAGAAAAATATTTAAATGAAGCAGCAGGTTTAAAAATATCTATGTGGTTAGTATCATATGATTTGAAACATGAGTTCAGATATTACTTAGATGTTCTAACTGAGCAAGAAAAAAGAAAGCTATACACAAGATATCGCTTTGAGATTTTTTATAGTAAAATCTTAAAAGCTCAATACTCTAAATCCTTGAAAAAATGTGTGATTGTTCTAGACTGGATTTAGGAAACCTGGATCATGTGATATTTTCCTGTGCGTAGTATGATACTCCTAGAAAATATTGACTTCATTCAATATGGAATTCGATTCAAACTACAGATAGTACTGTACTTCTAAATGTGTTTACTGTAAAGGATGATCAAATAATTAATAGTGTAGCCTCCTATTTAAAAAACATTGCAAACATTTGTTTAAAACATGTAGGACACTAGAAAGGCATGACCTGGAGAGTTTTTGGGAATGTTAAAAATGATCTCTTGAAGTATAAATTTTCCTTTATTGTACTTGCACAAATTTGTCTGTATGAAATGTTTATGTTATCTACATTTGTATATGTTGTTTGCACTTTATGAATATTTATATATTGTGTGATATGCTGTTGTTTTTAGTATGTAAAGGTCAGCGACTGAACGATAAACTTACTTACTCACAACATAGTGTACTGCAATGCAGTAAATACAGTGCGATACAATACAGTATAATACAGTACAGTGCAAAATAATACAGTACATCACAGCACATTATAATACAATGCAATACAGTACAAAAGAGTGTAGTACAGTGTAGTGCAGTACGATACAGTGTAACAAAATATAATGCAATACAATGCAGTACAATCCAGTACAGTGCAATACAGTGCAATAAAGAACAATACAATGCAGTGCAGTGTAGTACAATACAGTGCAATAAAGAACAATACAATGCAGTGCAGTGTAGTACAATACAATGCAGTGTAATAAAATACAGTACAATACAATGAAATATAATACAGTGTGATACAGTACTGTGACAGAGTGAGCCCTGTCTAGGGTGGATGCCCATGTGTGGGGTGTCCAGCACACCCCCCATTCCTTTCACTCTTTGTTTCTGTGGGACGGCCACCCATGCTGGGAATGAAAATGAAATACATTTGCTGTACGCTTGTCTATTTTAGGGTGTCACATTTAACAATTTAATGGAAATAAAAATAAAAAGATATGATGAGTTCCAAGGCTTGGCAGGAGAAGGGAGGAGAGGAGCGCACCCTCGTTCTCCCGTTCCTCTTGCAAACCCAGTGGAACTCTTATGGGCTTGCTATCTTATTAAAACTATCTTTTGAGATGAAACAAAATGGAAACATAAAACCCCCTTAACCAAGAAAAGAGGAGTTGAGTCTAGACCAGAAAAGAGAACATGTATTAACATGTATGTCTTTACTGTTTGATGGGGAACTCCTGGGAATAAGAAGTGTATACTGTTTTTAGCAAAAAGGGGTGGCTCACCTGATGGTGATGTCATCCATGGAAGGTATAAACACCCACCACTTGGAGTAACAAAGACAGATAGATAGGCGAATCGGTTGAATACTGACTACCAAGTGAGGAGGAACTCAGAAGTGTGTGCTTGTTTCAACACTGTTCTGTTTGCAAAGGCTAAAGCTAAGCCTCACAAATATTCGAAATTAGAAAGTTTGCTGGATACTGGACATTGAATAACCTTTTGCTTTCTGTATGTTTATTTTTATTTTTTTGTTTTCTGATTTGAATAAAATAACACACGTTTGTGTTTTTATGCACCTGACTTTTGGTTTGTTATGTCTGTTTTATTCCACACCTTCTCAGGTACAGTACAATAATACAGTGCAGTACAATGGAGTGTAATACAATACATTGCTGTACGTTATGATGTAATACAATGCAGTATAATACAGTGCAATATAATACAGTACAGTATAATGCAGTACAACCATGCAGCACAATACAATGCAGTACAATAAAGGGCACTACAATGCAGTACAATAAAGCACGCTATAATACAATACAATGCAGTACAATACGGGTACAGTACAATGCAATACAGTGCACTATAATGCAGTACAATACAACATGAAGCAGTATAATACAGTGCAATACAATGCAGTGTAAAATAGTACCAGTAAACTACAGTACAATATAATGCAGAACAGTACAGTACAATACAGGGCAATACAATGCAGTATAATACAGTACAATATAGTGCAGTACAGTGCAATGCAGTGCAATACAGTACAGTACACTGCAATGCAAAACAATACAGTACAGTGCAGTGCAATACAGTATGATACAAGGCAGTATAATACAGTGCAATACGATATGTAATGACACAAGGCAGTACAGAACAGTGGAATACAGTGCAGTACAATACAGTGTAATAAAATAGAGTGCAGTACAGTACAATGCAATACACTGCAGTATAATGCATTATACTGCATTACACTGCAGTATAATGCAGTGCAATAGAATACAGTACACTACAGCGCAATACAATGCAGTACAATACAGTGCAATATGATACAGCACAATGCAGTGCAATAAAGTACAGTACAACATAATGCAGTGCAGTGCAGTACAGTGCAATACCATACAATACAGTGCAATATAATACTGTACAGTACAATACAATGCAATACAATGCAGCACAGTGCAGTAAAGGACAGTAGAGTATAATGCAGTACAGTACAGTACAATGCAATACATTGCAGTGCACTACAAAGCAGTGCAATACAGTGCAGTACAGTACCGTGCAATATAATACAGTACAGTACAATGCAGTACAATACAATGCAGCACAATACAGTGCAACATAATGCAGTACAATACAAAGCAGTACAATATAGTGCAGCATAATACAATAATTATACAGAATACAGTACTATACAATGCAATACAATACTGTACAGTGTAATACAATAAGTACATAAAAATGCAGTTCAATGCAATACAGGGGGCAGTTTTCATATCATTATGTATATGCTGGGTTACCTACAGATTTCAGACGTGGGTGATGAGATGGGGGAATTTACTGTCCGAGGAGAAAAGCCATTAGAGCAGCACTCTACATGGTCACCAAAATGGTAGCCAAAACCCCTGCAGAATATCCAGTTGATAGGCTTATTCTTCATGCAGCAGCAGTTTAGTGCTCTGAAAGTCAGGCCGTGAACTTTTTATAAGAACACAGTGATGTATTTTTATTCAGTATAGCATTTTTCTCCCACTGCCTGCACATCAACGCCATTCTCCAGCCATTGGTAGGCAGGCACCTCACCCCATCTGCCACTGGCCTTCTCCATTGCAGATTACCCCATAGCTTGCTCCTTGTGGCAGGGCCCCAGAGGGAGGGCCAAGCTTCCTCCCACGCCGATACCAAAGGTCCATTCCAGCAGAGGGTTTCATGGTGAGTGGTCTGAATGTGTCGGCAGTGATCATACTGATGTCTCGTACCCCAAGTTTTCGCTCGTAATCATCGCTCACCCTAATGTCAGTTGTAGCCTCAACCAGCCTTGCTTGGCCAAGCTCGACATGTGCAACCCCTTGCTAGGGAGCAGGCTCTCCAGTCCACTGTGCGGGGTCACTCACTCGGCGGCTACCGACATCTCTTTCCCTAGGCTGGCTTTCACTGTGGGTGCCAGCACTCCCCAGCCCACTGTGAGGGGTCATTCCCTCAATAATTACCATTTCCCCTGTCTGGACTGGCTCACACTGCGGCTGCCTGCACTCCCCAGCTCAATGCGAGGGGTCACTCTCTTAGTGGCTACCAAAGTCTGCCTCCCTGGACTGGCTTGCAGTGCAGCTGCCAGCACTCCCCAGCCCACTGCGAGGGGTCACTCTCTCAGTTGCTACCAATATCTCTCTCCCCAGGCTGGATCACACTGCAAATGCCAGCACTCCCCAGCCCACTGCGAGGGGTCACTCTCTCAGTTGCTACCAATATCTCTCTCCCCAGGCTGGATCACACTGCAAATGCCAGCACTCCCCAGCCCACTGCAAGGGGTCACTCCCTCAGTGGCTACCAAAGTTTCCCTCTCTGGGCTTGCTCGCACTGGAAGCGCTAGCTCTCCCCAGCCCACTGTGAGGGGTTGCTCCCTCAGTGACTAGTGACATCTCTCTCCCTAGGCTGGCTCATACTGCAGGTGCCAGCACTCTCCAGGTCAATGCAAGGAGTCACTCCCTCAAAGGTTACTGAAGTCTCCCTCCCTCGGTTGGCTTGCAGTGAGGGGGGTAGCACTCCCCAGCCCACTGTGAGGGGTTGCTTCCTCAGTGGCTACTGATATCTGTCTCCCTGGGCTGGCTTGCGCTGCAGATGACAGCACTCCCCAGCTTGGGCTGCAACCAATCTGATATAACCTCCCTAATCCACTCATGAACCTGGGTCACTGGCATGGAAACACAGCTAGCTTATGCCGGGCTATCAAGCTGCCCCCCCCCAACACACACACACACTCACACACTGTGTTATGTTTTTTTATGAAACAGAGATTTTGGCCACTAGAATTCAGTTTTGACCTATCACATTTTTTGTGGGTGTTCAGACTGACTACCTGAAATATCCATAATTTGAAGCTCTACATTACAGGGGACACAAAACCACAGTTTGTGACCTAGATAGAGTCTACCCAAGGTCGACCTGCTGGGCCCATCTGGGTTTTGGCACGGGTATGGCACAGTTACTCCTTGGAATAATATCCACCTACTGAGGGCCTACAGATCTGTCATCCGGCCACAGAGCTGCTATAACTGCCAGAAGCCTCCAACTGCTAGATTTCTGGCCGTTCCTCAGCTCACATGTTCCCAGCACCCTACAGCGTAGAGAAGCAGGCACACGGGGATACTTCCCTTGGGTCCTCAGCCCTGAAGTCACACCATGAGTTTTTTTAATCAGTATATTTTATTGAGAAGTCTTTCAGTTACATACAACAGATGCTTATACATACCGGACATACTGGTACACTGTGACAGTACAGGCTTCCCATGACTGTATCCCTTTGTAAACTGCAAACTGGTTCATAAATAATCTAAAAGTTATTAATAACGTGGCAAGTCCATTTGTTAACGCAACCTAAGGCAAAGACTTTTTGTTCAAATCCATACCTGATCTCTTAATATTTTAGTCTCTTTCACCACTTCAGAATGTCCAGTCCAACCTAACCCTTTCAGTTATCTACTGTAGGCACAGTATCAAGGGAGAATAAGGCGTGAGGCTTTTCCCATTTCTTTCGGTAACTGCCAGACCTGTTGTTTGTGCTAGCTATGATTTTTTTTTCTATTCAGCGGGATTTCATTGTGCCAGCAGGGACTTTGTCATCCAGCCAATGCCTTGATAGCATGTTTCACAACCCCTGCTGTTAAGGCCATGTGATATTTTTGGGATGACAGAAGTGGTACACCATAATGCCCAATACGGCAGATTTCAGGCACAAAAACTGTTTCAAGGCTCAGTAGGGGATCTAACTTGTCTTTTATCATATCCCAGAGGGACCTGGCCTTTGAGCAGTCTGGTAATATATGTTAAAGGATTCCTCATTGCCCTCCACACCTTGTGTGGATGTCTTGTTCTATTTTCCAATTTCATACAATGTATGTGGTGTGAAGTGCAGGTTATGCGGTATCTTAAATTGCATAAGACGAATGTTCTCATGTTTACTAAATTTGTATAAGTTATAGGCTGCAGATCAAATAGGATCTGGAGTTTATACAGTAGGTAGGAAATTGGGCAGACTAGGTAGGCCAGGTGGTCCTTATCTGTTGCCAAATTCTCTGTTTCTATACGCTAGTCCAAATGTTTTCCCACTTCCACTGGGCGCGCTTTCTTCTGGGAAGGCTTGAATGCGATATCTGCCAGTCCCTGTTCCTGTGGGATAACACTTTTGTGGGATTCAAGCATAGAGTCTTAGTATAGCATTTGGGCTGCTTGCATGCCCTATTAGAGGGGTTATAGCTGTGCTGTCCACATTATTCCATGGAGTGGGTCCCTTGTGTTGTGCTACAGCATGTGTGAGCTGCAGGAACAGAAATGCTGTATTTTGCCCCACTACCAGCCTAGTTTTAAGTGATTGGTAGGGTAGCAGCTAACCATTTAGGGGTTATGTGGTCTGTTGTTGGAATATTCCATTTTCTCCATCCACCCCTATTTTGAAATTGGTGTTTCTAAGGATCACTTGTCCTGTGGCAGGTCCCTTTGGGACTGCATTTGTAATGATTTGCACCATTGAAGATGCACCCTGATTGAGGTTCCTTTTGGGGTATCCTTCATTATTTGGGGGATTTTCTGCCAGTGGCAGTGAATCAGAGTCTTTATAGCTGTATTTTCTGTATCACAGGTATCTCTACTGGTATCCAACCACAAGGGTTTATGTTTATGTGGTTGCTGATCTTGGACTGGTTTATACCACTGAAAAGATTTACCCCCCGTGGGCTGCTAGATGGTATCCAGTGAACACAGCGACCACAATTAAGCACTTTCAAAAAGGACAACTCAGTCACGGTGCCTGTGTTCAGGGCTACCTGGCAGGGTACCAGCCGGATACTTGGGTGGGTGAGGTAGGGTGACAGGAAGCATATGTGCATGTACGCGGAGAGGAAGGGGAGGTATGTGGGAGGGGGTGTGCCAGACAGCTGCTGAGCTGGTCCGCTAGTGTGGTGGGGAGGGTGTTCGGTTGGGGTGTGCAGGGTGCAGGATTTGGGACCAGCGTGGTACAGGTTTTTGTGCCAGCAGGTGGCTTGTTCCTTTTTTTTTTTAATGATTTTCACCCCTCCCTCAACATGCACCCCTCTGGAGTTGAGAATCCTTAAGTAGGGGGGGTGCGAGGGGGCAAAGGCGGGGTGATAAATATAGAATTTGTCTCCGCCTTTTAGTTCACCATGCGTGTACATCACCGTAATTTATCTTTAGTGATGTACACTCACCCAAACGGCGATCACTATTTCACAATCACCATTATCACATAGAACCTTGCTAGATAGTAATGGTAGGAGTTTGGTAGTTTAGCCCACCCCTGCTCTTCACACCTGATAGTTTTAGTATACTCTCCTGACAGCTTTCCCTGCCCAGGTGAACTGGGTAATTATAGAGTGTACATTAGCAAACCAATTTAGTGGTAACAACATGTCGGTCATGGAAAGGGGCTGTAAGAAGCATGCCAACACATTCATCTTAATCACCTTGATTCTCCCAGTCAGAGATAGAGGCAGTTTTGTCCACCTCTCCAGAGCCATGCTTATCACCCCCTCCAATTTGTGTAGTTCATCTTTTTTGAACAAGGAAAACTCTTTAGTTATGTTATATCGATACCAAGATATCTCAGTTTATGGTGCAACCATTGGAGCCGTAGGTCTGTAATGTTAGTTTCTAGGGATGTGGATATGTTTTTCTTATCCATGCGTTCTGGTAGTTGCCTTTCAATTTAAGATCAGCCAGACATCTTTAAGCTAGCTCCTCCCACCCACCCCGGTAATATAACCCTTGGCTCTGCCCCTAGATGTCGGATCTTCCTTTCTGCTTGGAAGAATCAGGTTCCCTCCTTATCACTTCCATGTTGAGTAGGCCCTGGTGCTTAAATCTTTGAATTATCTACCAAAACTTAAACTTGTAAGAGTTTTATTACTATGATCTTGGATCGTGACCATGATAGAGAACAGGTCCTCACCCGGGTTCCACAGGTGTCCCTGTGGGCAGATGTTTCGCACTGACAGACATGCCAGATTCGTTTGTTGCCTGGGTCACGATCGCGATATCCATGCTTGCAATTTTTGTTGCTGGTTCAACCCAAACGTGTTAGACGATCGTCTCACCCAACTGCAGCTTGGCCATACAGAGAAATGGAACCTGCCGGTCAAATCTAAAGAAGTCCATTGGGTGGTCTCTGCGGTTGCGGGGTCTGCCGACCAACTGGAACAGATGAAGGCCTTCAAGGAGGAGGTGGCTCAGGCCACTGACCAGTCCTCTTCAGTTTCGGTCTTCGTCCTGTCAAATAGGGACTGCACCTTTACCGGCTCCTTCAAGGAGCTGTGCCATTCTATCCCGACCAAGGGGGAGGGCCTGTCGGCTTCACACAGCTCCCGTTCCTGTAAAAGGGATAACAATTTCAAGGAGTCGAGAGAGAGAGAAGGAGAAGACTCGATGTCATCATTCTTGGGATTGAGAGTGGTCTCATCCCCAGGAATCTCCAGTTTGGACTTCGGTCGAAACTGCGGCCTTGGCCGCTGGCTTCACGATGCCCCTTTTAGGCCAGCCGGCTAAGATGCGGGATGACAACCCAATCGAAATTATCATCGATCCTGTCAACCCATTATCACTGGATGAGGCCAACAACTCCTTGTTCAGGACTCCGGTCCTGCCTGGACCCACTAAGAAGGAGACCCAGCCTGCTGAGAACCTCTTCACGGCCCCTGACCATGACTTGGAGGAGCCGTTGGTTTCCCTGCATCCTTCTGAGCACCCCCGTCAGTCCCCTTGTCATTGGGGACAAGGTCTCGGTCATCTTCATCCAACAGGTCGAAGAGGACACACAAACGTCACTCTGGGCATTCCAAAAAGTGGTGTCACCACTGTTCATCCTCGTCCTCCTCAGAAGAGGAGAGGCTTCGGCGCAAGTTGTGCCAACGCTACGAGGATCTCGTGGCAACATTTGGTGTTGGCTGGTCCAAAGTCGACCCTAACTTCCACACCAGCCATCACATGGCTGTCGCCCTCTAGGCCAATGCCAATTCCTCCAGAGCCGGCCAACACTGTTCCTCTCGCCTACGGAGCCAGTGAAGACCCTCTTGGTTCAGCCAAAACCAGACTCTCTGCCAATTATGGTGGAGCCGCCACCTAAACAGCCTCCCTCAGGGGCTCTTGTCAAGGAGTCTCGGCCCACTAACAGCCTCCTGCACAGGTTGTTGGTCACTCTTACTGCCAACCATCTGCGGTGGGTCGAAGGTGACGCAGGTGGTCGGCCAATCTATCCGGACTCCTTGGAGTCTGAGGACTCCTCTCTGCACTCCTGTCTGCTCGATGAGGAATCGCTCGGGGGTCTTTCGACGGAGGAGGTCCCACATCCTTCATGGGCATCCTCCGTCTCATCTCCAAATCTACGGGGAGGCCTTTGGAGCCTGTTCAAAAACTGGCTCGATATTCTCTGACAGACATACTGGATAAAGGGGGATTCTCCGACAGAGGCCTCCCAAGTGGCTGAAACCATTGTTGGTCCTATTCTGGAGCTCCAGCAGCACCCTGCCTTCTGCTGTATGCCATCAGCCCAGATGGCCCGCACCTATGTGGTCCCCATTGGCTCCCTTTCAGGGTTCATGGAGCACCCCTCAGCCAAGGGGTTGGTGACCGACTCCATGCTTTGGTGCTTGGGCGATTCAGGAGACACTGATAGACTTCTGGACAAAGAGTCCAAAAAACTGGATCACTGTGCAGGAAAGTCTATGCTGCCTCTTCACTTGGTCTCCATCAGGCAAGCTCAGCTGTCATCATGGCACACTTCTCCTATGGCCTTCTGGGCTCTCTAGAAGTGGTGCTTCCTCATCTCCACGTGGATCTCCAGACTACGGTCAAGCAGGTCTGGGATCAAGGTCGGGCTGTGGCAAAACAGCAACTCCAGACAGCTCTGGACATTGGGGACTCCTGTGCCCGTTCGGTGGTAGCTGCAGTAGCCATGCACTGCAGGGCCTGGCTGAGGGTCTCGACCTTTTACGGCAGACACCCAGCACAAACTGGTGTACGTACCCTTCCTGGGCACCGACTTGTTCGGTCCGGGGGTTGATGGTCACCTTCAGTGCATCGAGAAGTCTAGTGCCACCTTGGACTCCATTGCTTCCACCCAGAAGGAATCTCAGGGTTCCAAGAAGCAGAAGCACAAGCCCTTTCAGCCTGCTGCCCCTGTGGCCAAGCAGGCCCAGTACCAATCTGGGCAGCAGGCTCAGTCTTGGCGGCCTCAACCCAAATCAGGGGTGGGGCCTTTAAGCCCACAGGAAAGGGTCCCAACGGTCCCCTGGATGGATCCTCCTCCTCCTCCAAGCCTGCACAGTGATGGGATGGGGGTGACCACCCCTATACCTGGCACGCCTGCTCTGGGTCCTCCCTTGAGGGATCGGCTCCGCCACTTCCCTTCTTCCTGGTCCTCTGTTACAATGGACAGGTGGGTTCTGGAAGTGGTTGGCCAGATTTTGCCTCTGGAATTCGAGCAGTACCCACCAAGCCAAGCCTGTGCTCCACGGGAGGAGAAAGAAGGTATCTGTGGACACTCAGTCAGCTCTCTGACACATCACCCAACTCCTCTGCAAGGAGGTGGTCAGAGTCACGGATCCCCTTGTCAACCCAGGGACCCAGGGTTCATTTCCAGGTACTTCCTGGTCCCAAAACAGATGGGGGGCTGGCACCCTATTCTAGATCTGCATGACCTGAACAAGTTTCTCAGGTCTCGCACCTTCAGAATGGTAACTCTGTCTCAGATCATACCATCTCTCAAGCAGAACATGTGGTTTTGCTTTCTGGATCTGCAGCACCTGTTCTTTCATGTCCCAATCCATCCGTGACACTAAGGTTCCTCTGCTCCCAAGCAGAGGAAACCCTCTACGAGTTCCAAGCCATGCCATTCAGCCTGTCATTGGCCCCCAAGGTCTTCCCCAAATGTACTGCAGTGGTAGTGTCGGACCATCTTCGGCATTGAGGGGGTCAGGGTGTACCCCTACCTGAATGATTGGCTTGTAGCGGGTCCCTCTAGGCAGGAGGTGGAGAGGTCCAGGAACCTGGCCCTTCAGACCTGCATCGACCTTGGCCTGGTAAATGAGGCCAAGTCAGAACTCGTGCCTTCACAGGTGATATGCCTCATCAGGGCAGAGTTTGACTCTTGCCAAGCCAGAGCCAGGCTCCCGGCGGACAGGGTGGAGGTTCTCTCCTCCGATGCCCTATCAATTCTATTTGGGTGCTTGCACCCTGCCCAGGACTTCCTGTGACTTCTGAGCTACATGGTGGCCTGCACCTCCTTGGTCCGATGGGCCTGGTGGCATATGCGCCTCCTTCAGTGGGAGCTGGCCAGCCAGTGGACTCAGCGACTAGGTCATTTAGACCACCTGGTCACTGTGACCCAGAAGGTGTGGGAAGCTCTCCAGTGGTGGACCGTCCTGGAACATCTGCAGGGAGGGATCCCGTTTGTCCACCCCAAGCCGACTGTCATCCTGACGACCAGTGCCTCTCTCACAGGCTGGGGTGCCCACATTGGGGATCACAGAGTCCATGGGCTCTGGACCCCCAAGGAATCCCGATGTCACAGCCACCTGCTGAAGCTCCGAGCAGTCCAGTTAGTGCTGACTGCCTTCGCTCCATTCCTTCAGGGTCAAGTGGTTCAGGTTCAGCTGGACAACACCATGACCACGTACTATGTCAACAAACAGGGTGGCATGCACTCCCGGCCTCTGTGCAGGGAAGCTCTCTGTGTCTGGACCCTTGTGAGCCAACTAAAGGTGGATCTCCTAGCCATTCATGTGGCAGGAGCCTCAAATCAGCTTGCGGACACCCTCAGCTGAGTGGGTGAGGCATCCCATGAGTGGTCTCTCCATCCAGAGGTAGTACACAGCTTGTTCTCCCAGTGGGGCACCCCTCAGGTGGACCTGTTCACTTCCAGGGAGAACACAAAGTTGAGGCTGTATTGTGCCTGCCCCCCCTCTCAACAGGGCTCACTGCAGGGGGATGCTTTCTCGAGGCCATGGCTCCCAGGCCTCTTTTATGCCTTCCCTCCACTTCCCTTGATCCACAAGATGCTCCTCAAGGTCAGGAGGAACAAAGCAAAAGTGATCCTGGTGGCTCTGGACTGGTCCTGCCAGTTCTGGTACCCTGATCGCCTCAGCCTCAGCATCAAGCTCCCGAGGCATCTTCCAGCACTCCCAGACCTGCTTTCCATCAATCAGGGGAAGTTACTCCACCCAGACCATCAATCCCTGCATCTGATGGCCTGGTTCCTGAGTGGCTAGAGTTCCAGACTTTGGGTCTCTCCGAAGATGTACTCACTGTAGTTGAGGCATCTAGGAAGGAATCGACCAGGAAGTGCTATGCCTTCAAGTGGATGAGAGTCTCATTTGGTGTCAAGGCAAGGGGTTGGACCCTTTGTCCTGTCCAGTGGCTAGCATTCTAGACTGCCTTTGGTCTTGCTCCAAAGGGGGACTTCGGTTGATGACCCTTAAGGTATACCTGGCAGCCATCTCTGCTTACTGGGCACAGGCAGGTCAGCAGACAGTGGCACAGGAGAAGATGGTCTGGTGCTTTTTCAAGGGCATGACCACATTTCCCCTCCTGTGCATGCACCACCACCACCGAGTGATCTACTGCTGGTACTGACAAAGCTCATAGGCAAGCCATTCAAAACAGAAGCACAAGTGTGACATGTAACACTTGTCGTGGGAGACTGCCTTCCTGGTGGCTATTACATCAGCCAGAAGGATTCAGGAACTCTAGGCGCTCTCTGTTGAGTCTCCTTATCTGGTCTTTCACGGGGAGAATGTTGTCCTGCTCCCCAACCCGAAGTTCCTTCCAAAGGTTGTGTCGGAGTTTCACCTGAACTAGGTGATGACTACCAGTGTTCTACCCCAATCACACCTCAGATACTGAATACAGGTTCCATGCTTTGGACCTGAGATGAGGACTTGCTTGTTTGTTATAAGGAGCACACGGCTGAAGTTCAGGGAAAGGTTCGCTAGCTGTTTGTCACCTACGCTGAAGCTGCACCTCGCAGACCTGCACTCAAGCAGATGACTGGCAGATGGATTACATCCTGCATTGATCTCTGCTACAGGTTGGTGGGTAGGGAGCCTCCTGGAGGGCTAAGGGCTCATTCCACCCACCCCACTGCTGCTTCGGTGGCTGCTTCTAGGGACGTCCCTATCCAGGAAGTCTGCAGGGCTGCTATCTGGAAGTCAGCAAGCACCTTCATTTTCTACTACCACATCAACCTAGAGTCACGCCGGGATGCTGATTTTGGGGCCTCAGTTCTCCAAGCTGTTTTTCCTAAGTAGGGAGTGTGTGTCTTGCCTCCCTTCTCCCAGAGAACTGCTAGGAGTCTGCAAGAACATGTGGATAAGAACAACATATCCACGTCCCTAGAAACACAGGTTACTCACCTGTAACAGTCGTTCTAGGAGTGGCATATGTTGTTTATCCACACAGACCCACCCGACCTCCCCGGCTTCAACGCACAACCACTGCTTCCAGGGGACAAGATCTGGTGTCTAGGGGTGGAGCTGAGGGTTATACCACCTGGGTGGGTGGGAGGTGCCAGCTTAAAGACTTCCGGCTGATCTTAAAGGGAAAGGCAACTGCCAAAACGTGTGGATGAACAACATATACCACTCCTAGAACTACTGTTACAGGTGAGTAACCTGTGTTTCCATAACGCCTACATTGAGGGATATTACCACTGTTTTGAACACATTCACTTTGTAGGCAGAAATCTTTCCAAACTCCTTGATCAGGTTGAGAATTGCAGGCAAGGATGTCCTTGGTTCTCTTATGTGTCACAACATATCATCTGCATAAAGCTAAAACTTGTGTTGTGCCCTCCCTACTGGGGTGCTACTATGTTTTGCGATTCTCTGAATTTACTTGTTAGAGGCTCTAGGAATAGGTTAAAAAGCATTGGCGATAGGGGGCATTCCTGCCTGGTTCCTCTTTGAAGGTTAATCATTTGTGAGACCCCACCCTTACAATAAATTTTAGCTGTGAATTTAATATATAATACTTATTTCCAGCTTGCGTATTCTTCTGGTAACCCACATCTCTTGAGTAAGTTGAATAGATAAAATCAGGAGACCCAGTCAAAGGCTTTTTCTGCATCCAGGGAAACCAGGACAGCAGGGGTAACTTGGTCTCTGGATGCGGAAATAAAGTTTACTAACTTCCAGATGCGGTCTGAGGAGTTTCTCCTTTCCATGAAACCTATTTGTTCATTACTTATCAATCTGTCCCACACTTTGCCCAGTCTCAAAGTCATCACTTTTCCCAGAATGTTAGCATCTAGGTTTATAAGAGAGATTTGGCAGTAATTTCCAAGTATCTGTGAATCCTTTCCCAGGTTGGGAATTGAAAGTTATCAGTGCTTGTGTGAAAGACCCTTCAGTCACACCCTTATCATGAACGTGCATGAAAATGTTTGCTAGATGCATACTAAGTGCAGGGTCGGACTGGCTCGCAGGGATACAGGGAAAATTCCCAGACTCCTAGAGGGCCCCCAGGCAACATTTAATTTAGCCTAATTTGTTTGTTTTTTATATTTTGCAATGCTAGTAGCTAAGCTGCTGCTGCCGTCTGGGCACTACACTGGTTTTGCGGGGCCGGTTTTTATCATGCTGTCCCTGGCACTATCCCAGCCCCACTCCCACCCCCACCCCCAGTCAAGTGACAGTCTAAGTCTCCCTCTGGACACTTCCTTCCCATGTGACGATCATGTCACTGTTCAATTATCCGTGGTCATCAGCTCAGCTGCATCATCCTGGGGGCGACGTTGGTGCACCGCACACACGCTCTGACTGTTGGGGTATGGCATCAGGTTAGAGTGTGATGGCGCCATTTTATTTGTGGTCACCACACCATTGGAGTAGCCGGTTTCAGCACGGACACCAGCCAGAGGCAAGTCAGCGTAGCAGCCAATGAGGATGAGGAGAACTGTCTCGGAGTCAGAGTGGAGCACTCTGCAGTTCAGCAGCAGCCTAGGAAATGGGAAAGAGGTAGGGAGAAATCAGCGTCGGGTGGGTGGGTGATGAGATGCCCCAGGGCCCATTAGTCTTGATCTTGATTGTCGCAGCGGTCCAGTGACCTCATGAGGACTCGGAGAGTAGTACACGCGCTGGAGGCACCGCTGTTGGGTCAGGCCAGCCAGCAGGAGAGATGGATCTGGTGATTGGGACCATTGGAGGAGGTCAGGAGGAGATCACAGCAGCAGGAAGGAGGTATCCTCAATCAAGGACGCAGCAGCACAAGAACAGCAGCACAGACAGTCACAGAGACAGTCTAAGAGGAGCAGCAGCAGCAGCACAGTCGCACTCAGGCATGTTTGTGTTTTATTTCTTTACCCCTCGACGGTCAACCTCTTCGCATCACATCTGCTGCCTCAGCTCTTCAACAATTTACAGTGAAAATGTTATTAAGCAGCCAACAGGTTCCTGAGCTTCATTTATGGTGGAAGTTTGCTTGCACTGAAAATAGTTTGCCTTCTTATGCCTTCCCCCGCCCCATCACTGTGCTCTGGCAGGAAGGCTCAAATCTTTAGGGGGGCAGTTTTTAAGGAAAAATATAAATTTGTCAAGTTTTAATAGATCAGAGAATAGTCTGTTACAGCTACAGTGTATGCTCTGCTATGAATTCATATTTCTTTGATAAAGATAGAATGAACCCAATATGTTCTAGAATTTATGGTGTTAACATTAATTTTGATTGTTAAAGGGGGAATGTGACATTTTCCATGAATACATTTTTATGTTGACCCTTCCATCAAGGATTGGGTTCTCTCTCTCTTCTCCCCCCATTATCCCTTGCAACAGTCAAAGGTTGCAGTGTGATGCCATCCCCTAACCCTGGGTAGGCTTCAGTTTTGGGGGGGGGGGGGTTGACTGCTGTACTGCTTTGCCTTGCTTCCATTTTTGCCCCAGTCACCCAAGCCAATCTTGTTGGCTGCACCACTTGTGTGTGCCCCATCGTTTCACCCCTGTGTCATTAATATCGGCTCCTCCCCATGTCCTGGTGCGTTGGAGGCGGAGCAGAAAGACCGCCATGCAGCAAGCAGCGGGGCACCCACAAGACAGACGGAAACAGCAGGCTGAGGCAGACTACAAGCAGGAAGGAAAGGATGAGGTTAGGTAGAAATGTGGTCTGGGTGTGAGACTCAGTAGCATCCAACTGCTGGCAAGAATGGTCTTACATGCAGTAAGTCATGTCCACCACAAAAATGCATCCCTCTCACTTCGCCCTGCCTATCGCCAGATGAATTGACTGCCTTCCTTCTCACGCCTGACTGACCACGTGGCACTTACGCTGCTGCCCTCACGTCACAGGGCGTGGCGGAGCAGCTTCATGCCATGCAGCAGTTGAGTAGCCCTCAGTGCATATGTAGGATTTATGCATCTGCAATTGTGAGGGGGGTCCCTTTTGTACACCTTCCCAGGGGGCCCTTACATGCCCAGTCTGACTCCGACTAAGCATAGCTCCAAGGGTTCTGTAGAAATTGGGAGTGAACAATCTGGACCCAGGGCACTATCTAGAGTTAACTCCTTGAGAGCTGAGA
The DNA here is from genome assembly GCA_016271365.2 of Neoceratodus forsteri. Taxonomy (NCBI): domain Eukaryota; kingdom Metazoa; phylum Chordata; order Ceratodontiformes; family Ceratodontidae; genus Neoceratodus; species Neoceratodus forsteri. The sequence goes on from JADMNL010000023.1 coordinate 544,790,660, forward strand.
GTACTTCTGAGGCCGTGACTATTGCACTGAACATGTTGTGTTACTCCTGTGGCAACTGCGGCAGTGTTATATTTCTCATAAATTCTTCAGTCTTGTTGTCTAGGTTTGGTAGGTCCTCTGCCTAATTTATTTCCTGGTAGAATTTCCTGAACTCCTCGGTTATTTCTCGTACCTCAGTGGCTAGAGGCCCTTGTTCTAATCTACGCACCCCAGTTACTGTTCTGGCTGCTTCCTGTTTCGTTAATTGTAATCCAGTAACGTCCCAGCCCTATCACCTTGCTCAACGTACCTAGCACGGGTTTTGTATATGGCTGTCTCGGCTCTTTCCTCTCAGTATTTCCTGCTATTTGTATCTCAGAATGTTCAGAGACCCATTCTTCCTCACTAGTTGTTGGTTTTAAGGTTTTCTTTTTCCCTAATTTATGCAGCACACCTCTTTTATTTCTTCTCCTCATTTCATTTTTTAACAGTGGCAAATCTTATGAGTTCACTCCTGATATGATATTTCCGCAGCAGCCCACACTGTATCCATACTCCCTACAGGAGTTATATTGTTTCCCAGGGACTGCTTGACAAAGAACTGCAATTTTTTTTATCCTTAAGTAAATGATCGTTTAGTCGCCACGAGATGTCATTCTCCGTGGCTGATGCAAGCTGCTGCTCCGTGGATCCTAGTGCATGGCCTGACACCACTCTAGCTTCAGTCTCACACAGCCTGCGTCCCTGCAGCCATTTCCTGGACACCAGGAAGTAATCCAGTCTTGCCTCGGTGTAGTGTGAAACTGAAAAGAAGGTGAAGTCTTTTTGACTGCGGATGCAATAGCCTCCCAAGTATCAACTAGGCCCATATGGTCTTGCATATCTCTCAGGCTTCTCTGAGCCAGAGTTAGTCCTCCCTTCTGTTGTCTATTCTAACAATTTCAGTTTCCTGTACTATGTTCCAGTCCCTGCCAGGGAGGATGGGGGTACCCACAAATTGGCTCATGACTTGAAGAATCTCCATGAAAAACTGTGGAGAGTCAGAATTCAGTCCATTGATGTTGCCCATGGTTATTTTAATATTTATTTATTTATTTTAAAGATTAACCAGGAAGTACATACTGAGCCGAAAACAACTCCTTTCCAAATGTGTCCTGAGGGAGAGTGAAGGAGATAGCTAACAGTAAAAAAATAACAAGGTAAAATACAGTAATATAGTTTTACAAGCAGAATGATAAATATTATAGGCAGAATAGTAAATGAAGGCATCTAGAAAATAACATACACTCTAATATATACAGAAAGGGAAAACAAGCAGAACAGTAAGAAGAGGGCAAGACTAGAGAACAGAGAAAAAGAGGAAGGGTCACAAGCAGTTGCAGGTAGGGTGACAAAAGGCAGAAAGAAGAGACTTTAGGGAGAAAGGAGAAGTGAGGACCAACATTTTGGAAAGTGGTGAGAAAAAGCAGATTGGGCAACAATAGATTTTCTAGAAGGAAAAGAGAGAGAATGGATAGTACTGTTGCAGAGAGGATAGGAGAATGAAGGGATTTGAGATAAGAACAAAGAGTGCTGAACCAGAATTTGGATAAAAAAGAGAGACAATGGGAGAGGCGCCTAGCATCAAGAGAAGGAAGGAAAAGAGCTAAGTACAGAGAACAGTGGTGAATACGAGAGGGGCAATCTACAGCAAAGCATCAGAAAGAATGAAAAAGGGAGTCCAGTCTGGCAAGGGAGGATTTAGGGGCACTACTGTAGACTAAATCACTGTAGTCAAAAATAGGAAAGATAATTTTAGGACAGTTTCTTGGCGGGCCAGGAGCAATATACTCACTTTATTCCTGTATAAAGCACGAGGCTTAGGATGAAGCCTTTGGTGAATTGCATCAACGTAAACAGAGAAATCAAGACGTCAGTCAAGGCAGACCCAGAGGTACTTAAAGGAGGAGACATCTTCAATATTAGTACCATCAAGAGTATAAAAATAGTAGGAGAGAAGTAAGTCTGGCACACCTCTGACGGGTACCAAAAGTTATTGAGACTGTTTTTTTGGCATTAAAGGGACTCCCTATGTTTTCTTTTGAAATTATTGTGAATGTTACTATGAGGATCCAGTATGTAAATTGCTAGGTTACATTTAGAAAATGTTTTCAGTAAGACAGAAAAATACATTTAAAACTGTGTTGTGGAGGCATCTATTTTGTAGATAGGAAGGGCGTTGTGATGATGTCACTGCCTCACCAGCTCTAACAGCATGCAGTTAAGCAGGTTAAAACAAACTGCTCCGACAGACAGGGATCCTGTTCTATCATGAAGAGAAGCACTGGATTCTTTTCTTGTGCTCTGCCAAACATAAAATCGTGGGTGTTCCTCAGAATATGATAGAAAAACTGACAATACATTCAAACTATTCTCGCCTGCTGCAATGCACACTGTTTAGTTTAGTTTAGTTTATTAGTCTAGGAATTAATACCTTTGAGCCAGGGCTCTTTTACCAAGGTTCCACGTCACAAAGAACATTTAACAAAGCACGATACACATTACAGGTAAAACCAGACAGGAAAGTTACATCATAAATTTGCTATTAACAGTTTAAGGCAGTAACGTTTTTAAGTTTCATAGAAAAACAAGCTATAACAGGTCTGCCGGTAGACAATTTCGAGGTTATGAAACTTCCAGTGAGAGGGTCATCATTTGGTGCCAAAAGGAGGTAGAGAGGAGGGAAGGTGGTGAGCGGGAGAGTAAGTGAGAGGGGACAGGAAAAAAGGGGGGGAGTGAGTTTGGGTGGGAGACGGGAAGTAGTAGAGGTACCAGAGGGTTCATTAGTCAGGGAGGAAGAGGCCTCAGATGTGAGGATGGACATGAGGAGTAGTAGTCTTTATCTAACGCAATCACAGTTGCTAGTGGTGGTGAGGTGGGCATAGAGCATGTTAACACCGGTGAGGCAGTGACATCATCACAATGCCCTTCCTGTCCACAAAATGGATGCCTCCAGATCCCTATTTAAAAAGCATTTTTCTGTCTTACTGAAAACACTTTCTAAATATAATCCAGCAATTAACATACTGGATCCTCATAGTAACCTTTACAATAATTTCATAAAGAAATGTATATATCCCCTTTAAGAGGCAGTTGGGTATCCCTGAACCAGCGCTGAATGTTGTCAAAATTCAACTGAAGTCAGGAGGTAAGGCCATATGGAGAGGAGCCAGATGCAAAAAGATCTGTGTCATCATCAGCATACATATGAATAAACGCAGATGAACAGAGGGTAGGTCATTTAGGAATACCGAAAAGAGAATAGAACCCAGGACAGACCATTGAGGGGCACTTGAGCTTATGGGAAATGAAGGTGAAATGGATTTTCCTATCCGGACAGCTTGAGACCTGCCTTTAAGGTAGGAATAAAACCAGCTGACTGAAGAGTCAGAAAGGCCTGCAGCTTTAAGTTTGTCCAGTAGGAGGTGATGTGCCACAGTATAATTTAGCATGTCTTGGACAAAGATATATCGACCTTCAGGGTCTTTTACCTCCTTCTCCATTTGGAACTGAATGCTTCTAAATGTTAATGTAGGCACTCTTTTTTTGTTCATGTCTCTTCCTGTTCTGAAGGCTTGGCCCACCCACATACCCCTAAATAAACTGATTTTGTCTGCAGGAGTATGTGTCTCCGGCAAAATAGCAAATCTTTAAGTTGCTTAAGATGCTGTATCACCTGGTACCTTTTGTTTGCCGTTTGCACCCCCTTTATGTTCCACTTTAAAAATTTAATGCCGGTGCAATGGCAAAGTGTCTGCTTGCGACACCAACATCCTGGATTCTGGAACAGATCCTGGAGTCAGAGGGCCAGCCGGCTGGAGAAGGATTGAGCACCTGAGGAGCAGCTTTCCTCTGGAGGGGATGAGTGTCCGGCATGTAACGCCTCGATGGAGGCCGGGGTCCCACAGTGATCGGCACCAGATGAGGTTGGAGGTGGGACAGACGCAGGGTGTCATTGCATGTCCCATCTCAAGGGGAACACAGCATATCAAAAAATTCGGCCCCAGCACATGACGCCCTACCCGGCCGCTGTCCCCACTGCCACCAGTGTCCGCCGGGGGGGGAGGCTCGCTGCCATGGCCCCACCCTGGGTGGTAAGACAGGGCACGATACCAGTGACCATTAGGAGGGGGCACCCACCTGGCAGCCCCACCCATAGGGTAAGCCTTGGCATGGGGGACATGCTACACAGTGGCTGAGCTTCAGCCCTGAATGGGGGAAGGGAAGGCTGAGCCCCAAAAAAACCCAAAAAACTTCATTAAGGTTTATATTAATGCAATTAAATAGGTTTTTAAGTGCTCTGCCTTTCATTATTAGCCTTCAAGGGATTAGTGCACCTCTGTATCGTTCATTCTTCTGCATGGCAATACTGTCATCCCCCTCCGCCGAATGCACATATACATTTCCCAACATATAAACAAACTCTGATAAACTCTGATAACACAGAACAAGCGGCAATGTAAGTAACTATGCCTGTATTTTGGTTACCCTTTAGTACACAATCCTTTACCACAGGGCATGTTTGATGTTAATATTCCTATCCAAGACAATCCTTGTAGTGCAGGTCTAAGTATTAACCACCTTCTCCTCTGTCTTCCTCTTTCTGGCCCACTTCTGTGAACCCCTGTTGGGTCAGAGATGGGTCTTACTTACGTATGTGGTTATAGCCAAAACCAAACTTATGTAGAACCACGAGACTTAGTTACTGTGCTTAACCCCCATTCTCTCCTATCTCTCCTGAGGAGCACTAATGGCCCTCCTCTCTCTCAGTCCCTCCAAAGGCTCCTCTCCAGATGACCCTGACCCTAAACTTCACTATCTCTCAGCCCCTGCTATTGCCTACCCTCTCTAATTCTAAATCTCTCCTTTACGTCCTCCTCCATCCCTATGCCCTGGAAACATGCAGTGGTCCTCCCTCTCCCTAAGGATGGCGATCCTTCCTCATCTGCCAACTATCACCCAATCTCCCTAATCCCCGCCCTTGCTAAGCTCCAAGAACACCTGGTCCTCTCTGAACTGACTTCTTTTCTTGCTGACTTCTTCTTCTTCACCCCATTCCAATCTGGTTTTCAGAAGAACCACTCCACTACCACCTCCCTTCTTAGGCTCACTGACTCCATCCTTGGCAGGATGGACAATGGCCTCATCACCTCTGCCATCTTTGTCGACCTCGCCAAGGCTTTCAACACAGTCTCCCATGCCCTCCTTCTCAACTCCCTTACAGCTACTGGTTTGTCTACTCCTGCTCTTACCTGGTTTAGAGCTTACCTCACAGGCAGAAGACAATCAGTCAGGATTCAGAATGCAATCTCTCCACCCCTCCCAATCTCCACAGGAGTTCCATAGGGCTCTGTGCTTGGCCCCATCCTTTTCTCCATCTTTTTAAATGACCTTCCCTCAGTCTGCTCCCCTTCCTCTTCTATCCATATGTATGCCGATGACACTGTCTTGTTCACTTCTGGCAAAACCACCATTGATGTAGCAATCACTCTACAGCATGACTTCCACCAGGTTTAGCTCTGGTTTGCCTCACATCAACTATTCCTAAATGCCAAAAAGACAGTCTCCATGACCTTCGGCACTAGGCAGAGACTCTCTAGGCTCCACCCCTTACGCTCTTTCCACACCCTTGATGGGGCAATCCTTGAGGATACCCCCTCTTTCAGATGCCTTGGGATTTGGCTGGACCAACACCTCAGCTTCTCTGGCCACATTGACACCATTCTGAAAAAACTGCGCCCCAAGCTTAGAGCCCTTTACAGGAACCGTAGTTGCATCCCTCCTACAGCCCGGCGAGAACTTGTCCAGAAGATGATCCTCCCCATTTTTGACTACTGTGATGTAGTCTATGGTGCCACTCCCATATCTTCCCTTACCAGATTGGACTCTCTTTTCAACTTCTTCTGTCGATTCGTTCTTGACACCCCATCTTGAACCCATTATTGTGACCTTTACCATGGCCTGTCCTTCCCCCCGCTTGCTAACAGATGCCTGGCTCACCGTGCCAAGATAACTTTCAAACTTTGGCTTGGTGTACTTCCTTCCTACCTCTCATGCTCCTTCCCTCCCTCCCCCCTGCCTTCCTCCCACTCCCTCAGATCCTCCGACACTCACACCCTGCTAGTCCCCCATCGTACCACCCTCATCAGCCAAGCAGGCTTCTCCCATCACTTCCCCAAAATCTGGAACCCCCTTCCGCCTCCAATACGACACTCTTCCTCCTCCCACTCCCTTGCCTCTGCTTTACATAACTTTCTCTCTGCTAGCTGCTCCTGCTACAATCTTCCTTAATGTGTTCCCCATGAGCCTGCATCAGCTTCATGCCCACCTCTTTCCTGCAGAACCCTCCCCTATATCCTCCCCCAGCACCCCTTCCTTTCCACCTTAGTACCACCCCCCATTCCCTCCGCTGTACACCACCTTACTCTCACTACTCGATTGCCGTTGCTTGGCCTAAACCCCTGCCAGGGTTCTCTGCATCCTGGAGGGGTCCAGAACCTAGGAAAACACCTTCCTCGCCTCCTACTTCCACCCCATTCTTTCCTGAAAGGGCTGGGTCTTGGCCCCTCTTCTCTCCCACCTCTGTCTCTCGGTTCTTCTGAAGCCTACTCCCCATCGCTGCCTACTTCCCTCCTATCATGCTCTACCTCTGCTGCCTACAACCTGCTTCCCTCCTGTCATGCTCTATCTCTGCCTTGTGCAGGCAGGGTCCACAGCATACTGGAGGGGCCAGGCCCCGACGGACCTTCTCTTCCCCCTCTCTTCCTTCCTTACATGCTCAAACTCCCACTGTCTACAACCTGCTTCCCTCCTGTCTTGCTCTACCTCTGCCTTGTCCAGGCAGGGTCCACAGCATACTGGAGGGGCCAGGCCCCGGCGGACCCTTCTCCTCCATCCCTTGCCTTCCCCTCCTCCAAATCCCCTTTCCACCCCCCGCTCTCTGCCTATATGCCCCCCACCCACCAACCTTTCCCCCACCTCCTTCCTAACCGTACTTATTGGCTAACCACTAATCTCTAATGCACTTATAGTCAACCTTGCACTTTTGTTACACCTTGCAAATTTTGTTCTTTCTGTGTCTCTCCTCGCAATCTTGCCCTAGTCCAACCTCCTTGTATTCTATCCGGCCATTTTCTAACTACAAAGCTATGTCCCACCAAGTGTTACCCAAAGATATTTGGGCTATCGTATCTGTCTAGTTCAAGACTGTTAGCATTGTATCCATCTAGTTCAAACCTGTTAGCATTCCTCTATATCAATACTTCTGTATAGTCTGCTCGCTTTATTGAATGTAATCAAATTGTATATCTATATTGTGTACCAAATCTCTGTATACTATCCTCATGTTCCCCTACCTACCAGGTTGCACCCGGAGATGAACAACTTGTTGCTCAGCGTGCCTTCCTGGTGAAACATTTCAGTAAATAAAAGAAATTAAACTCTATAAACAAGAAGAATCTTCTTAATGCATAACCCTGATTCCCACGTTGTTTTCTAGTACATTTGTACATTACATCATACGCCCCTGTACGTGGCCAGCAGTCTCAAGCTTTAAACATGCATATTATTGAGTATTTAACATCATACTACAGTCACCCACCCACCCACCCAAGACAGTTGTCTAAGGGAACTCTTTAACCCATCCACCAGTCTCCCTTATGGTAGCAGGCATTCCCTGAATACCACTAATTATCCTGTGTCCATTCCCAAATTTGCTATGTTACGATATCCAAAGGTGTCTTATGTGCACTGAGTTCCTCACTGCCCAAGGGTTAATTGTGCTTGGCCCCCCCACCCCCAGTACCGCTCTGGCCAGGAGTCATGACCATGCTGCAACTGATAAAATGTTTGCCTAAAGAGCGTGTATGCTGGTTAGTTCAGTTTCTAAGTCCATAGCTGCAGCGTGTAGGAAGGGTGAGGGCTGTACACTTTAGTGCCGAACCAGGAAGCGAGTTGTATTCTGAAACATCACAACGGAACTGCGGCTGTCTGTCCTGCTGATTGGTTATTTCCTGCTCTCATCGTGGCTGGTTCTTGTCATGCACTCTTTGTGGTGGTTCCATTTTATTGCATATCACATTAAGCCGCAACATGCGCTTGCTTCTGTGTCTGCCATTGATCGTGAGGTAAGGATTTTTCTTCCCGCCTTTCAGCCGTGTTTACTTTGTACCATTATGTTTTTGGAAATGCTTCCCACCTCTGTTGCAAGGACTTCAGTAATAGTCGAGCAGGAAAGTGATAGTGGGGGGTGTAATTCGAAATGTGATGAGCTGCCCTGCCTTACATGGTGGAATCGGAGCATTTATTGTGTTTCAGCCAGTCATGAGTTTAAAGTTATAATGAAGCTGACTGCCCATGTATGTAACAGGGACGGAGAACATACATAAAAAAAGATCACTGCCAAAAAACATTTCCATTTCTGCACTTCAGTGCTCAAAGTTTTTGTTCACCATTCCCTTATCCTGACACAATCCAGTGGTTTTGGAGACATTAGGTAGTAACTTATTTTTATTTATTTTTATTCTTTTGGTAATTGGGTAAGGGCCTATAGGCAGAAGGGCCTGTTTTCAGGGGCAACCTGGGAGCACTGGAAAGGTTAAGCAACTTACTCAGTGTCACACAGTATGCAAGTAGAGGTTGTGGGAATCAAACCCAGGCTTGCTGGATGTACCAAGCTCATTCACAACTTACACTAACCTCTAGGTTATACTGCCAACCCGTAACTGTGCTGGTTCTTCCCTAACTGCCTGAACTGTTTGTAATAGTCTCTCCTACATTCAGTTAGCTTGGCCGGGGAACGGAGTCTAAATCTGATGCCGGCTGCGTACAGTGTGTTTTTGGTGCGCCTGTAGACTGCTTGCTTTTGTCAGATTTGCAAGCTGGGGTTGCTAAAGAAAAGCAATTTATAACCTTCCCACTCTGCTGTCCGCAGTTCCTGAACCTTTACTTTGGATTAAGCAGCTTGAATATAATTAGAAACATAGAAACATAGAATTTGACGGCAGATTAGGACCGCTTGGCCCACCCAGTCTGCCCATTTCCCTACCTACTGGATAAGCTGCAGATCCTAGTTAACCAGCAGCCTACTTCTTCCTACCCCCAACCCCTAGAATGGCCTTATGACTGTCCCATGCATGCTTGAATTCCACCAGTGATTTTGACTCCACAACCTCCTCCCGGAGGCCGCTCCATGCATCCACAACCCTCTCTGTGAAAAATACTTCCAAATTATACCTCTGAGCCACCCCCATCTTCAAATTGTGCCCTCTTGTTCTGGCACACCTCTTTTTGAAAGATGCTCCTCTTGACTTTGTTGATTCCTTGAGGTACTTGAACGCTTCTATCATGTCCCCCTCTCCCTCCTTTCCCCGAGGCTATACATATTAAGCTCCTTCGTCTCCTCTTCATATGTCCTCCGTGCAGACCCTGCTCCATTTAGTTGCCTCCTCTGGACAGCTTCCATCCTGTCTATATCTTTGCGGAGATTGGGTCTCCAGAATTGCACACAGTACTCCAGATGGGGTCTCACCAGCTGTCTGTACAGGGGATAATAACTTCCTGTTTTTTACTGGTGATGCCTCTCCCTATGCATCCCAGTATCCCCCCAGCCCTCCTTGCTGCCCTCTCACATTGCTTGCCCACCTTTAGGTCATCTGATATGACTACCCCAGGTTCCTTTCCATTTTAGTTGTTGTTAGTATCTCACCCCCCATTGTGTACTCTTCCCCTGGGTTTTTGTTTCCCAGGTGCATTACCTTGCACTTCTTAGCATTGAATCTAAGCCGCCATACATTTGACCATTCCTCTAACCTTGCCAAGTCCCTTCTCATCCTTTTCACCCCACCCTGTGCATCAACTTTGTTGCAGATCTTTGTGTCATCTGCAAAGAGACATACTTTTCCTTCCAGTCCCTCTGCAATGTCGCTTATAAAGACATTGAAGAGGACCGGTCCTAATACTGAACCCTGTGGTACCCCACTAGTAACCCTCCTTTCTTCTGAGTGGACTCCATTTACTATTACTCTCTGTGTCCTATTCTCCAGCCAATTCTTTATCCAGGCTGTCATCTTGGGACCCACTCCCAGGCTGGCTAACTTGTATATTAATCTTTTGTGTGGGACTGTGTCAAATGCCTTGCTAAAGTCTAGGTAGTATGAAATTGGCCTCGGTCACTTGCCTTCTTTTGGAGGTGGTATGAAAGGCCCTTTCAGTTACATAGCTGGGGCCATTTAGAGATGGACCTGCCATTTTCTCACATAGTCTTTGGATAAAGGCTATAGCATCCTATCCCTCCATTTTTTTCTGGCAGTTCCACGAGGACCAAGTTGTTCCAGTGACTCTGCCCTTCTCTTCTTCCTTTCGCTCTTTCAACTTGTGCACCCTTCTCCATAGTGTGACTGGCTCTTTTCCCTCCCTTTTGTTGTGGCTTGCAATTAGGCTTACACGGCTTTCAGTGTCTCCGACTTTGGTTGTTCGTGCTTCCAGAGTAGCCTTAATTGTTTTAAAGTCCCTTGTCATTTCTTGGAGTGCCGCTTTTATGAAGGAGAATTCCTCCATATGTTTATCTGAACTGGCAGCTGTGTTTTTTTGTGGTGGAGAGGCATCCAGACATAAGGTGGGCTTCGCTCATTTATTGCACCCATACTGGTGTACACAGGATACTGTCAGCTGTGTTTTCTTCCATGCTGCTTTGTTTTAAACCTGTTTTAGCTGTAATGCTCTCTGGGATGTTCCTTATGTTCTGTGCTATCTTAAAGAGCTATTGTACTGTCTAAAACTAATATTAGATTTTAAAAGCAGCCAACCACTGCCTTTTATATCTGATGTACTTTTTCTTTTCCCTTTGGTTAATTAGAAGATTGTCTACTGGATGTTAGTAGGCGTGGTGTGCGGGACAGCAGTCTGCCTGGCAGCTGACATGTCTAGCTCTACTATTCCCCCACTACATCATCAGCATTGTGACATCATTGCTGCTTAGGAACATCCATTCAGTGACTGCCAGGTCATTCACCAGTGATGTCACAACCAGTGAGATCATAATGTTGATGATGTAGTGTGGGGCAGTAAGATAAACATGTCGGCTGCCAGGCTGAGAGCTGTTCCACACATCTAGCACAATATTATCACATGGAAGACTTTCTGATGAGCAAAAGGAAAAAGAAAGATACTTCAGAAGTAAAAAGTCACAACTGGCTACTACTTAAAAGTTGTATTATTTTCCTGTCTGCTGTTTTCTTTCCCCTAGCTCTTTAAAGTGTTATTTATTGCTGCTGTATTTATCTGCGTTTTTAGTTTATTACCGCTGGAGCGGTCACTCCCTGCAGCTACCCATCATGTGACTCCCTCACCCCCATGAGTTGAGGGATTAGCCCCCTCCACACCAGACACTGCTGTTACCCAGCAACTTTGTGAAGGCATCAAAAGATTTCAAACAGTAAGAAGACTAACTTACTTGTAACTGTGGGTCTGCTACTGGTATTCCTTCCACATTCACCGAAACTGCCCTGGATATGCCCTTTTGAGTGCTTGAAAGGGAGCTTCTCATTTTCCTGTGGTTCCTAACTATTCTGGAACATGTAGGGGTGAGGGCTCAAGAAAAGGATGGGGGGAGACCTCGAGATTCCAGTGAGAGATTTCCCGAGGCCTATGCACGTGCTCAATGCTGTCTGCAACAGTGACAATGTGGAAGGAATGCCAGTAGTAGAACTAGAGATCTACAGGTAAGTCACTGCCTGCCTGAACTCACAGTATCTAGCCTGCCAGTATATAAAGAGGCTTTCTGCTAGTTGACCACATTTCACGAGCAGTAGCCTCATTACAACACTCCCCACCCCCCCCCGCTACCCACCATAAATGTGTGCACACATTGAGCATTAAGCTCCATTATGGCGTTGAGTACATGTCAACAAATCCAGTCTCCAACCAGAAACGAGCTCTGTCTCTCCCTAGTGGCGACAGTTGTGTTTTTGCAGAACACGACTGGTGGTCTGTGGTTAGATTTCAAAATCTTTTATGTCATTGTAGTATTTTTTTTTTCTGTTCTTTCAAACCACAAACCTTTAGGGAGAAGGAAAGCACACTACTCTGTTCTGCTTTCTCAACACAATTCCAACCCCGCAGCACCAGTGTGGTCTAATGTTTCCTGCAGTTTCGCTGTAATTGTACAAAGACCAGCCTCCAAGGACACGTTCCTGAAAAGGCCTAATTCACTCAAGATGTGTCTGTCCAGCACCAGTTTATGTTAATCATAAAAAACATTACTGCCTGAGAATCTTTCAATAAGGCCTCATCTAGGCCACTTGTTCCGCAGTCCCAAGTCTGCATGGTCTCAAAGGGCCTTAAAGAACTAGCGCTGTGTACTGCATGGAATTAATAGTAACTTTCAGAAGTAGTCCGCTATCACTTCTTTAATATCTGAAGTATTTTTTCCTTTCTGTTTTGCTGATTAGATTTTCTGCCTGACAGCACTAGATGTGATATGTAGACCCGCACGCTACCTGGAGGGTGACATAGTCCATTTTGTTTCTCACTATACGTCATCAGCATTGTGACCTCACTGGCGGTGACCTCACTAATAACCAGGAAGAGAGACTCTCCTGCTCCTTGAATGGTAACTTGTGGCACGTGTGACCAGTCAGGCAGCAGGGCTTGTAATGAGTAAGAATGAGTGAGGTCATATGCTGATGATGTCATGGGTGGAACAGACCTAGATATGTCTGCTTCCAGGCAAAGCACTGCCTTTCGCATCACACCCAGTACTGTTAGGTAGAAAACCATCTAACAAGCACACAGAAAAAAAAGGCACATCAGAGAAAAACGTAGTAAGGGAATACTTGTAAAATTTTCAGAGACTTTCTGCCCGCTTAGTTATTGGTGTACCTCGTGCTTTACAGCGTAGCCACCTAAAAACTCACTTGTGACCTCACTCGTATTTTGTCACCCAGGCTCCCTGATATGACAAATTTCTTATCACACAGTATAGCGTAGAGGTTAGAGTAATGAGCTGTGAATGAGCTTGGTACATCCAATACACCTGGATTTGATTCCCTTAACCTCTACTTGCATACTGTGTGACTCTGAGCAAGTCAGTTATCCATCCCAGTGCTCCTGGGTTGTCCCTAAAAAGCAGGCACTTGTGCCTAATAGGCCTTCTCTGGTTACCAAAGAATAATAAAAATAAATAAATAAAAATGTGCTGAGTGTAGCAGATGTTTGCCTACCTCAGCACCTGCATTCAGATTTTGGGACTATGTGCTCAGTTGGCGAGGAATCAGGGGACCTTCTCATCACCCCAGGGACTACCAAGTCTGACACTGTTACCTCAGAGGATACCAGATAGGAGCAACTGGATTATGGTAGGCTCGAGGAGGGTTGGGGTGGTGGCATATGGAAGGTTGGGGAGGGTCACAGGCACATTCCTGAACCATAACTGGTACCAGTACAGTATTCCTACGCCACCCTGGTGGAGCGGGACTGCCAGGAGGAGGCACCCGCGGTAGTGGCCAGGGAGGATGTGGGGACCCTCCCTAGTGGAGACCCCAAAGAGGGCGGAAGCAGGAGACAGCTTTTGGTCTTGGACTCAGTTGTCAGAGGGATAGAGTTGGGAATAGGAAAGGAGAAAGAGAGGGAGGTCACGTGCTTACCCACTGCCATGGTCTACAGGGATGGGAAACATATCCTACAGATCGCTAAGGCAGCAGGAAGGATGTCATTGTCCACCTGAGGACAAATGACCTGGCTAGGAACATGGCAAAAATTGTGCAGGGGGAGTTTAGGGAACTGGGAAGAGGTCTGAGACAGGTAGCATACTCAATAGTTTTTGTAGAGGTGCTGCCTGTTTTTCTGTGGGGGAGGGATCTCTGCAAAGGCCTTCAACTCATGGTTGAATAAATGGTGCACAGAGGAGGGGTATGACTACCCTGGGGACTGGGTCCCACTTGGGAGGAAAACAGCCTATACAGAGGTGATGGCTTGCATCCATCCAGAAGGGGAACCACAGTCCTCACTGGACAGTTTAAATGTTACTTCAGTGAACATTTAAAGTACCCAAGAGGGATGGTGGAGGAAAAAGGGGAGGCAGAAACTGCCCCCCCAACAGGCTGAGATAGATAGCAGGGAGGTCCCAAAGGGAGAGAGTCCCACCAGGGCGCAAGATGATCAAAAAAGCAGGGGGTTAGCAAAAGAGGAAGGGGGGAAAAACAGCAGCCAAATGAGAAGAGAGGAAGGAGGAACAAAAGGAAATGGGGAGGTGACAAGCAAAGAGTTAGCAAAATCTGGAAGGCCAGGTGTGCAAATGCTAGAAGCCGGAGAATAAGATCCCAGACCTAGAGGCCATCATGGCAGAGGCCGACCTGGATATTGTGGCCATTACCAAGTAATGGTGCACTGAAAACCATGACTGGGACATGGCCGTACCAGGCTACATGCTGTTCAGAAAGGACAGGGTGGGAAGAGAAGGAAAGGAGTGAGTGTGGTGCTTTATGTGAAGGAAAGCATAAAGCAACAGAAATATAGAGAATTTGGGGGGTTGTGGGTCGCCTCAGATCAGGAAACAGAGCCACTATTCGGACAGGCATGATTTGCTGACCTCCGGCACAGAGGGAGGACTTAGATAAGGAAATGTCAGAAGCAGTTGTCATGATGGTTGAAAAGGGGGAGGTGTTGCTGGTGGGGGACTTCAGTCTGCTGGATGTAGATTGGAGCCTCCCAGCTGCGCCTTCAGCTAGAAGCAGGGACATCCTGGACTCCCTGCAGGGGCTGTTCCTCAGGCAGCTAGTCAGTGAACCCACTCGATTGGACAAAAGACTAAGAAGAAAGCCTTTTTTTCTCTGAATTCACAAAAACAAGTAACTGTTTAAATAAATAATTTGATATTTATTTACACACACACACACACCTTCTAGAAGCCTTGCCTCCTGTTATCTCGTTCCTTCTGATGATCCCACATTGTCTATCTTCAGGGGTTTTCTCTTTTTTTTTTCTAAACTTCAGATTTTTAATTCAAGACAAAAATATACAGTACAGTTCTGTGACCTTTCTGGTAGAATTGCACGCCATACAACAAGCGGACCTTGACGATAATAAGAAGGAGCAGTCCACTGTAACTACGTAGGAAGACGTACAGTTCTTTCTGGTCCATGCCAGATAGCTGCTATTTACAGTCCTCTGCTCCTCCATTAACTATGTGGAATGGAGCATTCCCTTCTGCACCACCAGTAGGTCCAAGCACCACCAGTATGTCCAAGCACCACCAGTAGGTCCAAGCACCACCAATAGGTCCAAGCACCACCACCACCAATAGCTCCAAGAACCACCACCAAAAGGTCCAAACCTTTTTAATTTGATCTGCACACAAGCTGTAAATACAGTTACACAGGCACTGCTGCCCTCTGGGTACTGTATATATAAACTACCCCAACAGTGGGCTGTAAAACCCAGATATAGCCTGATGTCTGTCATGTCAATATGTATCCGAGACTGGATTCAGTAGTAATATGGAGCCAAAGTAACTGAAGTCCATCTCCTGCTGGCTTCCTGGCCAGAACTCCTGCCGTGCCTTATACTTCATGGGAAACTCCGTCATATCAGGGCCTAACCTTGGTGCAACACTGTTTGAGTATCCAGGGATGGGACCGAGAGGGTGGAGTTGAACCCTGTGATGTGTGGGACAGGGGCTATCTTCATTCCACAGTGCAAGGAATTTATTTTTATTTATTGTCAATTTGCTGAATGGGAAAAGCCCCTGAGTTGAGGCTGCTTTCCAGGCACAACTAGGTGGAGGTGAGGGGTAATACGTAGAGGGATGAGAAATATTGACACACATTGATGCAGCATAAGCAAAAAGTGGACTGATGGTAAAATAGCAATAACGGAGTTTATAGAGCAATCCAGAGAACACAGAGAAGTAAACAGCAAATAACAACTGCTCAACAAGTGAACATTGAGCATACAGTACAATTAAATAAGAGTACTACAGAGGGGAGCACCCTTACTAACAGCAGAGCGCCCTCTACTAACAGGGGAGCAGCCTCACTGACAGCAGAGCACCCTCCACTGACAGGGGAGCAGTCTCACTGACAGCGGAGCACCCTTCACACTAACAGGGGAGCAGCCTCACTGACAGCGGAGCACCCTTCACTGACAGGGGAGTGCCCTCTACTAACAGGGGAGCAGCCTCACTGACAGCGGAGCACCCTTCACTGACAGGGGAGCAGTCTCACTGACAGCGGAGTGCCCTCTACCAACAGGGGAGCAGCCTCACTGACAGCGGAGCACCCTTACTAACAGCAGAGCACCCTCTACTAACAGGGGAGCAGCCTCACTGACAGCAGAGCGCCCTCCACTGACAGGGGAGCAGTCTCACTGACAGCGGAGCACCCTTCACACTAACAGGGGAGCAGCCTCACTGACAGCGGAGCACCCTTCACTGACAGGGGAGTGCCCTCTACTAACAGGGGAGCAGCTTCACTGAAAGCGGAGCACCCTTCACTGACAGGGGAGTGCCCTCTACCAACAGGGGAGCAGCCTCACTGACAGCGGAGCACCCTTCACTGACAGGGGAGCAGTCTCACTGACAGTGGAACACCCTTCACACTAACAGGGGAGCAGCTTCACTGACAGGGGAGCAGTCTCACTGACAGCGGAGCACGCTTCACACTAACAGGGGAGCAGCCTCACTGACAGCGGAGCACCCTTCACTGACAGGGGAGTGCCCTCTACTAACAGGGTTGCAGCCGCAGCCTCACTAACAGCGGAGCACCCTTCACTGACAGGGGAGCAGCCTCACTGACAGCGGAGCACCCTTCACTGACAGGGGAGCAGTCTCACCGACAGCGGAGCACCCTTCACACTAACAGGGGAGCAGCCTCACTGACAGCGGAGCACCCTTCACTGGCAGGGGAGTGCCCTCTACTAACAGGGGAGCAGCCTCACTGAAAGCGGAGCACCCTTCACTGACAGGGGAGCAGTCTCACTGACAGCGGAGCACCCTTCACACTAACAGGGGAGCAGCCTCACTGACAGCGGAGCACTCTTCACACTAACAGGGGAGCAGCCTCACTGACAGCAGAGCACCCTTCACTGACGGGGGAGTGCCCTTTACTAACAGGGGAGCAGCCTCACTGACAGCGGAGCACCCTTCACTGACAGGGGAGCAGTCTCACTGACAGCGGAGCACCCTTCACACTAACAGGGGAGCAGCCTCACTGACAGCGGAGCACCCTTCACTGACAGGGGAGCAGTCTCACTGACAGTGGAGCACCCTTCATACTAACAGGGGAGCAGCCTCACTGACAGCGGAGCACCCTTCACACTAACAGGGGAGCAGCCTCACTGACAGCAGAGCACCCTTCACTGACAGGGGAGTGCTCTTTACTAACAGGGGAGCAGCCTCATTGACAGCGGAGCACCCTTCACTGACAGGGGAGCAGTCTCACTGACAGCGGAGCACCCTTCACACTAACAGGGGAGCAGCCTCACTGACAGCAGAGCAGTCTCACTGACAGCGGAGCACCCTTCACAC
Organism: Neoceratodus forsteri; assembly: GCA_016271365.2. NCBI lineage: Eukaryota > Metazoa > Chordata > Ceratodontiformes > Ceratodontidae > Neoceratodus > Neoceratodus forsteri. The sequence continues at coordinate 544,808,199 of JADMNL010000023.1, forward strand.
TAACAGGGGAGCAGCCTCACTGACAGCGGAGCACCCTTCGCTGACAGGGGAGTGCCCTCTACTAACAGGGGATCAGCCTCACTGACAGCAGAGCACCCTTCACTGACAGGGGAGCAGTCTCACTGACAGCGGAGCACCCTTCACTGACAGGGGAGTGCCCTCTACTAACAGGGGAGCAGCCTCACTGACAGCGGAGCACCCTTCACTGACAAAGTAGTGCCCTCTACTAACAGGGGAGCAGTCTCACTGACAGCGGAGCACCCTTCACACTAACAGGGGAGCAGCCTCACTGACAGCGGAGCACCCTCCACTGACAGGGGAGCAGCCTCACTAACAGCGGAGTGCCCTCTACTAACAGGAGAGCAGCCTCATTGACAGCAGAGCACCCTCCACTGACAGGGGAGCAGCCTCACTGACAGTGGAGTGCCCTCTACCAACAGGGGATCAGCCTCACTGACAGCGGAGTGCCCTCTACCAACAGGGGAGCAGCCTCACTGACAATGGAGCACCCTCCACTGACAGGGGAGCAGCCTCACTAACAGCAGAGTGCCCTCTACCAACAGGGGAGCAGCCTCATTGACAGCAGAGCACCCTCCACTGACAGGAGAGCACCCTTCACTGACAGGGGAGCAGCCTCAGTGACAGCGGAGCACCCTCCACTGACAGGAGAGCACCCTTCACTGACAGTGGAGCACCCTTCACACTAACAGGGGAGCAGCCTCACTGACAGCGGAGTACCCTTCACTGACAGGGGAGCAGCCTCACTAACAGCGGAGCGCCCTCTACAGACAGGGAAGCAGCCTCACTAACAGCGGAGCGCCTTTTACTGACAGGGGAGCAGCCTCACTAACAGGGGAGCACCCTCCACTGACGGGAGCAGCCTATATTTTTTTTATATTCTCTTTTTATTGCAGTTACAAGAATAACATACATAAAATGTTCCCAAGTTCCAAGACACATTCTTGTTTCTCATTGCTACAGCATCTGGGGGGAATGCCAATACATGTTATGCAAATCTGAAAATCACTAAAATTGGCCTGTGGCGCCAAGATCACGGACTATTAAACTAAATAAAGTTACTCAAAAATTCCCTGAGTGATAACACTCTTGAAGACATCCAAAAGGACTTTCAAAAGTCCATGTACTGTAGATCCTTGTTACTGATGATATAGCACCAGTAAAAGAAGGTCGTGTATCCGATAATCCCCCACTGTATCTGAACTTCAACCCAAGAAAAGTTATTCGGTGAAAAGAGAACACAGTACAGCCCAACTTCGCCCTAGACATAGAACAACAGATTCCCCAAGCAAATTAAAAATGATCCCCAACTGAAAATAAAACCTTTTAATATATACTTGTAGAAAAGAGATAAGTCGCCAAACTGTACTGTAATATGAAACATGAGCACAGAGAGACTGCCTAACATCTAATGCAGGATATTATATTCCAGTGTAAGGAAAGCTGAGAAACATAGTCCAGAGCTGCAGGCTACATGCATGCATGGAGTTGTTCAACAGTAACTAGAGCCAAAAGACTCCACAAAATTCGGCTGTCGTGTACCTCAGAGCTACCTCTTTCTAAAAAGAGCACAGCCTGTAAAAAGAAAAATACGTATACTCACCAGCCAAGCAGGTCTCCATCAACTCCACAGGTTCCACCATGCTGCAGTGACAAGAATATCACTGACCTCCCCCACAGCTACACACGGTTGCCGACGTCCCCGACCCCAACCGGGGATCACACAGACACCTTGCACCCCCCGGACTTATAGATTCCAACTCCGGTGGGGGGGATTTCAGGGGAGAGCGGCCAAACTACGGGGTCGATGACATGGTCATCGCTCCAACAACCCAGTCAACACTGCAGGTGTCAACGGGTTGGTGTCGCTGTAACAGTGTCATACAAACGTCACACATCAGACAAGGAAAAAATACAGATTGGCCTTAAAAAAAACTAATAATATCCAAAAGACAAGGAGGCCCAGCACTGCCCAGTGTGAAATGCTATTACTTGGCAGCCCAAGTAGCTGAAATCTCCGATTTGTATAAAGGAAAACCTGCAAAAAGCTTACATATTGAACAGTTTGTTCATAAATATCATAATCCGATATATTATATTCAAAATATTATCTGAACAATAAAACATGGAGAACAAACTAACAGCAACACAGATTACCTGCTTACATTGGGGACTCTGGCACAAGATCATAAGGATGGAAAAACACAATGTTAGACTATACCCCAGTTTACAGAAACCACAGATTTCAACCATCATTAATGGATCCTATATATAAAACATGGGAACAACTGGGTATTAGAACTATATCCGAGCCATATGAAGGAAATGTACAGTACTATTATCCATTCAGCAATTACAGAATAAATATAATATTCCTACTCAGCATTCTTTTAGATATCTGCAAGTTCGGGACTACATAGGGAAATCGGGATTTACCCAGGAATACTCACCTATAGAAAATATATTACTAAATAAAAAAACAATATTAAACCCTTTTCAGCTATACACAGTTTGATGCAAAATTAAGTACTGCTCATTCTAAAACCTTTAAAACACAGTGGGAACAGCAGCTGGGAATGAACATTTGTCAGGATGATTGGAATAACATTATACAATACCCACCGCAGAATGTTTTTCCTGCCGGCCCGGTGGCGCCGAGGGTTGAGGCGCTGGACGCCACACCTTGCTCCATGCCGTTGACTAGGGTTTAGGAGCAGACTCGGGTCACTGGTGGTCAGCCGGGGGGAGACAGGCTTGAGCGTCCCACGACAGCTCTCCTTCTCCGGGAGGGTAGTGGTCTTGCCCGTACACTTGCCTGACTCTGAATGGAAGCTCGGAGTACTGCAAGCTCCAACTACAGGGGATGGGCAGCCTTTGTACAGCGTGGACGTCGGTGCTTTGCGCCATGATGTCTGGGGTTTCACACTGTAGGGGAAAGGGAGAAATACGGAAAAAAAGAGCCTGCAACCGCCAGAGAGATGGGGAGCCGGGGGACGTGCCTACGATGTGCCTGCACCTGCCCAGTGGACCTGAGCCAACGAAACGTAAGTTACGGGGTGCTAGTTCCCCCACCTTGTCCCCACCTAGGGGGTTAAGCCGCAGCTGCATGGGGTCTCAGGATCCGCTCGAGTAGGTGCCAGGCAGTGGGATGTCTGCATTGCCTCCCCTGATGGGTCAGTGTGGCAGGCTGGGTAGGAAGATAAAAGAGTAATTTCAAAAAAAATAAATAAATAAAAGAATGTTATTCCACTAAGTCACAACAAATTCAGTTTAATATTTTACATCGTACTTACCTGACACCGTCCAAACTACACAAAATAAATCCAAAAAAGAAAAATTCCCCAGGTGTCAAGATAACCAGGGATCCCTTATCCATATGTTCCTAACTTGGAAAAAAGGGCTAGATTCTGGGATATAATCATTGAAGTAGTAAAAAGGGCTACAGGCAACACACCAAGAAAGGATTCACTGACTGTCATACTTGGTTATGACGTAAACCTTATAATACAGAAGCTACTTATTACAGGTTATTCTCGCTAGCCTATTTAGTAGCCAAGAAATGCATATTGATGGCCTGGGAAGATAGTTCTCCACCCTCAATGAGGAAGTGGTTTAGCTTAATAATAGATTTATGTTCTTTAGAACAGATACATTATTTCAAGAATGAAACAAGCATTTGTCGATGAGGAATGTTTGCTTGCGGCATTAGCAGTGGCAGTGCAGGAGTTAGACAGATGCAGTATAGGAATGGCAGTGATGTATTGAACTGACACCAACTCCACCCCTACCCTGCAGAGATAGACAGGCATTGGGGTGTGCCTTTGGGTCATCGCCCATAATGGTCACAACATTTCACTCTACCCTATCCTGCAGACACTGACAAGAGTCGAGGTGTGGCTTGGGGTGTTCGGGCTTTACACTCACATATTCCATAAGGAAATATGCTGAGATGGGTGCAGAATAGGAGAATGGTGTGAACTCTGGGGCCAAAGAGTCCAAGGCACACCTCAATGCATGTCACTGGCTGCAGGGGGGGGGTGGAATGGCATGAGTATTACTGTCAAAAATCCCAAGTCACACCACTGACACCTATCAGTCCCTACAGGGTAGGGTGTTATGGTCGGAAACCCTAATGCCCTGGGCATTTCTTGATATTTTACTCCAAGTTTTCAGCATGGGCTTTTTGTGACCCCACTGCATGAACAGTGACACTATTAGTTTGTTAGGCGAAAGGCGATTTTGCACATCGACTGCGCCATTTGGCGCCACAGGTGCGAAAACACATTTCGAATGAGATATGAAAAATGACAGCCATACTGTTCATGAGGAGGTGTAAAAAAATGGCAATGTTGAAAATCTGGAGTGAAAATATAAAAAAAAAACTGGTGAGGTCATGAGCGTGCATAGAAACTGCGCAACGCACACCCATAATGCATTTTGGGGAGATTTTTTGCATAAGATTTTCAATATAGGCATTTTGGGACCTCTGCTCATGAACAGTGTCACTGTGATTTTCTTAATCTGTCCTGAACACTGATTTCCCACAGTGACCGTGCTATTCTGCGCCGGAATTGCGAAAGCACATTTTGGCCAGAATGTGAAAAATGACAGCTATACTATTCATAAGGAGGTATGAAAAAATGCCAATGTTGAAAATCTGGAGTGAAAATGTTACAAATTCGCGAACTTGCAAGTGTGTGTGGAAACTGTGCAACGCACGCTCGTAACACAGTCATTTTGGAGTTTGTTCACCAAATTTGCAACATAGGCTTTTTGAGAGCCCACCTCATGAACAGTCACACTGTCATTTCGTTACTCGGTCCCAAAAGGTGATTCCGCACAGTGACCACGAAATCACCTTTTGGGACCGAATAACCAGATGACAGTCACTGAATTCATGAGATGGGGTCCTAAGAACTCATGTTGAAAATTTGGCAAAATTCAAAAAATGACCGAGATATGCACCAAAGTTGAAAAAAAAACATTTATGCCATTATACAGCTTACCGGCATTTCTTCGGTTTGCGGTCGACTTTGAAGAGTGCAGACGTGTTCCCGGTCCACCAAAGATCATCACGCCAGCCTCCTGAGGTAAGTATGGGGTGAGGGGGGAGGTGGGGTACACAGGGGGTGGCCGCTGGTTGGAGGAGGGGCAAAAGAGTCAACGAGGGACCGTTTTCTTTTGTTACAGGTTTTTTGGTTTTTGTTTGTTTACAAAGATGACACGGGACTTTTGCCATGCTGGGGTGGGCTCCCAGTGTGACACCTGGAAGTTTGTTTTTTGGGGGGGGCACTGGAGCTGACAGGGATTCAGCACCCCCGTCAGACATAAAGTGTGCTTGAGGGGGGAGTGTGCATGAGCCAAGGAGGATTGGGCACCCCCTTGGCACACAACAAATGGGGGGGGGCGCATCATGCCAACAGGAGATGCAGTGGTGTACTGTTGAAAGAAAATGACCGCTACAGTCAGCGGTGGTGACGTGTAGGCAATTTGCATACTGCTGATGGCACGGCAGTATGCAAATTGCCTACACATTACCACCACTGATTGTAGCGGTTGTTCTCTTTCAACTGTATGCCACTGCATCTGAACTGCTGTCATAGACAGCTTGGACGTTCATTGGTGCAGTGTGGCCACGCCTGCAAAAAGGATCGGGGCATTGGAAGCGGGGGTGCCACACCTACCAAAACTCGTATGGTGGCACTATATTTCTTGCACAAGCGTGCAAGCAAACATAAAAAGGGGTTTGTTTCATATTATATGGGATCCTTTCTTGGAAATGGCTGGGAACTATGTGAATACAGGGATTCAAAGAGCAGACCCCAAATGGATTTATTTGTTCTTTTTGTATTTTTGTTTTCAAATTCTGTTTTAGTCCCCTACCTACTCCACCAAACTCTTTCTGGTGACCTCGTCAGCCACCGTCTCTACCTCCCTGCACGATCCAGCTACCCCTTCTGCTCCTCTTCGGTGCCAGGCATGCCCCGGGTCTGCCCTCAAGGGAAGGGTCACCCCCACCCAGGGCACTCTTTCTTATAGTATTGAGCCACCGGGCCAGAGAGGGGAAGGGAGAGCGGAGGGGGCTGAGCCCGACTCCAGGAGTGTGGACCGTGGATGGGAGGCGACATTGCCTATCAGCGGGAAGAGGGGGAGATTTTTTTAGTATGTGAACCCCTGTGGAGCCTGGCTGTCATGGCAATGTGCTGCCGCGGCTCCACCCCCAGGCTTACGCCACACCACTACTTTCGGCTACCCCCAGCCACCACCAGAGGTCGCTCCTTGAGTGAGCATTGTGCCCTAACCCTCCCTGGGAAGAGGGGGCAGTCCTCTGGATGCTCAGTCTCTTCCCTTCTCTGCCAATCCCAGATGACCCGGGCTTGTTCCCGAACCCAGGTCATCAGCGTGGCGCAAGGTGTGGCATCCAGCACCTCAACCCCAGCACCACCGGGCTGACATGTTCTTTTGTATTTTTAGTTTTTCATTCTTTTGTTTTTTTTGTATTATTTGTTTATGCTCCACCTGCTTGCACCAGTCGCTCACTCCTTCAGGCTGCCACAGACTAGACTCTGCCCGAGCAACCCCCATTCACCCACTGATCCCACATTGTAGCCTACTCAAGGGTAACCCGATATGTCCCTTCATCAGGCGGATCCCCTCCCTGCAGAGGGAATTAGCCTTACTGGCCTGCTTTCTTGGCCCTCGGATGCTGTTTGGATGGCTATCAGTGGTCTGGGGGCTCCAGTGGCAAGGGTCCAGGCAGCCATCATCCAACCGGCTGGTGCGCCATTTTCCATTTTTTTCTGCCCCTTCCACCACATTCTTGACCTATGGTGGTGGCTGACCTCAGGTGGAGGCATGCAGGGGGGTGTCGAGCTACATCCCCACAAGCATACACCTACCTGCCCAGAGGGACCTAGGTAGAGCCCACCCACCCCCACTCCCCACTCCCCTGAGGGAAGCATCCAACGGACACTTGTACAACCCTCCCTGCCGAGTTCCACTCCTGGTACCCAGCTCGGGGCACGAACCCGGGTCATCATTGTGCTGAGTGAACCCCTTCGCTCGACACCACAGAGCCGGCTTTTTCATTCTTTTTTATTTAGTTTCATATACAGTATTAATCCATGAATGGCAGATTCTGTTCAGACCAATACAGATATTTTCTCTAATATTTTGCAATGTGGTCTGGATATCAAAGTTTGTGTTGCTGACTTACACTGTACAGTAACCCCTCACTATAACGAACGGCTTGGGGTCCATTTAGCCGATTCGTTATAGCAACCTATGCGTTATATTGAGGATATTGTAAAACGCTATTGTCAGCACACCCCCATGCCACCCCCACATCCCCAGACCCATAAAAAAAATGTAAGCGACGAAGGTATTTCAATTTACAATACAGTATGTGTATCCATTTTATTAAACATTAGCAAACAAAGGGAAAGGTAAATGTCCAGAACAAGTCCAGGCACTTTCAGTGCATGCTGTATCACTTTTCAGCCTGATCAGGGCATTTAAAACAAGCATTTGTCAATGCCGAATGTTTCTTGCTTGTATGTGCTGTTTAGATATTTGGAAGTGACAGTTTCATGCCTTCCTCCCAAGACATACACTGTGTCTTTCCGTTCAGTATTCACAGAAGAGTGGGAGGGGCAAGGGCCACAGCAGTACAGCAGTTGCCAAGGGGGTGAAGAGGTGGACAAAAGAGTCCTGCAGGAGCTCACTAAATTGAAGGTGGACAAAGCGATGGAACCAGATGGCATACGCCCAAGGATATTAAGAGAACTGCAAAGGGAGATAGCAGTACCTCTGGCAGCCATGTTCACTGAGTCATTCAATACAAGTGAATTGGAGGAGGGCACATGTGGTCCCTCTACACAAGTCCGGCAGCAGGGAGGCGGCAGGGAACAATAGGCCATTCAGCCTCACCTCAGTAGTGGGGAAGATCATGGAGACATTGCTTAAAGAAAGGATAGTGGGGCATCTAGATGCCATCGGAGCCCAGGACCATAGACAACATGGATTCACAGTGGGGACATCATGTCAGATAAATCTGGTTGATTTCTTTGACTGGTTGACAAAGGAAGTGAATCAGGGTGGGGCAGTGGACAACTCTTACCTTGATTTCAGCAAAGCCTTTGACACCATCCCATATAGGAGGCTGATAAACTAGCTGGGTAGGCTGGGCATGGGGGAAAGGGTGGTAAACTGGGTTATAAACTGGCTAACAGACAGGAGGCAGGGAGTGGTGGTAAATGGTATGCAGTCTAGGGAGAGGGGGCGACCAGTGGGGTGCTGCAGGGATCGGTCCTGAGGCCAGTTCTGTTCAATGTCTTCATTAGTAATACTGCAGAATGTCTGAACAGAATTTTTTCACCAGATTTTCAACATAGTCATTTTAAGATCTCTGCTCATGAACAGTGTCACTCTGATTTTCTTAATCTGTCCCAAACATTGATTGCACACACCGAATGCACCATACATGCACGGAAACACATTTTGGGCGACATGTGAAAAATGACAGCTGTACTGCTCATAAGGAGGTGTGGTAAAATGGCAATGTTGAAAATCTGGAGTACAAATATTAAAATTTATGAACTTATTTAGCCGCATGAGGAACTACTGCAACTACACGCCATAAAACAGTCATTTTAGGTATTTTTTCACCAAATTTTCAGCATAGCTATTTTAAGACCTCTGCTCATGAACAGTGTCACTGCAATTTTCTTAATCTGTCCCAAACATTGATTGCGCACACCGACTGCGCCATTGTGCGCTACATGTACGGAAACACATTTTGGGCGACATGGGTGGAAACACATTTTGGTTGAGATGTGAAAAGTGACAGCTATACTGCTCAAAAGGAGGTATGGTAAAATGGTAATGTTGAAAATCTGGAGTGAAAATATTGAAAATTCGTGAACTTACGAAAGGTATAGGAACTGCACAACGATGTCAAGTTAAACGTTATTTTAGAATTTTTTCCAAAATTTCAACACAGACCTTTTGAGCCCACCTTATGAACACTGGCAGTGTCATTTCGTTAATTGGTCCCAAAAGGTGATTTCACGCAGGGACCGCAAAATCACCCTTCAGGCTGATTAACGCCATGACAGTGCAAGAATTCATGAGGAGGAGTCCCAAAAACCCCATGTTGAAAATTTGGGCCCAAAATTCCCAAAAATGCCTGAGATATGCAATAAAGTTGAAAAAACCCCTATCTATCCGTATTATACAGCTTACCGGCATTTCTCAGTTCGCTGGTCGGCTTTGAAGAGTGCAGACGCAGGTTCCCGTCCACTGAAGATCGCCGCTACCGAGTCTGGAGGTAAGTATGGGTGAGGGGGTGGGGAGGCAGGTGTGCAGGGTGGGTGCGGTTGTGGGAGAGGGCAGGGAGAAGCGCCGAGGACAGTTTTGTATTTACAGGTTTTTTTTGACTAAGACGACGTAGGACGTTTGTGGTGGCAGCTGGAAGGCTGTTGGGGGCTGGAACCGATGGGGATTGGGCACCCCACACATAACATCAGTTTGCCATGCATCGGGTGGGCTCTCAGCGTGGCACCTGGATGCTTTGGTGGAGAGCACGACGGGTTCGCACCCCGTCGCCATAAACATTTTGCCACACTGGGGGGCTCTCAGCGTGGCTCCACTTCCTGGATGCTTTGGGAGGGGCTTGCAGCCGACAGGGATTGGGCACCTCCACGGCCATAAGACATTTTGCCATGCTGGGGTGGGCCTCAGCATGGCACCTGATGCTTTGGGTATGGAGCCACGGGGTTTGGGCACTTCTGTCGGCCGACAGTGTTGGGGGGGGGAAGGCGATGAGCATGCAGTGTGAGTGCAGGTGGAGGAGGGAGCTCTGCTCACTGAAGCGGAGCTCTCCCTTTCAACTGTATGCCACTGCATTTTCAACTACTGTCATAGACAGCAGCAGCAGTGATTGGGGAACTGGGGCTGCGCCTGCAAACACACTGACTGCATTGGAAGACGGGTGCCACACCTCCGAAAACTCGGATGATGGCACTATGTTTCTTGTACATGCGTGCAAGCAACATAAAAATGTGTTATTTTGGTCTGAGTAGTGCTACGTTTTATAGCCAGGTCTCTAGCGTACGAGAGTGAATTTCAAAGTTGCAGTACCTTGATGGGGTCTGCATTCTGGGACTGTATCCAGACCAGTCCTACCTCAATGCCTGTGATCGCCTGCTGGTAAGAGGGCACTGTAGCTGTGTCCTCCTCGTCCTCGTCCACCTCCTCCTTGTCAGTTTCCTGTTCTCCATGTGACTGGCTGATAGCGTTGACAATGTCAGCATGCGTCATCAGATCCTGTGTTCCAGCTGTGTTGTCTGAGCACAGCCAATCATTGATTGATGCGACTGTGGAGTCATCCTGCAGTCGCTTTTTGGTAATTTTTTTAATGGTTGCTATGACCCCCCCCCCACCGTCAAGTGGCTGGATCTGGGAAGTGGTGTTTTCGGGCAAGAACACTGTTTTGATCCTACCATCCCTGACTCTCAGCTCACTTTCAGGAGGGTGTGCTGGGCACTGATCTAGGAGCAGGACAGTCTACATGAGGATTTTATTTTGCCGTAGGTGCGGAAAAGTCGGGGACAAAATCAGAAAAAAACAGTCTTGAAAAATGTTGCTTGTCATCTATCCATTTTTACTGCTGGCATAAGTGACTGGCAGTTTTGACAGGTCTTTGTGATGGAAACAGCGGGGCTTAGCAAATTTTCCGATCATCAGTGGTGGAATCTTATGTGTGCCTGTGGCATTGCAGGTGAACAACAGGGTCACTCGATCCTTGTTAACCTTAAAGCCTTTACTGGCATTTACCTCATTATGGCCAGCCAATGTAACCTCAGGTAGGCACTGCCAGAACAGCCCAGTTTCATCTCCAGTGTAACTCTGTTTTGGGTGGTACCCACCTTCAGTTATCAGATCCCTCATCTGTGGAATGACCTTGGCGGCCGCAGCAGCAGCATCACAGGAATGCTGCTCCCCTGCTGTGCAGACCCTTCGTTTCTCATGCCTGCATTGGAAGCGCCAGAGCCACCCAGAGCTTGATTTAAAGGTGTGTTCGGTCCATGGATTTGCTGCACAAAATGCTCAGCTTTTTGCTGAACAATAGGACCGGAAACTGGGACACAGTTTGGGTGCTGTTGAGTAAACCAAAGCTGCATCAGCCTGTCAATCTCTGTCTCACCAGGGCAATGCATTTTCTGGGAGAAAGTCCTTTCCCATCCTCGCACTCACTGGCAAACTCCCACAGGGACTGCTCCTGCTTTCGCCAAGTACAGATGGAAGACTTGGAGTGTCCTGTGTCAGTGAAGAGTTTAGTCAAACTGTCTCCGGTCTTAAGCCGGTCCAGAATGTTTAGCTTTGTATGGGCAGAATAACTCGAGCGTCTCATTGTGAAACCGTACATACAGACGTGTGTGTGTTTGTTGTCTTATACACCCTCCAATAAACTACTGCACTTGCCTAAGCAGGTGTTTTAATTGGTGTTTAATTGGTACTACAGTACTTCAGTTTGTAAGTTATTACTGGCTACAGATTGCCAGGTAACATAATTGATTAATTGAACACACAGTGCGTCTCTTGGTTTTGACATTGACAGTCGTGCCAGCTGATTGTTGGTGTCACAGTCAGGAGCCACACTCGGCATTCGTTATAGACGAGCATTCGATATAACAGGGTTCGTGATATAGAGGGGTCACTGTATGTATTAAGAAGAAAACCTGCTATGTATATGTAAAACCTTAATTCACTTCAATAAAAGAAAAATAATTCCACACATCAGCGAATCTAGCTCCAGTCCCAGTGCGGGATCACTGTTCATAAAATAAGTGTTAAACAGTGTAAAACAACTATAAAACTCAGTAAACAGCAGAGTCTCGACCGTGAAAATAATTGCAGTCAAAAGTGTTACATGGAATAAGAGAAAGTATCCAGTCACAAAGTTCATCCCCCAGTAACTTCAGTATGGCCCGTAGGTTGCTGCAGAAAATCTTCCTTGAGTTTAAGGACTCTTTTGCCTGCTTCTACTGGACTGGAAAGACAAATGTCTTACCCGAGTACATAAGCCAGAGTTTCACCAGGAGAAGCAAAGTATGGGTACTCCTCAGCTGACAGAGCTCCAATCTGATGGAATCAAAGGGTTTTCTCCTCTGTCAGTGGTATAGGAGAGAGTGGAGAAGCAATAAAATCGAGTTCCATCTTTGAGTAGAAGTTGTCCTTTGAGTTTGGCAGCCTGTAGTACGGGATCCCAAATGTGAATGCCCTCAGTCACTAGTAGTAAAGTCCAAGGCATCTCCCCAGACCTTGATTGCCTATGTGGGGTTATGCAGTAAAGTTTAATTATAAGGCCATTACGATCCAAATTAATTGTGCTTTAAATAAAGTCATCACAAAAATTGTCTGATCTGGCTCCTCTTGATGTTCTGGGATACCCAAAAGGTGAAGGTCGGCCTGGCGAGAACCGTTCTCTAGTTGTTTAAGGCGCATACACAGTATTTTATTTTCCTGCACCATGCCTGAGACCACCACCATCATCACCTTCTCAGCGGTTGTTTTAGCCCATTGGGAGTCTGAAGTTACCCCATCCATCCTGGTTGTGAGCACCGCCTCTCTAGTGTTAAAGGTGTCCATCTTGTTATCAAGATCTCTGACAAATTTATCAAGATCCTTGATAGTTTGCAAGACTGCACTATTCCGTGGTTCGGACTGCCTCTCCGGTGACTTCCCTTTGCCTGGGTCTTGCAGCAGTTGATTTTTTGGCTTCTCCATACCCAAGTACAAAACACGTCTTGTACAGAAGCAGTTGGGCAATCAAGGTATAGCAAGGATTGATAATAAAAATGAAGTTGAAATGTAAATAAGACAGTTACATGCTGAGATGCTGTAGGAACTACTTCAGGACACATCCAATTCAGTCAGCAGCAAGCTACGCGCCCCCCCCCCCGAGCACCCTCTACTGACAGGAAAGTGCCCTCTACTGACAGGGGAGCAGCCTTACTGACAGGGCAGCACCCCCTCCTAACAGGGGAGCAACTTACTGACAGAGGAGTGCCCTCTAGTGACAGGGGAGAGAAGCCTTAATGACAGCGGAGTGCCCTCCACTCACAGCAGAGCACCCTCTACTGACAGGGAGCAGCCTTATGGACAAGGGAGCACCCTCTACTGACAAGGGAGCAGCCTTATGGACAAGGGAGCATCCTCTACTGACAAGGGAGCAACCTCACTGATAGGAGCACCCCTTAGTGACAGGAGACCACCCTCTACTGATGGGAACAGCCTCTACTGACAGGGGAGCAGCCTTACTGACAGGGCAGCACCCTCTCCTAACAGGGGAGCAACTTACTGATAGAGGAGCGCCCTCTAGTGACAGGGGAGAGAAGCCTTAATGACAGCGGAGCACCCTCCACTCACGGTGGAGCGCCCACTACTGACAGAGGAGCAGCCTCTACTGAGAGGGGAGCACCTTCTACTGACAGGGGAGCAGCCTCTACTGAGAGAGGAGAACTTTCTACTGACAGGGGAGCAGCCTCTACTGACAACAGAGCACCCTCTACTGACAATGGAGTGCCCTGTACTGACAGGGGAGCATGTCTTGTAATTATACACTGTATCTAGCACTGTTTCTGTCTGTAATATTTTTGCTTGTCAGCAGACGTTTTTTGTTAAAGGGAAACAGTCGTGGTTTTATCCCCTGAAACTTCAATACCAGCAGTTTGGGAGACCCTCAGGAATTACGAAAAGATAGCAAACTTCAAACTAAGCATAGCTAAAACAGAGGCCGTGATGCTGTACTTTAAGCCAACACAAAACCTTAAAAATTCTTTACCTTTAAAATGGCGGAGCAACAAGTTTAAATACTTGGGTATCTATATACCTTCTAACCTTGAACATCTTGAATTAGTTCATTATAAACCAGTCTCTCTTCAAATTCAAAATCATTTACCATGATGGGGCAACCTAAAACTGACCACCTTCCAAAGAATAGAAACCGTACTAATGAATATACTCCCTAGACTACTACACCTGTTTCAAAACGTCCCGACCTTTCCGGCCACTTTCTATTTTAAATCCTGGAATAAGCTAATTTCTTCCTTTATATGGAAGAGCCAGAAACTAAGGATCTGTTGTTCTTTATTATCCTTACCCGCTGGACCGGGGTGGAGTAAATCTTCCTGATCCGAAAATGTACGCAACGGCAACTTTTCTAAAAATCTTCTTTCTCTGGCTCTCTTCCACAAATCTCTCAGAGTGGAAAGAAATAGAATTCTTAATAAACGATATTGAGAAAATTGCTTTTTTCTCATTCAGATTATCCCCACTGCTTGCTGATTTTTCTAACTTCACTGCACAGGTTCTAAGAATCTGGAATCATTTCAAACATAAAAAAATCCTTCAAACAGAGCATCTTCTTTTTCTCACTAATTTTAGGAGATGAAACTTTCCATCCGGCTCTCTAGATACTTCATTTAAATCCTGGCAGAGATTATGTCTCAGCTACTGTTACCAATTAGTTTATAACTCTGGTGTCCTGCCTTTTTCCAGACCTACATAAAAATATGCCCTTCCCGAGGGAGATGTGTATCGCTACGTCCAGGTGAGAAACTATATTTTAAGACAAAAGGATTTTCCCACTTGTAGCCCTAACCCCTTACCAACTCTCTGGACCCTAGTTAGGGACACCCTTGCTGGAAATCCCTGGGGGAAATTAATAGGTCATCTATATAGAATGATACGAGATAATTTGGGGGGACTCATCAAACTCCATACTAGAGGACTGGAACAAGGACTTACAAGTAGAGATCCCTTTCCCACTCTGGCAAGAAACAATGCTGAAAGCAACCAAAATTGCATCTTCAGTAACATGGAGGGAATCTGTATGGAAATCCCGCTCTAGATACTTCCGCTCTCCAGCAGTGTTAGCAAAATATATGCCGGCCTCGTATGGCTGTTGTTGGAGAAATTGCAGCTGCCAGCTTGCAGACCTGGGCCACATCTTTTGGCACTGTCCAAGCTTGGTGCCCTTTTGGTGCACTTTACAGACGGAACTGGAGAGGTGTCTCGGTGAAACAATTGCACTGACAGCAGAGATGGTTGTGTTGTCTATATACCCTTCCCATAGACCCAGATGGGCTAATACCCTGCTCCCTCTTTTCCTCTTAGCAGCAAAAAAGCCATCACTCGTAGATGGATGTCCCCTCTAATCCCGACAGCCCCAGAATGGCATAAAATAGTATACGGAATCTACCGACTTGACTATATAACAGCTAAGCTCCATAATAAACGGGATGCCTTAATGAGAAAATGGCAGGGATTTTGTACTACTCTCAGATTGACCCAACTTTCGTCCCTTAAAGGTTGGGGAGAAATAAGGGTACCCTGTAGAATATGAGGGTGGGAGGGCCCCCTTTCCACCTCCTTCATTTTTTTTTTTATCTGACGGGGGATTGTGGGAGATCCTTCTTAGCCCCTTTCTTAAAATTAATTTGAAATGCAATGAGGTTCTGCCACCTGCTAAAATGTATTTAGGATTATCCTTGGCCCCTGAGGCAATTATAGCAGAAATGGTGTGTGATTGATTTAATATTACTTATTACAATATACTGTATTACAATCCTGACTTACTGCAACTCTGTTTAACTAGAACAATGCTGTATGAAAAATGTGTTATTTTATAAGGTCGCATGTAATAACCTGATGTAAAACTGATGTCTCTATCAATAAAAATGAAATAAAAAAAGGAAACAGTTGTGAATGCCAGACCAATACATATCTGTGGAGTTGGCCCTGATTAACACTTAATGTTCCAAATAAAAAATTCTTGCTGTCTTGTTTTAAATTTGGAGGCAGTATAGCACAGTGGTCTAAGGCTCTGAACTGCAAATCTGGTGATATCCAGCAGACCAGACCTGGGTTTGAATCCCACAGCTTCCACTTGCATACTGTGTGACCCTGAGCAAGTCACTTAACCTCCTTGTGCTCCCAGGTCGCTCCTGTAGAAAAAAGCTTTCAGCTTAGTGTGCTATACCTGGTTAAACAACTAAAATAAAATAAAAAATAAATTAGTATCCTCATACCTGGTTGATTCTGCTGTCCTGCAGACCTGACATTTACTATCGGGAGATGTGCTGAAAGCATCTCAGAATCCCCCATGGCTGCTGCTAGGGCCGGATTGCAGCCTCAGGAGAGTCAGTGGATAGAAACTCTATTTCTAGTGTTTTTAAGTTTTGATTAGCTGTTTGCTGGTCCCGGTGCTCTACGAAGGCTGTACATAGCTTATACTGAGCCTCCAGAGGACAGCAGGACTGGCATGCAGCTGATTGGAACTCTACGCACTGGAAACAGAGTTTCTATGCATTGAATCTCCTACAGCTGCAGCCCTGTCCTGACATCAGCCATGGGCGATTCTAATTTACAACAAAGCAGTAAGAAATTTTGTTTTTGGAGCACAAAATGCTAATGGGGTAGCCTCCCCCAAAAAACAAAACAGGTGTAGGGCTGGCATTCATGGCTGCTCCCCTTTAACAGGACACCATTCTAAATTAAATCTACTGAATGTTTTTTAATTATTGACTAAAATGTGATTATATTGAAAAGACCACCCTTACTAAAAGGTGAGTACGGTTACAACCCCCCTCACCAGGTCAGGCCCTCTGCTCCCACAGTGCCAACCTCCGAGCGCAGTATTGTGAACAGTTAACAGAACAGGGTAACCCTCCTGTCTGTTTTTGTGGCTTCGAATCAACCTTTGGTCTCAAGTTCTGGAGGGATTCAAACTGTGAACCTCTTGCTAGCGTACCCAATGTACAGGCTCAGATAATTATGCTCTTCGGGGGGGAGCCAGGTATCTTTTGCCTATGGGCACCTAACCAGGTGTACAAAATGAACCATTAAAAACTCTATGAAAGACCTCAGAATAAACTCTTACCTTTTCCCAGTTTGGTAAAACCAGTAAGCTTTGTACAGTGTCAGCTTTAACCATATATGCTTCCGTTGTCAAAGAAAAAATTTCAAAGGCACACCAGGTAATCTCTAAAAATAGAGGTTTACTTAAAACAGATAAAAATGTAAAATGTAAAACACAGAACCATATATCACAAAACATACAATCTTTTAAAACAATAAGGTTTAAAAAATGCAAATTCCTACCAATAATACACTTAGACCTGTCTACCTAACGTATTCTTATCTTCTTGTAGTGCTGTAGATGTTTCTTTTTTCAGAGTCCAAACATGTGTGTCAGTAAAGGTCTGTTACAGCATAATTAAAACACTGTCTTGACCCTGCCTTCTCCATGATGTCACCCAGCTCCTCCTCTGATTATTAAAAATTATGCAATCAGGATGTCTTGTGTCAGGAGGTAAATTAATGGGTGACATGAGCAGAAAAAATTTGTTTCCCCATATGACTTCCCAATTAAATCTGTAATTTTCCAAGTCCTTTCTTTCATCCATGAGCAGCATCCTCTCTCAAGGACATCAAAGGACCTTTTATGACTTCGCACCCCTGCGACATAACCTGTATCCTTCCTCTAAACACCATAAACGTTTATGATTTCTAGCCTAGCAGCTGGTAGCTACAATTAAGCTAGATAAACTGGAGATCCTTACTTTAAGTCTCTTCTAGCCTGTAGTTATCTCCTGTCTTTTATCTTTTAGCTGAAAGAGCATGTCTCATGAGAGACACTCAGTAGCACATTTTTTATATTACAAAAAGCATAGATTAATCAGAACCAGCTATACAAGCGTCACAAGTACCATTACTGGAAGGTGACCACCCTCACTAAGAGAGTAGTACCACTGCTGAAAGATGAGACCCCTTACTGAGAGAAGAGCACCCTTACTTACAGGACAGAACCCTTACTGAAAGGTGAGAACCTTTGCTGAAAGGTGAGCACTTAAATTAAAGGAAAGCATCCTAACAGAAAGGTGAGAACTCTTACAGAAATGTGAGAATCCTTACTGAATGGCAAGCACCCTTACAGAAGGAACCCTTACCGAAAGGCTAGCACCTTTACTGAAAGGTGAGAACCATTACCGGAGGAAGAGCCCCCATCTGAAAGGTGAGAACCCTTAATGAAAGAAGAGCTCCCTATCTGAAAGGTGAACACCCTCACTGAAAGGAGAGAAACTTTTGCTTAATGGAGAGCACCTTTACAGAAAGGTGAGCTCCCTTACTGGACAAAACACCCGTAGTGAAGGTGTGCACCCTTACTGAAATCTGAGCATCTTTACTCAAAAGTGAGCACCCTTACTGGAAGGTGATTCCCATATCTGAAAGATGTGCACCCTTACTGAAAGGTGAGAACCCTTACTGAAAAGTGAGGACTCTTACTGAAAGGTGAGAACCCTTCCTGGAAGGTGAGAGCCAATACTGAAAGGAGGGCACCCTTACTGAAAGGAGCATGCCATTACCGAAAGGTGAGGAACCCTTACTTGGAAGGTAACTTCCCTATCTGAAAGGTGAGGATCCTTACTGAAAGGAGAAAACCATTACTGAAAGAAGACCTCTATTAAAAGGAGAGCATCCTTACCAAACGGTAACACTCAAGGCAGAGTTCAAAGCGCAGTTAAGGTACGTACTTCTTTCTCTGTTCTGTTTGAGTTCCATGTATATGTGTGTGTGTGTGTGTGTGTGTGTATATATATATATATATATATATATATATACACTGTATATATATATTTGTACTGCACCCTTGTTATTAAAAATGTAACTATCTCTGCAGCACCAGGTTGTCCATTAGAGAAACAAAAATGTGCTTCTGGGAGTCCCAGGTCACCAGTTGCTTTGGTGGCACAGCTGGTAGCAGAATAGAACAGTATTCTTGGTTGCCTGGGTTCAAATCCCAGGTAAGGCACTTACATCTTTCTCTGTCTATCATATATGTAAGCTGCCCCTTTGTGAGTAAAGCTGTCTCTGAATGTGCCCATGTCCTTGTAGATGGAAGTTTTCATGACATGTTTCGTTTATTTCTGCAGCCTCCCGATACCTATCTGATGATTTGGATTGTCACAGACTGTGTTTCACTTCTCATCATCTTCTCATTGTTCCTCTTGCATAGGTGAGTCTTCATGTAGCTTTCTTGTGAGTCATTTTAGGGAATGAAAAGTAACTATTTGGACCATTTTGGCCTTGTCCCTCACTGGTTCTTCTAGTGATCCTTCCTCTAATTATCTTCTGATAGTGCCCAGTATTTTACCTGCTGCTCCCTCATTTAAAAGATTTCAGGACTCTAAATGTAGTCCTGGTCAGTACATCACACAAACATACACAACTGAGATATAAACATACAAAAATAGCCAACGGTAAAAGGCTTTGCGGACTATCTAGTCTGCTTGAGTATGCAGACCTCTCAGTATCTACCACGTGATCCGCTATGCAGTGGCATCAAGAGGCTATAGCCAGCAACGGTGAGGTGGATGGGATAAAAATGACATTTATCCCATGATGATGACTGGCAGTACCCTCGGGCCATGTGCCATCTGGATCCCCACTGGTTAGGGTGGTGGGGCTAGTGAGGGACAGAGCTGGCGATGCTGCCAAGACAGTACACAACCCAGGTGTGAGGACTGGATGGGTAGCAATGGAGGAGAAGAAGCTTCAATTAGGAAAAATAATAAGGGGCACATTAGCAGTGCAAAACAAATTATAAATTGCCATTTACTGGAGATGCTGGGTTTTGTCTAGTATGAGTTCTATGAGTCCGGGGGGGGGTTATACTCTCCTCCCTGGGAAGCAAGTCCAAAGAAAGTTGTCTGATGGCAATGGCTGTTGCTGCAGCAGATGCACAACAGTGTGTTCGGGTGATCTGCAGTTTCAGATATGTCCCTTACTCTGGGCCAAACCCATACTGCTCCCTGCTGACTGGTCAAGGCGTATGGCGGAGCGGGGGGTCCACCCACATTATTAACATCTATGTGGCTTCATGATCTGCAGCAGTTCCCTTTGGGGAGTGCAGGAGGCCATGCTAAAGGAACATGTTTGCCTCACATTTCCTCAAATGCAGAGTTTTAAATAATTGATTAGCAGTTTTTTTCTTGGGACAATGCTAACTGTACAGAAAGTGTTTGCATAGGTTTTCTAGAAATGTTATGTTTGTTAAACATAGTGAGGCAAGTGCTACACATTTTCACAATGTTTTAGCACTTTTAAGAGCAAAACGCTAATCAATTTTTGGAGTTAAATAAATCCCTGAAATGAGCAAGCCACATGGTGCTAATAGAAACGAATGTCTTTCTTATGCAGTGAATTTGTTAGTGCTTAGCATAACCCCACCTACTGGGCATTTCTGTTTTACAGCACATACTGCAGGGCTTTTAAGATTAGATAATATGGGGTAGTGGACTTTTGGCCCCTTGGGGAATAGCTGGCCTAGTTTCCCTGGTGTTGGTGAAAAGGGGGACAGTTTCAACCTCATTAATGATTTCTGGGCCAGCAGTTTACTTGGAAGTCCTTTGGGGGGAGAGGGGGTTGAATTTTTATCCAGGGAGCAGGTTTCAGAGATTTGGGTCTGGGCATAGTCTACACTCTCATGGATAAACTCGTATAACTTATCTTTGGCTTCATATATTTACGGTTATATTGTTAATTCTGGTGTTTAAATGACTATTGTAAATCCTGATCCGGTCCTGCTAAGGTTCCTGATGTAAAGGTCAACAGGCAAGATAGGATCCCTGAAATAAACACACAAGTTATATTTATAGGGCAGCATATTTCAATGCCACGCTGACTAGCATGCAAACCGCTCTGTGCTTGCACTAATGTGCACTAGGGGGATATTGGATACTTTGCCCAAATGTGCTCGGTTGTGCAAAGCGTTTTCCATTAAACCTCCTGCCACTGCACACCATAGCATAGCCCAGACCCCCTCCTGAGTGCAAGAGTGGGCCCTGGACTAACTCTCAAAGCCACCCCACACATGGCAGTATGCACGGCACAGACGTGATGGCATCCAAGTGCTAACCTGTAATATTGGAACATAAAACACCAGTGGTTGCATTCCACATGCTGGGTACTCAGAGCTACTTACCATGTCATTATGGCCCTTATTAATGTTTATTAGCATTCTAGTTTGCTCCGTGTAGCTGCTGGGACTGATGCACATGCTTCATCTGTGTTTATCTTGTCTGGTGGTGTATTACCCCCAGCTGCCCTTCAGAATATCCCTGGCATCAATTGGCACCTCCCCCAGTCAGTCACCTATTATACCAATCTCTGGTCCCAAAGGTCACCCTTTCCACTCCTAATGTCCATTGTAATACTAATACTTGGTGTCAGTGGTCCCCCCCCTTCCACTCCTAATGGTAATACTGATCCCTGGTGTTCAGTGGTTCCCCCTCCCAGTTCTGGTCCCCCTTTCATGATGTCTGATGCCCCCTATGGAGACTCCCCACCTCCCGCATGATTCCGTGCCAGTGGCCACCATACACCCTCCGCTGACCTCCACCACCATCTGCTGCATGCAAGTACTCACTCACCGTACAAGCACAGGTATATCAATACGCAGGGTTTTATCACTACACAAACACAGGTATATCAATACGCAGGGTTTTATCACTACACAAACACAGGTATATCAATACGCAGCATTGTATCACTACACAAACACAGGTATATCAATACGCAGGGTTTTATTTAACTCTAAAAATTGATTAGTGTTTTGCTCATAAAAGTTCTAAAACATTGTGAAAATGCATAGCACTTGCCTCACTGGCCCGGATATTCAAACTGCACCATTCTGGTATGACCCCTTACGCTACTCAAAACCAGATTGCTGCCCTGGGGTGGCCAGCGGGCGATATTCAAGGAGAGTTGCACTATTGAGCAACTCCTTTGAATATCACCCCCAGCCACAGCCACTGTGCATGGCGCAGTGGAACTTGCGCCACCGCAAGTTGTCAGAGTTGAGCATTAAACTTGCGGTGGCGCAAGTACCATTGCACCATGCGCAAATTTCTGATATTCAAAAGGTGACATGCAAATGGGGCCATAATTCATGCAAAGGCAGCAGGGGGGGCCATTTGCATCTGATTATGGCCCCATTTGCATGCCATTAGCATTTAGGTGCGCCGATCCCCGAGGACTTGAGCCTGGCCTCCCTGCCAGGCAGCAGCCATCGGGGACCGACACACCCTGCAGCCCGATCGCGGGCACAACGTGAAAACAACCTCCGCCCACACATCTCCCAATACCCGATCGCGGCACAACGTGAAAACAACCCCCGCCCACACATCTCCCAATGCCCGATCGCTGGCAGAACGTATCATGACAACACCCCCGCCCAAACAGCTCCCAATGCTCGATCGCTGGCAGAACATGAAAACAACCTCCCAGTGCCCGATCGTGGCAGAATGTAAAAAGACCCCCTAACCCGAATATCTCCCTCAGTGGTCCAGTGGATTAATGCCCGATCGCGGGCAGAATGTCACATGATACCCCCCCAAACATCTCCCTGGTGTCTAGTGTCCCACCCCACCCACCCACGAAGCCCCACCACCCCCCACCCAGCAGCCGGCGGCGGCAGCATCCCACCGCTGCCGCCTCGCTGCCTCGCCGATTTTGACTGTCCGGCAGTCGTCCATTGGTGTAGAGTAGTTACTGGCGTGTAGTTCACCGTATATGACAGTCCAGATTTGCCCATTCATAAATCTGGACTGTCATGTACGGTATGGCTGCACGCCCATTGGTTCTAGCTCTGCACCAATGGGCGGCAGGCCTACCGGACAGTCAGTCGGCGACGGGCGGCAGGCGGTGGATGCTGCCGCCCCCGCCGCCGGGGAGCGGGGTGGTGGGGTCTGGGATGGGTGGGTGGGGACACTAGACACCAGGGAGATGTTTGGGGGGTTTCACTGACATTCTGCCCGCGATCGGGCATTACGCTCCACTGGACCACCAAGGAGATATTCGGGTTGGGGGTTTTACATTCTGCCCACGATCGGGCACTGGGGGTTGTTTCACGCTCTGCCCGCGATCAGGCATTGGGAGCTGTTTGGGTGGGGGGTTGTCATGATACGCTCTGCCCGCGATCGGGCATTGGGAGATGTTTGGGAGGTTGTTTTACGCTCTGCCCGCCGATCGGGCTGGTGGGGGGGCACAGGGATCGAGTTGGGGCCAGCCACGGGTGGCAGCGTTGCTGTGCGCCTCTGCAATACAGCAGCTCACCTGTGGGTGGCCCTCAACTTGATCCTTTTTTTTGGCTCAAAGTTGTGCAGAAGCAGGTTGGGGGTTGAGCTGACACCCTCGCCAACCCGACTGAATATCGGGTTGCGAGTTTATGCATGGTTCCTCCCTCCTGTTGAGCATGCATTCATTTGCATGGCGCTGTTGCTCAACCTGTTTTCAGTGGCACAACTGCCTCCTGCTGAATATTGCAGAATGGCGAATGTAGGACTTGATGCATGCGCAACCCTTTTGAATATCTGGCCACTGTGTTTAACAAACATAACACTCTAGAAAACCTATATGAATACTTTCTGTACAGTTAGCATTGTCCCAAGAAAAACAAGCATTTGTCAATGCCGAATGTTGCTTGCTTCTATGTGCTGTTTAGGTATTTGGAAGTCATTGGAGTGCAAATATTGAAAATTTGCGAACTTATGAGCGTGCGTAGGAACTGCGCAACGCACGCTCGTAAAACAGTCATTGTTAGGAAATTTTTCACGAAATGTTCAACGTAGCCATTTTAAGACCTCTGCTCATGAACAAGTCAGTGTGATTTTGTTAATGTGTCCCATACATTGAGTTTGCACACCGACTGCGCCATTGTGCGCTACATGGGCGGAAACACGTTTTGGGCAGGATGTGAAAAATGACAGCTGTACTGCTCATAAGGAGGTGTGGTAAAATGGCAATGTTGAAAATCTGGAGTGGAAATATTGAAAATTCACAAACCTACGAGCATGCGTGGCAACTGTGCAACGACAAATCAGAAACAGTCATTTTTAGGAATTCTTTCACCAAATTTTCAACATTGCCATTTTAAGATCTCTGCTCATGAACAGTGACACTGTGATTTTCTTAATGTGTCCCATACACTGAGTTCAAGACAATCGATTGCCATTGTGCGCTACATGGGCGAAACATGTTTTGGGCAGGATGTGAAATGACAGCTGTACTGCTCATGAGGAGGTGGATAAAATGGCAATGTTGAAAATCTGGAGTGAAAATATTGAAAATTTAGAACTTACAAGCCGTGGAACCGCGCAACGACGCCGTGAAACAGTCATTTTTAGGAATTTTTCACCAAATTTTCAACATAGCCATTTTAAGACCTCTGCTCATGAACAGTGTCACTGTGATTTTCTTAATTTGTCCTGTACATCGATTTCACCCACCGACTGCGCCATTCTGCGCTACAAGGGCGGAAACACATTTTGGGTGAAATGTGAAAAATGACAGCTGTACTACTCATAAGAAGGTGTGGTAAAATGGCAATGTTGAAAATCTGGAGTGAAAATATTGAAATTTCGCGAACTTACGAGCCTGCATAGGAACTGTGCAACGCACGCTCGTAAAACAGTCATTTCTGAATTTTTGGACCAGATTTTCAACATGAGGTTTTGGGACCCTTCTTCATGAATGATGTTACTGTCATCAGGTAGTTTGGTTCAGCAAGATTTCGCAGTCACCGCGCCAAATCACCCTTCTGGCCCAATAACGCCATGACAGTGACATCACTCATGAGAAGGGGTCCTAAACCCCATGTTGAAAATTTGCGCAAAATTCCCAAAATGCCTGAGATATGCAAGAGTTGAACCCCTATCTATCCCATTATACAGCTTACCGGCATTTCCTCAGTTCGCGGTCGGCTTCAAGAGTGCAGACGTGTTCCCGGTCCACCGAAGATCGCTTGCGCGGAGTCCGAGGTATGGGGTGGGGGGTGGGAGGCGGGTGGTGGGTGGGTGCGGTTGTGGGAGGGGGTCGAGACACAATTGCTTTTGCTTTATAGGTTTCAAAAAAAGAGCGTCATGGGACGTTTGCCACACTGGGGTGGGCTCCTGGCGTGGCACAAGGACGGGGGCGTTCAGCCCGACGGGGATTGGGCACCCCGTCGGCCAAAGACCGATTGCCACGCTGGGGTGGGCTCCCAGCGAGCACCAACCACGGGGACGACGCAGCTCAGCCGGCGGGGATTGGGCACCCCATCGGCTACACAGTACGTGTGGGGGTGCACACGCCTGCGTGTGGGGAGCTACGCTTCTTATCGGTGCTCACTGAAGCGTAGCTCCCCCTTTGAACTGTATGCCACTGCATTTTGGAGCGTGTCATAGACAGCTCCAGCATGCATTGGCTTACAGGGGCCGCGCCTGCCAGCTCACTGACTGAATTGGAGGAGGAGGTGACACACCTCCGAAATCTCCGATGATGGCACTATGTTTCTTGCACATGCATGCAAGCAACCTAAAAACTGCTAATCAATTATTTAAAACCCTGATCCGGTACTTGTGGGACATCTTTTCAAAATCACTGAGCCGCGGGGGCTAAGAATTAGAGAGCACAATAGTGAGATCAGGACTGGGGAAGGCAAGGGACCCCGGGCACCGGCGCTACTGCGCAACCAGGAGCAGAGGGAGCCACTGGGCACCAAGGATTGGTATTTCTACAGACACTGGGAGTGGGAGAGAACAACCACAGGTCACTGACATGATCCTTATAAGTGGGTATCGGGTGAGGAAGGGGGTGCCACAAGATGCCGGGGATTCTGGTGGCAGCAGAGGGGTGCCTCGCTATATGTGCTTCGTTAAAACTAGGTTTTTGGAAGTGTTAACTAGTGGTATGCAGACAGCTTGTTAGTGCTTCCCCAAACCTTCCAACATATACACGTGCACCCTTTATGCATGCCACCACCACCACTCATTTACAGGTGTGCCTCATGTTCGTTAACACCCATGTGCTGACAGGTGTGGGCAACACTAACTGTGCCATCAAGTATGGCACCAGCCTCACTAACACCCTTTCAGATGCACAAAGCACAGTTAGTGTGGTCCAAAGTCTGTTAGTGAGGTGCTGACTTTTGAAATATCCGGCCCAAAATCAATAATGTCCCCTCCTGCTTAACATCACATTAAACCCATGCAGCTTCTTGTGCAACAATTTTATTACATGTCCCTTTTCGCTCAGTACGTCATGCATCAAAACGTAGTTATTTTCTTTATTTTTTTCTTTAATGTCACAACCACTATTGAGCTGTGACCAGTACCCCCCCACCGCAACCCCAGCAATCACCGTCAACCTCACTGCAGTCTCCGTGGCTTCCTCGCCATGGTAGATGGGTCAGTCCAACCAAGATCTGGTAGCTGGCAGTGAGAAGCATGATGAGAAGCCTGGGTGTATCAGCAGCTGACATCCTGATGGAGACCATCATTTTTAACCCTGTTTCCTCCCTTGGAACCCCCCTGCCTGGGCACATCGCATATAATGGCCTCAAGCCTACACAGTGTGCTCCTGTGGGGGATTGAGCTCCGTGGCCACCAACATGGCATTAGAACTCAACGCCAATGTTCCTAGGCGGAGGCACACTACCACCGTTCCAGCCTGCCCCTCAGCAAGAGTGACCCGAGTCGCCTTTAAACCCAGGTCACCAGCACAACAGTGCAATGCTTTGCCAATAAGCCATCATGGTGGACCCGAAATTTACAATTACTAAGACTGACTTGCATTAATGAGTGCTCTGTTCCCTCTTACTAAAAGAAGTTACTAAGCTAGAAAGGGAACAGTATTAACTGAACTCACATTTACCTCAATGTGTAGCAGCAGGGTGTCACAGTTCAAGTTTTAAATATCTACCAACCTAGTTATGTCTTCCCCAACTTCTGTGCTGAGTATCCCCTGAGCAGAAGGCAGAATGTGGCCCAGGATCACCAAGATCTTTGGCTATATGCCAACTCGTGGGAGACACAGCTGCCAGTTCCAAGGGTTGCTTCCTTTGCTGCTCAGGAGATTGTACAGCTGGTCCGGAACAGTCACCTCAGACAAACGTGAGGGGGCCAAAAGGACAACTATTTTATGATTAGCTCTTACAAATGATGGTGCACTAGTGGCACCCTGCCTACTGTACATTTTTTTTTTGTTAACGAAGTTTATTTTGCAATAAATAAACACAAACAGATGTCTTACAGAATTATTCACGCCCACTTTAAGTAGGAAAGAACATTTCATAACAGCCCTCAAATGAATCTTTTTTTTTTTACTTTCCATATAGTCGTCATAGTTACGTTACTTCCCTGGAGTTGATTTTCCTCCCACCCACTCTCCCTCATCACCTTCTCTCCTTTTTCCCCCGAGAGTATTACCTAGTAAAAGGCTCATCACTGGGGTCCCTTCAGTGTCATTTCATTTTTATGTTGGAGCACTTGCGCAGCCAACATCTTGCGGTAGTGCAGATTTGGAGGCGCAGTCACTGTTGGGCGAATGCAGGGCATGAATCAGTAAGTGCATCTCTCATTCCCCAGTCAGCCTGCATGCCTGCACCACACCGTGCATACCTAATGTGGCCATGGGATCAAAGGAAAGGTCCGCTGCAATGCGAGCTAAGCTCGTCATACACAGCGGACCTCCCGACGTGCTTTCCCTGTAAAAAAGAAAATGAACATTGCGGCATACTGCCGACTTCGGGGGTGCCCAATCCCCTTGTTGGCATACCCTGGCCCAATGTATATGCTGACGGGAGAGCCCATTCCCCACCGGCATAATGCATTCCTGTCCCCATTTGTTGTGTGCCGATGGGGGTGCCCAATCCCCCTCGGCTCTTGTGCCCCCCCGCTTTCATTGTGTGCTGACGGGGGTGTCCAATCCTCCGTCGGCTATAGCATTCCCCCCCCAGAAAACAGGTGGCATGCTGGGAGCCCACCCCAGCGTGCCAAAGCCCCTGCAAAAATAAAAATGTCCCCCAATGTTTATTTTTTTTTTTTTTAACCTGCAAAAACAGAAAATTGTCCCTCGCAGTCTCCCTGCCCACCTCCCACAACCATCCTCTGCGCACCCTGCCTCCCCACACCCCCTCTCACCCCATACTTACCTCCAGAGTCTGTCGCGACAATCTTCGGTTGACCGGGAACACGTCTGCACTCTTCAAAGCCGACCGTGAACTGAGCAAATGCCGGTAAGCTGTATAATGGAATAAATAGGGTTTTTTAAACTTTGATGCATATCTCAGGCATGTTTTGGAATTTTGGCACCAAATTTTCAACATGGGGTTTTTTGGGACCCCTCCTCATGAATTCTGGCACTGTCATGGCATTAATCAGCCCTGAAAATTGATTTCATGGTCACTGCGTGGAATCACCTTTCGGGGCCGATTAACGAAACGACAGTGCCACTGTTCATGAGGGGGGCTGTCAAAAACCTAGTTGCAAATTGAGTGGGAAAAATCAAATCAATGGCTGTTTTACGAATGTGCATTGCGCTGTTTCCACGCACACTCGTAACTTCATGAATTTGTAATATTTTCAGTCCAGATTTTCAAAATTGGCATTTTTCCACACCTCCTGATGAACAGTACAGCTGTCATTTTACATATCCTGGCCAAAATGTGTTTTCGCACATCCGGCGCAGAATAGCACAGTCGCTGTGCAAAATCACTGTTTGGAACAATTTGAGGAAATGATGGTGACACTGTTCATGAGCAGAGGTCCTAAAATGCCTATGTTGAAAATTTGGTGCCGAAAGTCCATAAAATGACTGTGTTGCAAGTGTGCATTGCACAGTTTCCACGCACCCTTGTAACTTCGCAAATTTGCAATATTTCCATACCAGATTTTCAACACTGACATTTTTTCACACCTCCTTATGAACAGTACAGCTGTCATTTTTCACATCCTGCCCAAAATGTGTTTCCGCACCTGTGGCGCACAATGGCGTGGTCGCTGTGGGAAATCAACTTTTGGGACAGATTAACAAAATCGCAGCACCACTGTTCATAAGGGGAAGTCCCAAAATGCCTATGTTACAAATGTGGATAACAAACTCCCAAAAATAATTGGGTTACGGACGTGTGTTGTGCAGTTTGTATGCATGCTCATGACTTCACCAATTTTTCATATTGTCACTCCAGATTTTCAAAGTTGCCATTTTTTTATGCCTCCTCTTGAAAAATACAGTTCTCATTCTCCACATCCTACCCAAAAATGTGTTTTCATCCCTCTGTCACCAAATGGCACAGCCGCTGAGCAAAACCTCTTTTCAGCTAACAAAGTGATTATGCCGCTTTTCATGAGGTGGCCTGACAAGCAGCCCATGTTGAAAATGTGGAGTGAAACTACCACGACATGCCTATGGTGTTAGGGTTTCCAACTGTAGCACCCCACCCAGTACAGACTGACAGGCGTCAGGGGTGTCACTTGGGATCATCGGATGTAATGCTGACGCCATTCCACCCCCCCACCCTGCAGCTACTGACAGGCATCGTGGTGTGCCTTGCACTGTTCGGCCACAAAGTTCACCCCACGCTCCTATACTGCACCCATGTCAGTGTATTTCATTATGGAATGGGGTAAGTATAACACCCAAAGACCCCAAACCACACCCCGACACTTGTCAGTGTCTACAGGGTAGGGTGAGGTACAATGGCATGAGTGTTATAGCTGACAACCCAAAGGCACACCCCAATGCCTGTCACTCTCTACAGGGTGGGGGTGGGGTTGGCATCACTTCAATACTTCACTGCCATTCCTATTATGCGTCTCTAGCTCCGGCACTGCCAATGCCAGCGCGACAACATTCGGCATTGACAAATGCTTGTTATTTATTATACTTTATAGCAAGATGAGCTAGATAGCCCATTTTCACAAGTGACCAGCATAAAACAAGGAACAAAGGAAAATGATTAGCCCGGACACAAGCGCTAGCAAGTTACAGAAGTACAATCAGGTGTAACAAGTTACAGTAGTACAATCAGGTGTAACAATAGACAGTAGTACAATCAGGTGTAACAAGGTACAATAGTACAGTCAGGTGTAACAAGGTACAATAGTACAATCAGGTGTAACAAGATGCAATAGTACAATCAGGTATAACAACTTACAATAGTACAGTCAGGTGTAACAATATACAGTAGTACAGTTAGGTGTAACAAGGTACAATAGTACAGTCATGTGTAACAATATACAGTAGTACAGTTAGGTGTAACAAGGTACAATAGTACAATCAGGTGTAAAAAGGGACAAATAGTGAAAATCAGGTGTAACAAGTTACAATAGTACAATCAGGTGTAACAAGATACAATAGTACAATCAGGTGTAACAAGTTATGCTAGTACAGTCAGGTATAACAATATACAGTACTACAGTTAGATGTAACAGGGTACAATAGTACAGTCAGGTATAACAAGTTACACCAGTACAGTTAGGTGTAACAATATACAGTATTACAATCAGGTGTAACAAGTTACAGTAGTACAATCAGGTGTAACAATATACAGTATTACAATCAGGTGTAACAACAGACAATAATGCAGTCAGGTGTAACAAGTTACAATAGTACAATCTGGTGTAACAATAGACAGTAGTACAATCAGGTGTAACAAGGTACAATAGTACAGTCAGGTGTAATAAGGTACAATAGTACAATCAGGTGTAACACGTTACAATAGTACAGTCAGGTGTAAAAAAGCACAATAGTACCGTCAGGTATATCAAGTTACAATAGTACCGTCAGGTGTAACAAGGCACAATAGTACAGTCAGGTGTAACAAGTCACAACAGTACAATCAGGTGTAACAATATACAGTAGTACAATCAGGTGTAACAAGTTATAATGGTACAATCGGGGTAACAAGTTGCAATAGTACAATCAGGTGTAGCAAGTTACAATAGTACAATCAGGTGTAACAATATACAGCAGTACAATCATGTGTAACAAGTTAAAATAGTACAATTAGGTGTAACAAGTTGCAGCAGTACAATCAGATGTAACAAGTCACAATAGAAAGTCAGGTGTAACAAGTTACACTAGTACGTCAGGTGTAACAATATACAGTAGTACAGTCAGGTGTAACAAGGAACAATAGTACAATCAGGTGTAACAAGTTACAACAGTGCAATCGGGTGTAACAATATACAGTACTACAATCAGATGTAACAGGTTACAGTAGTATAATCAGGTGTAACAATAGACAATGCAATCAGGTGTAACAAATTACAATAGTACAATCAGGTGTAACAACAGACAGTACAATCAGGTGTAACAAGGTGCAATAGTACAGACAGATGTAACAAGGTACAATAGTACAATCAGGTATAGCAAGTTATAATAGTACAGTCGGGGTAACAAGTTAAAACAGTACAATCAGGTGTAACAATATACAGTAATACAATCAGGTGTAACAAGTTATAATAGTACAGTCGAGGTAACAAGTTACAACAGCACAATTAAGTGTAACAATATACAGTAATATAGTCAGGTATAACAAGTTACAATAGTACAATCAGGCGTAACAAGTTAGAATAGTACAATCAAGTATAACAATATACAGCAGTACAATCAGGTGTAACAAGTTACAGTAGTACAATCAGATGTAACAAGTTACAGTAGTGAAGTCAGGTGTAGCAAGTTACATTAGTACAATCAGGTGTAACAATATATGATTGTACTATTGTAACTTGTTACCCTTGATTGTACTATTGCATATTGTTACACCTCATTGTACTATTTTAACTTGTTACCCTTGATTGTACTATCAGGTGTAACAACATACAACAGTACAATTAGGGTCAACAAGCTACAATAGTACAATCAGGTGTAATTATTAACAATAATACAGCCAGTTGTAACACGCTACAATAGCACAATCAGGTGTAACCAGTTACAGCATTACAATCATGTGTAACAATATACAGTAGAACAGTCAGGTGTAACAAGTTACAATAGTATAACCAGGTGTAACAATATACAGTAGTACAGTTGGCTGTAACAAGTTACAAGAGTATGATCATGTATAACACTATACAATAGTACAGTCACAAGTAATAATATACAATAGTACGATCAGGTAACAAGTTGCAACAGCACAATCAGGTGTAACAAGTTACAACAGCACAATCAGGTATAACACAACAATGTCACTGAGCACCCTTCTGACGCCCTCAGTCCTCCTCCCTTGGCCTACGGTCCGCTGACCTATCTCTACTACACATGCCCAGGTGAAAAACCTCAAAGGGTGGCACTGTCTTCTTCCATGCAACCCCGAAACACTGGAATTCCAAACCCTGAGAAGCTTGTCTTACACCCACACACGTCGTCTTCCAACACAAGCTTCAAAACTACCTCATTAGCCCTGAATCTTGCACTTGCTTTAAACCCCCTTAACCTTCTTAGTTACAACCCTATCATTAATTTCTTCCTTTCTGAAACACCCTACCTGCCTCCCACCTGAAACATAGCCTCCCCTCCCCACTTTTGCCTATACCCTTCCCTTTCCGCTGGCAAACTTCATTTGGACCACTGTGTTTGTTCTCAGTGCTTATGTTGCTATCTGTAAACTGGTTCTTATGTCACTTGTCTGTCACGCCCAGTTTGATCCAAGTCTGTGGTGATTATGTATACATGCTGTACAATGTGGTCCACTGCTGACAACTGTTACTAGCACTTACCTTACATACCTGCTACCCCATGCTACTTTACCACTGTCTGCATATCGCATTATATTATTTTTGTGTTTTTGATTTTTTGTTCACAGTTTGTGATGTGAATATTGTCTATGACCAAATTTATAATTTGTATACTTCACCTTGTTTTTCTGCCTTATGTACTGTACTGTGCTGCTGTTCCTAATTGAAACTGTACTATATTGTTTGTAACATCGTTTGTAACTTTGTAACCTCCCGGGTCGTGTCTGAAAATAGTCAATGTATGTGACTAGTATTCCCACCCATTAATCAAAAACTAAATAAATAAAATACACAGTAGACAATAGTACAGTTAGGTGTAACAAGCTACAATAGCACAATCAGGTGTAAAAATAAACAATAGCACAATCAGGTTTAGCATGTTACAACATTCCAATCAGGTATAACAAGTTTACAGTAGCACAATCAGGTGTAACAGTATACAATAGTACAATCAAGTGTAACAAGTTGTAATACAGTAGTATAATCTAGTGGGACAATAAACAATAGTACAATCAGGTGTAACAAGTTACAATAGTACAATACAGTGTAACAATATAAAATAGTACAATCAGGTGTAACAAGTTACGTTTGTACAATCAGGTTTAATTATTAACAGTAGTACAATCAGCTGTTACATTGTACTGGCAGAAGGCTAAGTTGTACAGTAGTACTATCTCAAGTGGCACGAGTAACAGAGTCAAGTCAGGAACAGTTACATTGCATTTTGCTGAAAGTAGGGACGTTCGTTCCTAGGGTGAGGGGGACTGGACAAAAATTGTAAGGTCCAACTGCCCTGAAGGAAAGACTTCTGTTCCCTGCAGCAGTGTGCCTGAAAGAGAGTGAGAAAGTGAATTTCGCCTGGGTGCGAGTCCCCAGCTTGTTGGTGGATGGAGGGAAGAGAGAGGAAATACAAGGGGGAACTATGCTGAGGGCCACCTTATGTAGGAGCACTGCCAACCTATGGGCGAGACGATCATCCAGTGAAAGGAAGGCAGTGGATTCATAGAGTTGGCAGTGGTGCATGCAGTATGGTAGGTTGGCCATGAAGCAACAGATGCTGTTGTACACAATGCGCACTTTAGTGAAGATCCTGGATGGAGCAGCTGCATACACAAGAGAACCATGGTCAATGATTGGCAGCAGTAGACTGTGGGCAAGAAGCCTCTTAGTCTCGGTGGTCGAGAACCTTTTGGCCCTGTATAGGGTACCAAGTCTCTGGTGCACAGTGTTTACTGGGCTGTTGATGTTTGTGTCGAAGGACAGTGTGTTGTCTAGGATGCCCAGGCATTTGAACTGAGAGACTAGCTCCACTACAGTGCCAACTAAATCGCTGATGGTGAACAGAGAGTAGGTCCCTTTCCAGAGTGACCCCAAGAAAACCATGTCTGGATGAGGTCGAAGTCGCGTTGGATGATTTTGTTTAAGGTTTCCAGGTTTCTGCCTGTGCTGAAGATGGCAGCATCATCAGCGTATAGTAGAGAGCTGGTAGACGGTCAGATGCTGGGAAGTGAGTTCAGAAACAGAGAGAGAAGAGAAAGGGGCCAAGGATGGAACCTTGGGGGAGATGGCAGTAAATTGGATGAGAGTCCAAGAGGATCCTCTCAATTTCGGTCCTGTGTATCTGGTTGGTCAGGTAGTTTTTGAACCCGTGGGTTGTCTCAGTAGAGAAGTTGAGGGAAGAGAGGGTGCGGACCAGCAAATCATGGTCCATGAGATCAAAGGCCTTGGTGGTTGGCCAGCCCCATGGCACTGAGGGTTGAGGCGCTGGACGCCACACCTCGCGCTATGTCAGTGACATGAGTTCGGGAGCGAGCTCAGGCACGGGGGTCAGCAGTGGCGAGTGAGGATTGGCGCCCGCTGGGCTGCTCTCCTCCCGGGGGGAACAGGACATCGCTCGGCATGCCAGCAGCTCCCGGTGGAGACCGGGGGTACTGCAGCACACAGGGCAGCACATACATAGCATGGCTGATGCTTGGCAGGGTTGCCGTGCGCCATAGCATCAGGGACACGCACCACGCATGGGAGGAGGGAGTGCACACCAGAACAGGGAAAACACCGGTCTGTAGGTTAGGCGATGGCACCTGCCCTCATGCCCACTGCTGGGTCTAATCTGCCTGGCCTTCCAGTGTCCTCCACCTAGGTTCTCACTCACAAGCCAGAGACTGACTGTACAGAGTGCCCAAGAGGAGGGGCTACCCCACCCCGGAAGGGTTAAGCTGGGGGTGCCAGTTGTGTGGGCTGAGAGAGAGGAGAGAGGAGGCTCAGGTAAGAAGACTTCAGGCAGGGCAGGAACAGGCAGGATGCCTGAGAGAGGCTCCGCAGACCACAACCGGGGGGGGGAGGCCTTTGTGGTTGCCTTTGTGCCTTGGATGTCTTCTAAACAGGTCATGAATGGGAGCCATCTTGAGTTGTACAGGTCCATTGTAACCTTCGTTTGTGTATGACCTTCTCCATCACCTGTATTTTTTTGACAGTTCCGATCCACAACTCCAATGTGGGGCAGAGCTCAGACAGACATTTTACTGTGATGGTTTCCACTGCCGCTGTGATTACTATCCACCACAGATACTTCCAGTTTGCTTCTGAAATGCCCCCCCCCCCAGTGGTATTGCTAGGATCCAGTGTTCAGCCTCGATTAAGTCACTAAGTTAGAAGATTTTCCCTGTTGCTTGACTTACACTTGTGATGAAGGGCAGAATCAGCTTAGGACAATCCCATAATGTATGTATGTGGTCCCCTTCTGTCCACAGTTTCTCCAAAACTTGACAGTAAGCTTTTCTTATTCTTTGTTTATGCCTCTACTCTGTTCAGTCTCAGCTTCCCTCTGGGTTAGCCAAGGTGCCTGAATCTGCTGGACCCTGTCCTGCCCCAATCAGCTGCCTACCTCCATGCTGCCACAGCTGTGCCCCCCAGGTGGGGTAAAGGGGATGTACCCCTCAGAATGCTATGTCCTCATCAGGCAGCTCAGCTGAGGGGTCTAGGACCAGCCTACTTCAGTTCACCAGGGTCCATCATCCTTCGGGTAGTGGGTCCATTTTCCTGTGTTTCTCCCCATCCCCACAGATGCAGGCACACTAGAGAGGTCAGTCCCTCCCACAGTGCCATCAATTGCACTGCCAGCTGTGGACACCCAGGTGCCAGTATTGCAGCAAGGACAGCAACCTACCCTCCCCGGAGGAGGAGGAGAAAAGCATCCTCAGCAATGCTCAGTCCTCCCCTTTGCCAGTCCCCCGATGACCCGGGCTCATTCCTGAACCCCGCCTGTCAGCATTGTGACCAGTTGTGCTACCACTGTGCCAGTGGGATGGCACAGTGTAAGCTACCTTAAAGTGGCATGTGACATGTGACTAAAGGGGTGCTGAAATCTTTGCTTAGAAACTCCTTCCAGATGTTCACCGCCATCGTTTGGTGTGCCCCTTGGCATATTTGCTCCCATTTTTCATGCGGGACGTTTCTCTGCAGGGATGCCTGCCAACACTCTTGTATGGTCATCACTGCTTTCTCCCCTCTGTACTGTATTATTGTGACTACGTGAGAAATATGCTTACCTCCTGTTAGTCCCAACCCTGCCCTAGGTTGATAGGTTGCCAGTGGAGTGATGCTGTCATCCATCTGCCCAGCCCTACTTCTTTTCCTTAGTAATCCCTGCAGCTGCAGATACCGGAAAGGGTCTGACTGCTGTAGCTGAAACTCCTCTTTGAATTCCCCAATTTATAGTGCAAAAAATATTTTGTAGGTGCCGTATTGGTCCGTTTAAGAACAGATCCAGAAACAAATGATTTGATACCTTTTATTGGACCAACATGAATGTTACAGAAAAGAGAAAAGTGCTCTAGTTTTCGAACCAACCAGGTCCTTCTTCAGAAGCTTTGTGGCAGTTTTTTCAAATATCCCATACTATTAACACCACTGGATTGACTGGCACTGTTATCCACTGGTTTGAGTAATTTTTATGGGATAGAAGCCAGAGGGGGTAGTTCTAGGAAAATTCTTCCTCAAACCCTGTCGTTTTGTCCTGTGGCATACCCCATGGGTCGGTCCTTTCACCAGTGCTGTTCGCAGTATGCATGCTACCCCTGGGCAAGGTCATTAGACGTTTTGGGATGAGGTTTGACTGCTATACAGATGATACCCAGTTCTATACGTTCTTTGCTCCTGAGACTTGAGGTGCGATCAACGTGTTAAAATGAATGCCTGGCCGAGATCCAGAAATTGATGGCTTCTAACCGGTTGAGACTGATCCCCAACAAGACTGAGGTTCTAGTGCCTGAGCTGGGTCAAAAGGGAGGATTGGCAGCTAGCACAGGAATGACTGGGCTTCAGCTCAGTGACTCCAGTCTGCTAGCCAGTCCGCGGGTAAAGAATCTGGGAGTTTTCCTGGATAAAGTCTGACAGCGGAGGCCCAGGTGTTGGACATGGTCCAGAATGGCTATTTCCATCTTCAAAACATGCACCAGAATCAATCCCTTACCCTCCCTCCGGACCTGGCCACACTGATCCATGCATTCATGATCTTAAGGTTGGACCATTGCAACGCTCTCTACCTCAGGGATAGTGGGGGTACACTATGATATCTGCAACTGCTGCAGAACACAGCTGCTCCTCGGTTACTCATGGGCTTACCGGGATCAAGCTGTGTCTCCCTGGCACTGCATGATCATTACTGGCTGCTGGCGAAGTGGCATATCTCATGTAAGATAGGTCTTCTGACCCGTAAAGCCCTACATGGATGGGGTCCAGCCTACCTGACAGAACTCTTGCATCTGCAACCCCAATTCACCCACTCCATTTGGTCAGTTATGGCTTCCTCGGGGTTCCGGAGGCTAGCTAGAAGAGTTTGGGTGACTGGGCCTTTGAGATAGAGAGCCCGGTACTATGGGACTCGTTGCATAGGTCCTAGGGGGAGGCACCCTCAGTAAATGCTTTTAGAAAAGGGCTCAAGTTTTATCTCTTCCATCAAGTATTTGGAAAGGCTTCATAGCGCGTAGGTGCAGCATTGTAATCACCCCATACTTCACTGTATTGAGGTTGTAGGTAGTTTATATTGGTTTTACGGAATGAGGGGTTATTGTGTATTTATTAGGTATTGTGCTGGATTACTGACTGTGTTTCCCATTTTATTGTAATGGTGCCCTGGGCCTCCAAGGAAGGGCACCAGATATAAATAAAACTACTACTGCTATCGATTACATTAGTACTACTGTGCCATGGTTGTGCACCGTCCACCACCGATTCCAGCAGCTTGGCACAAGTCTACTGACTCTCACCCTTTCCCTCCTATCTGCTCAGCCTGACACCGTAGATTGACGGAGGACATCAGGATAAGAAGAACACACACATGCCATGCTCCCATTCTGTTCATTAGTCATTGGGCAGGGTTGGACACAGCACAGCAGCCGACCGAGGATCAAGTTGTGTGACAGCCAGGTCGGGGTGGCTGGGAATACTACACTATGTGAGGACTGGGAAGGACTTGAGTGGACAGACAAGGATGGACAGTGAGGACTGGAGGATGATGGATCTAGACAGAGACAGAAAATGACAGATTGTGGATTAGCTGAGTGCACACAGCTACATCAGTGACTAACCGGGATGGGGGGGGGGGTTAGTGCAGCAATAGTCCTGCCCTGTGTGTGAGGTGGGTTAGGCTATCGGTCTCGTGCTGTAGTGTGTAGACAGACAGAGGCCATCAGGGCAAGCATCGGCTGCCGAATCGGATTCCCCATCTGATAACAAGCTTTTTTGGGATTAGGATCTTCCATCAATCCCAAAATTCCTAATTACAAAAAAAATGAAATGTTACAATTCCAAATTGAAATCTGTGATTCCGAGCAACCTTAGTCTGTGTCAGGCCTTTTTCAGAAATGTAGACATGATTACAACATGAGCAGAGAAAATATAATAACAAGAAATGTTTTAACGAATTTGATGATTTCTAGGCCAGTGGGTACAAGCCACTCAACTCCCCACCCAGTGATATATCAGGGGTGTGCACTGCCCCGCTGGATTGGGCCCATGCCCTGAAACCACCGGAAACCTTTCAGAGCCATTTTTTCCTTGCGATGGCAGGAACCCAGATCCACCACCAGTCCTTTATCTTTACACAGTCTGTGTTATTTTGGGCTCTGGAAAATAACAGCAGAAGAGTAAAACAGACCGAGAAAACACAACTTCATAGCAAAGAGATTTCTACCTCTTTTCTTCTACTTACCAAAGTTGATATCTTAGGGAAGCTCACCACTACTCCTTCCTCCCTCACTTTCTAGATGTATGTCAAAAAAAAAGCACTACTATGTGCCCCGGGTACATTCAGGGGTAAAAATGTGTAATGCTGTGTGCTCTGGGTAAATTCAGGTGTACAGTATGTACTGTAGTGCTGTGTGCTCCGGATAAATTCAGGGGTACAATGTGTAATGCTAAGTGCTCCGAGTAAATTCAGGGGTACAGTATGTAATGCCATATGCCCCAGGTAAATTCAGGGGTATAATATGTAGTGCTATGTGCCCTGGGTAAAGTCAGCTGTACATTGTGTAGTGTTCTGTGCCCCAGGTAAATTCAGGGGTGACACGTCAAGTCGCCCAGTCAATCCGCTGCGTGACAACTCGCACCGGATGGTTAGCTCCGGTGTAAGTTGTCTCCCTGCTCAGTTCATTCCCAAATTGCACCCGCTGGAGTGTATTCTGTTAAATTTATACTGGGGGTGAATGGTCTGAGAACAATTTCTACGAGGGGCCGATTTGGCGCTGGAGCTAATGGTATGGCATGAGTAGTTGTTGAGCGAATTTACTGGGATGATTTGACATGTAACCATATTCAGGTACACAGTGTGTAGTGCTATGTGCCCCAGGTAAATTCAGGTATACAATTTGTAGCACTATATGTCCTGGGTAAATTCAGGGGTATGCTGTTTAGTGCCATCTGCCCCAGGTAAATTCAAGGGTACAATGTGCAGTGCAATGTGCCCTGGGTAAATTCAGGGGTACAATGTGTAGTGCTATGTGCCCCAGGTAAATTCAGGGGTACAATGTGTAGTGCTATGTGCCCTGGGTAAATTCAGGGGTACAATGTGTAGTGCTATGTGCCCTTGATAAATTCAGGGTAATGAGTATGGCGCCTCAGCCCGGTAAAATCTAGGGTACAATGTAGTGCTATGTGCCCAGGCAAATTATAGGTACAATGTATAGTGCTCTGTACCGGTAAATTCAGGATACAATGTGTAGTGTTATGTGCCCTGGATAAATTCAGGGTACGATATGTAGTGCTATGTGTCCAGCTAAATTCAGGGGTACAATGTGTAGTGCTATATGCCAGATAAATTCAGGGTACAATATGTAGTGCTATGTGTCCAGCTAAATTCAGGGTATAATGTGTAGTGCTCTATGCCCGGTAATTCAGGGTTACAATGTATAGTGTTATGTGCCCTGGATAAATTCAGGGTATGATATGTAGTGCCATGTGCCCCTGGTAAATTCAGGATACAATTGTAGTGCTATGTGTCCAGCTAAATTCAGGGTACAATGTGTAGTGCTCTATGCCCGGATAAATTCAGGGTACAATATGTAGTGCTATGTGCCCAGCTAAATTCAGGGTACAATGTGTAGTGCTATATGCCACCTAAATTCAGAGTACAATATGTAGTGCTATTTGTCCAGCTAAATTCAGGGGTACAATGTGTAGTGCTATGTGTCCAGCTAAATTCAGGGGTACAATGTGTAGTGCTATGTGTCCAGCTAAATTCAAGGGTACAATGTGTAGTGCTATGTGTCCAGCTAAATTCAGGGGTACAATGTGTAGTGCTCTATGTCCAGCTAAATTCAGGGGTGCAATGCGTAGTGCTATGTGCCCAGCTAAATTCAGGGGTACAATGTGTAGTGCTATATGCCCCGGATAAATTCAGAGGTACAATATGTAGTGCTATGTGTCCAGCTAAATTCAGGGGTGCAATGCATAGTGCTATGTGTCCAGCTAAATTCAGGGGTACAATGTGTAGTGCTATATGCCCCGGATAAATTCAGGGGTACGATATGTAGTGCTATGTGCCCAGCTAAATTCAGGGGTACAATGTGTAGTGCTATATGCCCCGGATAAATTCAGAGGTACAATATGTAGTGCTATGTGTCCAGCTAAATTCAGGGGTACAATGTGTAGTGCTACGTGTCCAGCTAAATTCAGGGGTACAATGTGTAGTGCTATATGTCCCGGATAAATTCAGAGATACAATGTGCCCTGGGTAAATTCAGGAGTACAATGCGTAGTGCTATGTGTCCAGCTAAATTCAGGGTACAATGTGTAGTGCTATATGCCCCGGATAAATTCAGGGGTACGATATGTAGTGCTATGTGCCCAGCTAAATTCAGGGGTACAATGTGTAGTGCTATATGCCCCGGATAAATTCAGAGGTACAATATGTAGTGCTATGTGTCCAGCTAAATTCAGGGATACAATGTGTAGTGCTATGTGTCCAGCTAAATTCAGGGGTGCAATGCATAGTGCTATGTGCCCAGCTAAATTCAGGGATACAATGTGTAGTGCTGTATGCCCTGGATAAATTCAGGGGTACAATATGTAGTGCTATGTGTCCAGCTAAATTCAGGGTTACAATGTGTAGTGCTACGTGTCCAGCTAAATTCAGGGGTACAATGTGTAGTGCTATATGTCCCGGATAAATTCAGAGGTACAATGTGCCCTGGGTAAATTCAGGAGTACAATGCGTAGTGCTATGTGTCCAGCTAAATTCAGGGGTACAATGTGTAGTGCTATATGCCCCGGATAAATTCAGGGGTACGATATGTAGTGCTATGTGCCCAGCTAAATTCAGGGGTACAATGTGTAGTGCTATATGCCCCGGATAAATTCAGAGGTACAATATGTAGTGCTATGTGTCCAGCTAAATTCAGGGGTACAATGTGTAGTGCTACGTGTCCAGCTAAATTCAGGGGTACAATGTGTAGTGCTATATGTCCCGGATAAATTCAGAGGTACAATGTGCCCTGGGTAAATTCAGGAGTACAATGCGTAGTGCTATGTGTCCAGCTAAATTCAGGAGTACAGTGTGTGTGCTATATGCCCCGGATAAATTCAGAGTACGATATGTGTGCTATGTGCCCAGCTAAATTCAGGGTACAATGTGGTGCTATATGCCCCGGATAAATTCAGAGTACAATATGTAGTGCTATGTGTCCAGCTAAATTCAGGGTACAATATGTAGTGCTATGTGTCCAGCTAAATTCAGGGTACATATGTGAGTGCTACGTGTCCAGCTAAATTCAGGGGTACAATGTGTAGTGCTATATGCCCCGGATAAATTCAGGGGTACGATATGTAGTGCTATGTGCCCAGCTAAATTCAGGGGTACAATGTGTAGTGCTATATGCCCCGGATAAATTCAGAGGTACAATATGTAGTGCTATGTGTCCAGCTAAATTCAGGGGTACAGTGTGTAGTGCTATGTGTCCAGCTAAATTCAGGGGTGCAATGCGTAGTCTATGTGCCCAGCTAAATTCAGGATACAATGTGTAGTGCTATATACCCTGGATAAATTCAGGGTACAATTGTAGTGCTATGTGTCCAGCTAAATTCAGGGATACAATGTGTAGTGCTATATGCCTAGATAAATTCAGGGTACAATATGTAGTGCTATGTGTCCAGCAAATTCAGGGATACAATGTGTAGTGCTATATGCCGGATAAATTCAGAGGTACAATGTGCCCTGGGTAAATTCAGGAGTACAATGCGTATGCTATGTGTCCAGCTAAATTCAGGGTACAATATGTAGTGCTATGTGCCCGGATAAATTCAGAGGTACAAGTGCCCTGGTAAATTCAGGGTGCAATGCGTGTGCTATGTGCCCAGCTAAATTCAGGGTACAATGTGTAGTGCTATGTGCTCCAGGTAAATTATGAGGTACAATGTATAGTGCTCTGTGTCCCAGGTAATTCAGAGTGCAATGCGTGGTTATATGCCCAGCTAAATTCAGGGTACAATGTGTAGTGCTATGTGTCCAGCTAAATTCAGGGGTACAATGTGTAGTGCTATGTGTCCAGCTAAATTCAGGGGTACAATGTGTAGTGCTATATGTATCCAGCTAAATTCAGGGGTACAATGTGCAGTGCTATGTGTCCAGCTAAATTCAGGGGTACAATGTGTAGTGCTATGTGTCCAGCTAAATTCAGGGATACAATGTGTAGTGCTATATGCCCGGATAAATTCAGGGTACGATATGTAGTGCTATGTGCCCAGCTAAATTAGGGTACAATGTGTAGTGCTATATGCCCCGGATAAATTCAGAGGTACAATATGTAGTGCTATGTGTCCAGCTAAATTCAAGGGTACAATGTGTAGTGCTACGTGTCCAGCTAAATTCAGGGGTACAATGTGTAGTGCTATATGTCCCGGATAAATTCAGAGGTACAATGTGCCCTGGGTAAATTCAGGAGTACAATGCGTAGTGCTATGTGTCCAGCTAAATTCAGGAGTACAGTGTGTAGTGCTATATGCCCCGGATAAATTCAGGGGTACGATATGTAGTGCTATGTGCCCAGCTAAATTCAGGGGTACAATGTGTAGTGCTATATGCCCCGGATAAATTCAGAGGTACAATATGTAGTGCTATGTGTCCAGCTAAATTCAGGGGTACAATATGTAGTGCTATGTGTCCAGCTAAATTCAGGGGTACAATGTGTAGTGCTACGTGTCCAGCTAAATTCAGGGGTACAATGTGTAGTGCTATATGCCCCGGATAAATTCAGGGGTACGATATGTAGTGCTATGTGCCCAGC
The DNA here is from genome assembly GCA_016271365.2 of Neoceratodus forsteri. NCBI lineage: Eukaryota > Metazoa > Chordata > Ceratodontiformes > Ceratodontidae > Neoceratodus > Neoceratodus forsteri. Next base: position 544,851,619 of record JADMNL010000023.1, read on the forward strand.
TAAATTCAGGGGTACAATGTGTAGTGCTATATGCCCCGGATAAATTCAGAGGTACAATATGTAGTGCTATGTGTCCAGCTAAATTCAGGGGTACAGTGTGTAGTGCTATGTGTCCAGCTAAATTCAGGGGTGCAATGCGTAGTGCTATGTGCCCAGCTAAATTCAGGGATACAATGTGTAGTGCTATATACCCTGGATAAATTCAGGGGTACAATATGTAGTGCTATGTGTCCAGCTAAATTCAGGGATACAATGTGTAGTGCTATATGCCCTAGATAAATTCAGGGGTACAATATGTAGTGCTATGTGTCCAGCAAAATTCAGGGATACAATGTGTAGTGCTATATGCCCCGGATAAATTCAGAGGTACAATGTGCCCTGGGTAAATTCAGGAGTACAATGCGTAGTGCTATGTGTCCAGCTAAATTCAGGGGTACAATATGTAGTGCTATGTGCCCCGGATAAATTCAGAGGTACAATGTGCCCTGGGTAAATTCAGGGGTGCAATGCGTAGTGCTATGTGCCCAGCTAAATTCAGGGGTACAATGTGTAGTGCTATGTGCCCAGGTAAATTATGAGGTACAATGTATAGTGCTCTGTGTCCCAGGTAATTCAGAAGTGCAATGCGTAGTGCTATGTGCCCAGCTAAATTCAGGGGTACAATGTGTAGTGCTATGTGTCCAGCTAAATTCAGGGGTACAATGTGTAGTGCTATGTGTCCAGCTAAATTCAGGGGTACAATGTGTAGTGCTATATGTGTCCAGCTAAATTCAGGGGTACAATGTGCAGTGCTATGTGTCCAGCTAAATTCAGGGGTACAATGTGTAGTGCTATGTGTCCAGCTAAATTCAGGGATACAATGTGTAGTGCTATATGCTCCGGATAAATTCAGAGGTACAATATGTAGTGCTATGTGTCCAGCTAAATTCAGGGGTACAATGTGTAGTGCTACATGTCCAGCTAAATTCAGGAGTACAATGTGTAGTGCTATATGCCCTGGATAAATTCAGAGGTACAATGTGCCCTGGGTAAATTCAGGGGTGCAATGCGTAGTGCTATGTGCCCAGCTAAATTCAGGGGTACAATGTGTAGTGCTATGTGCCCAGGTAAATTATGAGGTACAATGTATAGTGCTCTGTGTCCCAGGTAATTCAGAAGTGCAATGCGTAGTGCTATGTGCCCAGCTAAATTCAGGGGTACAATGTGTAGTGCTATGTGTCCAGCTAAATTCAGGGGTACAATGTGTAGTGCTATGTGTCCAGCTAAATTCAGGGGTACAATGTGTAGTGCTATATGTATCCAGCTAAATTCAGGGGTACAATGTGCAGTGCTATGTGTCCAGCTAAATTCAGGGGTACAATGTGTAGTGCTATGTGTCCAGCTAAATTCAGGGGTGCAATGCGTAGTGCTATGTGCCCAGCTAAATTCAGGGATACAATGTGTAGTGCTATATGCTCCGGATAAATTCAGAGGTACAATATGTAGTGCTATGTGTCCAGCTAAATTCAGGGGTACAATGTGTAGTGCTACATGTCCAGCTAAATTCAGGAGTACAATGTGTAGTGCTATATGCCCCAGATAAATTCAGAGGTACAATGTGCCCTGGGTAAATTCAGGAGTACAATGCGTAGTGCTATGTGTCCAGCTAAATTCAGGGGTACAATATGTAGTGCTATATGCCCCGGATAAATTCAGCGGTACAATGTGCCCTGGGTAAATTCAGGGGTGCAATGCGTAGTGCTATGTGCCCAGCTAAATTCAGGGGTACAATGTGTAGTGCTATATGCCCCAGATAAATTCAGAGGTACAATATGTAGTGCTATGTGTCCAGCTAAATTCAGGGGTACGATATGTAGTGCTACGTGTCCAGCTAAATTCAGGGGTACAATGTGTAGTGCTATGTGCCCCTGGTAAATTCAGGGGTACAATGTGTAGTGCTATATGCCCTGGATAAATTCAGAGGTACAATGTGTAGTGCTCTGTGCCCCAGGTATATTCAGGGGTACAATGTCTAGTGCTCTGTGCCCCAGGTATATTCAGGGGTACAATGCGTAGTGCTATGTGTCCAGCTAAATTCAAGGGTGCAATGTGTAGTGTTATGTGTCCAGCTAAATTCAGGGGTACAATGTGCCCTGGGTAAATTCAGGGGTACAATGTGTAGTGCTGTGTGCCCTGGGTAAATTCAGGGGTACAATGTGTAGTGCTGTGTGCCCTGGGTAATTGCAGATGCACATGGTGCGGAGATGTGTGGACTATACAGTGTTTGGAAGATACAGTGCTACATAACGCAGATTCAGTAAGAAATGTTACTTTTGTGTTTTTCTGCAGATGGTACAATGGGAAAATTTCAAGATCAAGTGAGTAGCTACAAATACCTCACTCTCAAAACCTTGCTCTATATGTCCTTGGGGCGCTATGAATCTCTGGATGTTTTTTGTGTGTTTTTGTGCAGAGCTTGAAAGATTTCTACTCGATCTTTTTATCATGCTTCCTCAGCCTCTTCTCCTCTTCCTCCTCACCCCAGGTTGAAGCACTGCTGCTAGCCACCTTCGGGACACTAGTCCAGCCCCCCCCCCCCAAAGCTCTATTATTCCTATGGCTTATTTCCCACCACAGGTTAATATTCTCAGACTAGTTAGAAAACTGATCCAGTCATCAAACCATGGTCATTTGTAAGTGACCCTCCCCCCTAGACAGGAGGCCACCTGCAAAGTCCCTCGTTTGGGTTGGGGGGATACTGATGTTTTTTGGTCAAGCACTGCATCAGCACCATCCTAGGTCCTGCTATAGGAGGCACTGCCAGAGCAGGAAAACCTGCCCCCAATCTCTGCATCATGTCCTGGACTCCACTGGCCAGGGCTCCCACCAGCTAGTGCCACTGGATAGGAGATTAAAGGATTTTAAATCTTCATCGTGTAAGAACTAAAAGGAAGCACTGACACACAGGCCAGCAATATGCACGAGATGTTTGTAAACATATGCTGCTGTCCTTGGAGGAAGCACTGCTGTATAGATAAGAAGCAATTAGTTTTGTTAAAACTGCTTTAGTTTCAAGTTTTGACAATGCATTATTTTGTGCAGTCGTGATAAAAAGAATATGTATACCCTTTAAATGCAGTTTTCTGTTGTCCTTCTTTTGCTATATATCTATTAAAAGGTAAAACAAACATTGCGAGTTCCGTGACATATTTAATGAAACTCTAAAGATCTCTGCAGCCGGCCAGCCTGGCGGCACTGAGGGCTGAGGCACTGGATGCTTTACCACACGCTACTCTGGTGACCTGGGTTTGGGAACGACCATGCTGCCAGCGTTGGGGGGGGGGGAGACAGGACTGAGTGGAGCCAGTAGGCTGCTCTCCTCTTCAGAGAGTGGTGGGGGTGGGTTGTCGTCCTCCCACAGTTCTGCTTCGAATGGGTGGAGGACCAGTGGGAAAGTGTAGGCGGCAAGGGCGGTAGGAGCTGAGCTGGCACCACGGTGTGCGTGCATGCTTCCACATGCACGCCATCATCTGCTGGTTCCTTGGGTGGGTGGGTGGGGTAAAAATGGACATAAAACACCATAAATATAATAATTAAAAAATAAATAAAAGTAAAGATCTCTGTGGCCACAGTTGGAGCACCAGTTTCACTAGCTTTCAATTATTATTCATTTTGGTGTCATAGAAATATAGAAACATAGACATTGTTGGCACAAAAAGACCAGCGGCCCATCCAGTTTGCCCTGTTTCGCTTCCCTACCTTACCCCATGACCTACTGTCTTCACATTGAGTAGAAACACCTAAACCACTAAGTACCGGCTTACTTGGATATCAATGCTTGGTATCAGTAGTAGATATCTGTGTTTATATTACACTGATATGAATTCTTGGTATCGATTGTTGATATCCATGCTTATATTCCATTGATATTAATGCTTGATCTCAGCAGCAGATACCAGTGTTCATATTACAGGAATGGAGGGTGAGCTGGACATCATTGTCCATTTAGGGACAAACCAAAGACTGTACAGGAAGAGTTCAGGAGATTGGGGAGGGGTCTGGAGCAGGTGGCTAAATTCGTCACCTTCTCGGAGGTGCTACCTGTCAAGGACATGGGGAGATGAGGAGCATCTGTACCAGGAACTTTAATACATGGTTGAAGAAATGGTGCGATGAGGAGGGTTTGGGGTTCTTTGGGAACTAGGGGTCCACCTGGATGCTGATGGCCTCCGTCTATCCGGGAGGGGAACTGAGCTCCTCAATGACAGGTTTAAATGCTACATTGGCCGGCATTTAAACTAGCCGGGGGGGCAGGCTAGGAAGTAGGGAAAAGGCAGGTTTCCCCCCAAATTAGCAGAGGAATGGGAAGGAGAGAAATCACAGGAAATGCAGGGAGAATAGGGCAAGGAAGAGAAGTAGGGAATGGACACATAATAGACAGGGGCAGGGTGTAGCCAGGAATTTTAAACTTGTACTCCGAACTGATGCACTGTTGCCCCCCTTATGTAAACATAAACCAAAATATGCGCTGCCATGCCACACCAACAATAGCGCCCCTTGTTTGCCATATCTGAGTTCAAGTAATCAATGTTTCCTCCTGTAATTTTCCTTCCTTTGTTTTTCTGCCTGCCTGGTAAGTTGTTCTTGTTCGTGTATTTGGCTGGTGGCATCAGTGCCCCGTAGCGAACAACAAAGGCAGAAGGGCTCAGCGAGACACAGACACAATGTGACTCACAATGTCCTTGCTTTCCTCGTATTGTTGCCCCTGCCTGATTTTTTATTTTTACTGTACTCTGCTGCATACAGTGCGTATGCCTGCTGACACCGCTGGACAAGGGTGATGAGAAGAAACACAAAAAGAGGGGAAGGGGAACCAAGATCTAGAAGGCCATGTCCACAAATGCCAGGAGTCTAGGCAAGAAGGATGCAGATCTGGAGGCCACCATACTGGAAGAAGACCTGGACATGGTGGCAATCACCGAGATCTGGCTCAGTGAAAACCAGGACTGGGGTATTGCCATACAGGGGTACGCGTTGTCCAGGAGGGACAGGGTGGGCAAGAGAGGGGGAAGGGAAGCACTTTATGTGAAGGAGAACATTAAAGCCACTGAGATACCAAGAGAAGGAGGGGAAGCAGAGACTCTCTGGGTGGTGCTGGAGATGAACGGGGAACCCTACTTAGGGTAGGGTACTCTACAGACCACCTACACAGACAGAAGAAGTAGATAGGGAAATGATGAAGGAAATCAGAGAGCTGTCCAGTAGGGGGGAGGTAATACTGATGGGGGATTTTAATATACCTGATGTAGACTGGACCATCACAGTAGCAGTGACAAAGCGACCTCCAGCCTCCAGCAGGATTTCAGTGCGATGCAGCTCTGGTTTCATTCAAATCAGCTTTTTCTTAATCCCAAGAAAATGGTCTCCCTAGGCTTCGGCATGAGGCAGAGACTCTCTCGACTCCCCCTCCCCCACTCCCACTGTCCACACCATCGATGGGACTCCCTTTGAGGCTTGCACCTCCTTCAGATACCTCAGGGGCTGGCTCGACCAGCACCTCAGCTTTGCTACTCATATCAATGCGATCCACATGAAACTGCACAAGGAATGCCTTGCCAGCAGCCATTCAGCACACTGACACCACTCCACAACTCAGCTCCCTCAGGACTCATTTCTCCTCCACCTGCACCTGCTTCTAGTGCCATGGAGGGGCCAGTGTCTCCCACTCTCCGATTATAATTTTACCTCTTGCTGCGCAGTCACTCCGGCTCCATGCTAGGTGCTCGCAGACCACTGCCAAGTTAGTATTGTAATTGTGATTGCCCTCTGTGCTACCTTTAACTATCTGCACTACTTTGGGCCTCTGATAATTGTATTATAATGTGTTACTTTGTATATTCTATGTACAGCAAAACGTATAATCCGCCGCTCATGGCTGTGCATGTTTCCCATGCTTGTTGCTCATATCTACTGTAACCACTACAGTTATTGTATTTTATTTCCATGTTATTATACTGTTTATTCTCCACTCTCCCCACCCCCAGGATGCATCTGGAATCAAGCGGTACTCCGCTCAGTATGCCTTCCTGGTAAAACTTTTAAATAAATAAATATGGATGCACTACAGGGGGCAGCTCGTCAGCGAACCCACACTAGAAAGGGCCGTACTGGACCTGGTACTGTCTAACAGAGACAATGTCACAGTGGGGAGTCACCTAGGGATGAGTGATCATAAGATGGTGAGGTTCAGGGTTAGAAGAGTACCAGAAGCTTTCCGTACTCAAACAAGGGTACTAGATTTCAGGAAGGTGGATTTCAGAAAAATGGGGGAGAGGGTTAGGAGAACACTGGCACAGACAGGAGAAGAGGAAGGAGTAGAGGAAAGGTGGATAAAATTCAGGAAGGCCATAGAGGAAGCAACAAGTCTGTGCGTAATACAGGTTACAAAGAACAGGAGAAGGAGGAGACCACCATGGTTCTCCAGAGAATTTTCATCAAAGGTTAGGGCAAAAAGTTTGGCCTTCAAGAAGTGCAAAGCAATGCAGATGGAAATGTACAAAGGAAGGGGAGGGAGGCAGCAAAGGCGGCTAGGAGGGCAAAGGCACATACAGAGGAAAACATAGATACGACAGTGAAGCTAGGAGACAAAACATTCTACAGCTACATTAGCAAGAAGAGTAAAAACAAGGCAGGAATAGTTAGAATTATGGAGGAAGGGAGTGTAAGTGTGAGGGAGGCAGCAGTGGCTCTAGCCACAAATGGTTACCAGGGCACAGCTGGGCACAACAGATGGCAGCCAGGGCACTGATATATGGTTACTATGGGGGAAGCTCTGCACCATATGGGTCACCAACTGGGGCACGGCATTTTTTTACTGGGGCACGTGCCCTGGTGGACCCTGGTGTAGAGCCGCCACTGGAGGGAGGACCAGGGGAAGGCAGACATACTGAACAAGTACTTTTGTTCAGTATTCACACAGGAAGGACTGGGAAATGGACCTTAATTAAAAGTAAGAGAAAATAACGGGGGGGTGGGGTGTAGACACAAGCCCATTTCCAGAGGGGAGCATACTCAAAGAACTTGAAAAAATAAATAAGGCAATGGGGCCAGATGGGTAACACCCAAAGATACTAAGAGAACTGAGGGGGGACCTGTCTGCTTCCCTGGCAGCTCTGTTCAGTCAATCATTGTAAACAGGTGGTGCTCAGGGACTGGCTTTTTGAACCTCCGGAGTGCCTTTCTCTTGGCTCTCACCCACTCCCTGACCTCCTGAGTCATCCAACTGGGCTTCTTTGTCCTTCCTTTCTTGCTCTGTGTTCTAGTACATGCCCCCGTAGCCTCCACTAGCCCCTTTTTTATGACATCCCACTTCTCACTTGTGTCCCAGCCCAGCTGAATTCCCTCCAGGTGCCCTGCCAGAATTTCCCCCATGTTTTTAAAGTCCGCCCACTTAACGTCAGTCACCTTGGTACCTGTACCCCCAGCTTCCTTCCCCATGTTGAGCGTGAACCACACTGATTAGTGATCGCTCCCTGCCAGTGGTTTCTCTACCCCTAGATCCCTTACCATCTCCCCATTGGACAGTACAAGGTCCAGAGTATTTCCGATCTGAGTTGGCCCACAGACCAACTGCATCAAGAAGCTGTCCTAAAATGCCTCTAACAGGACTTGCTCCCTTGCACTTGTGGTGGTTGGGGTACGTCAGTCCACCCCAGGTAGGTTGAATGATGAATTCAGATATGTCAAGGGAATAAACAAGATGAAGAATCTCTTCTGAGTAAACAAAGGAACTCGGACACAGGGGCACAACTTGTGTCTGGTGGGAGGCAAGTTCAGGAGCAACTATAGAAAGTACTTCTTCACAGAGAGGGTAATAGACCCAAGGAGCAGTCTGCCAGCACAGGTGGTGGCAGCTAAGACAGTAAGAGAATTTAAACTAGCGTGGGACAGACAGTGTGGACAGCTTGGCTTGACCTATTAAAGGGGAGGGGGTAGCTACCTTGGGCAGAATAGATGGATCAAATGATCCTCACCTGCCAGCACCATTCTCATGTTCTTATATTACATGGATATCGATGCGTGATATCAATAGTTGATGTCCTTGCTTATTTGACATCAATATAAACATTGATATCAATACTTAACAACTCAGCACTGCAGCATAGAAGTACCAGCATGTTGTCAATGTTTATATTACATTGCTATTGATGCTTGATTTCAGTAGTTGATATCAGTCTGTTATGCTGATATCAATGCTTGATTTCAGTAGTTGATATCAGTTTCTGTTACATTGATATCAATGCTTAATTTCAGTAGTTGATATCAGTGTTTCTGTTATGCTGATATCAATGCTTGATTTCAATAGTTGATATCAATGCTTGATTTCAGTAGTTGATATCAGAGTTTCTGTTACATTGATATCAATGCTTGATTTCAGTAGTTGATATATTGCATTGATATCAGTGCTTGACAGCAATTGTTGATATCAGTGTTCATATTACATTGTTATCAAATGCTTGACAACAGTTGTTAATATCAGTGTTTATATTACATTGCTATAAATGCCTGATAGCAAATGTTGATATCAGTGTTCATTTTACTTTGATACCAATGAGTGTAATCAAATGTTGATATCGGTGTTCATATTACACTGATAGTAATCAAATGTTGATATCAGTGTTTATATTGCACTGATATCAATGCTTGACGGCAATTGTAGATATCAGTGCTCATATTACATTGTTATCAATGCTTGACAGCAGTTGTTAATATTAGTGTTTATATTACATTGATATAAATGCCTCATAGCAAACGTTGATATCAGTGTTTGTATTATATTGTTATCTATGCTTGATAGCAGTTGCTGATATCGGTGTTTATATTACACTGATACCAATCCTTGACAGCAGATGTTGATATCAGTGTTTATATTACACTGATACCAATGCTTGACAGTAATTGTTATCAGTGTTTATATTACATTGTTATCAATGCTTGATTGCAGTTGTTGATATCAGTGTTTATATTACACTGATACAAATCCTTGACAGCAATTGTTGATATCAGTGTTTGTATTACATTGTTATCAATGCTTGACATCAATTGTTGATATCAATGTTTATATTATACTGATATCAGTGCTTGATAGCAGTTGTTGAGATCACTGTTTACACTTCCCATTTTTTTTCTATCAGTATTTTACCTCCTGACTACTGACCTGGCCCAATTCAGGACTGCCCCCCTCCCCAACCTCATCACCTGGCTTCCCTAGGGCTTACCTGCTGCTGCCTGCTGTCCTAAGCCAGAGGATGGTGGAAGAGCCCAGTCTCCAGTGTGGGGCCTGCAAGGGACTGGCCCACCATCCTGCCAGGGTCGGGGGGGTTCCTTCTTGATTTCCTCCCTGGGTCCATGTCAAGTACAATGATGCCACGTCCGCACTCTGTGGTCGGCCCCCAGCATCCAGTGAGCAAAGCGCCTTCCTTGATGTCCTGCTGCACTGCCCTCCTAGAACCACTTGGTGGCAGGCAGCTACCGAGCAAGACGTCCTGTCCCCCCACCCCAAGTGAGGAGAGCTGTCCTTGGGACATTCAGTACTCACTCCTCGACTGATCACCGAGTGACCCGCATCCATTTCCGAACACATGTCACTGGTGTGGCCCTCCTTGCCACTTGGTTGGCTAGTTTTTAACACTGTTAAGATCAATATTACATTGATAGCATTAGCTGATATCAGTGTTTCTATTACATTGATAGCATTAGTTGATATCAGTGTTTATAGTACATCGATATCAATGCTTTATCAATAGTTAAGATCAATGTTTATAATTACATTGGTATCAGTAGTTGCTATCAGTGTGTGTATTACATTGATGTCAGTGCTTGCTATCAGTGTTTATATTGCATTGACATCAATAGTTGATATCAGTATTTATATTATATTATTATCGAAGCTTGATATCAGTAGTTGATATCCATGTTTATGACCTTAATATAAACATTACTATCAATGCTTGATAGCTTAGCAACACAACTCGGAAACTGTACCAGCATGTTATCAGTAGGGCTGTAATTATTTCACATGGGGCACGGATTTCACGATTACCATGAAATCTGCAAATTTTCTCAAGGCCGTGAAATCGGTAGCCCCCCGTGAAAATCCTCAATAAAACGCAGACGGCTGCCTTTTTCTCCAGTCAGAACTGACATTAATCTGTGCCCTCACCTTCCTTCTGAATCCTCAACCCTCCCACAGATACAGTATACTTGATATTTCTCCTGTAAGTTGGTAAAGACAGCCGTCTTCTTCTCCCTTGCTTAGTCTTTAGTTCCCTTTATTGATTTTATACTCACCATGCCGATCTCTCCCTGCTGGTACGGAGATAACAATTTCATCGGCTGGCTGCCGCATAGACAGTTTGTTATGGTGGGAAGAGAGCATCTGTGACAGCATGGCTTTTGAATAGCTGATTTAATATTATATTTTAGAGTCTTTTACATTCAGCACATCGGAGTGAGCTAGTCGTCGCATGGCGCATAGGACAACAACTCTAATGCTGCACAAAGTGGGAGGGTTAGAATAAGAGACACTAAGGGCGAGAGCAGTTCAAGTGAATGAAGGTAGGACGGGCAGCAGATGTGGGGGGGGGCTGACTGTGCTGCCATTATCAGATCTGTATTCTGAATGTTTAAATTAAAATCTAATTGCTCAGAGAGAGTACAGAGTTCTTGGAAGTCGTTTGAACGAATATGTACCTGACATTAGAGACAGAGGAGGTGGCAGAAATCCAAACTTGTACCAAATGCCGATCGGACTGTGAAAGGAACGGATTGTGAAGTACCGCGAAATTATTGTTTTTTCCCAGTGAAGTGCCGTAAAATTGGCCGGATTTTACCGTGAAATAATTATAGCCCTAGTTATCAGTGTTTATATAAACACTTGATAAATATCAGCTTTTCTTTTACACTGATATCAATACATATCAGTAGTCGATATCAGTTTTTCTGTTACACTGATATCAGTAGTTGATATCAATTTTTCTGTTACATTGATATCAATGCATATCAGTAGTTGATATCAGTTTTTCTGTTACACTGATATCAATGCATATCAGTAGTTGATATCAGTTTTTCTGTTACATTGATATCAGTGCTCACTAAGACATTCTTATTAGTCCCAGGCTACTTAATGCACAGCTGTTCCATTCTTTGCTTACTGGCCTCAACGGGGTGGCAATAGTGGAAGCTGTGGAGGCTGCGGCTGCCACCCTGCTGTGAAACCCAGCATTACCAAACTTTTCTGAGATGATTAAACTATCTTCATTGATAAATCTGACAAGAACGTTTAAAGGGCTTCATTAGTTAAATGCAACTACATGGCCCAGCTAGAAAACTATATAATAATAATAATAATACTTTATTTATTGTGCGCCTTTCAAATATCAAGGCGCAGCACAATAAGATGACAAAATACAAAAAGTCAACATCATAAAACCAAACAGAATCAAATCAGTAAACAGTACAACTATAAGCTTTTTCCCAAAGGAAAGATTTCAAAGCCTGTTTAAAACTCCCCATGGTCGTTGCACTCCTAATCAGGCGAGTAGAAATTCCAAAGGAGGGGCGCAAACTATAAAAGCACGGCCCCAGCAATTTTAAAGTCACCTTGGAATCTCTAGCAACCCCTCGTCGGCTGATGCGGAGGATCTCACAGGTGGTAAGGGATCAGGAGTTCTTTCAGGTAATCAGAGCCCAGTTCATGCAGGGCTTTAAAAGTCAGTAATCCGACTTTGAAGGTGATCCGCCACTGAACTGGTAGCCTGTCCAGTTCCTGCAGCACCAGTGTAATGTGGGAAGATCTAGGAGTACCCACCAACACCCGTGCTGTGGAATTCTGCACCAGCTGCAAGCTGCGGATATCAACCCCCGGAAGCCCAAAGTAAAGCGAGTTGCAGTAGTCTAGGCGCGAGGTCACAAAGGCATGGATTAAAGTTGGCAGATCACCAGATGGAACAAGGTGCTTGATCCTAGCGATGTTTCTTAGATGGTAGAAAGATGACTTAACCACCGCTGACACCTGGGACCGAAGAGTCAGCCCCACATCTAATATCACCCCCAGGTCTCGCACATGTTCAGAGACCTGTAGCTCGACATCCCCTAAAAACAATCCAGATGGGGAGCCGGCCCCAGGTCCCCCTATCCGGTGATCCAGATCCAAAACCAACACCTCCATCTTCCCAGAGTTCAACTTCAGCCAACTGGACCTCATCCAATCCTGGATTTCATTGAGGCAGCTATTAAATACCGATATGGCTCCTTCCTGGTTGGGTGCAAAGGACAGGTATAGCTGGGTATCATCGGCATAACAATGAAACCTCAGCCCATACTGTCTCACAATGTCTCCGAAGGGAAGCATGTACACCGCAAACAACATGGGGGACAATATAGAGCCCTGAGGAGCCCCACAAAACAGAGAGATGGGATCAGAGGAAAAAAAACCTGAAACCACCCTCTGAGTTCTTCCAGTGAGGTATGTAGCGAACCATCTGAGGACAACCCCAGAAAGCCCACAAATACATCTCAGGCTCTCAAGTAGGACCCCATGGTCAACGGTGTCAAATGCTGATGACAGATCCAATAGTACCAAAATGGACCGTTTTCTCTGGTCTCTCGCCATCAGGAGATCACTGAGCACCTGAACCAGCGCAGTCTCAGTACTATGCCTCTTTCAAAAGCCTGATTGGACCGGTTCATAGATGCTATGGATGGTCAGGTGGTTCTCCAGCTGGGCTGCCACTACTTTCTCAATCACGTTCCCCACAAAGGGGAGGTTCGAGATAGGCCTGTAGTTAGCAAGACAGTCTGGGTCCAAAGAAGCTTTCTTCAACAAGGGTGTCACCACCACCTCTTTCAAGGAACAGAGATATTCACCCGAGTCAAGGGAGTACCAGACTGTCTCTGCTAGAACCAGGAGAATGGACTCCCCACACCCCAAAATCAGGGGAAGTAGGACCTGGATCTAAACTACAGCAGGTAGGGCGCAACCCTTGGACAATCCGCATAACATCCACGATTTTCGGGCGGTTGAAGGTATTCCAGGAAATCGAAGGGGTGGTGACCAAATCCTGACCACTAGCAACCCGCATAGAGTGTGTGAAATGGATCTCTGACCTAATGTCCACCACCTTATCAGCAAAGAACCGAGCAAGCTCATCACACTGTAATTGTGAAAACACTCTACGGAGCTGTAGACAGGTTGGGTTGCACAATCTGTCCACAGTTCTGAACAGTTGAGCTGGTTGGTTCTGGGCAGCAGAAACTTCCCCGGACAGGAACTCTGCCTTCTTACGAGAAATTTCTGACTGATAGAATTGATAATGTTCTAACAGTCTAAGATGGTCGGCATACAGGCCAGATTTCCACCAACAACATTCTAACCTGCGTCCAAGTCACCGCAACTCCCTCAAGGCCCCATCAAACCATGGAGCCCGAAGTCAAAGGGAGAGAGGATGCACACGAACTGGAGCAATAGAATCCAGGGCAGAGGTGATGGCGTTATTATAGGCCACAATCAACGCCTCTGGATCACTGCGATGCACAGGAAATTCTGATAGGTCAAGAACCACAGCAAGGCCATTGGAAGAAATATTCCGCAAAGGGCGGTACTTGACCATCTCCACAGGGGTCGGCCTACAAGGTGGGGTGCCAAAATTGAATCTCACAGTGTAGTGATCGGACCAGCTGACTGGTTCCACCCCCACGTCAGAAGCCTCGATTCCCAGAAGGAAGACCAAATCAAGAGAATGGCCACCTTTATGTGTGGCAGTGGTAACCACCTGTGTTAGGCCCAGTGAATCCATTAACTGAAGGAAGTGTTCTCCAAATTGCGAGAGTTCTTCGTCAATCCAGGCATTAAAATCACCCAGGACCATCAGCCTGGGAGACTCGAAAGCCATGTCGACGACGAAGTCCGCTACTTCCTTAAGGAATTGCTTCCCATCTCTGGGTGGACGGTAGATGACAGCAATTCGATAGCCCACACCTGCCACAAGAGAACATTCAAAAGAGATGGTCTCCTCAACTGGAACACTAGTGAGTGCCAATTCGGTCTTGAAACAGATCCAACCCCCCCCCCACCGCTGTCCAACCTCAGGCGATGTATCACCGTATACCTGGCTGGAATTGCAGCTTCAAGTATTGGTCCCACATTATCGTCCAGCCAGGTCTCAGTGATGCAAGCCAGATCTGTTAAACCAACAAGATCGGAAATCACAGCGGTCTTGTTCCGGACAGATCTAGCATTGCACAACAGCGCCCGGGTTGGACAAAACTCCTGGGCTGCCCTGGCTACCTGCCCATCACCAATGATGGTGCCCTTGGGTATGGAGACCAGACAAGATGGTCCACGCTCCAGGCTCCACTTCGCCCCAAGGCGTCTCCTGGGCTTCACCACCCTAATGAGAGCACCCCGCTCCTCCAGTATGTATTTATTTGAAGGTTTTACTAGTACTGAGCTCAGGGAGAACTCTTTTACAGAAGGGTCCTGGACCTTCACACAGTGTGAGTCATACAATTCCTACGCTCAAAAATGCAGCGATACAGAATAACATACAGTGTATGGAGCAGCACTGCAATGCATAGAAACTGAGAGTAGGGTATATCTGGTTCATTAAATACAGATCTTCCAGGAATCAATCTTCACCATTGATTCACACCAGTGGGTCTTAGCAAGAGGCACTAGGACCCTGTGGGAGCCAGAGCTGCATGCATGCATGGAACCGCGAGACTGGCATGTGCTGCATGGCTTATCTTGGCACCAGCCCTCAACCGCTCAGTTCCCTTTTTTCTGCCATCGAGTGTGCATCAGTGACAATGTTGCTCACCCACTGGGAGTCAGAATTTCACATCTATATGACGACAACATTCAGTTCTTCTCGGTTATAGTGTTTAAAGTTAGAGTTTGTTATTTTTGTGTCAGTTTAGTGATTTTACAAAAATATTTCTGTCCGTTTTCTCTCAGCCCTGTCGAGTCTGTAGTCGATGGCCATGGAGGATGATGGTAGTGAGCATTCTCAGACAGGCTGCTCTGGCAGTTGGGCCATGTCCAGTCCACTTTTCCTGTTGGGGAAGGGAAGGGAACGTTGTTTAACCAGGAGCAGCACACTAAGCCGAAGCTTGTTTCCAGATGCGGCCTGGGAGCACAAGAAAACAGACTTTGACGGCAGATAAGGACTGCTTGGCCCACCTAGTCTGCCCATTTCCCTGCCTAACGGCTAAGCTGCAGATCCTAGTTAACCAACAGCCCACTTCTTCCTACCCCCCACTAGAATTACCTTATGTCTGTCCCATACATTCTTGAATTCCTCCACTGTTTTTGACCCCACAACCTCCTCAGGAATGATGTGCCATGCGTTCACCACCCTCTCTGTGAAAACATACTTCCTCACATTGCCCCTGAGCCGTCCCCCCTCTATCTTCAAATTGTGTCCCTTGTTCTTGCTAAGTTCTTGTTAAGTGACTTGCTCAGGATCACACAGTATGCACCTAGGCGGCTGTGGAATTCAGACCTAGGTCTCCAGATCTGCAGCTCAGAGACTTAACCCACTGCGCTATACTGCCTCCCAAGGTTTATGACCATGGGTGGTCTTGTGCTCAGGAGGAAGGACAGTCCTACCGAAAGCACAAAAGAGTAGGCCTGCTCCCGATTCCAGTTGGATTCTCAGTGCCGCTTGGCCTTGAGTTCTTCCTCTTTCCTTCAGAAGGGGAAGAAACAGTACCCCACCAGGTCGCTCTCTGAGGGGTCTGTCACAGGACTGTCAGTCTCCCAGAGCTGGAGACTCTCACAGGTGCCATCTGCATCACCTGGGGCCTCTGCTTCTAGGAGATGGGGTATTAGGCCCGGAGGGTCTGTAACTGGGCATCCCAGTGGGCAGTTCTACTCTTGGGCAGCTCTTTGGAGTAGTGGCTCGTGTGTCTCTCACAGCGGTGCCAGTCCCTGGCCCTTTGGGATCAGTGGAACTGGAGCTGTTGGCTCAAGCCAGGTAGAGCATTTGACTCCAGCAACAGCCCTTGGACCCTGGCTGGTGACTGTACCACTGAGTCCTCTCCCACTGGCCATATCCTCACCCTGTGTCACTTGGTGTGACCAGACTGGTACCATTGTCAGTCACTTCAGTGTTGGCTGGGTCGCTGGCACTGGGTCTGGTGCTGGCACCAGGTTTATGCCCTTTGGGCCTGGCCCAGCATTGGATTCAGTTCCAGTTCAGAGGCCGCCATTGGCACCTGCCCCTCATCTAGGGCTGGTGTCACCAGTGTTACTGGAGCCATATTCTGGATCGGAGGGCCTACAATCCACCTCTGTCCCTCTCTACACCCCTCCCTCTGGGAAGGATGTAGAGGAGGACAAATCTACCTTGACCTCATCTTTTCTGAGGGTGGCGATGATGGCTTTCTTAGCCTGGCTATTCTGACCCAGGTCCTACTGCTGTGACTCAGGAGGATCTAACTGTAAAAGCCTTGCTCAGTGACATGGTTTCTGCAGTTTGATTTGAGCCTACAGCCATTGATGAAGATAAACATCTCCATCTGCAGTGTGGTTAAACATTTATACCAATTAAGTTCCTTCTAGTCTACCTGCATTTCACTCCTGTCTGATGGGATCTGGAGTAGGCCTGCTTCAACCTCGTCTGTCTGCAAGCAGACAGTCTAACAAAAAATACACTGCCCCAAAAGATGGTCCCGTGTGTGTTTCTTAACCTTAGCTGATGCTATTGTTACTTTCCCTGAGAATGACAAGGCCATTCTCCCCCTAGGGTCACCATGCACCCTTTTATGAGGAGTCATGCAAGTTGACACTATGGGAAAACAGGCCTGCACAGCAGTTACCCTAGGCATGCAGATTTCTAGCTTCCAGGGGCATTTTTCCTAGTATGACTATACCCTTGGGAGCTTGTTTAGGTCTCTGGCAGAGTCTCTGTCAGATTCCTGGACTAAACAAAAAAATTCGGCTGACTGCCATATAAGGAATTAAGTCCAACAGTCTTCAGAAGGCCTCCCTGGCTATGAACCCCTGGTTCTTTAACAGGGGGCATGCACCCCTTCCTTGACCTCAGAAATCTGATCAGTTTCTTGGATCGAGAAATTTAGTTATTTCTCCCAGGATTGGTTAGCTCCCTGAATATGCAGGATGCGTACCAGCACATTCTGGTATACCCCATCTGCCTCAAATACCTCTGATTCTTTGTGCTAGGACAGCTTACCAGTTCAGAGTCCAGCCCTTTGAGCTCACTTCAGTGCCTCAAGTCTCTACAAAGTGCTTTGCAGTGCTCACAGCGCACCTGAGAAGGATAGGGCTCTAGATTTATCCATACCTGGACGATTGGGTGATAGCCAGTCCATCCAAGCAGGAGACAGAACGGGCAGTGGCCATGGCCTCTCAGTTCCTCGCCTTCATGGGGATTCTGCTGATTCTAGAGAACTTTTAGTTCAACCCTCACAGCAGCTGCTCTTCATAGGAGCTCTCGGAGATACTACCAAGGCCTGGGCCTTCCTGTCAGAGAGCAGAATGCTAGCAGTCCTACAGATAACATGCTACTTTATGGAGCCCAAAACTGTACAAGCCACTCCATGCAATGCATGCTGGGTCTGATAGCCTCCTCAGTGTTCACAGTGCCCCTGGCACAGTCGCACATGAGAATGGCTCAGTGGATGCTCAGTGTGCAGTGGTCACAGGCATGACATCCTCAGACCTGGACCATTCAGGTGACCAAGCCCCTACTTCGGCCACTCACATGGTGGTTAGTGGAGGACAAGTTCTACCAGGGCTTTCTCTTCTCCCAACCAGAACCTCAGGTGACTCTCATCATGGATGCCTCCCACTGTGAGGGTCTCCAATCACAAGGTGTCTGGGACCCCTCAGAGACTGATCTCCACGTCAGTGTGTTGGAGATGTGAGCTGTTTTGTATGGCCTGTGAGCCCTAGTGGACCTTGTCAACCACAAAACAGCTCTCCTCCAGACAGACATCAAGTCTGTTATGTATTACATCTAATAAGGAGGATCACACTCTTACCCTTTCTGCAGGGAGATGATGAGAGTAGATGGAGTAGTGCTTGGAACAGGGGATCCTGCCCCAAGTCATCCATCTGCCAGGAGTCCAGAACACTCAGGCAGATGAGCTCAGCCGACCACAGGCCAGTCCTCACAACTGGTCTCTAGCTCCAGACATTGTGAGAGTGCTGTTTGAAGAATGGAGTACCCCAGATGTGGACATTTTTTGCATCCCCAGTCAATGCCAAACTGCCTTGATTCTGCTTCAGAAATCCAGGACAAGACGTTATCTGTCAGGATGCATTCAGACTGCAATGGTGAAATCTATCTCTGTATACATTCCTACCAGTCCCTCTAGTACAGAGGGTATTGTTCAAACCGGAGGCACGTGGGGCAAGATGACATTGGTTGCATCCTTCTGGCTTCAACAGATGTAGTTTCCACTGCTGAACAGACAGGCAATGAGCTGGAATTCTTCCCCTCAGGACGGACTTACTGATTCAGGGTCACTTGGTCTATCCCATCCTGTGCTCCCTGAAGAAGTAGACATGAACAGGTACAAGGTGTCTCAGAGGGCCTCTGAAACACTTTTGGCTGCCTGTAAACCTTCCACTAGGAAGATTTACACAGCCAAATGGAAAAGATTTTCCATCTGGTGCTTCAAAACCGCCATGAACCCTTTTGGGTGCCCTCCCCACAAGGTTCTAGAGAACCTTCTTGACCTTTCTGATGCTGGCCTAGAGTATTCCACAGCTAAGGTCCATTTGTGTGCTGTTTCTGCTTAACACAAGCCAATCAGTACCCTCTGCCTTGCACAGCTGCCACTGATAAAAGAGGCTCCTTAAGGGCACAATACCCCTCGTCAAGAAGTTGGTAGCTGCCTAGATATCAACCTTCTTCTGGGAATGCTTACCCACAAGCTTTTTGAGCCTTTTGCGATATATGAGCTGACGTTTTTTAACTTGGACAGCAGCATTTCTAGTGGCCATCATGTCTGCTTGCAGAGTGTCTGAAATCTATGCCTTGGTTACAGATCATCTGTATACTGTTTTCCACGGGGACAAGGTAGGTCTCCGCACACTCCCCAAGTTCCTACCAAAAATGGTGTTGGAATTCCATCTGACTCTACCATTAGTGCTCCTATCTTCTTTGCCAACTTCCAGAATGAAGAAACGCGCACTCTCCAGTCTCTGGAGGTTAAGAGGGTTCTTATTTTACCTGGACAGAATTAAAGACTTCATGAACTCCCAACAGCTCTTTTTTTTTCACGTAGCTTTTTAGCCCTCCAGAGAAGCCTGTGTCCCCATCTCCCCTAGTTGGCACCCATCTGCCCCATACCTTCCTGGATTGAGTCCCCCCCCAGCTTCCCCCCTGTGGTGGGGTTGGAGGGGGAGTGCCATCCTTCCCCCCCAGGTCCATGATCTAGGAGTCCGGTTTGCGGTGCAGGTCTGGGCAGGTGCACAGCACAGCAGTTCGCCTTCAGGTCCATTTTTCATTTTCTCCTAGGTACCGTTCCGTGGTGGCACATCAGGACGTGTGCATGGAGGCACACATGTCCTGCGGAACCACTGCGCCTCCCTTGAGTTGCTTATTTGTGTGCACTACCAGTGGGACTCCCCCTGGTGGCAGTCATAGGCCGATTCGGCTGGCCACCCCTCCCACAGAGAGGAGCGCAGTTCCTGGGATGCTCAATCCTTTCCAACTGTCGGCAACCTATGCTCATTCCTGAAAATGGCTCACTAGTGTGGCAGGACATAAGACATTCAATGCATTAGCACTCCATGCCACTGGGCCGGCTACTCCAAACAGCTTTTTGTCTCCTTCGATCCCCGTCAGAAGAGACAGCCAGTTACAGTCAAATGCATTTCTGCCTGGATTAGCTGCCTGCACCTCTGCTGTGCCGTGGCTCAGGACAAGGTGGAAGGTCAGGTACATGCCACTATACTAGAGTGGTTGCCACATCCCTGGCAGAGATTCGCTCTGTACTTATTGGTTATGTCTACAGAGCCGCAACTTGGAACACAGTGCACCTTTGTTAAACACTATGCCCTGGATATCCGTGCCAGGCGGCATGCCACCCAGGTAGGACCATCCTGAATGAACTTCTGCCATGAGTGAACCCTTGGCTCCTGCCATCCTAGTCTGAGGAATTTTGTATGAGTGCAGTACTCTGACCCATTAGTGTGCATCAATGGTGACGATTAATTCCTGGAAGATACAAAAATTGTGTACTCACTGTAATTCCTGATCTTCTAGCAATATCTTCACCATTCATTCACGTGCTCACCTACCATCCCCGGGCACACTCCAGTATGATTTATTGGTCTTCACCCCTTGTTTTTGGTTTGGGCTGTGAAGACACTGTGTTACGTGTTTGTTGACCCTTCTTTTACACATCATCAAGGCTATCTCATGCCCTTAAGTTAAGCCTTTAAGTGCTTGATAGGTTGTGCTGCGCCTCCTTGGTAAAAAAAAAAAAGGTACTGAGGCGGCTGAGGGCTAGTGCTGAGGTAAGTGATGCCGCACAAGCAAGTCTTGTGGTGCTGCATTGCTGCGCATGCGTGCAGCTTACCTTGGCACCGGCACTCCTGACGACATCTGCCTCCTGTAGGGTCCTAGTGCCTCTGACTAAGATGTACTAGTGTGAATCAATGGTGAAGCTATACTTACAGTAGATCATCAGGATTTATGGTGAGTACCTAATTTTCATTCCTTAGGTATGCCTACACTAGTGTTAATCCAGTAGCTGCTGTGAAACGTGAAATCTGTCAGTGCTCCCTGTTACCAGCTCCAGGGAGTGCCACACAGTTACGTTATTGTAGGTGAAGAAGCCCTTTCCCAGTTCAGGTTTACACAAGGTTATTTGATGTGGACTGGAAACTGTGTTATATTGCCAGTTCACTAAATATTTATTTAAGGTTTATCATTACAGGATGAGTTTTATGAGATGCGAGTCTCATTTACAGAACGTCCCATGTAAAAACAATACAATACAATGACGTACTATATAGTGCAGTAAATTATCAAAACATCCAATCAAGTAGCAAAACAGTAACAACAAAGCTGAGTTTTTAACATGTCGAGTTTTACAGAAATTGTGAAGGATCACTGGTGAGACCTCCTCTGGAATACTGTGCCCCTTTAAGGAAAGACAGAGGCAGGCTGGAGACAATGAAGCTTAGAGTAATCAAAATGATTCACCTTGTTACTTCCCTTCAGGAACATGAAGGTCTCTATCATAGAAGATTGATTAATAAGCTGGGTAGGCTTGGTTGGGTCAGAAGTTGGTTAACTGTGTGGCAAACTGGTTGACGGGCAGAAAACAGAGAGTGGTGTTAAATGGTATTCAGTCAGAAGAGATGCAAGTCACAAGTGGGGTACCTCAGGGATCAGTCCTGGGGCCAGTCCTCTTCAATATCTTAATCAGTGACATTGCAGATGGACTGAAGGGTAAGATTTGTTTGTTTGTAGATGACACCAAGATCTGCAACAGAGGAGAGGATCCAGATGGGGTGGGCAGAAAGAGAAGAGATCTGGATAAACTGGCAAAATGATTGGAAGAGTGGCAACTGGCGTTTAATGCAAAGAAGTGCAAAATCATGCACATAGGGAAGAGAAACCCCTGAAGCCACTTACAGGCTGGGGGGAGTTGCTGGCAGTCACAAGGGAAGAAAGAGACTTGGGCATCATCATCACTGATGACCTGAAATCATCCAAGCAGACCTCTAAAGCAGTAGGTAAGGCTAGGGGGAATGTTAGGGTGTATTAGTAGGGGTATCACAAGTCGTAAGAGGGAGGTAATGATCCCTCTTTACAAGACACTGGTTAGGCCCCATCTGGAGTATTGTGTGCAGTATTGGAGGCCACACCTTCACAAGGACATTAACCAAATTGAGGCAGTCCAGAGAAGGGCAACCAAAATGGTGCAGGGACTGTATCAGAAAACATATGAGGACAGATTAACGGAGCTCAATATGTATACCCTTGAGCAAAGGAGGGAGAGAGGTGATATGATCGAGGCATTCAAACACCTTAAGGACATTAACAAGGTGCAGAGTCTAACATGTTTAAATATAAGAAAAATAGCAGGACAAGAGGACACAGCATGAGATTAGAGGGAAGCTGATTAAGGGGTAATGTGAGGAAGTTCTTTTTCACAGAAAGGGTGATGGATGCATGGAACGTCCTATCTCAGGAAGTGGTGGATATGAATACAGTGCAGGGCTTCAGACAGGCATGGGATAGGCATAAGGGAGCAATACAGATAAGTATGAATAGATAGACCATTGACAGAGCAAAGGCCGATGGCACATTTATAAGGTAGAAAAAGAAATGGGCAGACTAGATGGGCCTTGTGGTCCTTATCTGTCATCAACTTCTATGTTTATGTCTCCCTTCTGGTCTCTAGGGAGTACAACTTCAGTGCCTTGAGATACTGTTGTTGGCCCTGAATCATTTTTGTTACCCTGCACTGCACTTTCTGTGTCCTGTCCCTATCCTTCCTGAGGTGAGGACTCCAGAACTGGACAAAGTATTTCAGGTCTGGCCTCGCCAAGGATCTGTATAGGGGAAGTATTGCCTCTACCCTTTTGCCATTAGTATCCCTCCCAATACATGCCAGCATCCTACTCACTTTGCTGTATGCCTTATTGCTCTGACTCAATTGTTTGTGGGAGTAACTGGTCCCATTCCTCAGCCATCCTGCCAAGTCTCACCCCACCCATCCAGTACTCTGTCTGGGGGATCTTATTCTCTAGGTAGATTTCCTTGAAAGTTCTGGCACTGAATTTCAAATGCCAAACCTTAGACCACCCTCTCACCTTTGTAAGTTACTCTGCATGTCCTTGATTCTCTTGTCACTCTCCACCCTTCCCTCAGTGCAAAAAGGCCCAACCAGTCATGGATTCCCTCGCCATTGTCCCTAATGAACATATTGAAGAGGACCAGACCCAGGACAGATCCCTGTGGCACCCTGCTCATGACCTCCATCTCTTCTGATTTGAACCAATCAACCACACCCTCTGCTGCCTCCCCTTTAGCCAGTTACCTACCCAGTTTACTATGACCTTAGCTGCACCCAGGTCCTCTGTCTTCTTCAGCATGCGTTTGTGAGCCACTGAGTCGAAAGCCTCACTGAAGTCAAAGTAGAGCAAATCCACAGCATGGCCCCTCTCCAATTCCCTCATCACTCAGTCAAAGAAAACTATCAGATTAGTCTGACAGGACCGTACTGCCACAAATCCGTGCTAATTACTGTCCCGGAGACCATTGCCCTCCCAGTAGTCCATGAAGTCCTCTTTGACCAATGATTCCATCAGCTTCCCTACAATAAAGGACTGATAGGTCTGTAGTTCCCCGTTTGTTCCTTGTTCACCCTCCCATGGAGTGGAACTACGTCCACCACCCTCCAGTCCTTTGGAACTGCCCCTGTCCTTAGTGAGGGCACTGGGTCAGAACATAGACAGCAACAATAGCACGGTCAAGAACTATGTGGTAAAAATGCCGCCGGTTTTATTTTTGAAGGAGGGCTCCACCCCCGAACTAAAGGATTCCAACTATGGGGGAAGCGGATCATGGGGATAGAAGGAATTTGTGGGGCTGTGGAATACTTGTTTCCATGGCCCTTTGTAAAAAAAAAATAGAAGTCCCAATCGGCAAAAGCAAGGGAGACCAGTATTAGAACCCTGGTTTCCACTGCCATCCGGCTGAGCTGCTCCATACCTCAGCCCTCCACACCACAGGAGCAGCTCAGCCAGCTTCCTGAATTCTCCTGCCCATGTCCTATGGCAGCACCATGGACAGCAACCTGGGGAGTGCTTACTGCAAGCGCTGTCAATTCCCTCTTGCTGACCATGGCAGCGATGTTCAGACTAGCGCTCTCTTTCCTTGCGCTATTCTGGTAGCGCTGTTCCAGGGGGTTACCCTTAGGGAGCTGTTAAACAGACCTACCAGAGGTTCAGCCAGTACCACTGCCAGCTCCCTTAATAACCTCGGATGCAACCCATCTGGCCCGGGGGCCTTATCTGTCTTTAGGGCAGCCAGTCCCTTCTGGACCCTTTCACATGTAAATATTGGCTGCCACATCTCCGGGATCCCATTAGTGGCCACTTTGATGCTACTCTCTGGCAAAGGCCCACCATCCTCCCTAATAAAAATGGAACAAAAGTAATCATTAAGAGTGCTCATTGTCCTCTATCACTTTACTCCCCTCAGCTAGCCTTACGATTCCACCTGCTTTCTTCCTTTTTCCACCAACGTATCGGAAGAACTGTTTTTCCCCATTCTTGACCCCCCTTCACAGTACCCAGCTCTGTGTCTGCATTTGCCTCCCAAACCACCCTCTTTGCCTGCCTGTGTCTCCCCAGTCTTCCTTCCCTGCCTTTCTTTATACCTGTAGAAAGCCTTTATCTTCTCCCTTACTGCTTCCCTGACTCTTGCCGAGAACCATAACGGTCTCTTAAACCCGTTCTTTTTTTTGGTTTCCGTTCTTATGCATAACTTACAGTAGATGCCTCAAAAATGACTCCTTTAATTGCCTCCATCTCTCTCCCACATCCCCATGTTGTCTACCCCGACTAAGTTTTCCCTGACCAACTCCTTCATCCTGTTGAAATCTGCCCCTCTAAAATCAAGGAGTTCAGCTCTTGATTGGGACTTTCTGGACCCAAGGGCCAGTTCAAACTAAATGGAATTATGACCACTGTTCCCTAGTGGCTCCCCCGCTCTCACAGCTCTTACCATCTCTGAGTTGGTGCGCACCACATAGTGGCTCCCCTGTTCTCACAGCTCTTACCATCTCTGAGTTGGTGCGCACCACATAGTGGCTCCCCTGTTCTCACAGCTCTTACCACCTCCAAGTTGGTGCGCACCACATCGAGGATCGCAGTCTGCCTGGTGGGTTCCTTAAGTAGCTGTACCAGTAGACAGTCCTGGAAGGCATCCAGCACGGCCTGACTTTTGATGCTCCTGGCTGCTGGAACATCCCAGTCAATGTCTGGCAGGTACTGATTACCCACCACTACTACTTCGCCATTTGCCACCATTCTTTCAAGCTTTTCCCTGAGCTCTCTGTCCCTCTCTTCCCCTTTCCGCGGAGGTCTGTAGATCATGCCCAAGCCTAGTCTCTTGCCTCGTGCTGCTGTGAGTTGCACCCACATCAACTCTGTATCCCCACTACTACCCCTGATGCCCCATCTTTTACCACTTTGATACCATCCTTGGCAAAACAGCTACTCCCCGCCCTCTACCTGTTCCTCTGTCCCTCCTGAACATTGAGTACTGAGGGACCAACAGGTCCCAGTCGTTATTTTCTGAAGCCCACGTTTCTATGATGACCACAAGGTCCACCTCAGTGCCTGTCATCAATGCCTGTAGCATGTTGATTTTTACCCAGGCTCCTGCCATTAAGGCATACCCCCCTTCCATCTGACCCCTGATCCTGCTTTGCTACAACCTTTGTGCTTTCCTTGTCTTCTCGTACGCTTGTTTTTCTTGATGTTTGCACATTTTGCATTCCCCTTCTCTTAACTATTTATTGAATTTTGTTGACTGGGTAGGCCCACTGAGACAGATGTCCCTTTTTCAGGGGCGACCCGTAATTAATTACAATAATGTACAGACAGAGAAAAACTTCTTGGATATGTTACAGCACTTTCTGGATGTGTTTTCAACACTTCCT
Organism: Neoceratodus forsteri; assembly: GCA_016271365.2. NCBI lineage: Eukaryota > Metazoa > Chordata > Ceratodontiformes > Ceratodontidae > Neoceratodus > Neoceratodus forsteri. Next base: position 544,877,320 of record JADMNL010000023.1, read on the forward strand.
AGGAATGTGTTGCAGCACTTCCCAGATGTGTGTTCAGCATTTCGTGGATGTGTGTTGCAGCACTTCCTGGATGTGTGTTCAGCATTTCATGGATGTGTGTTGCAGCACTTCCTGGGCATGTGTTGCAGCACTTCCCAGACGTGTGTTCAGCATTTCGTGGCTGTGTGTTGCAGCACTTCCCAGATGTATGTTGCAGCACTTCCCAGATGTGTGTTGCAGCACTTCCCAGATGTGTGTTCAGCATTTCGTGGATGTGTGTTGCAGCACTTCCCAGATGTATGTTGCAGCACTTCCTGGATGTGTGTTGCAGCACTTCCTGGGCATGTGTTGCAGCACTTCCCAGATGTGTGTTCAGCATTTCATGGATGTGTGTTGCAGCACTTCCCAGATGTATGTTGCAGCACTTCCCAGATGTGTGTTCAGCATTTCGTGGATGTGTGTTGCTGCACTTCCTGGCCATGTGTTGCAGCACTTCCCGGATGTGTGTTCAGCATTTCGTGGATGTGTGTTGCAGCACTTCATGGGCATGTGTTGCAGCACTTCCCAGATGTGTGTTCAGTACTTCCTGGGCATGTGTTACAGCACTTCCCAGATGTGTGTTCAGCATTTTGTGGATGTGTGTTGCAGCACTTCCTGGATGTGTCATCAGCTCTTCCCAGATGTGTTTTCAGCAATTCCAGGATTTGTGTTGCAGCACTTTCTGGTTGTGTGGTATTTTTAGCATTATCGCATAGGAAGTTTTTTTTTCACAGAGAGGGTGGTGAATGCATAGAACGGCCTACCTCAGGAAGTGGTGGATATGAATACAATGCAGGGCTTCAGACAGGCATGAAATAGACATAAGGGAGAAATACAGATGAGTATGAATAAATAGCCATTGACAGAGCAAAGGCCAATGGCACATTTATAAGGTAGAAAAAATGGGCAGACTGGATGGGCCTTGCGGTCCCTTATCTGCCATCAACTTCTATGTGTCTGTGTTTCTATACACGCAACTCACTTACTTGAAAATAATACACTTCTGACATAAGACAAGTAAACATTAGCATTGTCATTCCGTTTAGTACAACATTGGCATTTTTCTTTCTCTTTTAGCTTATGCTTTACATATTGTGTATCAGAGACTGATTGACTACGTCCAATAATTACTTTTTTTATTTATTCTCCCCTTTCCTGTGACAGGAGAGCTTGACAACGTTGTTTTGTTGGAACGACTGCACAGGCACTTGGCATGATGTTGGTCCCCTGGCGTGGCAGTTGCCACAGCAGCGTGTAAGCAACTGGTAATGAAGAGGGACTCTATCCAGTTGCACCGGGGACATGCGCGAGTTTTCCAGTGATGTGGAGCACTATTTGCGCAGAGGATATAATTTTACATTCCTAGCAATTTCACACCTTTGCGCAACGTGGCACAGCTGTACCTGATAGTGCATTTGACTGAAAAGGCGGACATCAGAGCTGGTAATGTGGATTTCTCGATTGGTATCTCTGAAGCTCTGTCACTTTATTCCAAGTATTTTATCTTTAACTTGGGATTATCACTGAAATTTGAGCTTTCGCTGGCTCATCTACCTCCAGAGTGGATCGCTGTGACTCTCTTCATTCTCCAGTTTACGGACTGTGTACACATATATAAAATGCTGAACTGCAGTTTATCAATAACACACTCACAGTCTGCTAGAACTGTGCTTTTCAGCTTGTTTTACAGATACGTTTTCTCATTTTTTTTTCTCCAGGTGCGAAGGGCTTAGGGTTGGTGGTACAGTGTGTCAAGCAGGCTGCTAGACTAAAAAGTATTGCATGGCCACTAAGAACACGTGTGTCCCCTGTTTGCATTGGGGGCAGTTGGTATACAGAATGTGCTCCGGAGTTTTGACACCATGGTTTTGATGACCTTTGAGCGGAATTTCATGAGCCGGAGTCTCACTGCCTGTAGACTTAAAGCTGGCAGTTTTCTCCCATGTATGTTTAATGACATTGGCTGTGCTGGGGTTGGGGTGGGAGAGATATACTCTTGAGTGGGGAGAGCAGTTATCCACAAGGACTCGGGCTCATGTCCCCAAGACTACAGATCAGTTGAGGGGAGGGTTTTCTGCACCATTGGGTGATCCAGCTTTCAGAAAAGAGGCTAACCATAGGTCCCTTTTGTCCATATCCAGTGCTTGTCCATGTGAAATTTAACAAAACCTTGGCACTATTCAAAAGGCAGAAGGTATGATTCCAATGTTACATCCAGCTGTTTCCCACTCAGGTAATCATAAGAAAGGGACAAGTAGCCAGTTGGGATTTCTACAGTGCCTTCCATGTGCTGTGTAACGCAAAGCATTTCACAAGCTATGACTGGTAGCTGCAAAGTACAGTGAGGTTACATGATATTAAGGGAACCCATGTGACACTGAGGGGGTGACATCACATTTAGGGAGGTTGTGTGATATTTCAGAAGGTTACGTGACATTGACAGAGGTTACAGGACTTTGAGGGAGGTTATATGACACTGATGGAGGTTACATGACACTGACGGAGGTTACATCACACTGAGGGAGGTTACATGACACTGACGGAGGTTACATGACACTGATGGAGGTTACATGACATTGAGGGAGGTTACATGACACTGACGGACGTTACAGGACTTTGAGGGAGGTTACATGACACTGAGGGAGGTTACATGACACTGACAGAGGTTACATGACATTGAGGGAGGTTACATGACACTGACGGAGGTTACATGACACTGAGGGAGGTTACATGACACTGACGGAGGTTACATGACACTGAGGGAGGTTACATGACACTGACGGAGGTTAGGAATGCTCAGGAAGAGTTAACTACTGTAGTGTAAGGTCTAGGGGTTACAGATGGCACAGGTTTTTTTTCAAGGAGACCCACACAAAACCCCTTACTTGACCTTCTAGATATAAGGTGACCTCCCACAGCTCAGTTGCTCTTTTGCTCTTCAGGATGGTTGGAACTACAAAGCAAGTGGGGGTTAGCAGCAATAGAAACTCCAAACAAAGAGGAAATGTGCAAACAGTGTATAACTTCAAACAGTGTATAACTTCAATCAATCAATCAGTCAATCAAACTTTATTTAACAAGGCAGTTACATCATTGAGCAAGCTCATTTTCAAGATGGTCCTGGACACTCAGGACAACATTCAGTAATGATGGCTTAACAAATAACGTATGGCAGACATTAAATACAGAGTAAGACATGGTGAAAATCAGTAAATATTAACGCTTAATATTGAGGGCGAATGGACACATAGTCAATTTAGCATATACTGAACTTTAACATGATACAGGGAGAGGAGAGGGAGGAGGGAGGGAGACCGGCGGCAGAGGTTAAGGGGTAGAACAAGACCATGAGGGAGAAGGAGGAGGTAACCTAATAGGAGGAGACCCCCCTAGAGAACTAACCAGGACTGGGGAGTGGGAGCAACGGGGTTATAGTTACCCTAAAGGGATATCGGCTGTCGGGGGGATCAATGGCCTAGTCAAATGAGGAATGTGGTATTGATTGGCCAGAAAGGAAGTGTTTATCTAAAGCAATCACACACCGTATTCAGGCATTGGTTGAGCATCTGTCTGAGCATGTGGGGGCTAGGCAGGGGGGAGAGTTTAAGTGCTTTTTGTATATTATTCCAAAGCATGGAAAGATGCGAGCTAATGGCGGAGAAGCCAAGATGTGTCTGGATCCTTGTTATTGAGTAGAAGCTCATGAGCACTAAGGTTACCCATGGGGCAAGCTGCCCTTTCTCCTGTCTCTGACTCATGGGGCAAGCTGCCCTTTCTCCTGTCTCTGACCCATGGGGCAAGCTGCCCTTTCTCCTGTCTCTGACCCATGGGGCAAGCTGCCCTTTCTCCTGTCTCCGACCCATGGGGCAAGCTGCTCTTTCTCCTGTCTCTGACCCATGGGGCAAGCTGCCCTTTCTCCTGTCTCTGACCCTTGGTGTGCATCAGCAGTCCTTGATCCCCTGCTGCCAAAGGGTGATAGCTTTTTAAAGCATTGCCCCAGGTACACTCTCCTTTCCTCCAAATTTATGGGGTTGTGCCAACAACCCAGTGGGGCACACAGGTGCATATTTGAAACACCTGTATTCACATTCTGACAAACAGCTGATCTCTTTGAGGTGAATAAACCAGAACTGCATTTAGCAACAAGGTCCCTTGTAGCGGGGATCCACAAGAGATCCAATATTCATGCAACTTTAGTTCCCTGAACTCTAAACCAGGTACAGATTACTTTCTAAAGTACTATGAGCATAAGGCTTCACCCTGCACAGTCCTTCTTCTGCAGAAATGGGGTGTTATACTCCTTAAAACAACTCGAGGAATAGCCACCAGTTTTCCCTGAACCTAGTACCAGTCTTCCACTACCAAGCCTGGTTGTCAACGGCTTCTGCAATAGGGGCCCCCCATGCCCTTAGATTCACATATACATCAAAAACTTTCAGTGCAGTTCAAATACTAGGACCCATTGAGACTGATTCCCCACACAGCTAAGAAAGACACACACTCCCTGGGGGCCCAAGGGTGCCACCAGTGATGTCTCCCACTCTCTCCCAAGAGCTGACCCATGTGGGCAGAGTCCAGGTCCACATTAATAGTTCTAGGACTTCATCCCCAACATAAGGGGATCACCATTCAGGGGCATGGAGAGGTAGACACCCTCTGGCTGTCAAGAGTCTGTCACAGGTGCTGCCTCCCACCTCTTCCCAAGACTTGACCCCAGTGGGCAGAGGGTCCCTGGCTGAATTACATGCTGCAAGGCATAGTCCCAAACACTCCTACCTAGTGCAGAGAGGGCACCCGGGGGGTTATACAGTCCTGATATAAAATAGTTCTAAATCACCTCTGTCTCTTTATATGCACATTTCTGCTTGTTCTTCAGATAAGTCATTTTCTCCTCTCTGACTTTGCTTTCGGTGAAGCCGTGGGAGATGCCCCCTCTGGGGATCCTTGCCAACAGCAGCTGCCATGATCATGGCAAGATGTTGTTGGACCTCCCAGACAGGAACATAGGATCTTACTTCAAGTGGGAGCTCTTGCAGCAGGCTATAACCATTGGGACTATGCCGCAGGCACTAGGACCCTCCGGAAAACTTTTCAGCCAGCAGTATACAGCAGGGACTGCCCCCGACGTTGGCCGTGCCCCAACGTCGGCCCTGGTACAAAATGGGGTGGACCCAGCTACACACCGGTTCTTTCCCGACACGTCCCACACATGTGAGAAGAAGTCTTCATTTCAGCTTGCCAGAAACAGCTAAATAGCAATTTTTTCACCTGTTTTTGTACCGTTTTCAATGGTTTTTCTCAAGTTCTCGACAGATGTCTTCGCCGTCGTCGATCTTTCCAGAGCCATACCAAAACAAGTGCAACTGTGGGAGGCAGATCCCTGCTAAGGACGGGCACAAGCGCTGCGTCTTTTGCCTCAGGCTGGACCACGACACCGCGGCCTGCTCAGCCTGCCAGGCATTCACCAGCCGGACCCGGATCTGATATCTCAAGGCCCTGAAGGCTTTCTTTTTGGAAAAGAAGATGGATCTGCACTCCTCGGAGGGGAAGCGCAAGGAGAAGACCAAGCGCCATGGGAAAGACCATAGTCGGTCCTGGCACCGGTCCCAGTCGCAGTTCCGTTCTCACTCGCGGCCCTCTCCCAAGAAGGCCCGTGTTTCCCTGGGCTCAGGCGAGCATCCAAAATCTTCTAAGGCCAAGGCCGGCCCATCAGGGGAGAAGCTGGCCAAGCCTAAGATAACCCCACTAAGGGTTACCACCAAGCCCTTGGAGGTAAAAGCTTCGGCTCCACCTCCCAGGGCACCGGCGCTGCCTGCTAAAGGCACGCCTCTGGAGCCGAAGGACCCTCCTGTGCCCCCCGGCGGCACCCCGTCATCGGTCCCACCACTGACACAGGTTGAAGGGGTGAAGGGTGTGGGCGCGGCCATAGAAGAGCCAACGTTTCCGTCTCCCAAGTCCTCCTCCCCCCTGGGCTCCCAAGAGGGCTCTCCTTTGTGAGCCAACATCCCAGATACTCCCTTTCCAGGCCGCGCGGCTGAGGTTTTCTCAAAGGACGAGCTGCAGGAGTTGTTCTCCTTTTGGTGGGGACAGGTCCAGAAGCGGACCCCCTCCCATCGCCAGCCCAGACACCGGTAGCGGACCGGGCGGGCAAACCACAGCCTGGAGGTGAGCCTTCCCTGAGGAAGTCCCCAGAGTGGCCGCCTACACCTCCATCCAGGGCTCGTTCCCGCGCCCGGTCCAAAAACCACCGCCGATGCTCCAAAGACTCTGGAGACCGTCGCCGGTCCAGGTCTCACACACGCAGCCCTCCTCAATCTCCTAGATGAGAGCGCTCCCGACATCGGTCCTCTGACAGATGTTGGTCTTTGCTCCATCGCCGGTCTCTGGACCGGAGTCGGTCGTCAGACCGATGTCGGTCCCCAAGCTACCGACGACAGAGGGGGTCTGGTCATAAGGAGAGATCTGACTATTCCAGACTGAGTAGTCGATCTCCTTCTTCTTCTTCGTCAGCATCTTCTTCCTCTCTCGACTTGGAGTGGTCCCCGGGAGAGAAGGACCAGCCTCACTCGCCTCCAGATGATCCAACCTTTGTGGACATCATGAGGCATATCCAGGCTTCCAATGAGTGGGAAATGGAGGACCTGGATCCAGAAAGCTGAAGGTTGGCCAAATACCTGAGGCAAAAGGATCCAAAACCATTTGTGGTCCCTCCTTTAATGGACACTTTCCAGGACCTGATGCAGACTACCTGGAAGCGTCCGGCTTCCATCCCGGCTGTTCCCAAAAAATTGGACAGGCTGTATAAAGCCCCGAGGACAGAAACCTTTTTAGCAGAGAACCCTCAGGCGGACTCTTCGGTCATCACGGCTGCCCATGACAAGTCCAGGCAGCTGAAGCACCTTAGCTCACAGCTTCCCGATCCGGAGTCTCGGTATTTGGACCAGGTGGGCAAGAAAGTTTACTCTGCCTCCACCTGCTCCATCTGGTCTCTTAACTTCCTGACGCATATGGTCCAGTACCAGAATACGTTGTGGGAGAGGGGACAAGAGCTACTGAGAGCCATGCCAGATTCTGATCAGAAGACAGAACTTCTGGACATTGTTAAATCGGGCTCTGACGTAGGTTCTCATGTCCTGAGAGCCTCATACGACACTGCAGATATGGCAGCCAGGGCAGCCGCTTCCGGGGTGTGCCTTCAGCGCCATGCCTGGTTAAGAGTTTTGGGTTTTCACCAGGATCTGCAGTCCGGTATCAGGGATTTGCTATTCCAAGGTACCGTGTTGTTTGGGCAAGAGATGGAAGCTTTGATTTCTCGTCTCCAGGAGTCGGGCAAGTCCATCTGGTCAGTCCGCCAAATGTACCATGGTGACCAGCGATGGCAACGGAAACTGCTATTTTGCAAGCCCTCAGGTGGTCAAGGTGGACAAGCCCATGGTAATCAGCAGGGTCAGAGAGGTGGCTTTCGTAGGAGAGCCAGTAACCAGCAACCTGGAGGCTCTCCTAACCGTGGGCCCAAGTCCTCCCAGGCCTCTGTGCCCACGCCCGGCTCAGCCCAATGACTCCCTTCCGCCCCCCGCTCCTCCAAGGGAAGACTCAGGGGAGATGGTCAGAGGCCGCTTCTCCCTTTATCTCGAAGGGTGGAGATTGATAACTGCGGACCAATGGGTCCTGGATATTGTCAGGAGAGGACACACGCTAGAGTTCACAGAGTTTCCTCCAACTACTCCACCAAAGTACTCCCGATATCCTCCTACTCACATCCCACTTCTAGAAGGGGAAATTCGGGCCCTCTTGCAGAAAAAGGCAATAGAGGTAGTCCCCTTGCATCAGCGGGGAAAAGGGTTTTATTCCCACTTTTTCCTGGTCCCGAAAAAGACAGGGGACCATCGTCCCATTCTGGACCTCCGCTCTCTCAATCTCTTTATAGAGTACAAAAGGTTCAGGATGGTGACCCTTCCAGGGCTACTCCCCCTGCTGCACCAAGGAGACTGGCTCTGCTCCCTAGACATGCAAGATGCATATATGCATATCAGGGTCTTCCCTCCCCACCGGAAGTTTCTGAGGTTCCACTTCCAAGGGGAGCACTACCAATTCCAAGTTCTTCCGTTCGGCCTCTCCTCCACTCCATGAGTCTTTACAAAATGCTTGGCAGTGGTGGCTGCAGCTCTAAGGCACATGGGGCACTACGTTTTCCCTTACCCCAACGATTGGCTGCTTACAGCCCCGTCCAGGTCAAGCCTACTTCACGCCCTCGGAGACACCTATACTCTGTTCCGAGAGCTGGGGATCACCCTGAACCTTCAGAAATCATCCCCCGAGCCCAGTCAAAGACTTGTCTTCATTGGAGCAGTCCTGGATTCTATCCAGGGCATGGGCTTCCTTCCCCTGGACAGGGGCGATCCCCTGCGAGAGATTGCCAAATGGATCTCAGTAACTCCTCAAGTTCCAGCACAGAACTTCCTCGGTCTACTGGGGCACATGGCGGTGGCCATTCCAGTCACTCCTCTGGCCCGCCTCCACATGAGGGTCCCACAGTGGATGCTCAGGCTTCAGTGGGACCAGGGCTACGACGATCTAGACTTTCTGGTCAGGACCACCGAGCCCATCAGGAGAACTTTGCTTTGGTGGATGGACCCCCGGAATTTAGAGAAAGGGGTCAGGTTTCGTTCGGAGCCACCAGGTCAGACTCTTATGACAGATGCATCGGATCTGGGATGGGGAGCACACCTGGGTGCTCATCAAACGCAAGGGGTTTGGACACCCGAGGAACGATCTCTCCATATCAGTGTATTGGAGATGCGAGCGGTTCTCTATGCCTTACAGGCCTTTCAACAGGAGCTGGTGCTGGGCTCTCTTCTAATTCAGACAGACAATGTGGCGGTCATCTTCTACATCAACAAGCAAGGGGGTACTCATTCGTATCCCCTTTGCAGGGAGGCGATGAGAGTCTGGCACTGGGCGCTGGAGTGGCAGATTCTGCTGTCCGCAGTGCACGTTCCGGGCATCCTGAACAATCTGGCCGACAGCTTAAGTAGGTCTCATTCCAGAGCGCACAAGTGGGAGCTGTTACAGTCCATAACAGATCAGCTCTTCGACAAGTTGGGTCATCCAGAGCTGGACCTCTATGCATCACCACACAACGCCAAACTGCCAATTTTTTGCTCGTGAGAGCATGTGTCTGGAGTTTTCTGGCCAGACGCGTTATCCCTTTGCTGGGCAGAGAGGTTCCTCTATGCCTTCGTGCCCTTCCCTCTCATTCAGAGAGTTCTGCTGAAGTTACAGGCAGAAGGGGCTCGAATGATTCTAGTAGCCCCCAGATGGTCTCTGCAGATTTGGTTCCCATTCCTGCAGTGGTTATCCACAGAACCTCCGAACTCCGCTTCCCATATGCTCGCAGTTGCTATCCCAGGAACAGGGGTCACTGGTCCATCCTGATCTTCGTTCCTTACATCTGCATGCTTGGCTCCTTCAGACGTAGCTCAACAGAGATACGGGGTTTTCCCGGAGGTGGCGGCAGTACTAGTGTCAGCAAGGAAGCCCTAAACCCGCTCCGCCTATGCTATGAAATGGAAGCGGTTTTGTTTGTGGGCCTCGTCACAGCATTTGGACCCCATCACCTGTCCAGTGAACTCAACGTTACAGTACCTCCTCTCCTCGTACCAACATGGCCTGAGTTACTCCTCTATTAAGGTGCACATGTGGGCTGTCTACGCCTATCATGCTCTGATTGGAGACAAGGCATTAGTGCAGTTGGATGTAGCCCGCACCTTTTTGAGAGGAATTTTGCATATGAGACCTCCCATTAGGGATCCTATCCCACCTTGGGATCTCCTTTTTGTGTTGGAGAAGCTCACCCTCCCTCCCTTTGAGCCAGCAGCGGATTGTGAGGTGCGTTTTCTTTCTTGGAAGGTGTGTTTTTTGGTTGCTATACCTCAGCTCGAAGAGTTTCCTAGCTTCAGGCTCTGACATGTAAAGAGCCGTATTTGGTTTTTCACAGGGAAAGGGTTTCCCTTAGAACAAATCCTAAGTTTCTTCCGAAAGTGGTCTTGGAGTTGACCCTCAACCAGTCGGTTGACCTTCCAGTCTATTTTCCTTCCCCATCTAATAGAGGGGAAGCTCTCCTTCACACATTGGATGTCCACAGGATGCTGAGGTATTACCTCAAAAGGACGGCTACGCACCATCAGTCGGAGCAACTCTTTGTGGCCTTTGCACCACAATGCTTGGGCAAATCAGTGACCAAGCAGACAATTTCGAAGTGGATCGTCCACTGCGTATCCTTCTGCTATGAAAAGCACAATAAACCCCTACCGGGTCCGGTCAGGGGTCACTCCACCAGGGGAGTGTCTGCTTCTTTTGCCGCCCTGAGAAATTTCTTTATTAGGGATGTATGTGCAGCCACTACCTGGAATTCGGTGCATACCTTTGTCATGCATTACAGCTTGGATATCGTCTCCAGACTCCATGCCGGTTTTGGTCGGGCTGTTTTGCAGGAACTTTTGTCCTAGGCCTCTGGGGTCAGTATATTCCACCTCCCAGGGTCGACTACCTCTTTGGCGTGGGACTGCTTGGTATTCAGTCCTAATGGTTATAGCCTGCTGCAAGAGCTCCCACTCAAAGTAAGATAGTACAGTTATGTAAGAACTTACTGTAACAGTAGATCTTAGAGAGGAGCTCTTGCAGCAGGCATTACTTTCCCACCCACCTTCCCCCTCGAGGTGTGCAGATCTTCGTCTACATCTTCATGGAGTGCTTCATCTCCTTCTCTTGTCAGGGCTTGTTTGCGGGCATTGACGGGGGAACTGAGGTGGAGCTGGGTCTGCCCCCTTTTGTACCAGGGCTGACGTCGGGGTGGGGCCAACGTTGGGGATGGTCCCTGCTGTATACTGCTGGCTGAAAAGTTTTCCGGAGGGTCCTAGTGCCTGTGGCATAGTCCTAATGGTTATAGCCTGCTGCAAGAGCTCCTCTCGAAGATCTACTGTTACGGTAAGTTCTTACGTAACTGTACTTTCAGCCCCAAGGAACAGACACTGCCTGCCTGTCCTAACCCTCCCAGAACTGAAACAAACTTCCTGCAGCTCTCGGTCACGGGCAGCTGACTCTTCCCTTCAAGAAGCTGGCACAAGTCAGCTGGCCTGACTGACTGAAACTCCAGGGAAGTAACCCTTTAGGAACATCTAATGAGGTACCCTTTATGGATTCCTATCCTGGTCACTCAAGATGGACCTACATGGCTTTAAGCAGGCTTCGTAGACCTAAATAAGGTCCAGAGCACTTTATGGAAGCTACAGCAGTTTTTCCAGAATACAGCAGGACTTTGTAAAATATAATATTCCAGCACAATTCACTAAAACACCAGAAACAGCTTAATCTGCTTTAATATGTCAGTTTGTGTCTGTATATGATCCCACCCCCAGGATGAGGCTGAAAATAGGTAAAACTGCCAAGACCTCCTTTCCTGGTCAACAAAAACTAAATAAAACAACTTGAATGTCATTTTTTTCTGTTTATGCCCCTTTCGTCCTTGATTACTGAGGCTATTTACATGAAATCAGGTTCTCCGTGCCACCAGACATCATCTCATTTTCTTGCGTTTTCCCTGCTAGTGCCTAATCCTCCATCATTGCCAGGGCAACAGACTGTGATGTCACACCGACTCATGACTTCAGCGGGGGTTGAAGCAAGAGGATGAGATGATGTCTGGGGGACAAAAACAACATTTTTTTGTGCAAACATTCTCCAGAATAATGAATCAGGAGGCATAAATGCAGAACATTAATGAGCCAATAGTTGAATTGTGTATGAATATTATATTTTTAAGAATGATCCCAAAAACTGAAAATAAACGCTGTAAGCGACTTACATAGGGTCACACAGTGAACAAGTTGTTGGATTCAGACCTGGGTCTCCAGGTTCACAGCTCTGCACGAACCACTAGGCTACACTGCCTCCAAAAAGATACTAACACATCAGTCCAGGACTGTGAGTAGGATGTTGCTACTGGCTCATAACCTGTCTGCATGTAGTCTGTGCACTCAAGGCATCTAGGAGCGCTAGTGGAAATGAGCTCTTCGAGACTCTGTCTGCGTATCTGGTAAAATATGTTTTAAAGTAAGAAAATAATCTAACTTACTCCGTAAAATGCTTCCAGCTGCAGGAGAGGTGAGCAGCAAACCACAGCAGATATTATTTAACTGGTCAGACAAGGCCAGCCGATGATCATCCCTGCTTTCTAGTCTCACCATTGTGAATATCTTGCTTTCACTCCCTCGTAACCTTCTGTTTTCCAACAGGAAGAGTCAGTGGTGAATACAGGGGAGAGGCTTCTATTGTGCACTTCAGCAGAGCTGATGGGTACAGAGTGACTGTGAGATTTAGGCCTGGATCTCCAGTGTCAATAGGGCATCTAGTCATGCCGGGCTAAACAACAAACCTTGTGTCTTTGGGATTCAGACACTGATGTTATGTACCACTCAGAGCATACCTACCATACTCAGAGTGAGACTCTCACTCGGAGTATACCACACTCAATATGTGTCAGTCAGAGTGTACCACATTCAAAAAGTGGATGTCAGGGTGTATGATGGTCAGTATGTGGATATCACTAACAGTGTACCATGCTTAATATGTGGGTGTCACTCAGTAAACATGCACCACGCTCAGTATGTGGATGGCACTCAGTCAGAATGTACCACGCTCAATATATGGGTGACACTCAGCATGTACCATGCTCAGTATGTGGGTGAAACATGGAAACACAGAAATATAGAAATTGTCGGCAGATAAGGACCTCGTGACCCCCCTAGTCTGCCCATATCCCTTACCTACTGCAGTACTGCAGACCCTACTTCATCTCCAACTTTACCCACTCTTTTCTATCGCTAGGCTTCCCTTACGCCTATCCAATGCATTCTTGAATTCCCCTACCATTGTGGCCTCCACCACTTCCACTGGGAGGTTGTTCCATACATCCACTACTCTTTCTGTGAAGAAATACTTCTTCACATTAACCCTGAGTCTACCCCTACTCCTGCCTCATATCATGACTCCTTGTTCTTGAACATCTTTTTTTCTGAAACACGCTACCCTTTTGTACTTTACTGATGCCACTGAGGTATTTGAAAGTCTCTATCATATCTCCCCTCTCTCTCCTCTCTTCTGGGGTATATATACCGAGGTCCTCTAGTCTCTCCCTATATGACTTATGGTGCAAATCCTGCACCATTTTTGTTACTCTTCTCTGAACTGCCTCCACTCTATGTCCTTCCGGAGATGCGGCCTCCAGAGCTGGACACAGTACTCCAGATGAGGTCTCACCAGTGATTTGTACACTGGTATCACCACCTCTCTTTTTCTGCTGGTGATACCGCTTGCTATGTACCCCAGCATCCCACTGGCTTTCTCCACAGCCTTTTCACATTGTTTGGTCACCTTTAGGTTGTCAGATATGATTACCCCCAGGTCCCTTTCCTGTTTGGTGGCCGTCAATACCTCTCCCCCATCATGTACTCCTCCCCTGGGTTTCTGTGCTCCAAATGCATGATTTTGCACTTCTTTGCATTGAATTGTAGCTGCCACACTCTTGACCACTCCTCAAGCTTGCTTAGGTCACTCCTCATGCACCCCCCCCCAGAGTGTCAACCCTGTTGCAGATCTTAGTGTCATCTGCAAAGAGGCATACTTTCCCTTCAAGCCCCTCTGCAGTGTCGCTTATGAAGACATTAAAAAGGACTGGCCCCAGAACTGATCCTTGTGGTACCCCACTGGTCACCCTCCTCTCCTCAGATTGAACTCCATATACTACCACCCTCTGTGTTCTGTCCCCCACCAATTTCTAACCCAGTTTACTACCTTGGGACCCACTCCCAGGCTGCCCAGCTGCTTGCAAGCTTCCTGTGTGAGATGGTGTCAAAGGCCTTGCTGAAATCCAGGCAGGCCACATCCACCGCCCCTCCCTGATCTAATTCCCTGGTCACTCAGTCAAAGAAATCTATCAGATTTGTTTGACATGACCATCCCGCGGTGAATCCAAGTTGCCTCGGATCCTGTGATTCACTGGATTCAAGATATATCACAGTCCTTTCCTTTAGTAGTGAGTCCATCAATTTCCCCACCACCGAGGTCAGGCTGACTGGCTTGCAGTTGCCACTGGTTGTCACTCAGTACGCATGTACCACGTTCAGTATGTGGATGTCACTGAGAGTGGACCACACTTAATATGTGGGTGTCAGTCAGAACATACCATGCTCAATATGTGGGTCTCAGAGTGTACCACCCTCAATATGTGGGTGTCAGTCAGCATGTGCCATGCTCAATATGTGAGTGTCATTGAGAGTGTACCATGCTTAGTATGTGGGTGTCTCTCAGAGTATACCATGCTCATGATGTAAATGCCACTTCAAGTGAACCATGCTCACTATGTGGGTGTCACCGAGAGTGAATCACGCTCAATATGTGGGTGTCACCGAGAGTGAACCATGCTCAATATGTGAGTGTCATTGAGAGTGTACCATGCTTAGTACGTGGGTGTCTCTCAGCATATACCATGCTCATTATGTAAATGCCACTTCGAGTGAACCATGCTCACTATGTGGGTGTCACCGAAAGTGAACCATGCTCAATATGTGGGTGTCACATAGTCAGCCTCACTCAGTATGTGGGTGTCACTGACAGTAAACCATGCTCAATAGGGGGACATCACTGTGAGCATCCTACACTCAGTATGTTTTACTGAGGTTTTAGTTGTTGACCCGGGTCATTATGTAAAGAAGTTGACTCCTGGGGTCCCCTCTGATCTTCTATTAGGGGATACCCAGTTGAGACCTTCTGAACAGGTGCGAGATCTGGGCGTTATTTTTGACAGTGCGCTGACACTAAAAATGCAGGTGTCGGCCACTGTCAGATCTTCTTTTTACCATCTGAGTAATATCGCCCGGATAAAACACCTTATTCCACACGATGACCTGCCTGTGTTGGTTCACGCTTTTGTTTCTTCCCGTCTTGACTACTGCAATGCTTTATATCTAGGGTTGCCGGAGGTAGATCTCCGTCGCCTGCAGCTGGTGCAGAACGCGGCAGCTAGGTTGTTGACAGGGCTACCAAGAACTTGTCATGTCACACCTGTGCTGCGTGAACTGCACTGGCTGCCAGTGCGATGGAGAATCACCTTCAAGGTCACATTGTTGACCTATAAGACCCTACATGGCCAGGGACCAGGCTACCTGCAAGATCTCCTATGTTCTTATCATCCTCTCCGCCCACTCCGCTCCACTGGCGAGGGATTGCTAGAGATTCCCAGGGTCTGTTATAAATCATCTGGGGCCAGGGCTTTTTCTTTTATGGCCCCGACCCTGTGGAATTCTCTACCTCATCAGGTTAGAGAGTGCCTGTCCGTGGAAGCATTTAAGAGATCGTTGAAAAGTTATCTATTTATGCTGGCATTTGATTAGTCTATTTAATGAATATATTATAGTTTTTGCTTTTACTTATTAGTGTTGGTGTTTTATCTCTGTTTTGTATTAGCGCTTTGATTTTCTGAAAAGCGCTTTATAAATAAACTTTGATTGATTTTGATTGAGTATGTGAGTGTCACTGAGAGTGAACCACGCCCAATATGTGGATGTCACTCAGTCAGAGTGTACCATGCTCAGTATGTGGATGTCGCTCAGTCAGAGTGTACCATGCTCAGTATGTGGATGTCATTTAGAGTGTACCATGTTTAATATGTGTCACTTAGAGCATACCCCTTCAATATGTGGATGTCAGTCAGCCAGAGAGTACCACGCTTAATATGTGGATGTCACTCAGTCTAAAGTTTACCACACTCACTATGTGGATGTCAGAGTGTACCACGTTCAATATGGGGATGTCAGTCTGAGTGTATCACACTCAATATGTGGCTGTCACTCAATCAGAGTGTACCATGCTCAGTATGTGGGTGTCAGTCAAAGTGCACCATGCACCATATATGGGTGTCAGTCAGGGTGTACCACACTCTATATGTGGGTGTCAATTAGAGTTTACTACACTTACTATGTGGGTGTCAGAGTGAACCACACTCACTATGGGGATGTCAGCCAGAGCATATCACACTCAGATATGTGGATATCACCCATTCAGAGCATCCTACACTCAATATGTGGGTGTCATTCAGAGTGTACTACACTCAATAGATGGAAGTCACTCAGAGTGTACCACGTTCAATATGTGGGTGTGACTCCGTCACAGTGTACCACATTCAATGTGTGGGTGTCAAAGTGCATCACACTCAGTATGTGAGTGTCACTCAACCAGAGTGTACCATGCACATTATGTTGGTGTCACGCCATCAGAGTGTACCATGTTCAATATGTGGGTGTCAGTCAGAGTGCACAACACTCAGTACGTGAATGTCACTCAATCAGTGTGTGCCATGCACAATTTGTAGGTGCTGATTAGAGTATACCACACTCACTATGTGGATGTCATTCAGAGCATACCCAGCTCAGTACAGTTGGTGGCTTAACAGGACTGTAATTTAGCTCCCTACAAACATGCTTACAACTTCAGTTAATACATTTTGGTCTGTTAGATCATGTAAATATACAGTATTAGAGTCCTGCGTAATAATAATGTAACTAAAGGTATTGTAGTGTGTTAACATGCCAGACAGTACCAGCCTGTTGCAACATCACAGTCTTTTATTTGCCTGTAAAAACACAGGAGGGGTAAACTGGGCAAAACTCTGTGCCTATCGCATCTAAAATGGCAGCACCCTCACATCTGACCCAGGAAGGTCACAGGTTCAAACCCTTTGGGTAGCAGCCTAGCTCAGGGATCAGAACTCCTAACTGTGAGCCAGCACATCACACATCTCAATCCTAGCATGCAGGCAGTGTTTATTTTATTTTAAAATTTGTTAACCGAGTGATAAAAAGCACTGGGCCACGTGGTCCTTTTACAGGCTTGACCTGGATATATACTACATAAAGACAAATGTGTATGCTTAAAAACTCATATTATACATCAGGAACATAATACAATACTTAAAAAAGTTAACTAATATATACAGTTTCCTAAACATATCTTATTTACACAAATTTAAAGTGTGCGCAGATTAACATGAGTAGACAAACATCCACAGTCAATAAGTGTAGTGTAAACATCAGAGCGAGTGGCTGCAAGGTGGAAGATCCTGTGAACAAATCTAGCTTAACTCCCTGCTCACCTTGTGATCAACGTGGGCATTGTGATATTGGCAGTGTCACACTCCAAGTGAGACCTTAGCACCCGGCTCTCCAGGTGAGCAGTGCAGAAACATAGAAACATAGTCCCTCCCTCACCAGTATAGTAACATAGTTTCAACCTACAGGCACAATTGGTATCAGGCTAGCCCCTTCCTGCAGGGTGGCAGGAACTCTGCCCCTACCCCACCAGCACAGTGACAAGATCTGAACACCACTGGCACAAAGGCTGCCAGGTGTAACACAGAAGCTACCAACTAGGTAAGTAGAGTAGGCATGTCATGGTAGCCACATCTTGTGTTAACCACAGTAAGTTTTCACTGAATATACTAGCATCATGTCAGTTTTCCTATATTATGATAACTGTTTGTCATGATATGCCACGATGTATTGCAATAAATAAAAAAACAGATTTTTTTTCAGTCCACTACCCTGCCAAAGTTTGGGGTGCAGAGGGTCCATCCATAGAACTCAAACCAGATGCCATGATAGTACAACAACAGTGATAGTATGTGTTTGTTTGTTTATTAGCTTAACGGGTAAGCATACTGGAAAACCATTTCCGTTTACAGTAGTGACCTACACATAACACAGAACAAGACACAATTCACATATCACAAAAATTATACATTAATAATAGGAATAAAATATCCCACTTCTGCTAGCCAAAAGCAGTATAGCACAGTGGTTTAAGGCTCTGAGCTGCAAATCTGGAGACCTGGGTTTGAATCCCACAGCCCACACTTGCATACTGTATGACCCTGAGCAAGTCATTTAACTTCCCTGTGCTCCCAGGTTGCACCTGTAAACAAGCTTTCAGCTTAGTGTGTCTCACCTGGTTAAACAATTAAAAGTCCCTAATTGCTAAAGGAAGGTTGTTCCAGTTTTTGGGTGCTGAAAAGGCAAAAGACCCTTTGACCAAGTGATATTCTCATGAGAGGTAACTTCAGCACCAAATTATCTACCCTTTTTTTAGAATGAAAACTAGTATCATGATATTGAAGATAGCTGGACAAATTAGGTGGAATGCCAGATAACATTATTCTGTAAGTGAATTAGGCCATTAGGTAGTTATGATTTGTATGAACTGGTAACCAATCCGTCAGTTTTAAAATTACACAGGGATGAGTGTTTCTAGGGACCATTAAGGCAAATTTACCTATTAGCTGTAAAAGAGCAGATTTCCTAGAAATGATACTAGATGAAGCATTATCTGTAATCGGAGCAGCATACTGTAATTCACAATTGGTGCCAAATATTGTTTAGCAATGGCCATTCTAGACTCAATAATAAGAAAAGAGCATAATCATAATAATGCACCGAATCTCAGCTCCTTTAAGCACAAACTACGACAGCACTTGGTGGCCAGTGCCTACTGTGACTGCTACACTTAAATTCCCTGCTCGCCTTCCTGGCCTCTCCATTACTTATGCACTCTCGACACACCCCACTCCCTCCCTATTAACTCTCTCCAATATATCACGTCAGCCACCTCAGCCTTCTCCCTTGCTCCCCCCAGATTTCAGTCTTCCCTCTCTCCATTCCCTCTCACAGCCTTGTCTCTCCCCTCACCTATTACCCTCTGCACCTCCTAGCTGTTATATTCTCTCTCTCTCCTTCTTGCCCATACTAACTCTTCTTTCCTTCCCCCACCCATCCTGTTACCCTCACATCTCCCATCCCTTCTCCCCTTCCCTCCATCACCACCTGTTCCTCTCCTTCACCACCTACCTTATCCCTCCAGTCCCCTACCCCCTTGGTTCTTGCCTGTCCCCTACTACCTTATCCTCTCACCAACTACCTCTGGCCCTCTCATGCACTTGTTAGATCACCTGACAAAGCCTTTGGCAGCTCATGCATTCTGTAATGTTACCTGTTACTAATTCTTTCATCTTATCTTGACAAAGCCACTGGCAGCTCATGTACTGTAATTGTATTAACTGTTGTCTACCTGCCTGTTCTTGTCCATTCTTGTCCATTGTCCAAGATGTGGAACCTTTGTAAAAGAGCACTGTTTGCTCAAAGGTGTTATCCACAATTGTCATAAATAAATAAATAATCTGTACAGCAAAGCAACCTTCAAATATATTTTAGACGTCAGTTGAGCAAGATGGGAATCAAAACTTAGGTTAGAATCAAATAAAACACCCAAGTATTGAAAGGTGTCAGCATTATCAAAACAAGTTCCATCTAGTGTTTTCACCTGCAGGCTCTGTCCCAATCCCTTCATTTTTGGTTTAGTGCCAAAAAGCATTGTTTTAGTTTTCAATTTATTCAGAATCTATCTATTGCAAATAAGCCCATTCTGAAGCATGCCCATTTTAGAAGTCAAAATATCATTTAAATCATCAACAGAAGTGCCTTGGGTATAAATTACTGCATCATCTGCGTATAAAGTAAGTTGAACATCTCTTAGTAAGGAACCAATTCCATCGAAAAAAAAGGACAGGGCCCAATACAGAACTGTGTGGGACTCCATACTTAACAGGTGCACTATCAGAAATGACGCCCCCATACTTTACCCTCTGATATCTATCCTCAAGATAGTCTTCAAACCATCTCAGGGTAGCATAACTCACTCCAAGTGATCCAAGCCTTTTAATCAACAGGTCATTATCCACTAACTCGAATGCCTTGGTGAAGTCCATGAACGTAGCCCCTGTCAAACACCCTCTCTCCATTCCCTCTAGGACCGCCATTCCCACTAGAACTGCGCCTGTGAACTCTGCCAAGGCAGTCTCTGTCCCACAACCTTTTCTAAACCTTTGTTGATTCTGGGAGAATAATTCGGACAGTTCAATGAATGGTATGAGTTGATTATAAACAATGTTTTCTGAATTTTAGCCAAAGCAGATAGAATTGATATGGGTCTATAGTTTCCAAATTCATATACAGAACCTGACTTGTGTATTGGAACAACCAGAGAGTGTTTCCGCATGTCCGGAACCTGCCCTAACATAAAAGATGGATTAAAAATAATGCCTATAGGAAAAGTTAGTTCTGCAGCTGCATCCTTCAGCAAATTAGGAACTAACCCATCTCTCCCAGCTGAGCTATCACGTTTTAACTGCATAAGCAGTTTCCTGACCTCTTCAGGTGTAGTGACTTTTATACACTGTAAAATTTTGCTCTCCCACTAAAATCTGTAGTCACCAGTTGGGTCTACAGTTAAACTGTCTATTCAGTACATGTCAAAATTTGTAAACCTGTTATTAAACTCATTTGCTATGAACTGTGGACATGAAAGCGTTTGTTCCCGTAATTTCATTTGCAATTCTGATCTATTAGTAGGTGAAATTAAGTTGTTTATTGTGCTCCAAAACTTTCTATTGTTTGACAAATCTTCAGTTTGTTTTTTGCTTTAAATAGTTAATTTCCGCAATTTTGATCTGAGACTTGCACTGATTTCTTAGCGTCGATAATTCTGATAGTTAGATTCCGTTTTGCCCAATTTGTACTTTTTCCATAGTTTATCTCTGCTTCGCATTAATCTTAGTAATTAAGTTGTAAGCCAATTTGATTGTTTTCCCATCATCCTACATTTAATAAAAGGTGCAAATTGGTCCAGTACTAATGTAAATTCAGAAACAAAGAAATCAAGTGCACAATTGATGTCAGGGATAGAATATAGATAAGACCAATCAATAGCCTATAATTTTGTATGAAAACCCTGTAGATCAAAATTAGAGAACTTCCTGAAAGTACAAATAATAGGTTCTGGTTTCTTGGGGAAACTGTTTCCACAATGTGTTCAAGGTATCCATTCTACAAAATTCATGACACCCATAACATCCAAGGTTCACAGTTTTGTTACTGCTGCTGGCTTAGTGGGCTGTCAATGCATCACATTGGGCTGTCAAAGGGTTCCGCAGTTACTGGCCCAGCAGACTGTTAGGTTGCCAAACATTTGGCCTGCCTTTGATCAGGTTAACTTCAAGACGGCTAAAAAGCACCTTAACCCCGAGTCGTAATTGGCCCTCCAACTACACAATAGAGGAGCAATGAAGAGTCTGAGCCTACGTAGCCTCCTCTCATCTCTGGGTTTCTCGCTGGTAAACCAGTATTTGAATTTGGTTCTATTTTCACTTTAAAATGCTGTTTTATTTTTGTACTTTTTAGAAGGTATGTGGGGATGCAAATGTAATGTTTAAGTTAAGATGGAATGTAAATAGAACTGAATAGCTTTTTAAATGGTAAATATATTTTATTCACTAAAATTTTTATAACATTTTTGGGAGGAAATAAACATTTTTGGACTGGAACCTTTGGCTACGTTTATGTTTTGTGCTTTCTGTGTCCTGCCACACTGGCTCCATGCGAGTCTCTTACTTTCCTTTCATTCTGTTTGTTTCTCTCGAGTCCACGTCACTCCTTGTCCTGCAGCTGGGGTGTTCAATTACTGGGACAGAAGGATGATAGCAGGGAAAAGGGAGGCTGTAGATGGGCTGCCGCTCGTTTCTGCACAAAATTGGTGTATTTCTGAAATGATTGGCAGATACTGAATCTCACCGAGAAAGACAAGACTGAGAGGTACAGGAAAAAAGGAATGGCCATTTACTCATCTGATACAGGTGATTATATGAACTCCCTGAAAATCCCCGCTGGATGGCTAACTAGCGTTGTATCATAGTCTCATTCCCTACCAATCTGTCTACAATGTGAGGACTTCTAAAAAGCTGTACACTTGCAGCATTTCTGAAATGTGGAGACCCCACACTGCTCTAGAGGACTAGTTTCAAGCAAATCTGCATATGCAATGTTCTAGTTATTCCGGGTTTGAGTTGCTGATGCTTTGTATCTAGAAATGGGATAAACTGAATGCAAAGAATACGAGGTGAGTAAACTCAACAGTGTATTCAGTGACACTAGACTTTATTCCTGGTGTACTATGTAAAATATTGATTTGCCTTTTTTCCAGCAGGGAGGCACAAGTTTTTTTTTGCCACAGCCTAGTGTGAGACTGCTTTAGAACTAATGGTGTAAGGGATATGAAATGCAATGGAGGTTTATTCGCCTGATAAATATGAATTAATGAGTGTGCGTTACAGCATTCCGGACCACTTACCCATTGTGAGTGAACTTCCAGAATGCTGAAAAGTAAGGCTGGGAGGTCCACAAAAGGTTCTGATTAGCTGTACCAAATTTGCTGTGGATACCTGACACTGTGTTTTCCTTTTTATATTAATTCAGTTCTTTTTGTAGGAATATCAGTTGGAATATAGCAGCTACAGGAACATTCCTGTGGAAAAAAGGCAAGATTCTTATTGGAGACAAATCCACTGGTTCTGATGGCAGTTTACTATCTGTGCTGTCCATTACCATGAGAGGACTCCTGGGAATTTATGGACATGCTTAGGAAAATGTCTTTTCATCTTAGGAAGCTGCTAGCTAAACCAAACATTCCTGTTGGGCTCAGGTCTTTGGACACAAAAAACAGATTTATTTCCCCAAAAGTTTATATCAGACCAGTTTTTCAACCCAGCTCAAGACACGAAGAATGCTGAATCTGTGACATCAGAGTGACATACTGGATGAGGTGTCATGCGGGGGGAGGTCGGCTGGAGAGTCTTAAGGTCTGGCAGAACCTAAAAGAGACAGTCAGGTGTTGGACTATCAACAAGCTACCATCTACGGGTTTGAGTCTGCCCTGATTCATCAAAGTCAGTTGTGAGGTTAGCCATTCTACCTTGCTAAAGAGAGAGGGAGTTTTTTTCTGTGTTTAACCTATTGTTCAAAACAATCGTTTTATTTCTGTAGAGTTACTGTTCTCCAGATTCTTGCCGTAATATCCTGTATTTGTGTAAATATTTGGAAGTATTAAAATATATTTTTATATAGTTCATATTTATGTGACTGACTCCTTTGAGGTAGAGTTTACTGAGTTATAATTGACAAAACTGTATTTCTGCCTCTAAAGAGAAGGTTACTATTACCATTTTCTGTTTCTAAAGTAATGAGTTCTAGGGACGTGGATATGTTCTGTCCACACATTCTGGCAGTGTCCTTTCCCTTTAAGATGAGCCGGAAGGTCTTCAAGCTAGCTCCTCCCACCTACCCAAGTAGTATCCCCTCTAGTACCGCCCCAAGACACCAGTTCTTCCTTTCCGCTGGAAGAATAGGTTCCCTCCTTAGCACTCTACATTTCTGAGGTCCTAGAATCTTTTCACCATTTTGGTCTCTGAATTTATGGTTTGCTCAAATGAACGATGTTAAGTTTGCCCCAGGTTTCTGGTTTTGCAGATGCAGGCAACTCATGTAACTTTCAGACTTGCAGTCATTGTGCATTTATTGCCTGGGCTGTGACCACAACTTCCAAGCCTGCGCCTCTTGTTGCGCTTTTTTGCCAGTGACTCTGGAAGCCCGTCATGTTGGCCTGCTCCTTGGCCGCCCAAATGAACAGGTCTCCCCCAACTACCCAGGTCAGGTTGTAGTTTCCGCTGAGGGCTCCATCCATCGGTTGGCTTCCCAGGAGTAAGATTCAACCCGGTCCTCTCATGGTGTATTGCTTCATTGAAGCGCTCCTCTTTCAAGCTCACCCTAGGACCTGCACCATCCTCTTCCCTTCAGGGAGAGTCCTCGGAGCTCTTCCACCCCAGGTTGCACCAAGGAGCTCGAGACCTCTGAGGGGTCTCTTTCATGTTCACAGGGTCAGCAGCGCCTTCAGGCCTCTGACTCCTGCACTTTTTCAGAGTCTCAGGCCTCGCTGGAGACTTCAAGCCTCACTGCTGGCTCCACAGTCTCCCCATTGGGCTGGTGGTCCAAGGACACCTTTGTCTCCTGAGCCAAGGTTCTCCTCAAGACGATACTGTCACAACCCCACTCAGCAGGTCAGCCCTCTACTCCCAAAGTGCAAACCTCTGAGCGTAGAATTGTGAACAGTTAACAGAACAAGGTAACCCTCTTGTCTGTTTTGTGGGTTCGAGTCACCTTAGTCCCAAGTTCCGGAGGGATTCAAACTGATAACCTCTTGTTAGCATACCCAATTGTCAGGCTCAGATAATTCTGTCTTCGGGGGGCCAGATATCTTTGCCTATGGGCACCTAATCAGGTATTACAAAATGAACCCTTAGAACTCTATGCGAGACCTAGAGAACTCTATCCATTTCCCAGTTTGGTATCACAGTAAGCTCATGCACAGTGTCAACTATAACCATCTAAGTTTCACTTACATAAAAAGAAGTTTCAAGGCACACCATGCAGTTTCTGTTTTTAAAATATATCTTTACTTTAAAATAGGTAAAAATAGGAAAACAGTAAATACAGAACAAGGTATCCCAACACATACAGTCTTAAAAACAAATCAGGTTTAAAAGCGTAAATTCCTACAACACATACACTCAGACTGGTCTTATCTAAGGTCTCCTTACTTCTTAATCTTTCAGTGCTTTGTTGTTCCTCTTTTTTCAGTCAGAAAAATAATGTCTCTGTGTAAGGTCTGCTCAGTATTTTTAAAAGCAGTCTTGAGCCGGCCTTCTCTCTGAGGTCACCTAACTCTGCCTTGGTGTATTAAAATTTATATTTTATAACACAGGATGTCCTACTAAGATATTTAAAAAAATAATAGGTGACATAAATGAATCTCCTCTCTTCATGTGACTTGCCAAAACCGGTCTGTGATCTGTTTCACACAGACATCAAAGTCTCTTTGATGTAATTACTGGCTGTCTTGGGAGACACCACAACACATGCATTTTCTCCATCCTTCATGACACCTAGTGCAAATCAAAGGATCTCCCTGAGGACGTCATGAATGGATATTTTATTTCCTGGGCTTCAAAGAATACTTAACAAAGTAATTGCATTTCAGATATCTGCAGTTTAAGCTACCTCCTGTCCTTTGAACTTATCCCTAGGGGGTTTGATGTGTCAATTTCAGCAAGACAGTGTTTCCTTCTGACAGACACTCCCTTACATATTTTATATTGCAGAAAAAAATATCACATTGAAATCAGAACCAGCTGTCCACGTGCCACAGATACCATCCTTGCTGAAGGTTGATTCCTCCCCTTTGAGAACTCCAGTTCTCTCTCTGGGGTCAGGGCAGGATACTGTTCTATTACCCTACTGTCTGGAGTTTCTGGACCTGGGACCAGGTCGGCGGTTGCCATCCCTCTGTTTGCCATCACCGGTTCCCTTGGCACTGATTTAGGTCCTTCTCTGGTAGCCGAACTCCAGGAGCCCTGCACCATTCTCAATGCAGACGCCCTTGTGCCTTGGGCTGGCAACACGTCCGCTCTTACTCCATGTCACCCTTTTCCGCCAAAGAGCGGTACCACTTCGAGGAACTCTTGTGGCAACAGCTCCTTACTCAGGCTCTGCCGCCTCTGGCAGTCATCCCGGATTCCTCAGGACTGCTGCCACTGGAACCGCTCAGATCTCTGCCCCAGCAGGAGCTGGATCACTCAACCTCAGTATGGCTCACTTCGGCTTCTTGGCCGAATTCAGTTGAGACCTTGCCGAGGGCCGGTGTCTTAGGAGATGCTCAGCCCACAAAGAGGCTTGCTCCTCGGCATCATGTCTCCCTCTCCCTTGATAACCCTTGGTGGGGGAGTAGTACAGTGGGCAGGAGGCTTCCATCTCCCAATTCCTCGGAATCTAGGGACTCTTACCTGCACTCCCACATGGTGGACGCAGAGTCAGTTGGGGACCCCGTGAGGGAAGGTCTCTCTTCCTTTCAGGACCTTATCAGTTTGATCTCAGGGTTTACCAGTCTCTGGGTGGAGTCCATGCAGACAAGGGAGAGGTTCCCTTTGTCTAAGATTGTGGACTGGGATGACACCCCAACTGTTGCCTTTCCAGTTCAGGATGCCATTCTAGGCCCAGCTCTGAACCTCTGGCATCATCCAGCACCTTCGGCCCAGAAGGCCCGCAAATATGTAGTCCCTTCTGGCTCCCTTTCAGGGTTTACTGTTCATCCCTCGGCTGCAGAGCCGGTGGCTGACTCTGTCTTCCAGTGCCTGGGTTGGGTGGGGGGACTGGATCATCTCCCTGACAAGAAGTCCAAGGACTTGGACTTCTCAGCCAAGAAGGCGTATGCAGCCACTTTGCTCGGCCTTCAGCAGGCTAGTTTGGCCCTCCTGATGGCCTGTTTCTCACATGCCCTTCTGGGGTCCTTGGACGAGGTGCTTCCTCACCTCCTAGTGGACTTGCGCACTACTGTTGTGTGGGTCCATGACCAAGGCCATGCCGTAGTGAAGCAACAGCATTAGATGGCCCTGGACACTGGTGATTCAGGCGCCGGGTCCATGGCCACAGTGGTCACTATGTGCTTTAGGGCTTGGCTGTGTGTCTCCCACCTCCCTGCAGCTATGCAGTGCAAATTGGTGGACTTGTCCTTCTCGGGGACCAACCTGTTTGGCCGTGAGGTGGAGGCACATCTCACCAGAGTGGAGAGGTCCAATTCCACCTTAGACTCGGTGATGTCTGCTCTATCGAGCTCTGGAGGCTCAAAGTCCTCCAGAACCATGCCCTTATGGATCATTTTGGCTCTAGCGGCAGGCTCTGCCCAGCCTCAGGGCGATCTGGACCAGGCATGGTGCCCTAGGCCCGCTTCTTTGCTCTTGGCTGCCCGGATGTCAAGGGGTCAGGGTTCCAACAGTTCCTCGTCCGAACCCTCCCTTGCCTCCAACCTGACTCAGTGACAGGTAAGGGGGGGTGTCCCCCCTTCCATCCTGAGTCCTCCCTTCCCATGGGGAGAACCGCTGCCTGTTGGCACTTAGCCGACTCTTCAGGATCTTGTTGTCCAGCCCCTGCTCTGGGGCACTAAGGATCTAGTCCAGGTACCATGGCAGCTTCCAGGGTTGGGGCCAGATGCTTCTGGTTCCTACTTGGATGGAGGACCATCGTCTTGTTCTTTGGGGACCACTCTGTTCTGACTGGTGCAGTCCCCTGGATTTCAGTACTCATGTTTGTGTCTCCCCGTCCTTTCTTCTGACAGCCCCTTGCCTTTGGGCAGGGGCTGTTCACTTTCAGTTCCATGGCCATTCGGTCCATCCCCAACACCTTAGATCGTCTTTTGGTTCTCAGTGGGGCTTCCCCAGTGAGAGCACTGGGGTGTCCAGGTATATCTCACTGGGACATCTGGCTCTTCATGGGTTCCCCAAGGTAGGGGATAGAGTGGTCCAGAGCACTGGCCCTCCAGTCCCATGTCCCTCTGGGCCTCATGAGGACCTAGGTGTACTCAGAACTGGCATTCTTGTATATGCTCACACTAGTCTGGCCTCTTGGGGGCTCGCTGGCCCTTGTGCCTTGGCTGTAGGGGCTGGCAGGCAGTAGTTCCAGGGCCAGGTTCACCTTGACTTGGTGATCTCGGTGGCCCAGCAGGGTTAGGATTCACCCCTTGGGACTTCTGCTCAGTCTACAGGAGTGTCTTTTGAGTGTCCCGTGAGGGCCATTGGCTATCCTGCTTGCAGGTGCCCCTCCTGCGAGAATGCAGAGCCCTTGACTTCAGGTTCCCCGCAGAGCCCCAAGGTTTCTTCACCAGATGGAGTGTTTTGTGATTCCGCTAAATGCTGTTTGCCATGCTTCATTTCTCAGGTCTAATGGAGTGGCCCGGGTTGTTACAGGTGAGTAACCTGTTTTTCTCAGCTGTGACAGAAAGGGTTGGGTCAGTTGCCCATGAAAAAAAGGACTGTACTGTGTGAGCAGTGGCTCTGGAGGGATTCAGACCTAGAGATAACCTGAGAGACTATCTGTGCTGAATGGTGGCAGCTACTGAGTACCCTTGCAGGTGTCTGAAGGATTCGAGAAAGCTGGTAACACTGACTGGCTCAGTCTGGAAGAAACCAGTTTGCCATGAAGTGGAAGCAGCTAGTGGGAACTGAAGCAGTTTTGTCAACATAAGGTTATCTGTCCAGTCACAGAACAGTATATACAGAAGGGGGCTGTAAATTCTACCAGTTATTTTTTTGTTAAGCAAGAACAGATAGAAGACAATATGCCTGGGCCGTATGAGATGCAGTCACTGCTACAACTGCAGGAGCTGTGTCAGAGAGAATTGTCCTATGAGAAGGGCCAAACATGGACAGAACTGATAGCCATCCTCAACAGAAATGAGCAGGGAAACCGTGTGAAAGTTATGACTGTTGGCCAGAGTGGTGAGACAGAGGCTAGAGGGAACGCAGATGAGCCAGAGCCTATGACTGGGGCAGCTGCACGAGCAGACGGGGTACAAATGTTGGAGCTGGAACGTGCCCTGGTTAAGGTGAAGGTAGAAATTGAGATCCAGAAGATGTAGCTAGAAGCAGGGGAGCAAGAGAAGGAGGAGAAGTGAAAGGTTGATGCGGAGAAGTGAAAAGATAAGGAGCAAGAAAAGCAGTGCCAGCACATGAATCAGGTGACAGAGAGTGAGCATGTGAGAGAGATGGAGAGGCTGAGCTAAAGGACATCACCACAAACTGTGAGTAATGGCATGAGGAGTTCAACCCAGGAAATCAAAATTAATTCTAAAATGTTTCCCAGATATCAGGAAGGGGATGGTCTTGATTTGTTTTGAAAGATCTTTTGCAACAATCTGTGGGCAATTCAAATTGGGCAGGGCTCCTTGGGTGACTCACCTATTGCCACTGCTTACAGACAAGGCATTAGAAGGTTTTGTCTGAATGGACAGTGATGACTGCATGAATTATGATAAAGTGAAAATGCCCCACTAAAGCATTCTGACTTAATTTCCAAGGCCTATTGGCAAAAATTTAGAGGGTTAAGAAAGACACCAGGGGACAGCTATACTGAAATGTGTGTGCAGCTAAGCAACATGTCAGAACACTAAATAGAGGGTTTAAAAGCTTGCTCTGTATAGGAAATAAAACATTTATTTCTTCTGTAACAGTTTCTAAAAACTGTACCTGAGGGTCTGAGAATATGATTGTTGGCTAGAACTCTAAGCTCCAGGAGGGAGGCAGCCAAGAGGGCTGATCAGTTCATATCCAGCTGACCATCCTTTTATCACAAAGGTAGAAGGGGGACGGACATCAGGTGGTTTTATGGGAACCCTGGGGGTGCAGCCTAAAGGAAGCCAGCCTCTACCTGAACAAAAAGGGAAGCCACCTGATCACAAACGCACTGAGATGGGTGAACACAGGTGCTTTAGCTGCTGTAATTTGTTTTATGATTGCCTGAAAAATGTAAAACAAAGGTGTGAGGGCAGCTAGAGGGAGGAGCTTGAGAAGTTCCCAGCAGTTAGTAGCCTGTACATAGAGTGCAGTGCCTTCTAACTCCATTGCACACATGCACCCTGTGTGTGTGTAAATGGGATTGTGACCCAGGGATTAAGGGACACTGGGGCCCCCATTTCTTTGGTGAAGCAGGATTTGATTCAAGAGGAACAGATCTTGCCTTGCTGGTTTTCTAGGGTTACAGGAGGGATGTGCTCTGCAGTCTCAGTGCCACTGGTTCAGATCTTTCTGAGCTGGAAAGTGGCCAGGACATAAAGGAGGTGGGTGTTCTACCAGACCTTCCTGTGGATGTAATCATGAGTAATGACTTCAGTAGAGTGTTGTATGTGTCACTACCTGTAACAAGGTGAGGGAATCAGCTCCTGAGGACACGGGGGGGGAGTGCATGAAGAAGCAACCCCCACTTCAATAGCAGGAGAAGTTGTAGCTGAAGCATGATCTGGGAGCAGCAGTTCTGAGACACAGCTACAGACTGAGGAGAGCCCAGGCATGGGCAGCTCTCCAACAGCAGAGTGTGTTCTGGGTATAGTCAGGGATGAAGACCAAGCTCAGCAAACTGAGTTAGCCACCAGTGTGGACAGTGACTCTCTGAGTTCTGGAAAAAGGGAGGTGTACTGGGAGAATGGGCTCCTGTACCCCAAGTGGGTTCCTAAGAGAGGACTGGAGGAAGGGGTACTCTTGGCAGATAGTGGTTCCTAGAGAGTATGGGAAATGGCTCCTGGCTTTAGCCCACAACATACCCTTTTCAGATCATCTAGGTGTCAGCCATACAAAAAAGGCAGCTAACTAACAATTTTTCTAGGATCGTGGACATGTTGTTCTATCCACACTGTTTGGCATGTCCTTTCCCTTTAAGAATCTTGCCAGAAAGTCTTTAAGCTGGCTCCTCCCAGCCACCCAGGTGGTATATGCCTCGGCTCTGCCCCTTGACACCAGATCTTCCTTCCCGCTAGAAGATACAGGTTCCCTCCTTACTGCTCTCGCTTTTTGTAGACTCTGGCTCTCAAATCTTCAGATTTACTTAAACTAAAACTTGTAAGAGTTGCAGCTAATCACTTCACGATATCGACCACTATGGAGGATAAATCCTCACCCAGTTTCTGCCGCTGCCCATGCGTGCAAAAGATGTCCCGCACCGATCCACATACCACGTGCGTGTACTGCCTGAGGGTCGACCATGACACTCAGGATTGTGAGATATGTCTCCGTATTTCACCTGAACATCTTGGACAGTCGTCTCACACAGCTTCAACTAGGCAGACTGGAGAAATAGAATCTGCCAGTCAAATCTAAGGAGCCCGATGGGTGATCTCTGTGGCTGCGGGGTCCACTGAGCAGCTTGAGCAAATGAAGGCTTTCGAGGAAGAGGTGGTGCGGGCCGCGGATCGGTCCTCAAAGTCCTTCTTCATACCGCTCAACTTGGGCTCCACCTTCTCGGATTCTTTTCGAGAAATGTGTCAATTCCTTCCCACCAAGGGTGAGGGTCCCTTGAGTGCACATGCTTCTCAGTCTCATAAAAAGGACAAAGAACCAAGAGATTCTTCATTTCACCGACAATATTCCTGGGATCATGAGATATCTCAGTCCCAGGAATCACCTGTCTCAACTCCGATCAAGGTTGTGGCCTCAGTCGCTGGCTTCACGGTTCCCCCGTCAGGCCAGCCGTCTCAGACACGGGACGATGAGCCAGTCGAGATCATTCTCGACCCAGTCGACCCATTGTCGCCCGATGAGGCCAACAACTCCTTATTCAGGACTCCAGTCCTGACTGTTACTGAAGAGGAAACCCAGCCCGCTGGGAATCCCATTGGAGATCTGGTCCCTGACCTAGAGGAGCTGTGGTCCTCCCTGGCACCTTCTTGACCCTGTTGGTACCCCTGATGATCTAGGTCAAGGTCTCGGACCCCTTCGACCAATAGGCTTATGAAGGCGCATAAGCACTCAAAGAAGCAGCACCACCACCACCATTCTTCTTCATCCTCCTCGGATGAGGAAAGGCTTTGACGGAAACTCCATCAACGCTATGAAGATCTAATGTGGCAGTAGCAGATCATGTCTGGCCAGAAATTGGTTCTGGCTTCTACTCCGGCCATTACTTGGCTGTCGCCTCCTAGGCCAAAGCTGACTCCTCCAGAGCCAGCCCCGCACTTTTCCTCCTTCAGAACTGGTCAAGCCCATTCTGGTTCAGCCAAAATCAGCCTCTCCACCGATCCTGGTGGAGCTACCACCCAAGCAGCCCCCTTTGGGAGCTCCTGCCAAAGTGTCTCGGTCTGTTCCGGGCCTCCCGCATAGGCTTTCTGTCACCCTTACTCCTGACCATCCTAGGTGGGTGGAGAGAGACTCAGGTGGCCGGTTGATTTATCTGGACTCCTCAGAGTCTGAGGACTCGGACCTTCATTTCCATCCCCTGGACGAGGAATCGGTCAGTAGTCTCTCGATGGAGAAAGATCCCGCTTCCTTTATGGGCATCCTCCATCTCATCTCTGATTCCACAGGGATGCCTCTGGAACCCATCCAGAAATGGGCTGAATATCCCCCTCACTGATATTCTCAAATTGGAGGATTTCCTGAAGGAGGCCTTTCCATTGGCAGAGGCCATTGTTGGTCCAGCCTTAGAGCTACGGCAGCACCCTCCCTCCTGCCCTGTGCTGTCTGCCCATATGGCCCACAAATATGTGGTGCCCATTGGGTCCCTTTCAGGTTTCATAGAGCACCCCTCTGTGGAGAATTTGGTGACCGAATCTGTGTTCAAACTCTCGGGTAACTTAGGAGATACTGATAGACCCCCAAACAAAGAATCCAAGAAATTGGACCATTCTGCCCGGAAAGTCTATGCTGCCTCATCGCTGGGCCTTCGTCAGGCAAGCTCGGCTGTCATCATGGTGCACTTCTCTCACACCCTCCTGGGCTCCCTCAATGAGGTTCTACCTCACCTCCCTGCAGACCTCCAGTCTACGGTCAAGCAGATCCGTGACCAGGGTCAGACTGTTACGAAACAGCAACTGCAGATGGCTCTGGATCTCAGGGACTCTTGCGCCCACTTGGTGGTGGCTGCAGTTGCCATACACTGCAGGGCTTGGTTAAGGGTTTCTACCTTCACGGCTGACACCCAACACAAGCTAATGGATGTCACCTTCATGGGTACCAACCTCTTCGGCCCAGGCATGGATGGTCTCCTCCAATGCATCGAGAAGTCCAATGCCACCTTGGACTCTGACTTCTGCGCAGAAGGAATCTCAGGGTTCCAAGAAGCAGAAGAAGAAGCCATGTCGGCATTCTACCCCTGCAGCCAAGCAGCCCCATTTCCAACAGAGGCAGCAACAGCAGGCACAAGCTTGGTGCCTTCGGCCCAAGTCCAGGCCCATAAACCTGGAGGACGGGGATCGGGAGGTCCCCAATCCAGATCCTCCTCCTCCAAGCCTGCTCAGTGATGGGATAGGGGTGGCCACCCCCATACCTGTCTCACAAGCTCTGGATCCTCCTGTGTGGGGCCAGCTCCACCACGTTCTGCCTGGTCCACTGTTGCTACAGACAGATGGATTCTAGAAGGGGTCGGTCAGGGTCTGCTTCTGGAATTCGAGCAGTACCCTCCAAGTCGAGCCAGCACCCCACAGGAGGAAATGGTGGCCTTACACAGTCAGCTCGTCGAGACAACACTGCCCAACTCCTCCGCAAGGAGGTGGTGGCCAGAATCATGGACCCTCTGTCAACCCAGGGTTCATTTCCAGGTACTTCCTGGTCCCTAAGCAGATGGAGGCTGGCACCCAATTTTAGATCTGCATAACCTGAACCAGTTCCTCAGGACATGCAAATTCAGGATGGTAACTCTGTCCCAGATCATACTATCTCTCAAGGAAGACATGTGGTTTTGCTCTCTGGATCTCCAGGACACATTCTTTCATGTCCTGATCCATCTGTATCACCAGAGGTTCCTTCGCTTCTGAGCAGAAGGAGCCCTATTTGAGTTCCGAGCCATGCTGTTCAGCCTGTCATTAGCCCCACGGGTCTTCACCAAATGCATTGCAGAGGGGTCAGAGTCTACCCCTGTCTCGATGACTGGCTCTTAGCGGGTTGCTCCAAACAAGAGGTGGAGAGGTCCAGGGACCTGGCCCTCCTGACTTGCATCAGACTTGGTCTCCTGGTCAATGAGACTAAGTCGGAGCTCGTACCTTCACAGGTGATATGCTTCATTGGGGCAGAGCTCGACTCTTGCCGAACCAGAGCCTGGCTCCCGATGGACAGGGTGGAAGTTCTCTCCTCCTCCTTCACCCAATCATTTCTGGTTGGGCACTTGTGCTCTGCCCGGGACTTTCTGCATCTTCTGGGGTACATGGCAGATGCACCACCGTAGTCCGATGGGCCCGGTGGCATATTTGCCCCAGTCAATGGGAGCTGGCCAGCCAGTGGACTCAGCATCATGGTCAATTCGACCAGCTGGTCACAGTGACCCAGAAGATGTGGGATGCTCTCCAGTGGTGGATTGTCCTAGCTCATCTGCAGGAAGGGATCCCATTTGTCCATCCCGAATCAACGGTCATCCTCACGACCGATGCCTCTCTCATAGGCTGGGGTGCCCACTTGGAGAACCACAGAGCCCATGGGTTCTGGACCCCCAAGGAATCCTGATATCATATTAACCTGCTGGAGCTCAAAGCAGTCAGAATGGCACTGTCAGCATTCACTCCGCTCCTTCGGGGTCAAGTGGTGCAAGTCCAGATGGACAATACTACAACCATGTACTATCTCAACAAACAGGGCAGCATGCACTCCCGGCTGTTGTGCAGGGAAGTGCTGCACATCTAGAGTCTCATGAGCCGACTGAAGGCAGATCTCCTAGCCATCCATGTGGCAGGAACCTCAAACCAACTGGTGGACACTCTCAGCCATGTGGGCGAGACGTCCCATGAGTGGTCTCCTCATCCAGAGGTAGTACACAGCCTCTTCTCCCACTGGGGCAAACCTCAGGTAGATCTGTTTGCCACCAGGGAGAGCACAAAACTGAGGCTTTTCCATGCCCACCACCCTCAGCAGGGCTCACTGCAGAGGGATGTCTTCTCAAGGCCATGGACCCCAGGCCTCTTCTATGCCTTCCCTCCACTTCCCTTGATCCACAAGGTGATCCTCAAGGTCAGGAGAGACAAGGCACAGGTGATCCTGGTAGCCCCAGACTGGCCCCACCAATTCTGTTATCCAGATCTCTTCAGCCTCAGCTCCAGGCCTCTGAGGCGTCTTCCAGTACACCTGGACCTGTTATCAATCAATCAGATGAAGGTGTTCCTTCTGGACCTTCAATCCCTGCATCTGATAGCCTGGTTCCTGAGTGGCTAGAGTTCCAGGTTTTAGGTCTCTCTGAGGATGTACTCACAGTAGTGGAAGCTTCCAGAAAAGAGTCGATCAGGAGGTGCTATGCCTTCAAGTGGAAAGGTTTTACATTTGGTGTCAGGGCAAGGGTTTGGACCCTTTGTCCTGTCCAGTGGCTAGTATCCTTGACTACCTTTGGTTC
Source organism: Neoceratodus forsteri (assembly GCA_016271365.2). Taxonomy (NCBI): domain Eukaryota; kingdom Metazoa; phylum Chordata; order Ceratodontiformes; family Ceratodontidae; genus Neoceratodus; species Neoceratodus forsteri. The sequence goes on from JADMNL010000023.1 coordinate 544,912,236, forward strand.
TTGTCCAAGGGTAGTCTTCAGTCCATAACCCTTAAGGTGCACCTGGCAGCCATCTCTGCTTACCAGGCACAGGCCGGTCAGCAGATGGTGGCACAGGAGAAGGTGGTCTGACGTTTCTTTAAAGGCCTCGATCACATATCCCCTCCAGTGCGTGAACCTCCACCTCCATTGGATTTACTGATGGTACTGGCAAAGCTCATGAGCAAGCCATTCAAACCGATGCACAGGAATGAGATGTCACATCTGTCATGGAAGACAGCCTTTCTGGAGGCTATCACATCAGCCAGAAGGACTGGGGAGCTCCAGGTGCTCTCAGTGGAATCTCCTTACCTGGTCTTCCACAGGGACAAGGTAGTACTGCGCCCCCACCTGAAGTTCCTCTCAAAGGTGGTGTCAGAGTTTCACCTTAACCAGGTGTTAATTCTGCCTATGTTCTATCTGAACTACACCTCGGATGCCGAGTACAGGCTCCATACTTTGGACCTGAGACTGGCACTCTCTTATTCTATGTGTGGTTCATAGCTCGGTGCTTGTGCTACATACATTTAGAGCTGCATGATGCAGGTTATGCTTGGATACGTAGGAGCCAGACCAGTAAGTGGAACAATGCCTGCAGATGAATGAGTTGCATTAACCGGTTAGTGCTTAGATACGTCAGCATGGATACGAAGATATGTCAGTGATTGTAGTACACATGAACTGGATTGGATACGAATGGTGCTTAGGTACTTGAACAGATGATGTAGCAACTTGATAAACTTGATGTTTTGACCTTTCTCTGTATCCCACCTTTGGTAGGATGCTTAGTTGAGTAGGATTGAAGACCCCAAAAGAAGTATAATTACAGGTATGATTACCTCCTCTAACTCCAGAGAGTGTGGCCAGTAGCACATAGGAGAGGGAAAAAAAACCTTGGGGGGGACCTCTGAGGACTCATGGCTACTGACCCACCCATCCTTCTGGGCATACTAAAGGAGAGTAATCCTAAATTAACAAATATTCAGTTGTCGGCTAATCCAAAACCCAGTCAATGAAGATCTTGAAGCCGATGAGAAAGCAGGAAAACTGGAGTAGAGCACTGATGTTGAATGTCCAACGAGAAGTTGCAGCATATTCTTTTAGCGCATTCCCAATCTAAAGACGTCACGTCCAGGGCAAGAAGTTCGATATAATTAAATTCAAATCCTGTTGAGAGCATAGTCGATCTTGAAGTAGTGGTCCTTGTTCCGATTTACAAGTTTATGCAACCATAGAATCGTTTGATAGCGAAGCGAGTAACTGGATGGAAGCTGGAAGCTGAAGAAGGCTGAGCAATTGGAACTCCAGGTCCTGAGTGGGTGAAGCAAGTGAATGGACATTAGGCTAGGAGGCAGACGTAGAGTGGAATATCCAAACCTCCATGCCCCCGTGCAGGGCAAGGCAGGTGTAGAGTAGACTATTTGGACCTCCATGCCCCAAATTGGGCAAGGCAGGTGTAGAGTAGAATAATCGAACCTCCATGCCCTGAATTGGGAAAGGCAGGCGTACAGTAGAAATATTCAAACCTCCATGCCCCGAACTGGGCAGGGCAGATGTAGAGTAAAAATATTCGAACCTCCATGCCTTGAGTTGGGCAAGGCAGGCGTAGAGTATAACTATTCAAACCTCCATGCCCCTAATTGGGCAAGGCAGATGTAGGCTGTAGAGTAGAGGTGAGCACAGCAAACATTCCAGAGGCTGAAGCCGAGGGGAAGATGGTTGGAATTAAGCTATGCTTGAGGAAGTAGAGTGGACCGCACATAGGTCAGCAGTAGAAGTGATAATTGGAATGGCACATACGCGTGCAAACGTAATAGCAAAGGAGCAGCACTAGATAACTTGCGTATGGCAGAATGGTGAGTAAGCCAGTAATAGAAGCCACCTGTGTGCTGAGCAAATTAGCCCTGTAGAGGGCGGTTTATACGTACGTTGAGCAGGTGCTAGGATGAGGCAATAAGCTGGAAAGGCGAACTTATATGAGCAGAAGACGGTCTTGAGAAACGTGTTCCTGGCAGTCAAGGACAGCAAGGATTCGATAAAGAGGACTGAGTCGGATGAGCTGGCAACTCGGACAGATTCAATAAGCCTCAAGGCACTGGAGTAGGTCAATGTCTGAGGCCTAAGCCATGAGATAGGAATGACACTATGGAATAGAGTTCAGCTGAGAGTCCTGAGAGGAGATGATAGTAGTAAATCCAATGACTAAAGCATGGCAAGAAACATCCAGGGAGAATTAATTGTGCATATCCTGATATGTAGTCTAGATGTAAGTCCACAGAGGAGCGAAGAAGGATATCTTGGATGAGTACAAGTAGGTGCGAGCAGGCGAGGTAAGGGCTGCAGTTTCCAGAACCTGAGTAGTATGACTGAAGCAAGACATCTGGGCAGTACGTCCAATCTTGATGGAAGTCAGAGATGAGTAAGCGACATAGAATGAAGGCTTCTGGCAGGTGGAGATCTGATGAATGCCCCAAAGAAGGATGAAAACAGCAGGCAGAGAAGCAGCAGGAGCAGACCAGGTCCAGTCCAGGGAGAAGGAGACACCGCAGAAGAACAGAACAAGGTAGGTGGACGGAATGAAGGTCCTGATACAGTCCAGACCCAGAGGAGCGAGGCAAACAGCAAGCAGACGAGTCTGAAGAGGACGGTCTGGCAGAAGAAGATCCAACAGGCAGCGAAGGAGGAGAGAAAGGAGCATCCAATCCGGGCAGGAGCCAAACAACAGGAAGAGGAAAGCTGGAAGGGAGTTGAACCCAGTGGCGCGGGGGGGGGGGTAGGAGCCTGAGAAACATTGTCCAGAGCCAACAATGAAGGGCGATGCACGAACGTCCTGGTAGACCGAAGTGAAGGAGACAACGGATGGAGGGACACTAGAAGTCAGGAACGATGAAGCAGCAGTGAAGCCCAGATGAAGGTCATCAGGAACAGGATCCAGAGCAAGGTGCAGATGCCATGACACAATGGACGGTGCCAAGCAAGATCCCCATGTGGCCAGCGGGAATGGCAGGACCTCTATGAAGGTTAGCAGGGGAAGGGAAGAAAGAGAGAGTCAAGCTAGACCTCTATGAAGGCCAGCAGGACCGGGGGATGCTGCCACAGAGGGCCGCACAGTGCAGCAGACATCCCAGAGGCTGAAGCCGAGGGGATGGCAGGAAGCATGCAACAAGGATTGCGTAAGCAAAAGGGGACCAGGACGTAGGTGGTAACAGAAGAGCACTAACCGGACCCACAAGTAGGTGTGCCAAGCAGTAGCAATGAAGCAGGAGAGGAGTAAGGTGGCACCATAGCAGCCAGGTCAAAACATGAATGGGAGGCTAGGAGGAGTTGTATGAGACGTAGGCACATCAGAGCAGGTAGCCAGGAATGGAGCAGCCACCAAAACTGCAAAAGGAATACTGGAAGAGGGGGCGCCTATGGTCCGCTATGAGAGGAGTCCTGCAGAGAAGGCATCAGGAGGTGCTTCCGCCAGACAGCCAGGCCATAGGGAGAGCAGAAGGCCAGATCAGACGAGGTCCATGAAGAAAGAGGAGGATCCAGGCCAAATATGGGGACAGTAGCACAGTCACGAGAGGAGAAGCGACCAAGACCCAGTAGTAATGCGGTGAGGTTTGCCAGCCAGGACACAGTACGGGCCATAGTCACTGTAGATCATGGAATGCAAGAAATAGGCAACACCAGAAAGACAAAGCAGTGCAGGTGTCTGTACCTAAAATCCATCCCAAGCAGGTCATCACAGGTCACCACGGGTCACCAGCTAGGTCAATAGAAATCCCAAGCAGAGGCAAGGGAAGGTGGAATGTCCAGCACCAGGTCCTCGACGGCACAGCAGCAATGACAGGATGAGATGGAAGCCCAGTGGTGACAAGAGAAAGGGAGGCCAGCAGTCAGTGAACGGCAGAGCACCTGTGTGCAGGAAGACGCTGAAAGGCAGGTGGAGGCAGGTCTCCAGGACACACAGGTGAAGCAATGGAAGGCCTGCAGAAGCAAGTGCAGGGAGCACTGCAAGGAGGCAGTCCCAGGCAGCGTAGGTGGCCAAGGCAACCGGAGTGGTGCCGGAGAATCCAGGGAGGCGCCGAAGTGGAGTAGTCCGAGATCCCCACCCTGCAGCTGAAGGGAAGGGATGGGGAAGCAGCACGGCGATTACATAGAAACATAGAAGTTGACGGCAGATAAGGACCGCAAGGCCCATCCAGTCTGCCCATTTCTTTTTCTACCTTATAAATGTGCCATCGGCCTTTGCTCTGTCAGTGACCTATCTATTCATAGTCATTTGTATTGCTCCCTTATGTCTATCCCATGCCTGTTTGAAGCCCTGCACTGTATTCATAGCCACCACTTCTTGTGGTAAGCCATTCCATGCATCTACCACCCTTTCTGTGAAAAAGAATTTCCTCACATTCCCCTTAATCGGCCTCCCTCTAATCTCATGCTGTGTCCTCTTGTCCTGCTATTTTTCTTATATTTAAACATGTTAGACTCTTTCACCTTGTTTATGCCCTTAAGTTGTTTAAATGTCTCGATCATATCACCTCTCTCCTCCTTTGCTCAAGGGTATACATATTGAGCTCCGTTAATCTGTCCTCATATGTCTTCTGATGCAGTCCCTGCACCATTTTGTTGCCCTTCTCTGGACTGCCTCAATTTGGTTAATGTCCTTGTGAAGGTGTGGCTCAATACTGCACGTAGTACTCCAGATGGGGCCTAACCAATGTCTTGTACAGAGGATTATTACCTCCCTCTTACGACTTGTGATACCCCTACTAATACACCCTAACACCCCTAGCCTTACCTACTGCTTTAGAGGTCTGCTTGGATGATTTTAGGTCATCAGTGATGATGATGCCCAAGTCTCTTTCTTCCTTTGTGACTGCTAGCAACTCCCTCCCAGCCTATAAGTGGCTTCAGGTTTCTCTTCCTATGTGCATGATTTTGCACTTCTTTGCATTAAATCCCAGTTGCCACTCTTCTGACCATTCTGCTAGTTTATCCAGATCTCTTCTCATTCTGCCCACCCCATCTGGATCATCTACTCTGTTGCAGATCTTGGTGTCATCTGCAAACAGACAAGCCTTACCCTCTAGTCCATCTGCGAGGTCACTAATGAAGATGTTGAATAGGACTGGCCAGGACTGATCCCTGAGTACCCACTTGTGACTTGCATCTCTTCTGACTGTATACCATTTACCACCACTCTCTGTTTTCTGCCAGTCAACCAGTTTGCCACCCAGTTGACCAACTTCTGACCCACCCCGAGCCTACCTAGCTTATTTATCAATCTTCTATGTGGAACAGTGTCAAAAGCTTTGCTGAAGTCAAGGTAGGCGACATCAACTGCTCCCCCTTGGTCCACCACTCTGGTTACCCAGTCAAAGAAATCTATGAGATTAGTTTGACAGGACCTTCCTTGTGGCGGCCCAGGCGATAGAATGGCTGAGCGGAGCCGCCGAGGAGTGCGGGCAGGTCCGAGGCACTGAGCAAAGGATGGCAGACTGCAGGAGGCAACCTACAGAGGCGGCAAACTGAAACTAGAGCAGGAGTGGCAGCTGCCCGAGGAGAAAACCGAGGTAACAAGAGTGAAAGGGCAGGGAAGCAGGGGAGACTGAAGTGGAGCAGACAAGGGGAGCAGGGGTATAGCGAGCGGCTGCAGAGCACAGCGCACAGTGCAATGGGAATGAGCCACCAGAAAAAATCCCAAGGGAGAGGATGAGGGACGGGAGCACACAGGGAGGGGGGAGCAGGAAGGGGAGAAAACAAAATGTAACGAGGAATAAGAACAAAATGAGGGAGAAAATGGGGGGGCAAGGAAGCCCAGGAACACAAGGATGAAAGAAAAAACAAAGGAGGCAGCCGCAGACCAGCAGCAGTACGACAATGAGTGAGACTCACTCTAGGCAGAGCACTGTAGCCTGGAGGTTACAATAGGAGACGGGGAGGAGCTATTCCCCCCATAGAACTACAGGCATGTGCCTTTCAATTATAAGAAGCAGACGGCGGAAGTTCGGGGAGAGTTTCGCCAGCTGTTTATCACCTACGCTGAAGCTGCAGCTGGCAGACCTGCAGCCAAGTGGATGATTGGCAGATAGATTACATCATGCATTGATTTCTGCTATAGGTTGGCAGGCAAGGAGCCTCCCATAGGGATAAGGGCTCACTCTACCCGCCATACTGTTGCGTCGGTGGCTGCTTCCTGGAACATCCCTATCCAGGAAATCTGCAGGACTGCTACCTGGAAGACAGCAAACACCTTCATTACCCACTACCACATCGACCTAGAGTCATGCCAGGATGCTGGTTTTGGGGCCTCAGTTCTCCAATCTCTGTTCCCAAGTAAGTACAAAGGGGTGTCGCCTCCCTCCTCCCAGAGAACTGCTTGGAGTCTGCCAAACAGTGTGGCTAGAACAACATATCCACAATCCTAGAAAAACAGGTTACTCACCTGTAACAGTAGTTCTAGGAGCGGTATGTTATTCATCCACACGAACCCACCCAACCTCCCCGGCCTCGACGTACAACCTAGCTTCCAATGGGCAAAGATCTGGCATCAAGGGTCAGAGCCGAGGCATATACCACCCTGGTGGGTGGGAGAAGCCAGCTTAAAGACCTTCTGGCAAGATTCTTAAAGGGAAAGGACATGCAAACAGTGTAGATGAACAACATATACTACTCCTAGAACTACTGTTACAGGTGAATAACCTGTTTTTACTGGCCAAATATTTTCAAAGAGATGGCAGACTACTGCTGAACTTATCCACAGTGCCAGAGTGGGAAAGGTTGGGAACATGGCTAAAGCAGCTTTGATTCCTCTGCTGTTATCAAAAAGCCATTTTGATGAGTTGCCATGGATATTGTGGGGTTCCTTAGCACCCCACGTCGCATGGCAAGTGATACATTCTGGTGGTCATAGATTATGCCACAAGGTACCCAGAGGCAGTGCCCTTCATCGAGGCTGATGAACTGCTGGATATATTCAGTCAGATGGGTTCGCTCAGGAGATTCTGTTGGACCGGTACACCAACTTCATATCTGATGTGATGGTTAGTCTCTGGAAGAAATGTGGGATAAGGTAGATCAGATCCTTGCCATACCACCCCAGACTAATAGTCTAGTCAAGCGATTCAATGGGTCTCTTAAGATCACGTTAAGGGCATTCACTGACCAGCATGCGAGAGAATGGGGGAAAAGTACCCATCCCATCTCCTATTTGCATATAGGGAAGTTTCCCAGAAGTCCACTGAGTTCTCACCCTTCAAGCTCCTCTTTGACCATAGGGTCAGGTACCCCCTTGATTTGGTAAGGCATGAATGGGAGGATGAGTTTGCTCCCCAAGGGGAATCTGTTGTGGAGGATGTCCTGAATTTCGGGTCACCGCCCAAGGAGCTCATGGGGTTTGCACAGGAGTACCTAGCTACTGAACAACAGAGGCAGAAGACATGGTAAGACCGTGGGGCCAGAGCTCAGGAGTATAAAGTCAGGCAACAGGTGATGTTTGTCCCTGTCTGACAGAACAAATTACAGGTAGCTTGGAAAGTGCCGTGCTCAGTGATCGAGAAGGTGAATGATGTTAATTACTTGGAGGAGCTGTCAGCAGAACCAGCACCTGAACCAGAACCAAAATCTGAACCAGTACCAGAATCCGTGTCAAAGCCAGGGTTCATGTGACACAAATGGGTAAACTATTTCTACATTTACAAACCCACTCTGAAGTGTTTTGATGAGGTCCGAGCTGTCTTTTATTATTCTGATATTTCTATACCACTAAGACTAAATAAAAAATACGTTCACAATCTCATATAACAGTTTCTAAAAATACATACAATAAAGGATATTCTAGGGCCACCCCCCCCCCAAAAAAAAGGATATCCTGTGTTTTACTCAGTAGAAGCAATGAGCAGAATGATTCTCTCACGCTGCTAAAAGCAATAAGCAAAAATAACTATTTCATGTGCCTGGCTGTTACACACTTGTACTCTGGATTGAGAAATAATGTCAGTGTCAGTGGCTCATTAGGTAGCACACTCTCCTCTGAGGGCGGGAGATCAGAGGGCTGTGGGTTCAGTTCCCACATCTGGCACTTGGGTTACTATCCCAGTACTGACACTGTAGTGCAGCATGAGAGGGGTGCTGCAGTTCTGAGGTGCCGTCTTTCGGATGAGACGTTAAACCGAGGTCCCATCTGCCTGGATTGGTGGTAGTTCAGGTGGATGTTAAAGATCCCATGGCACTTATTGAAAAGAGTAGGGGACATTTTTATTTCAAAAACAAAAACAAAGCATAGCGAACAGTGTTATTTCACACAAATAAAGAAAAAAACCAAACTGTAACCAAGAATAATGAAGTTATACAAACACAGCAACTTTTGCAATACAAGGAATAAACACGTTAGGTCAAAGCAAAAGGAAAAAAATTCATTAATACCCTACCATTAAGAAAAAAACATACAAAATAGTTTCAGGTACACCCCCCCCCCCCCACTAAGAGAACTTTGAAGGGAAAAACAAAAGATTCCAAGGTTTTATATTTAACAACAGAAAAACCTGTAATCCTTTAGATAAATAACTGTCATATATAAGTAACTAGAAATCAAAAGGAAAAACCTTCAGCCTACCCAAAATACATTTTTCCAAAGAATCTCACCAACAGAAGTCCCTAGTGTGTTAATTTCATAAGCATATAATGCATCCAGGTCATTCTGTATATGAAAAAAATTCTTGTATAGAGTAAATCTTATTTTGTAAAATTCTCAAACACTGTGCTTGCCAAATATGCCATTTAAGGCAAGCCAGAAGAACATATACCGTACTTTTATGCCATTTACACCATTCTCGTGGGAATTGGCCCAATATCAAGGTATTATATGTTATAGATTCAAACAATGGTTCAGCCCACCAAAGTGCCAGTGCGGACCAAAAGGAGGCAATGTGTGTGCACTCAAAATATAAATGTCGTATTGTCTCCAACTGTCCCTGACAGGAAACTTCTGGACAAACCCTATCACTTATTTGTTTGTGCATCTGGTTAGCTTTTACATTTAGTTTCTGATGTGTGCACAACCAAACCACATCACACATTTTCTCTGGTGTTCTGGGCTCTATCATACTGGCTAGCAAAATGGATGTATCTATGTCTGTAGAAACTAAAAAAAGGGGTTCCTCAAAATGACAAGTAGTAACAATATGATTATAAAAAGACCTTCTCTCGTGTGACAGAAACCAACTTAATTCTATCTTCCACAGGCGAATATATTTTAAGTGTGTATTGCACATAGATAGGAAGCTGCCTTTCCACAGGGTGCCATTTTCCTCGACCCCAGGCTGCTAGAAAAGGGGCTTCCCACAGAGACATACACATAGTACCTACAGCAGTATTTTCCAACAAAAGAGGTTGAATAGAGGTATAAAAAAAATTCCCCAAAAAATGCACAATTGGGTGTAACATACCTAAGCCACCCTCTTTCCAGGGTCTGTAGGTGTGTGCTCTCTTCACAGGATTCAAGCGACTACCCCATAATAACTGGAAAAAAAAGACCCATAACTTTAGTATGCATCACAAAAGGCAAAGGAAAAATACGAGACAGATAAAGAAAAAGAGGGGTTATGTAAGATTTCAACAGGAAAACATGTTTCTTTCGTGTCATTTTCCATGCTTGCCATTTTTTGACTTCAGAAAGAGCCGTATCATAAATTCTGTCCCAATTACTATTTACTGATTCATGAGAACCAAAAAAAACCCCAAGAAATTTCACTTTAGTAGTGATTACTGGTATGCCAAACAAGTTCACACTAGGAGCAGAACCTAAAGGTAACAAAAAACATTTAGACGTGTTAATTTTGATACTAGTGCTCAATTGTACAGAACGTAAAAAGGTCAAGATGTGTCTCCCTGATTCTACATCTGCAATAGGGCAGATACAATCGTCAGCATAAGCTAAAATCTTTGAGGAACAGAAACTCTCAGTGGACACAATAGCCTGTACCTGCGTATCCCTGTCAATATGTCTTAATAAAGGGTCCAAACCAAATACAAATAAAAGTGGACTCAAAGGGCAGCCCTGTCTAACTCCTATCCGATAAGGGACCGGAACCCCCAAAAAACCATTAACCAAAGGCGTTACCATAGCTGTGCTATATAGAGTTTTAAGCAGTTTTAAAAATATAAACGGTATACCATAGTAAGTTAAAACATCCCAAAGATAGTCATGTCTTAAAGCATCAAACGACTTTTCTAAATCTAACGCTAGTAGATAACCAGTTAGCTGTTTCTTTGAACCGAGTTCTAATAATTCCTAATAAAATTAAATTTTGAGAAATATTCCTTCCTAAGACTGCATTAGGTTTGAGTAGAACTCAACAATTTTTTGAAACAGCTAATAGTCGGTTATTTAGAATACTAGTCAAAATTTTATAATCAGTGGTCAGGAGACTTAAAGGCCTCCAATTCTGTAATTCCATAGGATCTCCCTTTTTATAAACGAAAAAAAGGACCCCATTCCCCATACTAAGAGTAACTCTTTGTTCTTGCCAAATAGCCTGATAAACAAGCAACAGCCATGGTGCAAGTGTATCTGCATATGTTTTATAAAACAGGTTTGGTAAACCATCCCACCAGGTTTAGAAGTAGTGGACAAATGACCAATTGCCTGTGTAATTTCAACTAAGGAAAAAAGAGCCTGTAGGGCATCAACTTCCTGATCCGTAAGTAACGGTATGTCCAAGGTATGTAAAAAGGAAACGGGGTGCTAAACCTAGGGAAGAAAAGGTTTTTTCAACATGTTCTTGCACCATGTTCCTAATCTGATGAGTATTATCAACTAAGGTGCCATCAGACGATTTTAAAGAGGTCATACATAACGGTGGCAAATTTTGACTGGCTAAATCAAGAGGATTCACTTGCTCTCTAGTACCCGTAGTTAGATATTTCTGTTGTAACCTATATTGTTTTTCTCTATTCTGGAGAAAGGCTATCATTTTATCCTTGAGAGCTAAAAATTGTTGCCTCTGTACACCCTGTGAGGAAACTGCCTGTGACAAAAAGGCCATATATCTGGCTCTATACCCCAAATATGTGAGATAGGCATCTCTTGCCCTATATCTGGAAAAGTGCAAAAAAGACATTTTAAATCCTTTTCGTGTGTCCTCCCACCAATCCAGAGAGCTATCATATAAAAGAAATATCAGACCTTAAGGAAAAAAAGAAATCTAACTGAGCAGCAAGTGTAACATCCTGTAAGAGGGACGTATTTAACTTCCAAAAACCCCGGCCTAGAACAAGTTTTTGATAATTTCCAAGAGTAAATTTAACAATTAAATGATCAGAAGTTTCCAAAGGCAACATCGAAATAGAACTACACGTAATCCTCTTAGATACAAACCAAAAATCTATTCTGATAGAGATTGATCCTTTATAAAAAGTGTGTACTGGCGTTTGGTGAAGTAGATAATAGGAGTCCACCAAATTGTTTGTTCTTAAAACATACAACAATGCATTTGTATCACAGAATAATTTTTTTGTCGTAGGTCCCCAATCTTTGTCTGTTAAACCACAGTTAAAGTCACCCCCCCCAACACCACCAATTTCGAGGTATGTAAATATGGGGAAATCCATTTAAATAAAGCCGCTCTATCAGCTTTGGACTGGGGGGCATAGATATTTAAAAGTCGGTAAATGCACTGTGAAACAACTATATCCATGAGCATCTCTCTACCAGGAACTATTTCTAATAGTTGTAACACTTTAATGGCTAAGTTTGAAGAAAACAGAATCCCTAAGCCATCACAAACAGCTTCTCCTAGTGACCAAAAGGAAACACCCCAGTGCCAGTCCTGACTAGCTGCTTTGACACAGTCCAGGGAGTTTAACCTGGTGTCTTGTAAAAAAATAATAGAACCAGGATGAGTACTGAGGCTGGCAAAAGTGGTTCGTCTCCGTAAAGGAAACTTTATACTGTTAACATTAACAGTAAGTAAAGAAATATGCATTGCCAGGAAGGATTAGATGTTAGGAAAAAAAAAACAAAAGAACTCTAAAAGGCGAAAATCACTTCCGTTTTTTCTGCTTTTTGGGTTTGGGCTTATCCTTAACTTCAAAATCCTGGACATGTTCAGGGAGTGAGGAGGCGATAGACGAAAAATCCGAATCTGCCTCCTCCTCATCTCCGTCTGGATCTTGTAAAGGAGCAAATGGGTTCACTATGGTGGAACCTACCATGTCTGGACAAAAGGGAGGGGCCCCTGAGCTCATTCTAGATCCTGTTGATCTAGTGACATGTTGAAAGGGAATATCTGATGATGCTCCAGGGGGAGGCATACACAAGGGTTCCCAAGTAATACAAGTTTCTGCAATTGGATGGGAAGCAGAGACTGTCAGCTCCTTACCCTGCTGCCCACTGGTCTCTGTCTGGAGCAAAGGGTTAGTAACCAAAAATTCAATCTGCCCTGTATCAATTGAAGATGGAGGCTCCAGAGCACTGGTACCCATTCCATCAGGGATCGGGATGTGAGAAACCTCACCTTCAGTCAAAATTGGAACTGGGTCCTGAACTACAGTCTGAGCTGCATTATGGACTAGCAAATCTTGCAACCTTTGATATTCTCTTTGTGCATTTGCAACTAAAACGTCTTGTTCCGCCCTACGGGCAGCGTCAGCTTGGTTATGCGACGCCCAAGAACAGGTACGGAACATGTGTCCCTTTTTGTCACATAAATTACATGTCATAGGGTTTCTACAATGTGCACCTATATGCCCCAGTTCCCCAGATATGCCACATTTTTGCTGGTCACATATATTACTCAAATGACCCAAAGTCCCACACTTATAACAGGCTCTGGGTTGTCCTGGGTAAAAAAGTACCCCTCTATCCCAACCTAAAAAAAAAACAATTCAGCAAATGTTTAGTCAGGCCATTCTCAATACATAAGTCAATTTGATATCTCCAACCCCCTGTCCATAGATGCTCCTCATCAAGAATGGGTTCCGGGGGACTTTTAACAGAACAATGCTGTTTCAACCAGTATGTAATGTCAGCTACATTCACGCCTTCATTCTGAAATAGAATAGTGATTTTCTTTGAAACTGGTTTAGTTAAGGGTATTGCCAAGTAAGGTTTCCATAAAGGTGTATGTTTCAAAACTAGGTACTCCTTCCAAAACCTGTCCAAACCTGCCGGGTGTTTAAAACTGACATCAAAAACTGTATCCCCTGGCATATGGATCAGGGCGTAAATCTCATAGGTGTAAAACCTCATACTGTTTTTTAACAGTTCACGACCAATAAAAAGTCTATTCGGGATCTCCCCCTGTGACCCTCTAAACTTCAAACGAACAGCATTTCGTCGTGCGGCAGGTTCATTACCTAGACCAAATGTGGCTGGAAAAAGGCATTCAGCAATATTACCTTGCCACACAGAAGAACCTTCATCCTGACCAAGCTCAGTCGTATTCACTGGAGTAGGGTAGACAATACTAGCATGAGCAACCACATTGGGGGGAAGGGAATCAGGAGACTGACTTATATCACCCTCTTCCAAATCTCTAATGTGCTCCAACATATCAGGACTAGGAGCTTTAGATAAAGGATCCAATGAAAGAGCTGTTAGTTGACCTAAAGGAATGTTGGGATCACTGGGAGTCAAAGTAACAGAGGAGGATAAAGAAGCCTCAAGAGGCTTTAAATTTGCATCCCAGGATTTCCCATCTGGAGATCTGATCCCCCGCAGCTTCCAAAGCTGTGGCCACCCATGGAGGAGATTCAGGAGCCTCAAAAGACCCCACTTGAAAAGAGCTCAGTTTTGGAGGGGGGGGGGTCAGGATCAGGTAATATAGGTGACTCTGTGCTAGTAATACTAGGATTAACAGTCAAGTCTTTTAAACCTTCTGTTGGAGTCTGAGAATACAGAGTCTGTAACACAGTAGTGCTGGATAGTCTTCCAGTGGGGACCAAGGGACCCGCAATGTCGACTGCAGACAGCACTGCAGAGATTTCCATTCCAGTAGCAAAAGAAGACTCACCCTGTGAAGCCCCAGGTGTAGCAACATAATTGAGCAGATCCACATCAAATTTTCCTTTCTCTGTAGCTCCGGTATCCAAAACCCCGCTTTCCGATTCCATTAGGGACTCTCCCTGCGTCACTTCCGTTTTCTGTATGTGCACATCCGAAAAACCAGACCGTCCGTTGTTCCAACGCCTTTACCAGGTCGTTCCGTCATGCAATATACTGTCGCTCCATATCTGCCAGCTGGATACGGAGATCTTCCTCTTCATTGGGTACATCAGTCCTGGAAACGGACTCTTCTTCCATGAACAATAACGAAACCGCTGCCCTCACAGCACCTCCGTCCGTGGTAGGTTCCATCATTCAAGAAAATAATGCAAAGTCGATAGCCAAGGAGGAGAGCAGCTCCTCAGCTCTCCACACGTCCTGCTCCGTCAGTGTCTGCAATCCATCTGGCCAAAATGCCGTCCAACAGCGCCCTCCAGAGTAGGGGAATTTCCCCGGTGTCCTGGCCAAATTTCCCTCATTCACTAAAAATACCACCAACAGCTTAATCTGGTTCAAGGTCAGTTGGCATTCATCTGTATCCCCCTCCCCGGGTCGTGCCTGAAAATAGGCAGGATTTGCCTAGTGCACTTACCCGGTCAACAAAAACTAACTAAATAAATAAATAAATAATCACTCTAATAAAACTGCATGAATGTTCATGGTATGAAGCTGCCCATTTACATCACATGTTTGCCTTATCAAAAATGTTCCTAGTGCACTCTAATATTCTTTTCTTCAAGCAGTTAGCCTAAATGCATATAACGTAAAGTAAAATATTTCTCAAATGAATAGCCCCTAATGCCTATGACTGGCTATTTCAAATTTTACATCTAAGGTTGTAATATACTAGAAGCTGAGAACTGATCAGTTTCTTACCTCTTCCTCTGTGAGTAGAGATGTGCAGTCCTTGAAATTCGCTCCGCGACGTAATTTGCGGTTTTTGAATTCCACCACGAAACACAAACTTTTCCCTGCAAATTTCCCTTCACCCACAAATTTCCTGCTTAGCGGTTAAAAACCTAATTCCACTGAACATTTTGCACAAATCGTGTAGATCGAAGTTTGAGGGCTGGCCAGAACTCCGTGAAAGGCAGGAAGTATTCGGTAGCTTCTGCTCGAAATTCACAGGCAGAGTTTGACTTTGCAACATCTCTATCTGTGAGCCGTATCCGCAATCCCAGTCTGTACCTGCTGAGAGCAGTCTGTGGACTGTCCTCCCGACTCTTAAAAGCCTAGGATTTTTATATTGTATTGCCGGCTCTTGTTTGGAAAAGACAGCTAGTACATAGCCAGTGGGCCAGAAAATTAGGTGTTTTCTGAATTCTTTTTTTTTGTGGGAGCCATCTTGAGAGCACCTAATACCTGTCTATTGGACTGGCAATTTATGGGCTTTCAGAATTACAAAAAATGTTTTTTTGCTTATGTAAAAGTATTTGGATAAAGCATTATAGCATAAAATAGAATGAAGCATTTGCTCAGTGGTTTACCCATTTTCCTATTTTCAGTGTGTAGCGTAGGAGGCACGTACACAAGCATTGTATTGTTTTATCATTGTGTTTTTAACCCTTTATAGCTTGTAGAGCTGAGTCTTGGTGATCTCTAACACAAGGTGAGTTTCAGCATTCTATCTTAACTAGTGTGCTGATCCTTATTTGCTGTAAAGTCCTCTTGTAGTTTGGCTTTTGCTGAAATGCTTTGACCTGGCTAAGGATCTCTCAAAGTAAGGTCAGTGGAAAATAGCTCCCTGGTATCAGAGCTACCATACAGGAGGTGCAAACAGCGAGTTCACCATGAAAACGTGATGCAAACCTATCATGACAGGGAACAGCTGGTCCCGGCCGTGAGCAGCCATCCGGAGGAGAAAATACAAGTAGACCCGCTGGTGAATCTCCTGGGAGAGGTTAAGGGAGAATCTTTAGTGGATGCTGACACCAGTGCAAGCTCCCAGAAAGAGTGGGGTGCTGTGTATATTTAGTGAAATGTTCATGGAGAAGCCAGGGTATACCACGCTGGCGGAGCACCACATGGATACAGGGTCCCAAGCCCCACTATTCTTTTTTGTATATAGCATTTGCTCCCCATGGTCACCTACACCTATCATTGGGCCCTCCTCCTGCCCCAACCCCATCATCCTTTCCCCCTCAAAGATCAACGAGGAGTGGGATTTGAGGGCATTGGGGGCTGTCATATTTGACCACAGGGAGACATAGGTTTTTCTATGGTTTCCTCCTGTCCCGCCTGGAACAGTGGCGCGCACAGGTGAGTGTGCATACATGGAGGCGTACGTGCACTCCCAGAAACCGTGCGCTCTTTCCATCCTCCCAACGTTCGTTAGTCCACCAGACTTCCCTTGCTCTGACATCTGGCCCCCACTGGGTATTTCCCAGCCCTTTTCCATTGCCGACCACTGGTGGCCCAAGCTCACCTCTGAAGCCGGGTCGCCGGCATGGCGTGAGCTGTGGCATCCAGTGCCTCAACTCTCAGCGCCATTGGGCTGGCCCAGCCCAGACTATTCTTTAAGGTTTACTGTACATGTAGATACATCTGATCATCTTCTAGGTGCAGTTCTGAGTCAGGATAGAAGCTCAGGAGAGGAACACCCAGTCGCGTACATGTACCTGAGCAGGAAGCTGCTGCTTAGAGAAGAGGCTTATGCCACAACTGAGAATGAGTGTCTAGGGATTTTCTGGGCTTTACAGAAGCTGCAGTCTTACCTGTATGGAAGAGATTTCACCCTGGTTACTGATCACAATCCTCTTACATGGTTACATGGCCAGAACTCAAAATTACTAAGATGAAGCCTGGTGCTGCAGTCTTATGACAGGGACATTAGGAGCCACAGCGGGTCCCAGCATTGCAATGCAGATGGGCTGTTCAGACAATAGTTAATGTCCCGGGGGGGGGGTTAGTAGAGATTCTAGGAGAAAGCTAATGTGGGGGTCCACAAAGAGAGTAAACTCAGGCATAGCAGGTGGAGCCAGTTGGCTTACACGGAAAAAAAATTATTTAGTGCTGCTAGAAAGATTTGTTTTTTTCATTTTTCTGGAGAGGGGATGTAACAATTTGCTATGTACACCTGCCACAGTATTTTCCTTTTTGTTTGTTTGCTTGTATTCAGTTCTTTCTGCAGGAGTGCCATTTGGAATGTAGTAGCTACAGAGGCCAAACCTGATATTCCTGGGGAAAAGTCAAGATTCTTATCAGAGCAGACTCACTGGTTCTGATGGCAATTTACTATCTGTGCTGTCCGTTATCATCAGAGGACCCCTGGACAATGTATGGGCGTGCTTAGGAAAATGTCTTTTTATCTCAGGAAGCTGCTAGCTAAACCAAACATTCTTGTTGGGCTCAGGTCTTGGGGGGGGGGGGGACAGATGTTTTTGTCAAAAAGTCAGATCAGACCAGTGTTCTAACCCAGCTGAAGACACAAATAATGTTGAATCTATGATGTGAGAGTGACGTACTGGATGAGGCATCATTGGGGATTTGCTGGAGGGTCTTAAGGGCTGGCAGAGCCTGAAAGAGACAGTCAGGTTTGGGACTACAAACCTGCTGCCATCTAGGGGTCTGAGTCTGCTCCTATTCCCATAGTGTCTTGTGGGGTAAGCCATTCTACCATGCTAAAGACAGACAGACAGGTTTTTTATTCTGTGTATAACTTACTATTCAAAACAATTTTCTTTTTATTTCTGTATAATTATTGATCTGACTTTGAAAGGGTTCCTTCAGCAGGTCATAACATATCGGACTATCGCCACCTGGCGTCAGGACCTAACGGCAGACTTTTCCAGCAATGCCCGATGGGGGAACCACCCACACAATGTCACGTGATGACGTCAGCGTGACCCTATATAGTGGGCGGTCCCCACGCCTACCCTCCAGTTCTTTACCGCCGTCACCTCATGCAGTTACCTTGCGGTAGTCTTACACAGCGATCGCCAGTAGTTTCTCGAGTTTTTTCTCTAAATTTATTTCCAATCCTTTGGGGTTTTCATTCGCGCTAGTGCTTCTATGTCATCTCCGATGCCGAAAAGATGTGTGAGATTTGTGGCACCCAGATCCCACACAGAGACGGTCATCGAAAGTGCATCATTTGCCTAGGCCCAGACCATCCCGTGGCCACCTGCCTAGATTGTCAGTCGTTCAAGCAGACCACCCGGAAATGGAGGCAGCAGGCTCTGCAGGCCCACCTATTGAAATCCTGGCTAGCCTCCTTAGAGTAGCAAATGGAGCAGATCAGGGACTCGTCCTCACCTTAATCCTCATCCCCTTCCAAACATAAGAAGAAGGAGAAGCACCAGGAACAGGAACATCAGCTGGAGGATTCCAGGGCCGAGATATCTAGGCCAGCTTTGAGAAAGGCCTCTCCCCTGCCGTCTGCAGTTAAAGTCATCCAGGCCCATCCGGGGGCCAGAAAGGAACCACGCTGCTCCTGGTCTTGACAGCAGGTAAGTCGGCTCCCGGCTTCTCCGGGGACCACTCTGCTCCTGCCGCTAAGTCGCTCCCCAGCTCCTCTGGGGACCACACGGTGGCTGATAAGTCAGTTCCCCACCCCTTGGGGTCCCACACGGCCGGAGTTGCTAAGTCAGGAGGGGGCTCCTCCCCTTCTCACCTGGCTCCAGTGCCCAGTAAGATGATCCCCATGGGGGATCGTGCGGATGCAGTTCTCCCATCGGGGACCAATGTCAGTCAACCCGATGTCCAGATGAGCCCAGTGAAGACTGCCCCTCTTCATCCCTCTCCCCTGCCAGTAGCATCAGCTTCAGACCCCACTACCCTGGGTGGAGACAGCGCTGGTCCCCTGGATGTGGAGCACACTCCAGGGTTGCACCTGTGTTCCCTTTCAGGGATATCAGAAAAAGGAGGTCCCTCCTTCCTCTGCAGGAGCTTCCCCGGGAGGAGCCTCCTGTTCCTGATGGAGGGAGCCCTTCTCGGCCAGTCATTGGCCCAACGCCGGATCAACTTCACTTGTCAGACCCGGTTCTGCCAGTGCCTACACCGGATCCTCTGACGACGGTCTCCTTGCAGGGACCAGATTGTTTGCCTCTGCCGTCGGATACTTTGGCAGACCCGGGTCCGTCATTGGACATCCTGTGTCAAGTCCCAACGCCGGTCTTTCTGATGTGAGATCCTTTTCTGACACCGGATCTGCCGGCCCTGACAATGGCGATTCCGATATCGGCTATCCCGTTGCTGGACCTGCTGCCTATATACACGACGGCTGGTCCGACATGGGTTCCTCCAACGTCAGCTCCTCTGCTGTTGGGGGTATTCTCGAGACCCCATTATGCCCCACATTACCCTTCGGGGTACCCTCTGGACCTTATCACAGCTGGCCCTTTTCCAGATTGGCATTCGGTGGGGCATTACTTCCCAGGATACAATACTTACCCATGGTTTACTCCACAAGAATACCACAGGTACCACTACCCCTCTTCCTGTGTTTATCCTTCTCCACATCCTCCGCCAACCCCTCCTCTGCCTTCACCTCCTCCTCCCCCCTCCAGCTCCTCAGCTGGATGTCAGGACCATGATTCAGTCCTGGTGGAGGGAGGTGCAGGCCAAGCTAGTGACAGACCTGGAGAGTAGGCTCCCGCATCCTCACTCCTCTCCTAGGTCCTCTTCCCCTGTGGACTCTCAATCTGATATGGTCCACATCCAGGGTACCAACCAGGTGGAGGTTACTCTTGTCCCACCAAAAAGCCACCCTAGCCAGGCTAGAGGACTGAATCCAATCAGTGCCGGATTTTGAACTCAAGGAGGAGCTCGCCCAGGACATTCGCCAGTCCAAGACTTCTTGCCGGCATGCTCTTTGGGCCACCTATGACTCTGTCGACTCAGAGGCACAAACCACGGTGACCGCCATCTCACTTCAGCAGCATGCCTGGCTCCGCATCTCATGCCTCGCCAACAAGGTCCAGTCGGCCATTCAGGATGCCCCTTTTTTGGGGCGCGGGGCTCACAGACCTCCAAGAATGCGGCCAGGCTCTTAGATCTGTGAGGTCCATGTACTGATTGGGCAACCAACCACAGCAACCTTTTCAGAAGTGGACCTGGAGGCAGCATAAATGCACCCAGTTTCGTCAGGGTAAGCATAAGGCCACAGGGATGGTCTCTACCCCCACCTCCAAAACTCAGCGCTGGACTGGGGGTCCTCCCTCAGCCAGACCCGCCACCTCCTGACTCCCTGGTCCCACCCCTTCCTCAGCCTGTGAGAAGGAGCCAGTGGGGGGGAGGTTTGCCTGCCACATGCTGGAGTGGCGGAGCATCACCTCCGACAAATGGGCCCTGCAGTTAGTGTCCATCGGACACACCTTGGAGTTTCTGGAACCTCCTCCAGAGTCTCCTCCTCGAAGGTCAGCCTACTCCTGAGACCAGGTGCTTCTTGTAAGGGAGGAATTTCAGGTTCTGCTGTCAAAAGAGGCTATAGAGCCGGTCCCTCTTCAGCAAAGAGGGTGGGGGTTCTACTCCCATTTTTTCCTGGTTCCGAAAAAGACAGACGACCTAAGACCTTCCCTGGACCTCAGCAAACTCAACCTGTTCGTCAAGTACAAGAAGTTCAGGATATTAATTCCTCCAGAACCTCCTGCCCGTGTTGCAGGAGAATCACTGGTTGTGCACTCTGGACATGCATGATGCCTACCTGCACATCCCAATCTTCCCAGGTCACGGCTGCTCCCTGCAATTTGTGTTGCAAGGGGAGCACTTTCAGTTCAAGGCTCTTCCTTTGGCCTTTCCTCAGCACCCAGGGTTTTTATCAAGTGCCTAGCAGTGGTGGTTGCAGCCCTGAGACAACAGGGAATAGCAGTTTTTCCTTACCTGGATGACTGACTGATTTTGGCCCCATTCAGGGAATTCCTTTAAGAGGCCATTTCAGTTACCCCAAACCTGTTTTCCAGACTGGGGATTATGGTCAGTGTCCTCAAGTCTTCTTTGACTCCATCTCAATGGCTTCAGTTTATTGGAGCTATTCCGGATATGATCCAGGGCAGAGCCTTCCTCCCTCCAGACCGGAGGGACACTCTGATTGAACAGGCCACCCTGGTGGCCTCTTCCGGACATCTTCCAGCCAGAGAAGTTCTCTGTTTTCTTGGCTTGATGGTGGCCTCCATCTCCATGGTTCCCCTGGTGAGGCTTCACATGAGAATCTTTCGATGGTCCTTGAGAGTTCAGTGGGATCAGCTCCAGGACCAATTGGATCAGCCAGTCCTCATTTCCTCTGTAATTCAACGAGATCTTTGGTGGTGGAGGGATCCTGTGAACCTGTCCTTGGGCCTCCATTTCGAGGCTCAGCACCCCTGGAAGTTCTTACCACAGGTGCCTCCAATCTAGGCTGGGGGACCATCAGACACAGGGACTTTGGTCTCGGTCGGAGATGTCCTTGCATATCAACATTTTGGAGATGCGAGCGGTCCTGTACGCTCTTCAAGCACTTCAGACTGTCCTTCCGAAGGGATTACTGCTTATCCAGATGGACAATACCTCAGTTGTCTGGTATCTGAACAAGCAGGGAGGCACTCACTTCTATCCCCTTTGCAGGGAAGCGATGAGAGTGTGGAACTGGGCAGTTCAGCATGACCTGTTTCTCACAGCAGTGCATGTTCCAGGAGTGGAAAACATCCTGGCAGACAATTTAAGCAGATCGTTCACCCTTGCACATGAATGGGAACTAGATCAGGAAGTGGTAGAATCACTGTTCCAGAGATGAGGGTGACTGGAACTCGACCTGTTCACCTCCCCATCCAACGCAAAGCTTCTCAGCTTTTGTTCGCTCATTCCAGAGCATGGTGCTTTTTGGCATGATGCATTCTTTCTCTCCTGAACAGGGAGATTCTTATACGCCTTTCCACCCTTTCCCATTCTTCAGAGGGTGCTCCTCAAACTTCAGGCAGAGTGAGCATGAATGATCCTAGTTGATTCTCTGTGGCCCAGACAAATTTGATTCCCACTTCTTTTACAATTGTCCGGGGGAACCCCCAGTTCCGCTTCCATTGAAGCACAGCCTGTTAACCCAGGACAAGGGTTGGCTGGCGCATCCGGGGCTCAGGACCCTGCATCTTCATGCCTGGCTCCTGCAGACATAGCGATTTCTTGCTTTGGGGTTTCTTCGAGAGTTGCCCAGGTTATCATGGAGGCCAGGAAGCCTTCCACGAGATCCACTTATGCCATGAAGTGGAAACGTTTTTCTGTTTGGGCGGTCTCCAAGGGTTGGGACCCCTTTACTTGTTCAGCCCTACAGTTGATGGAATACCTACTTCATCTCTCGGATTCAGGGCTTTCTTATTCCTCCTTGAAGGTTCACTTGTCCGCCATTTTGGCTTACCACGTGCTGGTGGATGGTAAACCCGTGGCCCAGTTGAGATCTCAAAAATCTTTCTGAAAGGGATTCTTCCATGTGAAACCCCCCATCTGCAGCCCTACACCACCTTGGGATTTTAATTTTGTGTTGGAGAAGCTCTCTCCCTCCTTTTGAACCAGCGATGAGCTGTGATATGCGCTAGATTTCTTGGAAGGCACTTGTTTTTGGTTACCATTACTTCTGCTCGAAGGATTTCCAAGCTTCAGGCTCTCGTGTGCAAAGAGCCATATCTTATTTTTCAAAAGGCCAGGCAGTCCTTCAAACTCGTCCTTGGTTCCTTCCTAAGGTGGTATCGGAGCTCACCCTGAACCAATCAGTCGAGCTTCTGGTGGATTATCCAGCCCCAGCAAATAGGGGTGAGGCTCTGTTGCATACTTTGGACGTGCACCGTATCCTTTGGTGCTATACCTTCCGGACCAAAGGCACATGTAAGGAAGACCAGTTCTTTGTTTCCGTTACTCCCAAGTCTTTGGGAAAAGCCGTTTCTGAGCAGTGCCTTTCTAAGTGGCTAGCCATCTGCATTCGCTTCTGTTATCAGAAGTATGAAAAACCCTTGTCAGGGTCTGTCAAGGCTCATTCCACTAGGGGCATGGCTGCATCTGCAGCCTTTATCCGTAATGTTTCTGCAGTGGAGATCTGTGTGGCAGCAACCTGGAGTTCCATCCATACCTTTACCAAGCATTACAGTCTGGACATTGCTTCTAGGCAAAAGGCTGGGTTTGACTTAGCTGTTCTGCAGGGCCTTCTGTCCTAGGCTGGTTCGATTCTGGCCTTTAGTTTGTTCCTCCTTCCGTGTTTCTCTTGGTGTCTCTTTAGAGGGACTGCTTGGGACTCAGGCCTATATGTTATGACCTACTGAAGGAACCCTCTCAAAGTAAGATAGCACAGTTACATAAGAACTTGCCATAACAGTAGATCTTCGAGAGAGGTTCCTTCAGTAGGTCATGTTTTTTCCCCTCCCTCCTTCTCCAAATTTTTTGGTTTGCTTAGGGTCTCCAGGCCAAGCTTCCCCTCCTTCCGGGCTCCAGCCGGAGAACTGGAGGGTGGGCATGGGGTCCACCCACTATATAGGGTCACGTTGATGTCATCATGTGACCTCGGGTGGGCGGTCCCCCATCAGGCATTGTTGGAAAAGTCTGCCGTTGGGTCCTGATGCCAGGTGGCTCTAGTCCGATATGTTATGACCTATGGCCGGAACCTCTGTCGAAGATCTACTGTTACAGTAAGTTCTTACGTAACTGTACTTTCTCCACAGTGTTGCTATAAAAACCTGTATTATCTGTGTAAATATCTGAAGTATTAAAATATTATATTTTTATATATTTCGCATTTCGGTGACTGAGTCCTTTGAGGTACACTTTACTGATTTATAATTGACAAAACTGCATTTCTGCCTCTGAAGAGAAGATTACCGTTACCATATTCTGTTTCTAAAAGTAAGGAGTTCTGAGCAGTGTCTCTGGAGGAACTCAGACCAAGAGATACTTCGAGAGACTGTCTGTGCTGAGTCGTAGCTGCTACTGATTACACTTGCAGACATCTGAAGTGTTCGAGAAAGCTGGTAACACTGGCAGAGTGACTGTGGGAGAGACCAGTTTGCCACATAAGCTAGGAGTTATCCAAGCCTTATAAAAACTTTTGTTTTCTCACTCAAGGAATCTTACTGTATGCTTAACTTTTGCAGTTATGCCAGCTGGGTTCAGCTGCCCTGAGGTAGAGTTATGCTAATGATGCCAGAGAATTAGCCAATGAGATCGCATGAGAGCTGTGCTGTCTGTAGGTACTGCTGTCTTTCAGTCAGATTCATTTCTTCACTTGACTGGACAAGTCTGCCCGGGGTGCTCTCTTCAGATCTTCTCTTGAAGTGGTTTATTTTCCTTTTAACAGTGTTTTATTTCATTCTGTGCTGTGTTTAGAGTGTTTAAGTACGTTTTTACTACATTAAATATTTTTTGCACAGATTTCCATTTCCTGGAATCCGCAGAACTTATACTGCATCTGAGGAAAAAAATGTGGATGTTAGGGTTTTTTCACCATTTTTCCATAGATCATGCTATTTTCTGCAGTTTTCTGTATTTGAACCACGTTTTCTGAATTTTCCTCAATGGGAACCATTTTTTAACGTGGTTCCCCAGTGTTGCAACTGGTTTTTGCTCTAGGAACATACTGCTTCTGTTTCTGACTTTCTCCTAGTCAGACAGACCTTTTGACTGCTCCTTTTTATTTATCAGCCGTAACTGTGGGTGGCAGACTGCCACAGTTAATTTTTGGGACAGTCTTTGTTTAGTGTTCACAAGTAAAACTCCGCGTTCAGGCTGCATAACATGGCTTCTCAGTCTGCCTCACCTTCTGTAAAGAATTCAGAGCTGTTTTCTTGTCTATCAGATCTTTCGCCCCCTCAGTTAAAAGGCCAATCTGTCCAAGTCAGGACAGACAACACCACTGCTACATTTTACATAAACGAGCAGGGCAGCACGAGATCCACAAAGCTCTGTATGGAGGTCATAAGGATGTGGGCCCTGGCCTACTCCTTAGACATGCAGCTTTCGGCCATTCACGGCCCTGGCCTACTCCCTAGACATGCAGCTTTCCGCCATTCAGGACCCTGGCCTACTCCCTAGACATGCAGCTTTCGGCCATTCAGGGCCCTGGCCTACTCCCTAGACATGCAGCTTTCGGCCATTCAGGGCCCTGGCCTACTCCCTAGACATGCAGCTTTCGGCCATTCAGGGCCCTGGCCTACTCCCTAGACATGCAGCTTTCGGCCATTCAGGGCCCTGGCCTAGTCCCTAGACATGCAGCTTTCGGCCATTCAGGGCCCTGGCCTACTCCCTAGACATGCAGCTTTCGGCCATTCACGGCTCTGGCCTAGTCCCTAGACATGCAGCTTTTGGCCATTCACGGCCCTGGCCTAGTCCCTAGACATGCAGCTTTCGGCCATTCAGGGCCCTGGCCTAGTCCCTAGACATGCAGCTTTCGGCCATTCAGGGCCCTGGCTGAAGATCCCCTGACATGCAACTTCGGCCATTCAGGGCCCCTGGCCTACTCCTAGACCGCAGCTTCATTCAGGGCCCTGGCCTACTCCTAGACATGCAGCTTTTCGGCCCATTCACGGACCTGGCCTAGTCCCTAGACACGCAGCTTTCGGCCATTCAGGGCCCTGGCCTAGTCCCTAGACACGCAGCTTTTGGCCATTCAGGGCCCTGGCCTACTCCCTAGACATGCAGCTTTCGGCCATTCAGGGCCCTGGCCTACTCCCTAGACATGCAGCTTTCGGCCATTCAGGGCCCTGGCCTACTCCCTAGACATGCAGCTTTCGGCCATTCAGGGCCCTGGCCTAGTCCCTAGACATGCAGCTTTCAGCCAATCAGGGCCCTGGCCTAGTCCCTAGACATGCAGCTTTTGGCCATTCAGGGCCCTGGCCTAGTCCCTAGACATGCAGCTTTCGGCCATTCAGGGCCCTGGCCTACTCCCTGAACCGCGCCAGCTTTCGCCCATTCCAGGGCCCTGGCCTACTCCCTAGACATGCAGCTTTCGGCCATTCAGGGCCCTGGCCTAGTCCCTAGACATGCAGCTTTCGGCCATTCAGGGCCCTGGCCTACTCCCCAGACATGCAGCTTTCGGCCATTCACGGACCTGGCCTAGTCCCTAGACACACAGCTTTCGGCCATTCAGGGCCCTGGCCTAGTCCCTAGACATGCAGCTTTCGGCCATTCAGGGCCCTGGCCTAGTCCCTAGACATGCAGCTTTCGGCCATTCACTTTCAAGGCAAGGACAATGTTCTCACGGACTCTCTGAGCCACATCAGTCAGGGCAATCATGAGTGGGCCCTAAACAAATAAGTGCTGGCCACAGTTTTCAGACAGTTGGGCACTCCAGAGTTGGATCTTTTCACTTCTAACCTCAATCACCAGATTCTCCTGTACTGCTCCAGACCTCCAGCTCTGGGCACAGTACCAGTGGATGCCCTGTCTCTAGATCGGGCAGGCAGATTAGTCTATGTTTTTCCTCCATTTCCCCTGATTCTCAGGGTCCTGCTAAAGCTCAGAAGCCAGCAGGCAACCATGATTCTGGTGGCTCCAGACTGGATGAGGCAGCTGTGGTATTCCCTGCTTCTCACCCTATCAGTCAGGCAGCCCATTCATTTGCCACCCCACAGTCTTCTGACTCCACCTCAGATATGGGTAGCACATCCCAGAATAGTCTCTTTGCCTCAAAGCTTGGTACTTGAGGAGCTAGAGTTCCCAGACCCTCAGTATTTAGAACACGTCCTGAGAATCCTTCGTCTGGCCAAGAAGCCAAGTACCAAAAAGACGTGTGCTTCCAAATGGAAGAGATTTTCTTTCTGGTATAAGGACAAACGGATGAACCCCCTACTGGCTAGTCTGCCCTCTATTTGGGATTAGATGGAGCACTTATAAACATCAGGCCTTAAAGCCTCATCCTTGAAAGTACACCTGGCTACTATTAAGGCCTAGATATCTGTTGATAAAGAGAGATCCATAATCTCTCATGCCATTGTGAAGAAGTTCTTCAAAGGCCTACTGCACTTTCAATCTTCGCTCAGGGGGAGAGCGAGCAACGCTTTAAAGATTTCTCATAACGGTGTGTAACAGACACCTGAATAGTGGTACCACTCAGTGGAGTTTAAAATAGAGGTTGTCATACTTGTTTTAACTCTATTTCTCCTCTTATACGCAAACGGTGCTCATTTTGAATTATGCTGACTGTGGCCAGGAAACAGTCAGAGACCAAGAAAATAAATTCTATTCTCAGCATTCTAGCAATGGAAACGCCAGTAAGGAAGACATCAACCAGCTCAAAGAAATGCTGACAGGTTTGAAAATAGATATTGTGGATGTCAAAGCAGCAACATCAGACCTTAGGGCTGAAAATACTTTATTTAATGACAGAATGAACAAGGCAGATACACAGATAAATGAACTCAAAAAACTAAATTTCTCAGGTTAAAAAATTGCATGCCATGCAAGCCAAACACATTGACTTTCTGCTCCATAAAATTGATGATTTGGAGAATAGGGGCCATAGAAACAATTTGAGAATACTGGGCATACCAGAAGGCTGGGAAGGAAATAATGTGGGATTTCTACAGAGGTTTCTGCCGGAACTCTTGAATTATCTGGCTATCTGTAGTTCAGTAGTATCCACTGTTCACTATGGCTTAGTCATCTATGGCTCTGCCACCACTACCTCCCTCCGCATAATATCAGTGGCACTTAACAAGGCTTGTTCCCTTTCAGGTGCAGCATGCCTCACCCATATGTGTGATCTGTATGAACAATCTGGTTGGCTTCAGTTACTTGGAAGGATCCATTACCGAACATGCCTGCTAACAAAAAAGGCTCTTCTAGGGCACATGCCTCCTGGTGTGGCAAACCTTCTGAACCCCTTCTCCTGCTCTCAGCGCACATGTAGCTCAGCCAATCAAATCATCTCTGTCCCAAGATGCCGGACTACCCAGGGCAACACTCGTTTGCTTATAGAGCACCACTGTGGTTTAATGCGCCGCTGTTGGAAATCTCCTCATTACCAAAATTGGGTCTGTACAAAACTGCTCTTCACCAATACCTCATAGTTAACAGCTCTTGCGATTGCTTCACCTAGCCCCTGACCACCCTCAAGTGCCTCCCCCACTCTATGCCCATTTGACCTGACCACCCTCCCATATAGCACTGTCCTTGCCTACCCTCCCTTCCTCCATTGGTGCCTCACCCCCTCCCTCCCTGCCTCCCCACTCTATGCCCATTCAATCTGACCACCCTCCCATACAGCACTGTCCTTTGCCCTACCTTCCCTTCCTCCACTGGTGCCCTCACCCCCCTCCCTCCCCTGCCTCCTGCCATACACCCCTTCATCTTCCTTTACGATTCTTCCATCCCTCCCTTTCCCTCTTTATTTCCTTGACAATGCCCCCTGGGCTGCAACTTTTATTTTGATTCATAGGTTTTTCCTAGAACCCAATATATGCTGGGTTTTTGTTATGCAACCCTTGATGACTGTTTTTTTATTGTGTTATGATGTAACCTTGTCCTATATCCACTTGTATGTATGTTTCCCACCATACTGACGTGGAGTATTTGTAAATGAGCTATTTTGTGCTCAAAGGTTGTAATCCAAGAATGAATAAATAATAAATAAATTATCAGTGGCCGTGGCCCTTGGAAACTGAAAGGGCTGATGGAGCACTTGGCCCCAGACCCCAGAAAGACTCCAAGCCACAACCTATTGTGGAATACTTTCTCTGCTTCTCTGTCAAGGAAGAAGTTTTAAAAATGGCAAGAGACAGAAAGAAACAAGCATTTGTCAATGCCGAATGTTCATCATGTGCACTGGTGTCATGGGGAGGGGGGGATGTTTGAAAATTGCTTCAGTGAAGTTGTTTGTGAGGTGGGATCCCAAAAAACATATGTTCAAAATTTGGGGCAAAAATATCATAAATGGCCAATTTATGGCACGAAGTTGAAAAACCTATTGAAAAACATTGACGCTGAAAACTCCATTGAAACACATTGAAGCGCTCGCCTCAGTTCGCGGCTGGGCTTTGAAGAGCGAAGACGTGCCTGCAGTCCGAGGTAGATTATGGCGATGGACCTCCAGTGGGTAGGTATGGGGTAAGGGGGTTGTGGGGTGGCAAGACCTGAGTGGGAGGGTAGGGGGTAATGGTGGAATGGACAACGATGGACAGTTTTCTTTTTTACAGGGAAAAGAAAATGATGAAGGGCAGTCTTCCTGAGGAGGCTGAGGGGTCTAAAACTGTGGGAGAATTCAAGAATGCATGGGACAGACACAAGGCAGTTTTTGTGGGGGGTAGGAAGAAATAGGCTGTTGGTTAACTAGAATCTGCAGCTTATCCTGTAGGTAGGGAAATGGGCAGACTAGGTGGGCCAAGTGGTCCTTATCTGCCGTCAAAGTCTATGTTTCCGTTTCTATTTTTCAGGGAGTTTGCTGAACTGATGAGGACACTGGGGGATTGGGCACCCCCAGTGTCTGCATACTGTTTGGGGAGAGTTACACAGCGGACAACAATGGACGGACAGGTGACACTGGGGGATTGGGCACCCCCAGTGTCTGTATACTGTTTGGGGGGAGTTACACAGCGGACAACACTGGATGCACAAATGACACGGGGATTGGGCACCCCCAGTGTCTGTATACTGTTTGGGGGGAGTTACACAGTGGACAACACTGGATGCACAAATGACACGGGGGGGGGATTGGGCACCTCCAGTGTCAGCATACTGTTTGGGGGGAGTTACACAGCGGACAACACTGGATGCACAAATGACACGAGGGGGGATTGGGCACCCCCAGTGTCTGTATACTGTTTAGGGGAGGGAGTTATACAATGATGGATGATTTTTTTTTAGGATAAAAAACAAGCATTTGTGAATGCCGAATATTTGATGTATTGAAAGATGTCCACCTCTGCACCTTGTTTATGCCCTTGAGGTACTTGAATGTATCTATCATGTTCCCCCGCTCCCTCCTTTCCTCCAATAAGTACATATTGAGGTCCTTTCAATCTCTTCTGATATGTTCTGTGTTGTAAGCCATGTACCATCTCGGTTGCCTTTCTGTGGACTGCCTCCACCCTGTCAATGTCCTTGCGCATTTGTGGCCTCCAGAATTGCACACAGTACTGTAGGCGTGGCCTTACTAGTGCATTATACAATGGCATCACCACCTTGTGCCTTCTGCTAGTGATACCTCTGCCTATGCACCCCAGCGTGCCACTGGCCATCCTTGCAACATTTGTGCTCTGCTTTGACACCTGTAGATAATCAGAACTGATAACTCCTAGGTCCCTTTCTTCCTTGGGTATCATCACCACCTCCCCCATCCTGTAACTCTCCCCAGGTTTCCCTCTTCTCAGGTGCATTATTTGGGCTTCTTTGCATTGAACCTCAGTTGCCACTCCTCGGACCATTTTTCAAGGCTCTCCATGTCCCTGCTCATTTTCTCCACCCCTTCTGGAGTATTCACTCTGTTACAAATGTTGGTGTCATCTGCAAACAGACCTCTCCTTCTAGCCCTTCCACAATGTCTGTAGTGAAGACATTGAACAGGACTGGTCCCAGGACTTATCCCTGAGGTATCCCACTGGTCACTCCCCTTCCCGGATTGGATCCCATTACCACCACCCTCTGCTTCCTGTCCATCAGCCAGTTTCTAACCCAGTTTATCAGCTTGTGCCCCATTGCCAGACTACTCATCTTGTTAATCAGCCTTCTATGTTGGACGTTGTGGAAGGCTTTGCTGAAATCAAGGTAGGTGACATCAAACATCCCTCCCTGATTTACTTCCTTAATGAGGCATTAGGGTTTCCAACCCTAACGCCCCACCCTGCAGAGACTGACTGGCATTGGCGGTGGCCCTTTGGGTCATCAGCCGTAACGCTCACGCTATTCCGCCCCCACCCTGCAGACACTGACAGGTGTCATGGTGTGCCTTGAGGTATTCAGCCCTAATGCTCACCCCATTCCATAATGAAATAAGCAGAGATGGGTGCAGTATAGGAGAATAGGGTGAATGTTTCGGCCAAAGAGTGCAAGGCACACCTTGAGGCCTGTCACTAGCTGCAGGGTGGGATGGAATGGTGTGAGCATTATCCAATGACCCCAAGGCACACGCCAAATGCCTGTCAGTCTCTACAAGGTGGGGGGGGGGCATTACAGTTGGAAACCCTAATGCTCCAGATGTTTGCTGGTATTTTTGCTCCAGATTTTCAACATGGGCTTTTTGGGACACCACCTCATGAACATTGGCACTATCATTTCGTTACTCAGTCCCAAAAGGTGATTTCGTGCAGTGACTGTACCATTCGGCACCACAGGTGCTAAAACACATTTTGGACAGGATGTGAAAAATGACAGCTGTACTGTTCATGAGGAGGTGTGAAAAAATGGCAATGTTGAAAATCTGGAGTGAAAATATGAGAAATTGGCAAAGTTACAAGTGTGCATAGAAACTATGCAACGCACACCCATAACACAGTTATTTTTTGGAATTTTTTCACCAGATTTTCAACATGGGCTTTTTGGGACCTCCCCTCATGAACAGTGGCACTGTGATTTTGTTACCCCATCCCAAAAGTTGATTTCGCAAGAACCGAGCCTTGAGGTGAAGAGTGTATGTCTGGATACTGCACTCTTGACTGGGGAAGGGTCAGCAGAGAGTGAGTTGGTGGCAGGTAAATGGGCCTGCTGCAGTATAGTGAGAGAAGGAGAGGGTACCATGCTAGCCTGGGCCAATCCAGAGCCACCAGAATCACTGATGCAGGCTGTTGTCTGATTTTCAGCAATACCCTGCGTATCAAGGGAAAGGGAGGAAATGCATATAGGAGCCTTCCTGACCTGTCCTGGATCAAGGCATCCAGGGGAAGCGTTCCCGGGACTGGGGGCCTACAACAGTACTGAGGAAGCTAGAAGTTGAGGGGAGAGGCAAACACATCCACTTCTGGTGTGCCCCACTACCCGAACACTGTGGCTAGTACTTGCTTGTTTCTACCCGGTCAATATGTCGTACACTTAAGAGCATACGACACAAGTGCTAACCCAAAATGGCACTGTAAATGTCAGCGAGAGGGTGCAATACCGCGAATGCTGCTGTGCATGGTATTGCACCCTCTCACTGTCCCAGGCAGAGGATAAGACCTCTGCTGGGACAGGGTTCTGGTGACCAGCTGCTGTGGCTTAATGTACTGAGCCACTGGCAGCAAGGAACGCAGGCGCTGTGTTTGGGACCGGGTTTGATTCTCGGTTCCAAACTAAATAAAAAAATGTTTTCGCACTTTGTGCAATTTCAATGTTAACACCCCTGGAGCTGAGAATCATTATTGGGGCGTAGCCTGTACTGGGGGGGTGCGGGCAGAGCCCCCACAAAAAAGGATGATACGATGCAAGAAATCGCTGTATTGAGCAGTGCACTTGCATGCGGCATAATGTCTTGCAACATTATGACCCTGTGCCTTGCTTGTTCAGAGTCCATTCACTCTGGCCTTGACTGATGCGATGTAGAGCATCTGGCAGGATATTGTGCTTGCCTGGGAGGTGAATAGCTGAAAGGCTGACTCTCAGGGAGAGGTGAGAGACCAGATTTTCAGAGCCTCCAAACAGAGTATTCCTAATCTGGTACCACCCTGCTTGTTTGTGTAAAACATTGCAGTGGTGGTGTCTGTTCGAATTTGTA
Source organism: Neoceratodus forsteri (assembly GCA_016271365.2). NCBI lineage: Eukaryota > Metazoa > Chordata > Ceratodontiformes > Ceratodontidae > Neoceratodus > Neoceratodus forsteri. The sequence continues at coordinate 544,944,857 of JADMNL010000023.1, forward strand.
CAGTCTGTCATTTTATGACAGGAACAAATGCTTCGAGAGCTAGAAAAATTGCTCTGCGTTCCAGAAGGTTTATGTGTAACTGACTCTTGGAGAGTCCAGATGACACTTACTGATGCACTGTCCGGATGCACTCCCCAACGCAGGAGGGAGACATCTGTGGTGATCACCTTTGTGGGAAGCGGAGCTTGGAAGGGTATCCCTGCTGCCAGATTTGCAGGGTTCTTCCACCAAAGCAGAGCCTGAAGGAACTGCTCTGCCACAGGTATCAGCTATGAAAAATTGTTGCTTCTTTGAGACCAGTGAGCCCTGAGATAGGCTTGCAGGTCTCGCATTCTGTACCTGACTCCTGGAACCACTGCAGTCATTGAAGCCGCGTGTCCCAAGAGCCTGAGGAAATGTCTGGCTGGTCTTGGCTGTCCCTGGATGAAATAATCTGTCACTGAAAGGAAACTTTGACTTCTTTACTCTGGGAAGAAGGCATGTCCTTTCTGGGTGTCCAGCTGAGCTCCTTTGAAGATGAGTAGCTGGGTGGGTTCCAGGTGAGACTTCTTTAGATTTACCAGGAATCCCAGAGACTCCAGAATGTGCTCTGTAAGGGAAAGGGACTCCTTGACCTGACAAGGAGACTTTGCCACTATGAGCCAATTGTCTAAATAGGGGTAGATAGTGACACCCAGCTTCCTGAGGTGTGCTGCTACCACTGCCAGGCACTTGGTAAAGACTCTTGGGGCCGACAGGCTGAAGGGCATTGCAGCGAACCGATAGTGGCCCAAAGGGAGCTTGAATCTGAGAAACTTTCTGTGAGACCTCCTTATGGGTATATGGAAGTAAGCATCCTTTAGGTCCAGGGAGGCTAGCCAGTCTCCCTGCTGTAAGGACTGTATGACTAGTGACAGAGTGACTATCTTGAATTTGGGTTTTAACAGATATTTGTTTAAATAACTGCCAACTGCCAAATGCTGCCAACAGCAGCCTTCTGGATGTGATACTTGTCAATGAACCCCATCTTTTCTCTCATTCTGGTATTCTACCAGCCGATGTTAGTGACCACTGCCATATAGCTGCCATTAGGACGATCACAATTCCACTATCCACATCAAAGTTCTCCAACAAAAGATCAAGACGTAACTTTGACCCTCTGGCCTATTTCAGCTACCTAAAAGACTCTATAAAATGGCAGAGTTTTTACCTAGCTAAATCAGTGAGTGATGCCTATAGTATCCTGCACGAATTGTATCTGGTGCACTAGGCCCATGCCCCCATAATCAAAGTTAGAATAAAAACTAGGACTCCGCTGGTTCTCACCAAACTTGAAGAAAGCACTACTAAAAGAGACCTACTATGGAAAAAGGCCAGGAAGTTACATACAGAATCTGACTGGTGTACCTTCAGAGCAGCCAGGAATGCCTGCACAAAAATGATTAGAGAAGCAAAGGCTACTTTTTATCAAACCAAATTGCTCTCTGCATCTAATAACCCCACCAAGTTCTGGTCCACTATTAAGGAAGTCTCGGGCCACCCACCTAGTAGTGCACTCCCATCCAAAATAACCATTGACAATGTCTCTGTCACTGATAAATCTGAAATCCTGCAAGCCTTCAATAATCATTTTGCCACAGCTGGCCTGGCTTTTGATAAAGCGCCAATAAGCAGCCTTCGGCTACAGCTCAAAGTCCAGTCCCTAGAAGCAACCAATAATGGCAGGACATTCGCCTTTTCATCAATCACCTTGAAAGAAGTTGAAGACCTGCTATTACAATTGGACATTAAGAAGAGCGCTGGAGCTGACTCAATTGATCCATACTTTTTGAAAATAGCCTATCATATACTTGCAGCACCAATAATGCATTTATTTAACCTGTCCCTAACTCAAGGCTCCCTTCCTGCAGAGTGGAAAACTGCTCATGTTATCCCGCTATACAAATCAGGGGACCCCAGCGACCTGAACAACTATAGGCCAATCTCTCTACTGCCTATACTTGAAAATATTGAAAAAATCGTGGACACACAGCTAAGATCCTTCCTGGACAGCATAAAATTTCTTAATCCATGCAGTCTGGATTTAGAACCAAACACAGCACCATCACTGCACTGGCCAAAGTTACTGACGACTGGCTTGGGATCTGGACCAAAAAATTTGTTTGTGCGGTTTTCTTAGATCTAAGCAAGGCCTTTGATACCGTCGACCATTGCCTACTTCTTTCAGCACTAAACAGCTTAGGTTTGGACTCAATTTCACAGGCCTGGTTCCAGAATTACCTCTCAGGTAGACAGCAACAAATAAAGGCAGAAGGGAGCTCACCACTTAAATCTATAAGAGGAGTCCCCAGGGTTCTATATTGGGTCCACTGCTGTTCAACATCTATATTAACAACCTGAACTTAGGCATTACAGAGGCCAAAGTCCATGACCATGACGACACAGTGTTATACCTAGCGAGATTTACCTGGGCAGCATGTGCTGCAATTCAAAATAATTCAATATACTGCAATATCAACTCATTGATAAAAACTTTTATTAAATGCAAAAAAACCAAGGCAATGCTGCTTACCCCTTCTAACATCGGGGCCATCTCTACAGCCTATAATAATGTTCCTCCTGTATCCACTCTACTTGGTGAAAATCTTAAGTTCGTGTCAAAATTTAAATACCTGGGTATATGGCTGGATAGCAAACTCTCATTTATAGTGCATACTGAAGAACTAATGAAAAAACTTAGGCAAAGGCTTGGCCTCTTCTTCAGAATTAAACACCTTCTTACTGAGTCAGCAAAAGACAGCTTGTCAATTCTACATTTCTATCATTAATTGATTATGCTGACATTATATATGGCCAATGTCCTGCCTCCCATCTTACCAAATTGGATGTATTGTACCACAGAGCCCTAAGATTTATAACTGGACTTCCATCCTCCACGCACCACTGCGTTCTATATACTGCAGTAGGGTGGTCATCGCTTCAACTCAGAAGGCATAGAAATGCAGCCATTTGGACATTTCAAGCTCTCTCCAGCAAACTCCCGGATTACATTACTGCTTGCCTTCCTGCAAGTCCACCTAGTAACTCGCACTAGAAGTCATTCACTAATCTCCTTAAAAATTCCCAGGATTAACAACCACTTTGGTAGGGCTGCCATAAGTCATGCTTTGCCACACTTTGGAGAGGGATCCAAAGTTCCTTGAAATTCAGTACCCTTGTCAGTATTGCTATGTTCAGGCATCTTTATGACATAACATTTACTGAACTTTGTAAATGTTACCACAGCTTCTAGTGGCTCTAAAAGTGGATGTAGTGCTTAATTCCACCCCTCATTTATATACCTACACTGTATATCCCTCCCTAACTTATTAAGTAGCCAGTCCTTCCTGGCCTTCAGAGCCCCTGGCATACTACCAACCTTCCCTCATGACTCTTAATTAGATGCCTGTTGGTCTCTGGTTCCTACAACCTTGCAGAAACCGTATTTCTTTTTTCTAGGGGATGTAATGACTATGATCTGCCCTCCCCTGGCTGATACTAGTAGCCACGACTTCAATCATGTATAGAGAAGAATGTACTTTGTATAACTATTGCCTGACATTATTTTTCCTGTTCACCGCTAGTGCATTGGAATGTTTACAATGTACCTTACACATGTAAATATGTATTCCTGACATTATTTACCTGTTCCCAACTAGTGCAATGGAATGTTTATAATGTACCTTACACATGTAAGTCTGTATTCCTAATTTCTATTTTTTGTGCATCATATGTATGTCTATCCTTTATGTCTAACTGCAGGTCCACCTTGCAAATGAGCTTGCTCAACGGTGATCGCCTGGATAAATAAAGATTTGATTGATTGATTGATTGATTGATTGATTGAAATAGCTGAGATCCAAGATATGTTGCCACTCCCCAGTTTTCTTTTGTGTCAGAAAGTACCTGGAGTAGAGACCCTTGCCCTTTTTTGTGGGCTGGAACCCTCTCCACTGCTTATAGAGCTAGAAGGTTATTTACCTCCAATTCCAACAGTAGCATCTGTGTTGGGATTAGAGGTTTTGATACCTGGGTACACTTGAGGTCTGGCATCTGCATGAACTGTAGTGGCAGACCCTTTTCCACTATCTCCAGAACCCACTTGTCTGAGGTAATGAGGGACCAGTTCTGAAGATAGTGGGAGAGTCTGCCTCCTACTGGCAGAGGGGAAGCGACCTGGACACTCACATCAGGGCTTAGACTGCGAGGCTGCTGGCTGGGTAGAGGTGGCCCTTCTTTGGCCTCTTCTGCCCCTCCTCTGAAAGCACCCCAGTACTGGGAGAAATCAAGACTGGGGATAGGGAATGTAAGGCCTGGGAAAATAACCTCTGCCCCTTTTGCCCCTAAGGTGGGATTTCTGTGGGGCAGGAGGCTTAGGCTTAGAGGAGTGGCTCTGCCAGGAGGCCTTGTACTCATCGACCTTTTTTGATTTAGTCAGTTGTTCTGGAACCGAACAACATGTTTTGATTGTCGCAATAGCCATATAGCCTATTACTGTTTGTGTATAATTTTGTTATAAATATGTTTTTGAATTTCTGCTTGTGAAACATGGCAGTCAGCAAAGCATCATGAATCACTGGGTTTTCAAAACTATACTGTTTTCTCTCTGAGTGGAAGGAAATAGCTAATTTTAAAAGAAACTAACACATGCCTAACAAAACCTGTGTGGAAATCATAAAAATCATGTTCTCAGAGAGTTGGTGCTTTGAAGTGAAAATATTGCCTTTTTACGAGGTGATAGGAGGGAGAATGCTTCCTAGTCAGTCTATGTCAAAAATCTCACAATGTTGAGAGGTGGTTCTCAGGATGTTTTTCTGAAACATCAAAGTGGGTAATTCTAAACCTGCCATAAACCATGATCTTACTTCGAGAGGGTTCCTGCAGTAGGTCATAACATGTAGGACTAGCACCAGCTGGCGTCAGGACCCAATGGCAGACTTTTCCAGCAATGTCCGATGGGGGACCGCCCAACCGACATCACGTGACAACGTCAGCGTGACCCTATACAGTGGTTGGTCCCCACACCCACCCTCCAGTTCTTTCCCGCCGTCACCTTATGCAGTTACCTTGCAGTAGACCTACACAGCGATCACCTTTCATTTTCCAAAAATTCTTACCTTTTTCTCCAAAACATTCGGGTTTTTTGTTAGCACTAACACTTCTATGTCGTTGCCGACTCCTAAGAAGAAGTGTGATTCTTGTGGCGCCCAGATCCCGCACAAGAAGGGTCACCGAAAGTGCGTCATTAGCTTAGGCCCAGACCATCCCATGGCCACCTGCCCAGATTGCCAGCCATTCAACCAGGCCACCCGGAAACAGAGGCAGCAGGCTCTGGAGGCCCATCTTTATCTTGCTTAGCCTCCTTGGAGAAGCAAATGGAGAAGATCAGGGATTCTGCTTCACCTTCTTCGTCCTCTCCTTCAAAGCATAAAAAGAAGGAAAAACACCAGGAGTTGGAACACCAGCCTGAGAGTTCCAAGGCCGAGTCTTCCAGGCCAGCTTCCAGCAAAGCCTCTCCCCCGCCGCCTCCAGTTAAGGTGATCCAGGCAACATCCAGGGACTCCAAGGGAACCACCTTACTTCCATTTCTCTCAGCAGGTAAGTCGGCCTCCGGCTCCTCCGGGGGCCGCGCTGCTCCTGCTGCTAAGACACTCCCCGGCTCCTCTGGGGACCGCAAAGCCACTGATAAGTTGGTTCCCCACCACTCGGGGTCCCAGGCGGTGGAAGCTGATAAGTCAGGGAGGGGCTCCTCCCCTTCCCGCCCAGCTCCAGCGTCTGGTAAGATGATCTCCGCAGGGGATCGCATAAATGCGGCTCTCCCATCTGGGACTTATGTCAACCCACCCGACATCCGGACGAGCCCAGGGAAGATGGCCCCTCTTACCCCCTCTCCCCACTGGTGGCACAACCTTCTGACCCCGCTACCCCAGGAGGACACAGCGTTGGTCTCCTGGATGTGGAGCACACCCCAGGATTGCACCCACATTCCCCTAAGGGAGTCTCAGAACAGGTGGTTCCTCCTCCTCCACTGGAGCTTCCCCAGGAGGAGTCTTCTGTTCCCGATGGATGGAGCCCTTCCCAGCTAGTTGACATCCAGGCACCAGTTCGTCCTCCCTCGTCAGACCCAGTAATGTCTGATCCATCACTGGTTCCTCCGATGACTGTCTTCTTGCCGGGACCCAGTCATCTGCTTCTGCCGCTGGATCTTTCGGCAGACCTGGGTACGTCGTTGGATATCCTGCAACGGGTTCCGACACCAGCCTATCTGACGCCAGATCCATTTCTGAGACTGGATCCGCTGGTCCCGTCTGGTGATCCCGACATCAGCTATCCCGTTGCCGGACCTGCCACCTATCTATACGACGGCTGGCCCGACATGGGTTCCTCAGACGCCGGCTCTTCTGATGTTGGGGATTTTTTCTAGACCCCACTATGTCCCTCACTACCCTTCGGGGTACCCCTTGGACCATACCCCGGCTGGTCCTTTGCCTGATTGGCATAGCATGGGACATTATTTCCCAGGCTATATTCCTCAGGGATACCATGGGTACCACTATCCTTCCTGTGCCTGTTCCCCTCCTCCTCCCCCCCGCCACCCCGGCCTCTACCCCCCTCCACCCCCTCCAGCACCTCAACTGGATGTCAGGGCTTTTATCCAGTCCTGGTGGAAGGAGGAACAGGCCAAGCTGGTAACAGACCTGGAGAGCAGAATCTCTCAGCCTCATTCCTCTCCTAGGTCCTCTTTCCCAGTGGATTCTCAGTCCAGTATGGTTCACGTATGGGGAATCGACGCTCAGGATGTAACCCTTCTGAACTTTGAACCAGGAGATGATTCGGACATGGGGGCAGACTCTTCAGGGGAGTTTTCCGATCTCGAATCCCCAGTCTTAGCCAAGACGGATTCTCCTAAATCTCCGCTGGAGGATCTTTCTTTCTCAGACCCGTTGAGGTCCATTCAGAAATATTATAAGTGGGAGTTGGAGGAACGGGACCCAATGCGGAAAAGGCTCACCGAACATTTGGATCATGAGTCTTTGTCCCCCATCTCAGTTCCTCCCTGGATTGGACCTCACCAAGACCTCACCACGTCCATCTGGCAACTGCCCCACTCCATCCCGGCTGTTCCCAAGAGAGTGGACAGGACTTACTGGGTGCCTAAGGAGGCCCCTATTTTGGCATCGCCTCATAAGACGGACTCTGTTGTCATCTCAGCTGCTCAGGACCATGCCAACGTACCTAAGCATATGAGCACTTCTTCTCCAGACAAAGAATCCAAACAGTTTGACTAGTTCAAGAAGAAAGTCTTCTTGGTTATGTGCCCATTAAGGTCCCTGAACTACGTGGCCCACATGGTGTCCCACCAAAAAGCCATCCTAGCCAGGCTGGAGGACCAAATCCAGTTGATGTCGGATTCGGAACTCAAGGAGGAGTTTGCCTGGGATATTTGCCAATCCAAGATTTCTTGTAGGCATGCTCTTCGGGCCACCTACGACTCAGTTGACTCAGTTGCCAGAACCTCGGCAACCACCGTCTCCCTTCGGCGGCATGCCTGGCTCCACATTTTGGGCCTCGCCAACAAGGTGCAGTCGGCTATTCAGGATGCCCCTTTCAGGGCTCAGTGCTTTTTGGAGGGGACACCAAGGATATCATCACAGACCTCCAAGAATACGGACAGGCTCTTAGGTCTGTGAGGTCCATGTACCGACCGGGCAATCAACCTTGTGTGCCCTTTCAAAAGTGAACCTGGAGGCAGTGTAAGTGTACCCAGTATCAGCAGGGTAAACGTCAGGCCATGGGGATGGTGTCTACACCCCCTGCCTCCAAAACTCAGTGCCGGTCTGGGGGTCCTCCCCAGCCTGTCCCGCCACCTCCTGACTCCTTTGCCCCACCTTCTCCTCAGCCAGTGGGTGAGGAGCCAGTGTGGGGGAGGTTTGCTCACCACGTGCAGGAGTGGCAAGGCATCACCTCTGACAAATGGGTCTTGCAGTTAGTGTCAGAAGGACCCACCTTGGAGTTTCTGGAATCTCCTCCAGAGTCTCCTCCTCGAAGGTCAGCCTACTCTCAAGACCAGACACTTCTAGTAAGGGAGGAAGTTCAGGCTCTTCTGTCAAAAGATGAAATAGAGCTGGTCCCTCTTCAGCACAGATGGTGGGGGTTCTACTCCCATTTCTTCCTGGTTCCAAAAAAGACAGGCGACCTAAGACCTATCCTCGACCTCAGCAGGCTCAACTTGTTCATCGAGTAAAAAAATTCAGGATGCTAACCCTCCAGAGCCTCCTGCCCCTGTTGCAGGAGAATTATTGGCTGTGTGCTCTGGATATACAGGATGCTTACCTGCACATCCTGATTTACCCAGGTCACCGCTGCTTCCTGCAATTTACTTTGCAGGGGGAGCACTTTCAGTTCAAGGCTCTTCCCTTTGGCCTTTCCTCAGCACCCAGGGTTTTTACCAAGTGCCTAGAGGTGGTGGCTGTGGCCCTGAGACAACAGGGCATCGCAGTTTTTCCTTACTTGGATGACTGGCTGATATCGGCCCCATCCAGAGAGTCCTTTTCGGAGGCCCTTTCGGTTACCCTGGATCTATTTTCCAGACTGGGGATTACAGTCAATGTCCCAAGTCGTCTTTGACTTCGTCTCAATGGCTTCAGTTTATTGGCGGTTCTGAATATGATCCAAGGCAGTGCTTTCCTCCCTCTGGACCAGAGGGACACTCTGATTGAACAGACCACTCTGGTGGCCTCTTCCAGACATCTTCCAGCCAGAGAAGTTCTCCGTCTTCTTGGCTTGATGGTGGCCTCTGTCTCCATGGTTCCCCTGGTGAGGCTTCACAAAAAATAGGAAATTTCATTCCATTTATTTGCCAACTGGAACTAGGGTAGGCTTAGTTATTCAGTGCAAGGCACTTTGTTTATAAATGTCCATTTATTTTCTGACTGTACCCTTAATGTATATATGTTCCGTGTTTTGTATTTCATTTACTATTTTTAATTTTAGTAAACTTTGTTTTCCTTAAAACGCTGCCTGAGACTTGCTCATTTTGAGTGTGAATGGTAGAACAGTCTTAATATTCTAACACAGCTGTTAAATGCTTATTGTATCACCTTATGCAGCCACACTAACAAGGATCTGTGTAAAGATCCAGCAAGGTTAGAAAAATACCAGCGTCTCAATTGAGTCGAAAGGGGTGTGTGAACCAGGTTGGTTGTATGTCCGCTGGGTCAAATATTGTGTTGCATTTCCCTGAAGAGAGTGTGATATTTTGACCCATTACCTGGGTGTGCTAGCTAAAAAGGGTTCATAATTGATGCCAGGACTTGAGACTGGTAGTTGCTCGGACCCAAAACAAACAGGAGAGCATCCCTGTTTTTCCCCTGTTCACAAATCACACTTCAGGGTTGGGCACTGTGGGAGCAGAGGGCCTGACCCACAGAGTGAGTTTGTGACAGATTTGTTGTGCAGCGCTGGGATCTGAAAGATTTGTTTGCATACTGTGCAATTATTTGGTGACATGAGCATTAACAGTCCACTGTGTCGGATTGATAAACGCTAACAGTTCCCACACAAACAAGGCAGAGATTTTAAAAGAAATATATCATTTTGGTTACAGTCTAAGTTCCCTACCTGTTTTTTTTTTTTTTCCAGATGCAAGCTAGTATAGCCATAGATTAGGGAAGAAGATGGCTTCCACCTACAGTGAGTACACTGCGGAATACCTGAGGCAGTTGTGCCAGGCAAAAAGGAGAATAATGTGAGGGGCAAACCAAACAGCACCTTATGGAAGCTGTTGTGGCAGCCAATTCACAAGCAACTGCCCAAGACCTCAAGTTACAGTCAGTAACTGAAAGGGACCAGACCTTGGGCGTGGAAGGACCAGGGTCCATCGCAGGGTACAGTATCAGGGAGGAGGACAGTGGGACCAGTGGCAACTGAGAGCCGCAGCAGCAGCAGGGAAAGGTCACCACAACACTGGAGCCAGAAGGGATCAGGCTACAGCTAGCGTTGAGGAGAATGGAGCTGAAATTCGAACCGAGGAAGTTCCAGATGGAGCTGGAGAAGCAAGAAAAAGAAAACTAGTGCCGGAGAGAGGCCAAGGAAAAAGAAAATCAGCACCAGAGAGAGGCAGAGGAAAGAGAGTGACAACTTCAGAGAGAGGCTGAGAAGAGACAGTGCCAGTGAGAATATGAACTGGAGAAACTAAAACCCCAAAGACCAGTGCCAGAGCAGGTAAGTGGCATGGGTGAACCTGGAACTTCAGGACTGGGTTACAAGTTAAATTCCAAATTGATAGCTGAATTTAAAGAGGGGGAGGATATGATATATTTTTAAATTCATTTGAAAAGGTATGCATTCAGGAAAAAATTTTCTGAGAGTCCTGAAGCTTCCAGCTATCCCCGCTGCTTACCGGGAAAGCTCGTGATGCATTGGGTCAAATGGACAATCAGGACAGTAATGATTATGACAAACTTAAAGCTGCATTGCTTAAAAAATAGAAATTGACAGCTGAAATGTAGAGGGTTAAGTTCTGTAAGCTCAGGAGAAGCCCTGACATGAGCTACAAGGAACTAGCCACAAATCAATGTCAGTTTTTGAAACGTTGGTGGAAGGGGGCCAAAGCAAACTCTGTAGAGAAAATTGAGGATGTGGTACTTTTGGAGCAGTTCTTTTGAGCTTGCCCAGCAGAGCTGAAAACCTGGCTAGAGGACCAAGCTCCAAAAACAGTGCAGGAGGCTGCCGAGCTCTCAGACCGCTATGCCAGGAGCAGCCCTGCTCTGAAAGGGAGTGGGGTGGGTGTGGCAGTGCAGAAAGGGAAAAGCGCACCTTCAGGGCAGTGAAAAACCTCACTGCCTCTCCAGAAAGTGGGCAGCCCCAGGTTACAAAGAAAGGATTTGCTTGATAAAAGAAATGATGAATGTTGGTTTTGCAAGCAACAGGGCATCTTGCAAGACAGTGTCCTAAAAAGGCACAGAGTGCCCAAAGTGGTGCTTGAACAGAAGTGGGTGCACTGTGTATCCCTGAAAGCATGCCTATAAGCATTAGGGAGCACATACACCCGGTTACTGTAAATGGGATGCAAACCCATAGGTTGAGGGACACGGGGACATCCCTTACTTTGGTAAAAGGGAATTTGGTTGAGCCTGAACAGCTTATACCTAATCAGTTTGTTACAGTACGGGGATTCACTGGGGATGAGAAAACTCTGCCACTCGCTAGTGTTCTCCTTGACTGGGGTGAGACAGGCGAGACTGTGTAAAAATTTGCAGTGGCATACAGTCTTGCCCTGGATATGATTGTAGGGAGCAATCTCCAAGAGAGGGTGGTATATGCGGTTACCCACAGTCAAATGGCAAAGGCCAGTTGTGGTTCCCTGGACCCCATGGAAGCCCCTGTGGAAAACAACTGGGAAGCTAGTTGTCCAGCCTGTGTCTCCTGACATGGAGAGTAGTGAAAGGGAGTTAGAAATTCTCCGGGTAGCAGTTAACAAAACAGCTACAGAAGGTTACTCTGAGGAGGCAGGAGTAACCAGTGGTCAGAGGGCTAGGGATGGCAGTGACCCTGAACGCCCTGACGCTAGAGCTAGGGGCCCTAGTTAAGAAACTGAACCGGACCTGTCCCATGCCTTGGGAGTCTGTAATGATTTTGCAGCTGTTCAGAAAAATGACTGTAGTTTAGAGAAACTGAGGGCTTGTGCAGAATCTGACGGAACACAGGGAGGTGACAGGAGACACAGAGTGTATTCGGACAATGGACTGCTGTATACGCAGGTAGTAAGGACAGAGGGAGGGGTGATGGGCAGGCAGCTTGTCGTTCCCCAGGGGTACCATGAGCGGTTGCTCAAGATTGCTCATGATAGCCCCATGTCTGGACATCTGGGAATCATGCGCACTGTGCAGCGATTGGCCCAGAGTTTCTATTGGCCCAACTTCACCCAGCAGGTGAGGAATATTGCAGGTCTTGTCACCGGTGCCAAGAAATGGGGAAGGCGGGTAGTAAAACTCAAGTCACCCTAATTCCCTTGCCCATAGTGGAGGATCCATTCCAGAGGGTAGGAATGGATATTGTGGGGCCTTTGAATACCCCCAGCTCCTTCAGGAAGAGGTTTATCCTAACAGTGGTGGATTATGCCACTCGGTACCCAGATGCAGTCACCCTATCCTCACTGAGGACAGACAAAATGGCAGATGTCTTGCTAGGGATTTTCTTCCGTGTCAGGTTCCCGCATGTTGGACCTGATGAAGTGTTTGTGGGAGAAGTGTGGGGTGGTGCAGAGATACACGACAACCTTATCATGCGCTAGCCAATGGGCTTGTGGAAAGTTTTAATGGTACCCTAAAATTGATGCTCCAAGCATTTGCTGAACAGCACGGGAGGGACTGGGAGAAATACCTTCCCTACCTGTTGTTCGCCTACAGGGAGGTGCCCCAAGAGTCGACAGGGTTTTTCCCTTTCGAGCTCTTATATGGACATAAGGTGCGTGGGTCCCTAGACTTGCTCAAGGAGGACTGGGAAGGCAAACATGCCACCCAAGGAACTCCCATAGTGGATTATGCCCTTAAGTTTAGGGAAAAGCTGAAGGAGCTTATAGAAACAGTCCAGAGCAACCTGGCAGCCACACAGTAGAAGCAAAAGATATGGTATGACTGCAGAGCCAGAGCCTGCTCGTACACTGTGAGTCAGGAATTCATGGTCCTAATTCCCATCAGGAAAGACAAGCTGCAAGCCAAGTGGGCAGGACCATACACAGTAGTCAGACAAGTGAATGATGTAAATTACATTGCAGAACTGCCTGACAGGAGACATACCCAAAGGATGTAGCATGTCAACATGATGAAGCCATATGCAAATAGGGCTGACATGGTATTTACAGTGTGTAGTCATGGGGAGGGGATGGACGAGGAAGACCCCCTTCTGGACTTGCTAGAGGAAAGCAAGCAGGAGTCCTCTGTGGAAGTAATCAACCTGTCACCCCAGTTGACCCCGGAACGCATCCAGGAAATAAGGGAGGTTTTAGAAGACTTTGTCCCTTTGTTTAATGCTAAGCCTGGACTAACCCCCTTAGTGACGCATGATGTAGACATGAGGACACAAGCGGCCATACGGCGGACAGCATACCAGGTGTCAGAGGTCATCCCAAAGGACATTAGGAGGCAGGTGAAAGAAATGCTGGATCTAGGAGTAATCCAGAAATCCCACAAACCCCTGGGCCTCACCCATAGTCCTTGTTCCCAAGCCGGATGGCTCTACTCATTTTTGTGTGGACTATTGTGGACTCAATACAGTCATGAAATCAGATGCCCACCCAATGCCATGGACAGACGAACTACTGGACAAGTTGGGAGGGGCGACATGCCTTACCACTATTGACCTGATGAAAGGGTCTTGGCAGGTGGAGTTAACTGTCAGAGCTAGGAAGAGGTCGGCCTTCATCACTCCGATAGGGTTATTTGAGTTCAAGGTAATGCCTTTCGGAATGAAGAACCCCTGACACCTTCCAAAGGTTGGAGAACCAGGTGTTACATGGTACTGAAGAGTACGCAGTGGCATACCCGGATGATATTGCCATCTTCAGTACCAGCTGGAAAGAACTCCTGTCCCACCTTAAGAAAGTGTTGGGCAGAATACAGAGGGACAGGCTCACTGTGAAAGCTGAAAAGTGCCAGGTGACCATGGCAGAGGTGACATACCTAGGGCATGTCATAGGCCGGGGACAGCTCCGTCCTAATCAAGCAAAGATGGAGGCAATAGAGGCATGGCCCTGACCTGAAACATAGAAGCAGGTCTGGAGTTTTCTAGGAACCGCAGGGTACTATAGAAAATTTGTATCAAACTACAGTGCCCTGGCAGCTCCCCTATCTGGCCTGCTAAAGAGAAGAATGCCTAAAAAGGTAAACGGAACCAACCTGTGAATGAGCCTATACACGGCTAAAGGAGGCACTGTGCAGTTCTCCTGTATTAGCCAGTCCAGACTACAGTAAATCATTTGTAGTCCAGACAGATGCCTCAGACATGGGTATTGGGACAGTACTTAGCCAGACTTCTAACCAAGGGAAAGATCACCCAATAGTGTACCTCAGTAAGAAATTACTTCCCAGGGAACAGGCTTATTCTACAGTGGAGAAGGAGTGCTTTGCACTGCTGTGGGCACTGAAGAAATTAGAGCCAAACCTGTACAGAAGGCACTTTGAGGTATACATGGATCATAACCCCCTGGTTTGGCTGGCACAAATGGGTAAGACAAAGGGTAGGCTTCTAAGATGGAGCCTTGCATTACAGGGATACAATATGACTATCACCCATAGAGCAGGGTCAGCAAATGTGAATGCAGATGGGTTATCCCAACAATTAGAGCAGTGAACTGAATTTGGGAAACTTATCCCATACCTAGGAATAGATTCCCCTAAATTCAGGCTAGGAGGAAGAAGTGTCACAATAGCCGTCTAACCTGTTACTATTTGTATATAATTTTGTTATAAATATATGTTTTTGAATTTCTGCTTGTAAAACATGGCAGTCAGCAAAGCATCATGGAACCTTGGATTTTCAAAAATATAATGTTTTCTCTCTGAGTAGAAGGAAACGGCTAGTTTTAAAAGAAACTAACACATGCCTAACAAAAATCTGTGTGGAAATCAATAAAAATCATGTTCTCAGACAGCTGGTGCTTCGAAGTGAAAATATTGCCTTTTTATGAGGTGACAGGAGGGAGAATGGTTCCTAGTCAGTCTATGTTAAAAATCTCACAATGTTGAGAGATGGTTCTTAGGATGTTTTTTCTGAAACATCAAAGGGGGTAATTCTAAACCTGCCATAAACCATGTTCTGTGATTCACTTGGGAGAAAACAGATTTTTTTAAAATAATTGGAATATTTGGCCTTGTGCAGTGGCATGAGACTAATTCAGTATGCAGGAATGGGAATGACCTCACAGCCAGCATCACCACAGAGCTGTGACATCACAAGCTGGGTGGGACACTTCCCACCCGATATTGTCAAGTTGCTGAGGGAACATTCAAGACAGACACTCTCTTCTAGACTTCTAAGAGGCACTTCTGCCAAAATAGATAATTTAATTCCATTTATTTACCAGCTGGAACTAGGGTAGGCTTAGTTATTCAGTGCAAGGCACTTTGTTTATAAATGTCCATTTATTTTCTGACTGTACCCTTAATGTAAATATGTTCTGTGTTTTGTGTTTTATTTACTATCTTTAATTTTAGTAAACTTTGCTTTTCTTAAAATGCTGCCTGAGACGTGTTCATTTTGAGTGTGAATGGTGGAACAGTCTTAATAATCTAATACAGTTGTTAAACATGTATTGTGTCATCTTATGCAGCCATGCTAACAAGGATCTGTGTAAAGATCCAGCAAGGTAAGAAAAATACCAGCGTCTCAACTAAGTCGGCAGGGGGTTGTGAACCAGGCTGGTTGTATGCCCACTGGGTCAAATATTGCGCTGCTTTCCCCGAAGAGAGTGTTATATGTGGACCTGTTACCTGGGTGTGCTAGCTAAAAAGGGTTCATAATTGACCCCAGGACTCGAGGCTGGTAGTTTGCTCGGACCCAAAACTAACAGGAGGGTATCCCTGTTTGTCCTCTGTTCACAAATCGCACTGAAAGATTGGACACTGTAGGAGCAGAGGTCCTGACCCCTGGAGTGGGTTTATGACACTGATCACAGGGAAAGTCCATGGCCTTAGACTGGGTGTCTGGGGTCAGACTGGTAGTTCTAAGCCCGGCAAAGCACCTCAGAGAGATGGCATGGGCCGTGGCCCTGGAGTCTGCATCTTTGTTGTCATCTACCATGTGGAATTGGTATTTTGTAGCTTCCAGGGCAGTTTTTGTCATATCCACCAGCTCCTGTACCATTGTATCCGACCCATTGCGGGTAATGGCCAGGACAGAATTCCTCAGTGCTTTCTAATATTTGGCAGAGAAAGCCATGTAGGAAAAAAGTCTGACCAGCAGGGAAGCTGTGGTGTACATTTTCTTTGCTATGAAATCTATTTTTCTGGAGTCTTTGCCCGGGGGTAAGGGGAACAAGGAAACCCCAGCTTTCTCACAAGCTGCCTGCTGTACAATACTCTCATGACTATAATGTACAGACAGGAACTCAGTATCGTTTTTAGACAATTGGTATTTTTTCTTAAGCCATTTGTCAACCCCGTCACAGAAATGGGAGTTTGAAGCAGTTTCATGGTATTTTTTCTGAAAGCATCATAGATAGGCAAGACCAGTCTCTTAGGGTGTGGGAGACCTTTCATCTCCCTATAATCTTTATCCTCCTCCTCATCCTGGATGGACTCCTGAGTAGGGAGGTCCAGGGTGTCTGGCATATTTTGGATAAACGTAAGCATAGTGGAGTGATCCTCCTGGTCAGCAGAGGAAGCTCCAAAATGAGGGTCAGGGGACACATCAGATTCTAGGCCCTCAAAATTCATGTCAGGGGCATCATAAAATATTCATCATCATCTGCATCACCCTCACAGTCTCCAGAAGACAGAATTGTGAAAGAGTGCTTACCAGCCCCAGAAAACATAGACCCCATCTTTTGTAGGGTCGGAAAGACGTGCCATGCTTTTGCCATGTCTTGCACAGATGGGAGTTACTGCGTGGACTGTGGCTGTGTGTGCTTTGGTTTTTCTTTATGCTTTAAGCTGCCTGTTGTCTTACTATTGGCTTTCCCAGGAGGAACAGGAGCAGTTTTGTCTTTACAGACTCTCTTTTTATCCACTTCATCAGCAGCTTGATCGTGCCTTTTTTTTTTTTTTTGTACAGACACTTCATCAGCGCTTTTATTATTTTTAAATTTGTGAGGAACTTCATCAGTTCCATTGGAAGCTTTATTTTTTGGCTGGCACTTGGAGGCTTCATCAGTACTCCTGCTTGAATTTTTATTGTTAATAATTTTAGACGGCCCCTCATTAGTACCCTTTGATTTTTCCTCAACCATATTTTTTTCTTTTTAAGGTCTCACTGCTCTGTTTTTCATCAAATTTGTGCAAAGAGAACCAGTAGATCTGGACCAAAACACCTGAGGCACAGGGTGTTGAAAAGCTGTTAAGCCAAATCCTGTAACAGATGACAATTTTTTTTTTTAATCCTGTAGGTCCAGATATCTTTTTAGTTCTGGGAATCTCTGACATGCCAATCCATAGAGAACCCAGCAATAACTGTCAAAGTTTGAAAATCCAAACAGTTACCTCATGGTAGGGACCTGCGATTTCTAAGGTAAAAAATAAAAACACAAAAATTCAATGGTTTCTTCAAGGAAAATGTTAAAGTAGTGAAGAACTGTCGAAAAATGCATTTGCAGTAAAAAAATGTATATAAAATATGCAGATGTGGTAAAAATATATATGAATATACACAGTTGAGGTAAAAATATATGCGGATGCCCAGAAAGAAACAAACCTCAAAAAAAAAATAGTAAAATTACACTCAACACACTAAAAAATTAAGTGTGTGAGGAGAACTTTACCAAGATAAGCAGAAAAAGGCTGTCAACAAGGAAAGCTGAGAGACACCTCTGGGGCAATATTGCTCAGTCAGTGGAGAAAAAGTTCTGAAGCCATTCAGGCTGCTCCCTCTCAGCACACTTCCTCCTTTTTTTTTGATTGGCTGTGTCATGAGCCCCTGGCCCCCAAACCCAGGGCAGCCCAGTAGGACCTCCTGTTTGCAGAGAGGATCCCCCTTCTTAAGAACTCGTCAGCAGTTGTAAGGGTTCTGGAAGACTTACCAACTTTCCTTTTCCCAGTGGGAGGGTGGAAACTGTAGTTTCGAGTTCCCTTGACTCTGCACTACTTTCAGTATTTGAATCCCACCATTGCCACTGGCTATCTCTTGCCTAAGTAGTTTGGTACGATAGCCGGGCGTTACTATCTTTCAAGGCACACAGTCTTTTCAAAGCCCTTCTGTTACAATGTTAGATCACACAATTAAGACCCCAGGCAGAGTTGGTAAGAACATCTTAAAAGTTTACTTAAAATAAGAGCAGTACAGAAAAGTCTACAGTTTGGAAGAACTTTGAAATGCAGACAATAGCAAAAGAAAAACTGGATAGTTTACAGAAAACACTAGATACTGTTGTTCTAAACTATACCTTCTTTTGCTGTTAAAGTCCAGACAAGATTGTAAATGTCCTTGTAGAGATGAGTCCTTAAGCAACAGTTTGTAGCAAGTTTGCATCCCAAGTCAGTTCCTCTGAATGTCCGTTTAAAAAGGCTTCAGGTGTTTTCCTTAGTGAAAATTCTTGGTTTCCAAAATTCTGACTTAAAATCAGAATTTTCTGTTCAGTATGTGAAAAGTCAAAATTTTCACACACTCAGGTTTGGCTTTAGAGATTTTTCCAGGCCTACACATTTGCTTCTGATCTTCAAGTATATGCCAGCTGGACAGGCTATCTGACCCCCAGCTAAACCGTTTCACAACTGCCCTGAGTTCAAAATGTGTGTCTTATACATACAGGTTGGTCATCTTCAAACCACACCCACAGTGTGATGGAGTGCAATAGTGTACCTTTCCCTGTAGATGTCACCGTGGTTCCATGTCAACCCCAGTGACATCTGGTCCATGCATTTGGCTTAACCCCTGACTCCTAGGTCATCCCCTGACCTGTTCCTGTCATGGAAAGCTAGCTACCCAGTTTTCTCTAAGAGTTATGTTTTCCTGGCTCAATAAAACTGTCTCCCTTATCTGAAGACATACCAGATTGCCCCCAGCCATCAGAACGACTATGGCTATTTGGTATTTTATTCCTAAAAGCCTTTTAAAGAGACAGTGTCTTAATTTTAAACTACATTACAGCGTATACAATATGAACCCACATAAATGGATCTAGGCCTATCATGTGACAGGCTGATGCCCAAGCTCATTATGCTAATTATCTTAAAGGCATACCTCCGGGGCAGTTGCACCTAGCCAGCTAACTGCCATAGTTACTGATGCTAAAGGACTCCTGGGGTAAGAAATCTCTATCCTTTAATGGGGGAAAATCCTTTTGATTCAGGATTTTTCTGGAGCACTTAATGACAGAAGGAGAGAGTTTTTTGAGGCAAAACAAGAGCTCCAAAAAGCTAGAATTTAGTACTACTTTAAATATCCAGCCACTCTGGTTATCAGGGAGCAGCTCTACGATGCCGGTTCAACAACTAAGTTGTTGACTGCCATCACAGCAACAGATTTATGTCAACCACAACTTGCAGTTGACATAAATCTGACTGGAGACACCGGCTGTTTTTTCATCAGGGGGCTCTGCCCCCTGCACCCCCTGATCTTTAGAATTCCAACTCCGAATCAGAGGTGGATCGGGGAGGGGGTGCAGGACCGGAAGAGAGAATGCTGGGGTCTCGGGTGGCCTAATATAGTGAAAATGACGATGTTGTCGAAATCGACGTTTTCACTGTAATAGTGTCGATGTCCTGGGGGCATACTTCAGGGAGCCTAATGGAAGTTATGTTCTCTGTGAATCTGTTGCCGATGCTTGGGATTATATACAAATATCGATTGAAAACTTTGCCATGAAAGACAATTCTGTCAGCTCTAAAAACCAGTACAATTCAAACCTGGCACAAGCCCAGCCAGCCTCTGAGCCCTCTCACTCGAACGCACAAGAAAATGTAGCACATGGCAGGCTTCAAGCACACTCTCAGACTGACAATAATAACAGCTGTGCACCTAAAGGTCCCAGCATTTCAACTCCTCACCTGTATTCCTCTGTAATTAAGCAGAAAAGTGATTGTAGCTAGCCCAAGGGAATTACTTGCAAGCTTAAGCCATTCCAGAGATACTCCACTAGTTATCTGAAGTTCCCTTTAACAGGCAAGAACCCTAAAAAGTGCGGTCACAGCAGAGGCAGTCACCACTTCTCAGCAGGCTCCTCATCTCATCACTTCCCTGATCCAGAAGCAGTGCAAATGGTCACAGAATATTATGACCCCATGGCTTCATCCCCTGCATTTTCTGCTGAGGAGGCACGTAATTGTAGTACCACAGTTGCATGAGGTGCAGTTCCTGCAGTTGCACCGGCTCCTGATAAGAACACACAAATGGAAACGTGAATAACGAACAGCAAGGCATCTTCATGCCAGACAAGACACATTCTGATTCTGTTCAAAAGAGGTATTGGACTTTTTCTCTTGTTCTGCTCTAACTGGTGGGTTCTTTTTGTTTGTTTTGTGGCAGTTTGTTGCAACAGATCGCTTGGTTTAGATATGTCTGGCCCCTAAATGTGTCTCACAACATGGGCTAATTAGGAACTGTTGCTATCTGCCTGCTTTTGATTTACATACACGCAGTAATGCATAGTCCTTGGCGGTGGGTAAATGTTGAGGTTTGGGGAAGTGCCCAGACACTCCATAATTATTTGTTATCGGGTTTTGTTTATTGTTCCACATGGGAAGAAAAGAAGCAGATCATTGGGACAGTCACTCCTATTATTTATAAACAATCATTCTATGGCAGGGGGTCTCATGATTTACTATTGACCTCCATTCATGTTTAGAGGTTTATGGGAGGAGTGCTGAGGGGTTTGAGGAGTCAGGCCATCTTTGGCAGATCCCATGGAAGATACTTTCCATGCTACTAGTCCTTGTGGGAGGCGTGTCAAGGAGGCCTTGGGAGGTGGGTCTACCTTGATAGGTCCCGCTGGCAAGGACTGATCACTGTATTAACTGTATTGTGAAAGGAGTGTCGGGGAAGCCTGGGGAGCTGGATTTTTACTGTCAGGTTTTACTTTTTACACTCACCTCCTTCAAATTACAGTTTGCAGATATAGTGTTTGTAATCCCTAGGTGGCGCTATCCCAAGGGCTACTACCCCTGCCTGCTTGGCTAGTAACAGGTTAAGGGGCCTAGGTTCAGTGACGGGTGCCTCCACCCAAAGGTCAGGGTTGGTATCAGTCTGACTAGCCAGGCCACAGTCCTCTGGGACACTGTGACCCCCCCTTGTTTCCTACTAGTGGCCCACACAGTACGCAATGGTTACCTTCCCCACACCCCCTGATAGGCTTTACACATACAACTAGATTTAGCACTTACCCCCAGGACTGGTTCCTTCAGCTTGATTCTGGGGACCCCCTGTAAAATAAGATGATGCAAGACAAAAACAACAGTGCAATACCTTAGGCATAAACAGACTCCATAGTCAATGTAGATTGCAGAAAAAGAAGTAGATCTGATTTATTCAGGGGGACTATAACAAGGATGGGGCAATCAGATTAATTGGCTTAAACACACTACAAATATCACAGTTGTGCATGCGGTCAGTGTCCCTATCAGTCACACTCTCTGGGTACCCAGGATGGAAGAGGGGCTAGCCAGGCCCATTGCCCGGGGAAGGCCGGCATTGCAGCTGATCGGGGCCCTGTGAGAAAAGAAGCAACATGCACACACCCTAATTGTAATCCGAAGCTGGAGAGCTCAGTACGTGGAAACAACACAACAAATTAACCAGATGACACACTTTTGATTTAAAAGATATGTAGCAGGGAGCTACCCTGTTTACTATTCACGATACCCAATGCTGAGAACAGGATGGATGATGGTTGTTCTGGATTGCCAGAAGGAGCAGGGTAGAGAGACAAGACCCTCGTGACAGGGCCCAACTGCAACTGATAGCAGGCGGATTCAGTCCGATGCAAGCTGGCTACAGCTTCCAGCCCTCAGCACACAACTCAGCTTGAAGGGGGAAAACAGGTTGCGACCACCCCTCCAGTTCACAGTGCATTTATATGTAAAGAAAATGACTGTACCAGGCAGGCTGCTCCTTGATCCCGATTGCAAAGTCACTGCTAGAACCCAGGAGCACAAAGGCAGCTAAAAATCCTGACAGGCCGATCGCATTCAGCAAAATCTTCGGTCTTCTACAGGTTAAGCCTGGTCCCAATTCAGCAGCTTGCTTCACAGCTCACAGATCAGATTTAGCCCGAACAATTCTCTCTCTCCCTCTCTCTAAGCAGAAAACGGCAGGCAGGCAGGAATTCAGGCCTTCCACGGTTCTCCCGCGCGAACTACTATGCGCAACAGCCACTCGAACAATGCGAGCTCCTTCTCTCTCAGCTTCCAACTCAAATCTGGCTTCCCAAAACCTCAGGGCACATCAGCAATTAGTTTGGAGGCACAGTCCGAAAATGAAGCTCCTCTTTTCTTCTCCAAGGCAGGAGAGCTGAAGGCAGGCAGGCCAGACTTAGCCTTCCCGCCAAATCTCCACACTACTCCATGGGGCAGCAGCTCCACAAGCTGGAGCTCCTCACTCCCCAAGCTCCAACTCACTTCTGGCTTGCCAGCAGACAGCTCAGGGGATTTCCCTTAGATCCACAAGATCCGGTTGGCCGATTCAGCTGTCAGTCACAACAGGCTCCCTCTATAGATGCAAAAAGGCACCAACAGTACAAAACTACAATTCCCAGAGTCTTCTCCACATATCCCCAATACAGCAGGCTCTGTTTTAGAGTACCCAGTTACTGATTGGTCCAATTCGGCAGTTTGGAACCAGAATGGTGGAGCTACACAGAACAGTCCTTGCTGCAAAGACAGCAGGTTAGAACAAACAACATTATCCGTATCACTTTAAATGATTATCAGCAAACAGTTACATCTTTCAAGAAAGCGCCCTCTGCACCATTAACGATAGCAGAAACGGAGCGATTATTCAGCAGCCCAGGTGGGACTCAAGAAAGGAAACACTCAGACCTCCCCCCTTTCAGATTAATTATTACTGCAAACAGGCAGCTCTTAAAGAGACATTGCATGGAGGCTTTACAAGCACTCACTGGCAACAACATTAAAACAGCTTTAGTGCCAAACGCCAACCTGGCAGCAAGCAGTTAAGCAAGCTCGTGGAAGACTTTTTGGGAACCCCCATTTGTAGGGGGTTACATGTTGATCTAGGAAATCTTTATTGTTCTCATGCCTAAATGGAGGCCCTGATGTTGGACCCTTGGTGGTTGTATAGCTTGTAAAGCTGTCTCTCAGTGCTAAAACCTCAGGGTATAGGTAACTCTAACATACTTGGTCTGCCTCTTTATTTGTTATCACACCCCCTACCCCCTCTTTTTTGGGGAGGGGGTTGTAATTATACACTATGCTTCTGGGCGTCTCTTTCATGACTCTCAACCCCCCTTCACCATCTAATACTCGGCAAGAATCAGAAAGAATAAGCAATTGTATGTAGTACAAAACTAGTCTGTTCTGCTGCAAATTGAATGGTCACTCAAAGATACTAAGTTTCAATATGATCACCCCAATTTTATTCCATGAGCATGTTCATACTGGACCAGGACTGAAACTGGGGTCACCTGATTTACCCTCGTCACTAGACTAGTAACCTCACTGCTTTGCATCTTAAGATTCAGCAGACAGGAGGCCCAAAGCAGAATACCACCTCACTTAGCTTACACAACTTTGGATTTACCAAGTGCAATATTCTGTCATACCTGCTTTTTCATCAGACAAAAATAGCAAACAGAACTCTCTTCTGGCAGGTAATACTAGATCTATGTATTATTAATAAGTGTTAGATGCTGCCAGACTAATTAGTCTTAATTGTTTTAGTTTTAGTCAACTGGTACTGATTTTATTTTATTTATTTGAACATTTGGTAACTGGGAAAAGCACACTGAGCTGAGGTTCATTTCCAGGTGCGACCTGGGGGTTGAGGGGGAGGGAGTTACAAACAGTACACATACATAGAATAGATACATGAAAATATTACATACAATCACATCATTTTGTACAAAGGCGTTATTTACATTTAGTTGCATATATACAGTTATCTACAATCAGTTACACGAATACCATACAGTACAGAGGTTCTGAAGTTTAAACCGTGTTCATTTGGCTAAAGGCAGACCAGTTGCAGTTACAGGTGGGGAGGGGGAGTTGACAAAGTTGAGATTTAATGGAGTTGTGCGAGGGTGGGTTTCTGAGGGGCTGGGGAAGCTGGTTCCATAGGTAGGGGAGACGGTAGGAGAAGGCAGATTTGCCGTCTGATGAGGATGGTTTGGGGAGAGAGAAGGAGCGGGAGCCCGTAGAGCGCAGCGAGTAAGGAGAAAAGGCTGCAGGGGTTAGTTTCTCAGCCAGGTGTGGGGGCAGCAGGACGAACCAAAATTTGGAAATAAAAGAAACAGAGTGGCAAAAGGCAATGGGAGAGGGGTGCTAACCTGAGGGAGGAAAGGAGCGTGCAGTGGTGTGTTCTGAAAGGGGAAATTTGTTGCAGAAGGGCAAAAAATGTGGAATAAGGAGTCCAGCCTGGATAGCGAGATGGAGGGGGCGGTGTTGTACACAATGTCTGCGTAATCAAAGATGGGAGTGATCATTTTTGTTAGCAGTGTGCATCTAACAGGTAGTGGGAGGGAGTCACGGATTCTATAAAGAAGACCAAGCTTCGGGCGGAGCTTCGGAGTGATGGCACCTATGTGGGTTGAGTAGTTTAGCAGGGGGTCTAGCCATACTCCTAGGTATTTATAGGAAAAGACGGTGTTTACTGTGTTTCCATCCAGGGTGGTGATTAAAAGGGGGCTAGGTGTTCTTGCCAGTTTTGGGGCTGACCCAAAGGTCATGGAAACAGTTTTGGAGGTATTTATTTTGAGATTGTTTGCATGAAACCAAGACTACAAATAGAGAGTAGACCTCACTTAAAACAGCCGGATGCGAAAAGTATAGTGTCGTCTGCATACATATGTATAGGGGACCTTGTGCAGACTGCGGGGAGATCTTTGATGAAAAGGGAGAATAAAACTGGGTCTAGGATCGACCCTTGGGGAACACCAGCGAGGATGGGGGGGGGAGTTTGCGATCCTGAGTGTCTGTTGCCTATTTTTGAGGTAGGATTCGAACCACTATACTGCGGGTGGGAGGGGTGAGTCTGGCTCCCATGAGTTTGTCAAGAAGCAGGGGGTGGGAGACAGAGTCGAAGGCCTTAGCCAAATTGACAAAAATAGCAGTAGTTAGTTGGCCTTGATCAGAGGCAGATGGGATATGTCCACTGACATGGAGGAGGAAAGATATTGTTAAGTGGTGCATCCTGAACCCAGATTGGTGTGGAGAGAGGTAATTTGTGGACCTGAGAAAGTCAGTTAGTCTGGTCTGGATAAGAGACTCTTGAAGCTTAGCAAGAGAGGGGAGGAGGGAGATGGGATGGTAGTTTTGGGGAGGAGGGAGATGGGACAGTAGTTTCTGGGGATTGAGGGGTCACCACCCTTGTAGAGATGGATGACACAGGCTGATTTCCATGTTAGGGAGGACCTTACCTGACTCAAAGGACAAATTTAGTAGGTATGTGAGAGGAACTGCTATAGCTGGTGCTGAAATGTATAGAAGCTTGGGGTGGATGCTGTCTGGGCTGGATTTGGTGATGTTTAAAGAGTAGAGGGCATTTAGTACTTCTTTGGGCGATGTGGGAGTAAGGATAAAAGTGTTTTGGGCAGGGCATTGGGGGAGCAAGCAGTGACCTGGAGGTGGGGGAGAGGACTGGTCAGGAAGGGAACATGTGGTGAAAAAGTTGTTTAGGGTTTCGGCTACTTTTTTTTTTTTTTTTTTATTTAGTTGTTTAACCAGGTATAGCACACTAAGCTGAAAGCTTTTTTACAGGAGCGACCTGGGAGCACAAGGAGGTTAAGTGACTTGCTCAGGGTCACACAGTATGCAAGTGGAAGCTGTGGGTTGATGGGGTTAGAGCTGCTTTGGTCATTTAGCTTGAGAATAGGGGTGGAGGTCTGAGATGGGGGTCTATAACGGAGTGGACCACTTTCCAGAAGGAGGAAGGTAAGGTGGTATTTACATGGGACTTAAAGTAATCTGCCTTGGCTCATCTTATTGCTTTGGTGCAGGCATTTCTTGCCGTGTTGTAAGCCTGTCTGGTTTGGGGGTGCAGGCATTTCTTGCCATGTTGTAAGCCTGTCTGGTTTGGGGGTGCAGGCATTTCTTGCCATGTTGTAAGCCTGTCTGGTTTGCGGGGGTCAGTGTGGATTTATAGAGGGACCAGGCCCTATCACGGGCTTTGCAGAGGGCAATTAGGGTGCTGGAGAGCCATGGGTTGTGGTACTTTTTGACCGTGGCTTTAACCAGGGGGGCATGGGAGTCCCAGATCTGGTTAAACATCTGCAGGAAATTGGGCAGGGCTGAATCAGTATCGGGTGCAGTGTAGACAGGGTCCCAGTCTGCAAATTGTAGGACATGAAGGAGGGAGCTGGTGTTCAGAGAGTTTAGTGGGTGAGTATTAATATATTCTGGGGCAGATTTCAGGAGCTGAACTTTTCTGGTACAGTGGGTAATGCAGTGGTCACTTAGGGCAGCATCCATTAGACCAGCGGCGGAAATTCTGTGTGGATGGGAGGTGAGGATCCAGTCTATTAGAGAATGATTAGATGAGTATTGGTTGTAACGAGTGGGCTCTGTCATTAACTGTGTAAGGTTGAGAGACTCAGTTTTGGAGGTGGCTGCTTTTGGGGAGGGGGAAAGCCAATCCAGGTTGTAATCCCCTAGAAGGAGTTATTCACCAGATGCTGCAAGGGGAGGAAGGGAGGACACACAGGAGATAATGGAATCCTGGGCTAGGTGCGAGGAACTGTAGATCACCCTAATCTAGATAGGCAGGGAAGTAGGGAGGTTGAATTGGGAGAGAAACAATTCATGTGAGCAAGGGCAGGATTCTCTTGATAACTGAGCACTGGAGTGGCTGCTTGACATAAATTGCTACTCCTCCACCCCTTTTGCCATGGCCCTGACGGAGGAGGGCATAATCAAGTATGTGTAACCCCCCTACAAATGGGGGTTCCCAAAAAGTCTTCCTTGAGCTTGCTTAAATGCTCACTGCCAGGCTGGTGTCCTGCGTTTTAGCAGTTTAAATGTGATTACCAGAGCCTGTATAGCCTCTGTGTACTGTCTCTTTAAGAGCTGCCTAATTGCAGTTTAAGTAATCTGAGAGGGAGCTCTGCTGAAAGATGTAACTATTTACTGAAAATCATTTAGAGTGATAATGATAATGTAGTTTGTCTAACCTGCTTTCTTTGTAGCAAGGACTGTTTTGTTTGTCTCCACTATCTTGGTCCTGGACTGCAAATTAGACCAAACAGTATTGGTGGGACCTAAAATGTAGCTGGATTACAGGAGCCGTCTGAATTCAAAATCTGTAGGAACTGTAGTTTGAACTTTTTGCGCCTTTTTTGCAACTGAAGGGGGGCGCTCTTGCTTTGACTGACAGCCAAATCAGCCAACTAAATCTTTTAGATCTTGGGGAAGTCCCGGGCTGCTTGCAGTTTTCAGTTAGTTCTGAGCTGGACACTCAAGAAGAAGGAGCTGAAGTAATTCTGAGCAGCAATCCTGAGTGGATTCGCATGGGAGAACTGAGTAAAGGCTGAGTGTTTGGCCTGTATGTCTGCCTGCTGCTCCTGAGAGGGAGAGAAGAGAATTGTTTTGGACTAAATCCAAGTTTGTGTGACTAAAGTAAGCTACTGAAGTGGGCCAGGCTCAACCTAAAGAAGACCAAAGATTTTGCTGAATGCCATCGGCCTGTCAGGAGTTCCAGCTACCCCCTAAGCTCCTGGTGTGTGCAGACACTTTGCGATTGTGACTGGGGAGCGCTTTGCCTGGTACAGTAGAATTCCCGTACATGTAAATGTGCTATGAGCTGCTAGTGGGTTGTGAGTTAGTTCCCCACAGTGTGAACTGTGTTCTGCTTGCTGGAAGCTGTATCCAGCCCAAAACGGACTGCACCCGAATTTGTCTCCATGCGGTCTGGGCCTTGCCAGACTGACCCAGCCAGACTACCCACTGCACAGAGAAGCCATCAACGAGAGACCTGCCTGGGGATCAGCCCCCTGCTCCACCGCTTGAACAGGAACGACGCCTCTGTGACTCGTGTGGGCCCTGCTTCTTCTGGTATTCCAGATCAACCACCTGCAGTCTCGATTTTCGTCCAGCCTGTGTCCAGTCTTTGGTATTGTGAGTAAATACCAGGGTAGCTCCCTGCAACAACAGCTTAATCTGAGTGTGTCATCTGATTGTCTTGTTGTTTCATTTCCTTTATGAACTGAGCCCTCTGGCTCTGGATTACAAATATTGTGTACTGTGCATGTTGTGTTTTCCATCACAGGGCCCCAACCAACTGCAACCCCGGGCATCGGTCCTGGCTAGCCCATCTCTTTTCCACCTGGGTACCCAGAGGTGGACTGTGTGGGGGGACTCAAAGTGCATGCATAACTGCTTGATTGATATAACCTTTAAAGGGGCACTGTCAGCTTTTTTCCTCAGTTATCGTTTATTTTATACTAGTGGCTCTCTAGGCACATATCTGTGTAAATGCTTTAGTAGAATACCCCTGCATAAAAGAAAACCCAATCCGTGTACCTGTTTTTTTATAAATTATCAGCCTTTCCATTTCATCTGTCCCGTATTAAAATCCCCTGCCAACCGGAAGCAGATTGGTGGTGAGAAGGCGCCGAGAACGAGCGTCTACCGAGAGCGCTATTCAGACATTCACATTTTGTCATCCCCATCCCAACAGCCACATAATCCAGTGCAATATGTTATTTTAAGCGGTTCCTGGTATTTGTGACAAAAAAATGAGCACTCGTTCAGTAGCAAAATAGTATTAGAATCTGGTGCCGAAATCCCGCGCATGCGCAATAGTGGTACATTCTCGCACATGTGCGGGATCTGTCCTCTGGGTGGTATTGCACATGCACGGGATTTCG
Organism: Neoceratodus forsteri; assembly: GCA_016271365.2. NCBI lineage: Eukaryota > Metazoa > Chordata > Ceratodontiformes > Ceratodontidae > Neoceratodus > Neoceratodus forsteri. The sequence goes on from JADMNL010000023.1 coordinate 544,973,562, forward strand.
GCAACATGCAACATCTCATACGAGCAGTCCTCAATGTGCCTTCCGACATGGATCTAACCATGAACAGAGCGCACAGATCCCTGGTTCCCAAGCCCAACAACCCGACCGCAAGGCCACGATCATGGGTAGTAAGAATGGTGCTCTATCAATCAAAGAAGTGGGTGCTAAGGGAGGCCTGGCGACTCAGAGATATCAAATACCAAACGGTGCCCATATTCTTTGAACAGGACTTTTCTCCTGCTCTTCAAGCGGAATGCATTAAAGTGCGCTCAGTAATTAAAGAAATAAAAGAGAAAAAAAATGTAAAAGCACAGCTCCTCTTTCCCTCGAAGCTGCGTGTGCATCTTGAAAAAGGACCTAAAACATTCACTAGCTTGGTAGAAGCAGCTCCACTCTTGAAAGAATGGGGAATTATCATACCTGACCTACAGCTTGGACTTTTGGAACAGAACCTTCTACGAAAATCGTGGCAAGTGGAGAATAGAGACCTGAAATGCTCACATCGAGGATCCATTCCACCAGCCTTACTGAAAGACGCCACCCGCATCGCACGCTACACTGATGGCCAGAAGACCAGTCCCGAGCAGGTGGTTTCATCCAGGTCTACACCTCATCGCTGAAATCTATCACAGACTTTACCCTTTCGAATTGAGAGAACTTGTGTACAACGGCTGATCTTCCCTGTTCTTTTCTCTTTCCCTCTATAGGAGACTGTCGCTTGTTCAGATAAGTCCTGTTCTGACTTTCCTTTTTCTATCGGGGCCTATGGTTTCTGCTGCTCTAAGGGATGGGGTTAGGGTGGTTTTAAAAAGGGGAGGGGGAAAGAAAAGTAGATAGGTAGAAAATAATTAGATAGAAAAATGGCAAGTACGTCAGATCAGTTGAGGGTGCAGAGAAGCAGCTTTCTGCCGCCAGTCTGTTCTCGTTGCCCTCTCGGTCTAGTTCCCCTCATGGAGCGGACTTGCTAAGCGCGAAATGAGGCACACTATTTCTGCAGAGAGGGAGCACTTCAGAAGCTGTGGGGTGCTTATTTCCCCAGGGAGGTCGCCCAACAAATCTCTCGTTTACCAGGAGGAGCACTGGGTTAAAATCTACACTGCATGAATGCTCCGGTGGGGGTTTGGGCATATAGATATAAGGAGATAGATATCCAACCAATTGCAATGAAGGTTGCTAGATCCTACAGGTCCAATTAAAACCAAAAACGGACTGCTTCAGTATTGGAAAGAGCAGGGAGAGTGCTCCTAATAATAAACATTATGCCAGAGAAATAGAAATAGGTAAATTTAAATCGGAGGGATCGGGGTGGACCGAGGGGCATACGGACCATAAGCTTTCTGGGTAGATTCAAGGAACTTTTTCCTTTTTCGTTTTTCCTTCTTCTCTCTCTTTCATGTACTCCTTGGGGCATGGGGGGGAAGGTGAGAGGTGGAGTAAGAGGAATTCCAGACTACAAAGATGCAAAATGTGGGAAACGGCGGAGGAGGGAGAAGCATTGGGCTTCTCATTGTTGTCAGTGACATTCTATTTCTTTAAGAGCATATCAACACCTCTGCTCCTAGTCTCATTGAGACACTCACCACTAACAGTGGACCCTGGTTCCCCCTAAGGGAGGGACTAGGAAATTCACCTAGAAAGCAATTAAAAAGAACGGTCAATCAAATTCAACACTGACTTGAACATTACACTTGTTTGCTAAGTGTTATTATTTTGCTATTGTTAGTTAAAGTTTATCATAAAAGTTGGCATTGCCCAATGTTGAGGGCAATGCATTTGTTTTATTGGTTATTGTTGTTAGGAAAATGTTGGCACAGCTGGAAAGGTGTGAGACTGGAGACCTACAGAGTACCATATTTGCCTGTTAAAGATCAGCTTAGTATGAATGTAAATAAGGACTCACTCAATAATATGCCCCCTAGTGAAATCAACCCTCTTTTAAAAATATTTCTATGGCCACCTTAAAAATATGGTCCTATAATGTAAAAGGAGTTAACTCTTCTATAAAATGAATGAGACTTTTGCAAGAGCTTAAGGGACTGCGGGCGGATGTGATCCTACTACAGGAAACACATTTCTTGGCACAAGAACACTTAAAATTACACAGGGCCTGGGTGGAAAACCTGGTAGCAGCTTCTCCCCCAAAATCAAAGAAGGCAGTGGTGGCTATCTTATGGAAAAAAGGGCTAAACCTTACAATTGAGTCATCAGAGGGGGGTATGCAGGGTAGATATGTTAGAGTTTCAGCTCACTCCCACGGTAGACTCTTCCATTTTATTAACATATATGCCCTGAATACTCAGCAAGAAACCTTCTTCGAAATACTTTTTAAAAAATTAGCAGCTCTTCCACCAGGTCAGCTCTTTCTTGGGGGAGATTTTAGTACGGCCCCACACCCTCAAAGGGACCGCTCCTCTGGAAATAACCATGTGCATCAGGCAGCCTCTAAGACCTTGGTAACTTTAGCCAGGGAAATGGGACTGATCGATATATGGAGGGGCCCTCCACCCAAAAGACAGGGACTACACTTTTTATTTTGTGCCCAACAGTCCTACTCCCGTATAGACTTGTTTTTCACCCATAAAACCTCAATACACACAATTATTAAATCTTGTATACATAACATAACTTTATCAGACCATGCCCCAATTTTAATTCACGTTGCCCACCCCCCAAATAGGCAAACTCTATGGAGGCTCATTGTCTCCCTTTTAAACAATCAATCCTTTGTCACCAAACTACAAGGACAAATCCTTGACTTCTCCTTAATTCACTAATCTACAGATTTCTCCCCATCTCTTAAATGGGACACATTTAAAGCAGTCCTCCGTGGAGAAGTTATCAGCTTTGCCGCGGCGCAAAAAAGACTAACACAATTAACCCGCAGCAGGTTGATACAAGAGCTGTCGGATTTAGAAAAGTGACACAAATTGACTCCCAGGGACAAACAAATTCAAGGGGAATTGAATAAAGTTAAAAGCACTCTACAAGACTTTGAATACAAAAAAGCGGAAGGCCAATTGCGATTCGCTAATCAAAAATATCATGAGGTGGGGGGGAAGGCATCAAGACTACTGGCATTCTGCTTAAGGAAGGCACAGGCGGATAGGCATGTCCCTTATATTCAGGAAGGGGGACCTTCAGGGAAAAAATGGACTTCTCCCACAGGAATAGCCCTCCAATTTCAAAAATATTACCAAGAACTATATGCTAAGGATAAATATATACTAATGGTACAGAGGGACACCCAAGCATTCTTAAACACCCTTAAACTGTCTAGACTATCAAAACAAATGGTAGTGGACCTCAATCTCCCCATTACAGTGGAGGAGACTCTGGCAGTTATTCACCAACTTCCCACCGGGAAGTCTCCTAGCCCAGATGGGTTTAGTGGAGAGCTGTATGAAAAGTTGGACACGTTACTGGCCCCACTCCTGACAGAGGTGTTTAACCACTGTTTAGAGGAGGGTAGGGCTCCAGAAAGTTGGACCCACTCTATAATAACTGTTTTACCCAAACCTGTCAAGAAACAACTAAATGTGAGTCCTTCCGTCCTATAGCCCTAATTAATCAAGATAAAAAAATCCTCACTAAAATGTTATCGATCCGCTTACAAAAGTACATAGAGTTATTAATCCATCCAGATCAAATGGGATTTATCCCACACCACCACATGAGTGATAACATCAGGAGATATCTGAATTTGCTGCAATCAGGAAAAGCTCAACAGAACCCAACCTTGGCCATCTTCCTAGATGCAGAGAAGGCCTTTGATAGGCTCAATTGGACATAGATTTTTCAGGTCTTGCAAAAGATGGGTTTCGAGGGGAACTTTCTAAACTGGATTAAACTATGCTATCAGAATCCCCAGGCCAGGGTCAGGGTCAATGGCACAATTTCTCCCACCTTTAACCTTGCAAGAGGAACAAGGCAGGGGTGCCCTCTGTCTCCCCTGCTTTTTGCCCTCAGTATGGAGCCTTTCTCTCAGGCCGTGAGACAGCATGATAAAATCGAGGGGATAGAATCCCAAAACACATCCCATAAGATTTCCCTATAAGCAGATGATACCGTAATATATCTTGGAAATCCCCAAGTAGCCCTTCCACATCTGATGGAACTTGTAGAGACTTTCGGGGCTATCTCAGGCTTTAAGATTAATGCCACTAAATCTGAAGTGTTACAGGTAGGGGGACAACCAAACACACAGTTAACAGCTGATATCCAGTTCAGATGGGCTGAGCAAAAAATAAGATATCTTGGTATTCAAATTCCCTTATATTTATCCAACCTGTATAAATTTAACTATGGGGTCTTAGGTCAACAAATAAGAGCAGACCTACACAGATGGACCCTGCTCCCATTGACATTCACAAATCGACTAGAGGCAATAAAAATGAATGTTTTGCCCAGATTTCTTTTTTTGTTCACCAACCTTCCCATCCAGGTTCCAAACAGAGATTGGAAATACCTCAAAAAACACCTTTCTGAGTTCATCTGGTCCTGTAAACGCCCCAGAATCTGCTGGGAAATTTTAATAGAGGAAAAAGGTAAGGGGGGGATGGGGTTACCAAACTTCCCCATGTATTGCCTAACTGCCCAACAACTCCCGGTTATTAAAATGTTGATGCCTGGTAAGAAACATGGTTGGTTAGAGACAGAGGACAGAAACAGTGAAATAATCCCCATCTTACCTTGGAAAATTCAACCAAAACATTTACAAAACATAGAAAATGTGTTTACAAGACATACAATGTCAAAGTGGCTGGAGGCCAGACAGAACTAGGAAACAGTCAGGCCGGTTTGGGAATACCTACCCCTTTCATTTCTTCCCGGCTTCCCGGCTAAACCAAATGACCACTGATTTTTTAGATGGGCGACCAATGGACTGAGATACCCTTATCAGTTCCTGGAAGGGGATGGTTTAAAGTCATTTCCGCAAATGCAAGCAGAATTTAATGTATATAAAACAGATTTCCAACTTCCGGTGACGTCACAACACCGATGGCAGCCTAATTTGGAGCTCTGGTGCCCCGGGTTATACAGATAAGTGCATCGTTAGACATCGAGAGGCCCAAACGCGCCAGTTAATTACAATCTAGTCCCTGTAATAGTCTGCAGAATGGGACACACAAAAAAGAAGCACAATGAGGACGGAAAAGGTGGTGGTAGAGGTCGGTCTGACTCGAGGCCTCTGAGCCCGGCCGAGTCGCGTTCCTCATTGATCACGGCCTCGGGGGAGGATTCTGACGGCTCGGGATCTGATGCAACATCTACATTTACCAAAGCAGATGGGCATAGAATGTTAAAAATTCTCCATAGAATAGACGCTAGAATATTAGGCTTACAAAATGATTTTAAAAAGTTGGAAGCGCATACGACTTCCGTGGAGACACACGTTGAAACGCTACAAGCAGAGCATATGGCGTTCGGGAGGTCGTTGGCCTATCTGCACAAAAGGGAAAAAGAGCTAACTGCGAGGGCGGAAGACGCGGAGGCGAGAGCCCGTCGCAATAACATCAGAATTTTTGGCATTCCGGAAGAGTGGATCCCCCGTGCATGGAGGATTTTATTGATTCCTGGCTAAAATCGGAATTGAACCTGGAGGAGGACTTCAGAACGGAGATTGAAAGAGCCCACAGATCTATCGCTCCGAAGCCAAAAGAGGGAGCACTCCCAGATCTATAATTGTGAAATTTCTGAGATATATGACGAAAGAGAAGATTATAAAGCTGGCTTGGGCAAAAAAGAATCTCAACTTGGATGGTCAGAGGCTATTCGTTGATCAGAACTTCCCCTAATGCTGACCCAATGAAAAAAAGTGTTACAAGTGGTTAAAGTTCTGAGGGAGAAAGGCTTTAGAGCGTACCTGAGATACCCTGCGAAGCTCTGGGTGCAGAGTAAGGATGGGGTCAAGATCCTCGACTCGCTGCTAGCTGCGGTCCCGGTTCTCACTTCCCAGGAGGTACCGATCCCCGACGTGAAGGAAGAGCAGGCAGAGAAGGAGATCGAAGAGTTGCTGTGGTCTATTGCTCCAGGCCCCAGGAGACGCACGAGAAGGAGAGAAGAGGCCTTGCTCCCTTTGCATGCAGACATGACGAGATGGCTGCATGCCAAAGAGACCTGAATAAAGTACATTTTGTGGTTGCTTTGTAAACCTTGAAGATGCTGGGCACGGGACCGTGTCTTTGCCTGAATATGTGCAGTGGGAAGGGTATTGATCAGAGGGGTTTTTGGATAGAGTTGGGGAAAGTTTTTCTTTTTTTCTCTCTTTGGAAAGATTAGTAGGGTTGCCCCTCCAAAAGTTTAAATGTTTATAGTAAGTAAGGGTCCTAATTTGTAGACGCTCTCTTCGTAGGCATAAGGAACCCTGATAGGGCTTGATGGGTGTTTCCAGTGGGAGGGTATTCGGAGAGGGAACGCGACATTGGGGTAACCTTGATAGGAGTCCCCTCCGGATAAGCAACGCACTCGTGAATGGGAGGAATAGGGAAGGTAGATAAACAATTTGATTTAATAAACAGGTTTAAAAGCAGTACAGTTGCGATTTGAATTAAGAGGGGTGGGAAGGGAATTACCCTCTAGAAGAATGGCGGGTTTCATGAATTGCTTTTATGTTATGTGCATGGCGTGGGGGGGGTGCCGCTTTGGGTTTAGCACGAGGATAACTCCGGTCCCGGTATTTTGGAGGTGGAGTAGATGTAAATGGGACTTAAATGAAACTGCAGTGATGAACTGTTTGATATTCTGGTGTTTATTCTGGGCAATTTGTTTTTTTTTTTCCCTCTGTCTCATTACAGAGGAACTGTACCCAGGGCACCTAACTCCTAGGGCTGTCCTAACCGGATCCATTCTTTTTTTGGTAGGAGAGGGCTATTCTCTTGGGACTCCTGAGAGCTGGCCCTTTAGTGTTGGGAGACACTTTTTCTCCTATCTAGCTAGGGCTTTACGCCTCTAGCAGCTAGGGAGTTGACACCTTAACCCTCAGATTTTCCTCTAGCTCTGGTTGAGCTAGTGGGTTTCAGTAGTTGACTGCAACCCAGTTCTTTTTTAATTTTTTTTATTTTTTCTCTTTGGGATTTTTGTTTGTGACCTCTTTGCTTCGGGGGAGTTGTTCACCCCGGATTCGTAAGGGGGGTTGTTCTTCCTCCCGTTCCCTTTTTCGTAGATAGGTTCAGTTGAGGTTATAAGAAATTGCATGATGTTTAACGTTTGTGTGGTTATACGCTGTTTCACGTTTCTCTCTCTCTTTTCTGATCTCTTTTGCTTATTATATTGGACGGACATTTTTTCTTATGAGTTATTTAGGCCACCACGGTGGCGTGGGGGAATTAAAGGAAGAGGTTTGGCTGGTTATGTCAACTACCGAAATGGCATCACTTAAAATAATTTCGGTCAATGTTAAAGGAATAAACGGGGTGGTTAAAAGGGCAAGAATTTTACAAGAGTTGGGACGGTTAAAATGTGACTTGGCCTGTCTTCAGGAGACTAAATTGTCAGATTATGAACACTCTAAATTACGAAGATCCTGGGTGGGAGGGGTATATCCGGACTCCTGCTCTGAGGCCTCTAGGGCTGGAGTGGTGATATTGTCACGTAAAGGTCTTCCCTTTAAGGTTCATCGGGTACAAAAAAGTGGGTTGGGCCACTATGTAATAATATCTGGAGAGTTCATGGGGCAGAGTTTCCATCTGGCGGCATTGTATGCCCCCACACCCCCCTCGGGAACTTTTTTCAGGCAGTTTTTCTCTATTGTGGGTTCCCTTCCCTTGGGCAGAGTGATACTGGTAGGGGATTGGAACTGCGTGGAAAATGGTGTACTAGACAGGAGTGAAGGGGGAAGGGGAGGCAGGACTGCCTGTTCTAGGCTCCTCAGAACTTTGGTAATGGATGGAGGATGGGTAGATCCATGGAGGCAACAAAATCCATCGGTTAAGGACTTTACTTTTTATTCGGCGGCGGCAAATTCTTACTCCAGATTGGATAGATTTTACACCCAAATAAAACATGCTAATGACTTAACAGATCTAACTATACACCCAGTGACCTTCTCGGATCACGCAATGATTAGTACGAAGGTAAGATGGCCCGGGATAAAGGCTAAGGGGTGGTGGAGATTTGATCCTGGCCTCTTAAATGATTCAGGGTTTGTTAACCAAATGAAAGAATCTATTAGGTTTTATTTAGAGGAAAATAAGGAGAAGGACACTCACGTTCGTTTTATTTGGATGGGTTAAAAGCAGTCCTACAGGGGCAAATTATAAGTTACTCGTCCTATAAACATAAGTGCACTCAAGATAAGGTGCATAAATTATTGGGAGGTATAAGTTCTCTGGAGAAGGAACATAAAAAAAATAAAGATAATCGGGTATTAGAGCAATTACAAGAGGCCAGGGAACAGTATAATAAGGAGATGATGATCAGAACCGAAAATTCTTTGAAATACACCAGACAAAGGTACTATGAATCCAGGGGGCGGGCGATCCGCCTACTGGCCCTTAGGCTCAGGAAGCAGGAGGCAGAGAGATACATCCCGCGACTAAAAAAATATGGCACCCAGAATATTACTTCTGATCCAGTGCAGATTGCGGGTAGTTTCTGTCAATATTATCAGGAGCTTTACTCCTCTGAGAGGGGTCCAAATCACCCGGGGTGGGTGGAGAGTTTCCTGCAGGGTATTGCACTACCGAGGCTCGATGAACCTCAGGGAAATAAGCTGGGTGAGAAAATTACAGAACAAGAAGTGAGGAAAGTTATTAAAAACCTCAAGGGGGGGAAGGCCCCTGGCCCCGATGGGTTTGTAGGAGAGTTTTATCGGGCATTCGCTAATGAGTTAGCCCCGTTATTTACCAGAGTGTGCAATGCAGCACAAGAAGAGGGCGATTCTCCGGCCTCGTGGGAAGATGCATTAATCACCTTATTGCCAAAACCTGGGAAGGACCCAACAGAATGTGGGAGTTACTGACCAATTTCGCTAATTAATCAAGATGCCAAAATATTTGCTAAGATTCTGAGTTACCGGGTTGCAGGAAGTCGTCCCGGAATTGGTGCACAAAGATCAGACGGGGTTTATTCCAGGGCGTCATATCCAAGATAATATAAGACTGCTGCTCAATGTCTTGGCTGCCTCCAGGTCATTCCCGCCTGATGCTCTGAGGGTGGTGATGGCACTGGATGCAGAGAAGGCCTTTGACCGGATCGATTGGTACTTCTTGGACCGGGTCTTGGAGAAGTTCGGAATAGGGGAAAAATTCCGAAAGTGGATAGCAAATTTATATAGAAACCCTCGGGCAAGGGTGAAGGTGAATGGGATAACCTCGGATATAATAATGATTAAAAGGGGAACCAGGCAGGGATGCCCGTTGTCCCCTCTATTATTCGCGCGCTGTGTATGGAACCTTTAGCGGCCCTCATAAGGCAATTGAAAGATTATACTGGTATTCAAGTACAAGGAATTGAAATCAGAATATCATTATATGCTGATGATACTTTATTGTACATTTCAGACCCGGAGGACAGATGCCTTTGATTGACTCTTTAATACAATCATTTAGTGAAGTTTCTGGGTTTAAAATAAATGATACCAAATCAGCTTTATTACCCATAGGGAGACTGAGGGATGACGCACTCCCTGTAATAGGTAGATATGGGTGGGTGAAGGAGGGGATTAAATATCTGGGGGTTAGAATAACTAAAGATATATCTAAATTATATGCCGCCAATTATTCCAGGCTGTTGCAGAGTGTCCAAGAGGATTTGCATAGATGGGAGGAATTGTCCCTTACTTTATTGGGCAGAGTTGACTGCGTAAAAATGAACATTCTGTCCCGTTTCTTATTTTTGTTTCATTCACTGCCGCTTAAGCTCCCAGCCCTTTTTTGGAAGTCACTAAAACAGCTTTGTCCCGATTCATTTGGTCGGGTAGACCTCCTAGGGTAAGATGGAATGTTCTTCTCAGAAGTAAAAAAAAAAGGGGGACTGGGTTTGCCAGATCTTAGGAAATATTACTGGGCTGCACAGATTCAGCCATTAATTCCTCTCATGGGGGATAAGGACTCACCTTTATGGGTTGAATTGGAGAGGCCTGAATCTTCCAGAGGGGATATCAGAGATTTGATATTTATGGACCATGAGGGGATGCAGAGACTAAGGGGAGGTAACCCATAGTCTGATCAGATAATTTCCACCTGGCGGGAGATCAATAGAACATTTGGTATGAAGCTTTCCCTTGGGATGGATTCTCCGATCAGGGCCTGCCTGGATTTTGTACCCTTGGTATGGGATATGGGTTTTTTGAGATGGAGCCAGAGAGGACTATCTAAAATTGGACAGTTATATTCGGGGGAAGAGATTAAAACATTTCAAATGCTTTCTCAAGAGTTCTCCCTCACCACTTCTGATTATTTTAGATATTTGCAAATTCGGCATTATTTACAGGGCAAGGTTCGGGAAAGGGGAAGACCTAGAGATATAGGCAATAATCCATTGGTGGATGCTTTGGGAGCAGAGGTTAGTGGAGCAGAGTCAAAGGGGTTTATTTCTAGGATGGTGGGCCAACTTTTGGACCTGGAACCTGATTCCACGGTATCAATTAAGGCAAGTTGGACCAGGGAACTGGGTAAAGTTATAACTGACCCTGGCTGGGACATGATATGGGAGGCTGTACACACAACCACTGCCTCTAACAGTTGGCGGGAGTTCAGATGGAAAGTGGTCGCCAGATATTTCCGGATTCCGGTAATCACTAAACATTTTGGCCAATATTGTACAGACCATTGTTGGAGGGAATGCGGGAGCAAAGGGACGTACAAACATATTTTCTGGGATTGCCCTCACATTAGTAAATATTGGGTACAGGTGAGGGATCGAGTAAGTACTATTCTAGGTGTGGTGATCCCTAATGATCCCTTATATTGGGTCCTGGGACAGTACCCTGACCTGGTTAAATTGAAAACTCATCGATACCTTTTTGATGTGCTGGTGGCCTCTGCTCTCAAGGCAATAACTCAACATTGGCTAACTAAAGTTTCTCCAACATTAGAGGGGTGGTACAGAAATTGCTTATCGGTACTGGAAATGGAATATCTTACTGCTAAGGTGAGATTGCAAAAAGATAGATTCAAATCCAGATGGATGCCCTTTTTTAAATTTCAAGCGCAAAAGGATCAAATTAATGTGTTGGAAATTTTGGTTAAGTACACATGTCAGTGAGATGATAGGAGGGGTCCATCGTTGTCCTCTCCCTGGCATTCACAAGGTAGAGAGTACTCCTCAATGGTAATCCACCATATAAGGAAAAGTCATATGGTTGTACTGATTACTCATGGTGAAGGGTATAGTTTAGATAGCACTAGTCCGTCCGTGTCTTCTTTTCTCTTCTTTCTTTCGTTTCCTTGCTTTCTTCTTACTTTTATTGTCAGGTCCCTACTTGAGGGATCTGCCTGTTTCTAAGGTTACTTGAAATTAATTGGTCTGGACATTTATTATGTGTGGAGAGGACATGAGAGGAACTGGTGAAGTGGCAGAATTAATAAATTAGTATTAAGTGGATATCTTACCATACTTAACCAGATTGATAAAAAATACTAAAGTTATAGTTCCAGACATGTTATGAGTACTCCTTCAATGTATGAATGTTGCTTCGTACTATCTGTAATGTCTGTATATTAAGACTTAATAAAAAAAACTGTTATTTAAAAAAAAAAACAGATTTCCATACGTACTGCCAGTGTACTCATTATATTGTTACTAATATAGGTATTTCGGACTTGACTCACGGACCATCTACTCCTAATTTATTAACCCATCAGAGAAGTATTACAGGAGACACTAGATCCTTTATATCCCAAATATATAAAATATTAATAGAAGACAGAGGGACATTGATGGTACAGAGAGTAGAACAGAAGTGGGAATCGGAAGGAAATTTAAACCTCAAGGAGCAAAACTGGCATTACACATGGCAGGGGGTACATAACACCACCAACTAGCCCTCATGGCGAGAATTTCGCTGGAAGATCAACATCCGCTTTTTTAGAATGTCAGACATTTCAGCTCATTGCGCCACACAATCCTCCAACTTATGCTGGAGAAAATGTGGTCAGATAGGTACACACCACCATATTTTTGGGACTGACCAAAACTTACTCTATTTTGGAACATATTAGCACAAAAAATCTCCCAGATTCTGTCTCTTTCCCATCCACTGAACTTTGAGAATCTGGTCTTGAGTGCTCTCCCAAAGGAGGTTAGGGCCACGCCAAGAAGATACCTTTTCCACATCCTCAGTGCTGCAGCACTCAAGACCCTAACCCGAAAACTGGCTGACAGACAAATCCCCTCCAATTAGCACTTGGTATGGTAACATTACGAACATCAAAGAAATGGAAGCAGTCACAGCTCGCCTGAGGCTAAATACAGATAAATTTAACGCTAGGTGGCTGCCTTTCTTTGATTACTTAGAAAGGAAAGAGGGTACTCCAGTTCTGCAACAATTGCTTCAGGCCTGAGAGGTCAAGGGAGGGGGTCCCAAGAGGGGAGGTTGGGGGGTGGGGAGCTGACTCGGGTCTTACAACGTTAACCCTTTACTTCCAGGGTGGCTAACCAATAACCTGGTTCACTTTATTTAATATTCCGATATTTAATTAAGTTATAAAACACAGTGGTCCATGTACTCAGTCTCTTTTAGGTAACCAGCTATGTTAGTTTTCTTTTTATTGTTTAAAGGTCAGTTAATGGAAATAAAGGAAGACTTATTATAAGAGTATAAAAGTTTATATTTTATTAATCAGAGACATTTGGAGGATTGTTCATAGGGTGTAAGCATCTGATTCCTTAAAAATCTCTCCATAATGGTAGATTTCTGCCTATTAGGAGATATAGCATCTGAAGTACACCTGAATGAACCCTCTCTGATGAATTATTTGACTTCTTTGTATATCAATTGTACTCAAGATGAGAAATGTATGGTTAACTCTGTAAAAGAAAAAAAAAAAATTTAAGCTCACAAATCATCTCCCGATTACTCTAAGTTAATGTATGAACAAAAGAAAAATGTACTAATAGTAATAGGAGAGCAGGCTTAAACATATTAGCTGTGTAATAATTTCAGTGTATCATCCTGAATTCAATAAACTGGTCTTTTACGTTCAAAAAAGAAAGTAAGAGAATTGACGAGATGTCTCCAAATGCTCACCACACAGCAGACAGAGATGGCACCAAGGTTTTCAGTTGGTAATACCACCGCCCCAGCTCCCAGTGTGATGCCTCGGCCACTCCAAATCCCAGAAAACATATTTTGCCATAATTGTGGGAAGGATGGACACATGAAGAGAGATGCCAGTCCACAAAAGACCTAGATAAAGTTGTATACAGGCTTCAAGGAGAGCTTCGGAGAACGAATCAGCGGTCGAGGAGTGACCAAAATGACCTCAGTGAGGGTTCAAGAAGTAGTAACTTAAATCCCTATGTGGCTAAATTATCTGTCCAGTCCCCTGCTGCTGTCCCTCCAGACTGGTCCAAAATAGTGGGCCCTTCAATGGAGACTACCGTGGCTGTGAATAGTATTCCTACTCGGGCTGTGCTGGACAGTGGGTCGCAAGTGACCACTGTATTTAAGGACGGGTATGACAAACACTTATCTGCTGTGCCCTTACATTCCCTGGAAGGCCTACATGTGTGGGGGCTGAGCGACAAGTCTTATCCCCACCTAGGATATGTCTGCCTCTGGTTGTCATTTCCTGCAGCTGTAACTGATGTAGAGGAGCAAGTCGAGACACTGGCCTTAGTGTGTCCCCCTTGTGGACTGTATGATGGGGTTCCCCTGTTAATTGGGACCAACGCCCATATGTTTGGGAGACTGGCACATCTCTCTCACGAGAATCAAGGGCGACAGACTGGGAGGGCCCTAAGAATTCCCGTTCTGATCAAGAGGGCCTATGATTTGCAACAGAACCCCAAGGGAGTGGACCAGGATGAACCGGTAGGGATCGTGAGGAAGAAGGACCCCAATTCAATGGTACTGGCCCCTAACGCCCAGTGTACCATTCAAGGGGAGGTCCGCCTTTGCAAAGATGTCAAGAACAAAATATTAATGTTTGACGCGCCAGGCAATGGAAAATTGCCAGAAGGATTATTGGTCAAGCCCAGCATCTTGCCAGCTCATGCTCATGCCTATGCACGACGAGTGATGGTCCAGATTCATAATGTGTCAGATCAGGAGATCTGGGTGAACAGAGGATGCACCCTAGCTACAGTACACTGCACAGACACTGCAGTGTTGCCCTGCAATAAGCCCCCTGGCAAGACAGATAGAGTGTCTCCCGACTTGTTTGATTTTGGTGACTTCCCGTTGCCAGATGAATGGAAGACTAGAATTAGCCAGAAACTTGCCCAGAGAGATCAATTATTTTCATTGAAGGAATGGGACGTGGGATGTGTCCAGGGTGTGGAGCATCACATACGCCTGCACGATGAACGGCCATTTCAAGAGAGGTCTCAACGCCTAGCCCCTGCAGACATAGACGATGTGAGAAGACACTTGTAGGAAATGCTCGCGGCTGGTGTGATACAAGAATCCAGGACCCCATATGCTTCTCCCATTGTGGTTGTGCATAAGAAGAATGGAACAGTATGAATGTGTGTGCATTATCGGACCCTCAACAGGCGGACCATCCCTGATCAATACACCATGCCCCATATACAAGATGCTCTGGATTGTTTGAATGGGAGCAAATAGTTCTCAGTGTTGGATCTTCGCAGTGGATATTACCAGATTCCAATGGCTCTGGAGGACCGTGAGAAGACAGCCTTTATCTGTCCTTTGGGGTTCTACAAATTCATACTAACATACTAAAATGCCAGCAGAATAGGCCTAACGGTCTTTCGTGTCTGCTCATTTGGTCAGCCTCCACCCTAGGTGCTGACCTTGCTGCCCCCCTCACCTCCTCTGGCTTCTCCTTTCCCAGTTCTGGATATTCTTGCTGCATTGGATTTTGCTTCCAGAACCCTTCCCCTGTACCTGTCCCACCCCCTCTTGAACCCCTCCACTGTCTCTGCCTGAGAATGCCACAGGGGATATAGGGCGCCCCAGCCACCTTCCAGCGACTGATGGAACGAGCGGTGGGAGATATGAATTTGCTGGAATGCCTGGTGTACTTGGACGATGTCATTGTGTTTGGGAGCTCCTAGAGGAACATGAGAGTCGACTGTTCAAAGTACTAGACCGACTGGAAGATTTCGACCTCAAGCTGTCCATTGACAAGTGCCAGTTTTCCAAACCTCTAGAAGTATGTGGGGCACATAGTGTCTACAGAGGATAGAGACTGATCCTAATAAAGTTGAAGCCTTGACTACTTGGCCCCAGCCCCACAATTTGAAAGAACTACAACGTTTCCTGGGATTCTGTGGCTACTACCGCCGGTTCATAAAGGACTATTCCAAAGTGATTCGGCCACTCTTGAATCTTACCCAGGGTTACCCTCCTACCAATTGGAAATACAAAGAAGGGTCCGTCAAAGAACCAGACAAAGCATATTTCTGCCCAGGTGAACTTTTCGGGTCCCGCTGGATGCCTAACTGTGAAGCAGCTTTCCATGAAGTCATATACCAGCTCACCCACGCCCCCCATCCTTGCTTATGCTGATCCCACCAAACCCTATGTGCTGCATACTGACGCCAGTCTGCAGGGTCTAGGAACGGTGCTGTATCAAGACCATGAGGATGGTTTGAGACCAGTGGCATTCACCAGTAGGAGCTTGACCCCGTCAGAGCGAAACTACTCTGTGCACAAGTTGGAGTTGCTTGCATTAAAATGGGCCATTGTCGACTAGTTTCATGATTACCTCTATGGGGCGAAAATATTGGTGAGGACTGACAATAACCCATTGACCTACGTACAGACTTCAGCTAAGTTAGACGCCATGGGGGCACTGGTGGCTTTCTGCATTGTCAACATATGATTATGCTGTCGAATACAGACCGGGCCTGAATCATATTGATGCTGACGCCCTATCCCAGAGGCCCATTTCCAAGAGCGACTGGGTCAGGCTGTCTGAACCTGACATCCGAGCATTGTGCCAAAAGTTTGATAGAAATGAACAGATGCCTACGGACACAGCGGACTGCTTAGCAGATTGCTTAGACCCCTCTGACACCTGCATACCGGCTGCATATTGCCACTTTTCTGCTCTAGATATTAGTGCACTACCTCAGTTTGACAATGACAGATGGGCTCAATACCGAGATCCTATGATTCAGCCAGCACTTGACATCCTTCGTGCAGCAAAAGATGTGTCCAAGTTGCATTCCTCTGATCTGCGAACCGCTTTATTGTTTAAAGAAGGCCCCAGGTTGAAGCTGTTTAATCAGTTGTTGTATAGAGAGACAGTAGATCGGGGTGGCCAAATAGACAAACAACAACTGGTCCTGCCCACAGCCTTCAAAGATTTGGTACTGCGGTCCCTCCACAATCATATGGGCCACCTCGGTATCGAACAGACCCTTGACCTAGTACGATCTCGATTCTACTGGCCCAAGATAGGGGACAATGTTGAGCACCATGTAAGGACTTGTAGTCGCTGCCTACAGAGAAAAACCCTGCCTCAGAGGGCTGCTCCCCTTGTCAACATTACTACCAGCACCCCAATAGAACTAGTCTGCATAGACTTCTTGAGTTTAGAGCCTGATCAGCGAAACATTGGCAATGTGTTAGTGGTTACAGACCATTTCACACAGTATGCACAAGCTTTTCCCACCAAAGGTCAAAAAGCATCTACCGTGGCCAAGGTGCTAGTGGAAAATTTCTTCATCCACTATGGTGCCCCCCAGCGAATTCACTCTGATCAGGGCCGGGACTTTGAGAGTCGGCTAATCAAAGAAATGCTCTCTCTATGGGGGGTGCGAAAGTCAAGAACCACCCCTTATCACCCGCAGCAGGCTCCTCAACCAGAACGCTTTAACCGCACCCTGCTAGACATGCTAGGTACCCTCCACCCAAAAGATAAGCATAAATGGAGCCAGCAGATTAGCACCTTGGTACATGCATACAATTGCACAAAGAATGATGCTACCGGGTTCTCTCCCTACCACCTCATGTTTGGGAGAGAGGCCCGGCTGCCTGTTGATGTCTGTTTTGGGGTTTCTCCTGATGGGGTCCGAGTCAAAGATTACCTGCAATATATTCAAAAACTTAAAGCTCAATTGAACCATGCCTATCAACTGGCCCAGACAATGGCTGCCAAAAGAAATCTAGCCAACAAAGAGAGATGATAGAAAAGTAAAGGCTCAAGAGCTTAGGCCTGGAGACCGTGTGTTGTTGCAAAATTTAGGATTGCATGGTAAACACAAAATTGCTGCTCGATGGCACCATCTTTCCCATGTCATAGCTGGAAAGTTGGATGATTTGCCAGTGTACAAAGTGCACCCAGAGAATAACTCCAAAGCTGTCAAGACCATGCACCGTAACCACTTGCTACCTATTGGTCAAGTTATAATTCAGACTGAACCCACCGAGGTTGATTCCCCTGGACCAATGACTCATGCTGCTGCAAGAAAGAAATAGAGTCAGCCTGCCCCCGTGGTTGCCGATTTAACACTTCCCCCGCAGCAGGCCCAAAATGGTAGTGACTGCCAGTCTAACTCAGATGACAGTGAGTGTGATAATGCATATTACCCCTCATATGAACTGAGTCAGTTGTTTTATGGAAATCCTATGTTGAATTATGGGGATGAAGCTGGGCCTTCTGGACTGCCGAACGCCCCGGCATCATCCTTGGAGCCAATGCTTCCTGAAGGTGAAGTGCAAAGTATCACGTCTGAGGATGCTGAGTCTTTGTGTATCGTGGAACTGTATGATTTGCCTGAAGGAGAGGCTGATGGTATGACTCTTTCTGGTGACATGCCAGAACTTGAGGAACACTATGAGAGTGCTGACAACCCCCCTTCAGTGCCAGAGTGTCTTCAAAATGAGCCAAGTGTTGTAGAAACAGAGACTACAGAGCAAGGGGCTGACAGTGCTCCCAGCTTGGACATTCCCCTTCATGCAGAGGCACCCCTCACAAGTGATGAAAGCTCCAAGACCATTGCTGAAAGTACAGAGACTGTGGCTGTTCACCCCAGAAAGACTGGCCGAGCTGTCAAGCCAGTGGTGCGCTTCAGTTACAATTCCCCCGGGAGGCCAGTGGATTTGTCTCTCAATGTAGTCCACAAAGGTGTTTATGTCTCTCAGAGCTCACTGCCCAAATTGAGCTTGACGGCCCATTCCAGGTTACTTGTTCTGCCCTCTCACCATGGTGCCCCTGCCCCATCCAGCCCCAAGTCAACTGATAGGGAAGCAGGGCCGCAGTAATGGGGGGGTAAGTGGGGAAGTTGTCCAGGGACCCGAGCTCAGGAGGGGCCCTCCTGAGGAGCTGGCATTACCTCTGTCATTAGCTGGTTTGGGAAACGGGGCCCATTCCAAGCGACTTGTCTGGGGCCCCAGGATTCATAGCTGCAGCCCTGTAGGGAAGGGCCCCCTCTTGCATTGTTTAGAGTACAAGAAGTTATTACATGATTCTGTGTAGTAATATTCAATTTACCTGTGTGAAATATGCGTAATGTATTGTCAGAATGGAAATGATATAGTGGAGTACATTGGAATGTATAGTAAAGTGACAAGTTATGCCAATTGATGAATCAGATAGTACTTGTATAGCATGCTAATGGTATAAATATCTTGTATACATTGCATTTTCAATGTTATGATGGTACAGACTTGACGTGGACACCAAGTTTTCCCAGGCAGGGAAGGGTGTAACCCCCCTACAAATGGGGGTTCCCAAAAAGTCTTCCTTGAGCTTGCTTAAATGCTCACTGCCAGGCTGGTGTCCTGCATTTTAGCAGTTTAAATGTGATTACCAGAGCCTGTATAGCCTCTGTGTACTGTCTCTTTAAGAGCTGCCTAATTAGAGTTTAAGTAATCTGAGAGGAAGCTCTGTTGAAAGATGTAACTATTTACTGAAAATCATTTAGAGTGATAATGATAATATAGTTTGTCTAACCTGCTTTCTTTGTAGCAAGGACTGTTTTGTTTGTCTCCACTATCTTGGTCCTGGACTGCAAATTGTACCAAACAGTACTGGTGGGACCTAAAATGTAGCCGGACTACAGGAGCTGTCTGAATTCAAAATCCGTAGGAACTGTAGTTTGAACTTTTTGCGCCTTTTTTTGCAACTGAAGGGGGAGCTCTTGCTTTGACTGACAGCCAAATCAGCCAAGCAAATCTTTTGGATCTTGGGGAAGTCCTGGGCTGCTTGCAGTTTTCAGTTAGTTCTGAGCTGGAAGCTCAAGAAGAAGGAGCTAAAGTAATTATGAGCAGCAATCCTGAGTGGATTCGCATGGGAGAACTGGGAAAAGGCTGAGTGTTTGGCCTGTATGTCTGCCTGCTGCTCCTAAGAGGGAGAGAAGAGAATTATTTTGGATTGAATCCAAGTTTGTGTGACTAAAGTAAGCTACTGAAATGGACCAGGCTCAACCTGAAGAAGACTGAAGATTTTGCTGAATGTGATCGGCCTATCAGGAGTTCCAGCTACCCCTAAGCTCCTGGTGTGTACAGAGACTTTGCGACTGTGACCGGGGAGCGCTTTGCCTGGTACAGTAGAATTCCCATACATGTAAATGTGCTATGAGTTGCTAGTGGGTTGTGAGTTAGTTCCCCACTGTGTGAACTGTGTTCTGCTTGCTGGAAGCTATATCCAGCCCAAAATGGACTGCACCCAAATTTGTCTCCATGCGGTCTGGGCCTTGCCAGACTGGCCCAGCCAAACTACCCACTGCACAGAGAAGCCATCGACGAGAGACCTGCCTGGGGACCAGCCCCCTGCTTCACGCTTGAACAGGAATGACGCCTCTGTGACTCATGTGGGCCGTGCTTCTCCTGGCATTCCAGATCAACCACCTGCAGTCTCGATTTTCATCCAGCCAGTTGTCCAGTTTTTGGTATTGTGAGTAAATACCAGAATAGCTCCCTGCAGCAACTGCTTAATCTGAGTGTGTCATCTGATTGTCTTGTTGTTTCGTTTCCTTTACGAACTGAGCCCTCTGACTCCAGATTACCAATATTGTATACCGTGCACGTTGTGTTTTCCATCACAGTGCCTCAACCAGCTGCAACCCCAGGAATCGGTCCTGGCTAGCCCATCTCTTCTCCACCTGGGTACCCAGAGGTGGACTGTGTGTGGGGACTCAAAGCACATGCATAACTGCTTGATTGATATAACCTTTAAGCTAATTAACCTGAGTATTAGAATCTGGTGCCGAAATCCCGAGCATGCGCAATAGTGGTACATTCTCGCACATGTGCGGGATCTGTCCTCCGGGTGCTATTGCGCATGCACGGGATTTCGGCACCAGATTCTAATACTATTTTGCTACTGAACGAGTGCTCGGTTTTTGTCACAAATACCAGGAACCGCTTAAAATAACATATTGCACTGGATTATGTGGCTGTTGGGATGGGGATGACAAAATGTGAATGTCTGAATAGCGCTCTCAGTAGACGCGCGTTCTCGGCGCCTTCTCATCACCAATCTGCTTCCGGTTGGCAGGGAATTTTAGTACGGGATGGATGAAATAGAAAGGCTGCTAAGTTATAAAAAAACAGGTGCACGGATTGTGTTTTCTTTTATGCAGGGGTATTCTACTAAAGCATTTACACAGATATGTGCCTAGAGAGCCACTAGTATAAAATAAACGATAACGGAGGAAAAAAGCTGACAGTGCCCCTTTAAGCTAATTAACCTGATTTTGCCCCTCCCTTGTTCAAGTCCCCTGAATAAATCAGATCTAACTTTTTCTGCATGTAATCTGACTGTGGTTCCAGTTTGTGCTCAAAGTGCTGTACTGTTGCTATTTGCTGTGCATAACCTTGTTTTACAGGGGGTCCCCAGGGTTGAGCCAGAGGAACCAGGCCTCATGGTAAGTGCAAACAGTGTGGGTACTTGTGTGGTGTACCAGGGGTATTGTGTAAGTGATTATTGCACAGTGTTCAGGCCACTAGAGGAGAAAGGGGAGGGGGTTACAGTGTCCCGGAAGGCTGTGCCCAGGTTAGCTTGACCACTACCAGCCCTGATCTCTGGGTGGAGGCACCCATTTCAGAACTCAGGCCCCTTAACCTGCTACTAGCCAAGCAGACAGGGGTAGTAGCCCTTGGGATAGCGCCACCTAGGGGTTACATATGGATAGGGAGGAGTCAGGGGTTTTGGTGGAGAGTCAAGTTTCTGTGAGGTAGAGGATATCAGGAGCTTTTTGTGTTATCCAGCAGCTAAGTTGATCTAGTTTAGGTAGGAGGCTCCTTATATTCATATGCATGATGTTTAGGCCTTTTGGGGGGGTAGAAGACTTTTGCCCAGGTTAGGGGCCTGGGTTAAGTTCAACATTCACTGCTAGAAGTAGAGTGAGAAAGAAATTAGAAAAGATGGCTGGTAGTTTGCGCCCCCCTGCTGAGTAGGGGGATCTGGGCATGGTACAAGACCACCATAAGAGGGTTGTTTGAGATGTCCACAGAGAGGGACAACAACACCAGATGATATTTGGTGGAAAGAGGGAAGGGGTAGGATGATAAGGGGGCAAATGTAGGCTGGTTAGAGAAGGTGAGGTGGGATGTGGTGGAAATGGGTGGAGGGTGTGAGAGAAGGCATGACAAGATGGAGAGAAGTAAAAGGGGTGTTGCTCCATTCATGGTGGGAGTAACATTTAGGCAGTGATGCACTTGTGTGCGGTACACTTGGAAAGGGGTGGGAATTCTCAAGGTTCTAGCACTAGCCCTGCCAATGCACTAGGTGGCAGTATAGGTAAGTCTTAACATAGAAACATAGAATTTGACGGCAGATAAGGACCGCTTGGCCCACCCAGTCTGCCCATTTCCCTACCTACTGGATAAGCTGCAGATCCTAGTTAACCAGCAGCCTACTTCTTCTTACCCCAATCCCCAGAATTGCCTTATGACTGTCCCATGCATGCTTGAATTCCACCACTGATTTTGACTCCACAACCTCCTCCGGAAGGCCGTTCCATGCATCCACAACCCTCTCTGTGAAAAAATACTTCCTTAAATTACCTCTGAGCCGCCCCTCCTCTATCTTCAAATTGTGCCCTCTTGTTCTTGCACACCTCTTTTTTTGAAAGATGTTACCCTCTTGGACTTTGTTGATTCCCTTGAGGTACTTGAAAGTTTCTATCATGTCCCCCCTCTCCCTCCTTTCCTCGAGGCTATACATATTAAGCTCCTTAAGTCTCTCTTCATATGTCTTCCAGTGCAGACAGTGCACCATTTTAGTTGCCCTCCTCTGGACAGCTTCCATCCTGTCTATGTCTTTGTGGAGATTGGGTCTCCAGAACTGCACACAGTACTCCAGATGGGGTCTCACCAGCTGTCTGTACAGAGGGATAATAACTTCCTGTTTTCTACTGGTGATGCCTCTCCCTATGCATCCCAGTATCCCCCCAGCCCTTCTTGTTGCCCTCTCACATTGCTTGCCCACCTTTAGGTCATCTGATATGACTACCCCCAGGTCCCTTTCCCATTTTGTTGTTGTTAGTATCTCACCCTCCATTGTGTACTCTTCCCCTGGGTTTTTGTTTCCCAGGTGCATTACCTTGCACTTCTTAGCATTGAATCTAAGCTGCCATACATTTGACCATTCCTCTAACCTTGCCAAGTCCCTTCTCATCCTTTCCACCCCACCCTGTGCATCAACTCTGTTGCAGATCTTTGTGTCATCTGCAAAGAGACATACTTTTCCTTCCAGTCCTTCCGCAATGTCACTTATAAAGACATTGAAGAGGACCGGTCCTAATACTGAACCCTGCGGTACCCCACTAGTAACCCTCCTTTCTTCTGAGTGGACTCCATTTACTATTACTTTCTGTGTCCTATTCTCCAGCCAATTCTTTACCCAGGCTTTGAAGTGAGATGGGGCTGCTCAAGGTATTAGCACTAGCTCTGTTGGAGCAGTAGATGGCAAGACCAAGATGGGGGGAGGCTAAAATAGTCATTAGTATACTCACAGCTTCTAAACTTGTTGGCTGATGTGGCCTAATGATTAAGGGCACCAGACTGCAGGTGAACCAGGAAAAGAAGCCATCAAGGGGTTTGATTCCACAGTCTACATAAGTACTCAGGTGATTGAAATAGTATGTTAAATAGTGGGAAGTCAGGGGCAATATTTAAGTTTACAAAATGGTCTTTCAAAGGGGGAGCAAAAGTGGGCTGATTGGTTCTGGCTAATGATTTAAACATAACACCCCTTCCCCCGGGGTGGGTAGAGACTTGTATGTGTAACCTTGCAAGGTGGCGCCTAATGCTGCAGCTAGAGTTCCCACCTGTGAGCGCTGGTGGTCATCTGGGGTGAGGGCAGCTCTGCTCACACAACCCTGAGGGTTGCTGTGGATGCCTGGTTACTGAGAATTTCTGTGAGCGCTGTTGGTCATCCGGGGGGGTGAGGGGGCAGCTCTGCTCGCACCACCCTGAGAGCTCCTGTGGACTTCTGGTTACTGAGGACTGTGAGCACTGGCGGTCATCCGGGTGGGGGGTGAGGGGGCAGCTCTGCTCACACCACCCAAGGGCCCCTCTGGACTGAGGATTTCTGTGAGTGCTAGCGGTCGTCCCGGGGGTGGGGGCAGCTCTGCTCACACCACCCTGAGGGCTTCTGTGGACTCCTGGTTACTGAGGACTATGAGCGCTGGTGGTCATCCAGGGGTGAGAGGGCAGCTTTGCTCACACAACCCTGAGAGCTCCTGTGGACTCCTGGTTACCAAGGATTTCTGTGAGCGCTAGTGGTCATCCGGGGATGGGGGCAGCCCTGCTTACACCACCCTGAGGGCTCCTGTGCAGTCCTGGTTACTGAGGACTGTGAGCGCTGGTGGTCATCCGGGGAGGTGGGGGCAGCTCTTCTACCCCACCCTGAGGGTTTCTGTGGACTCCTGGTTACTGAGGACTTCTGTGATTGCTGGCAGTTGTCCAGGGGTGGGAGCAGCTCTGTTCACATCACCCTGAGGGTTCTTGTGGACTCCTGGTTACTGAGGACTTCTGTGATTGCTGGTGGTCATCTGCAGCTGGGGGCAGCTCTGCTCATACCACCCTGAGGGCTCCTGTGGACTCCTGATTACTGAGAATTTCTATGAGTGTTGGTGGTTGTCCAGGGGGTGGGGGCAGCTCTGCTACGCCACCCTGAGGGCTCCTGTGGACTCTTGGTTACTGAGGATTTCTGTGAGTGCTGTTGGTCATCTGGGGGTGGGGGCAGCTCTGCTCACACAACCCTGAAGGCTCCTGAAGACTCCTGGTTACTGAGGGCTCCTGTAAGCACAGGCGGTCATCTGGGGGTGAGGGTAGCTCTGCTCACACCACCCTGAGGGCTCCTGTGGACTCCTGGTTACTGAGGATTTCTGTGAGCGCTGTTGGTTGTCTGGGCGGTGGGGGTAGCTCTGCTCACACCACCCAGAGGGCTCCTGTGGACTCCTGGATATTGAAGACTGTGAGCAATGGCGGTCATCCGAAGGTGGGGGGCAGCTCTGCTCACACCACCCTGAGGGCTGCTGCGGAATCCTGGTTACTGAGGACTTCTGTGAGTGCTGGTGGTCATCCGGGAGTGGGGGCAGATCTGGTCACACCACTCTGAGAGCTCCTGTGGACTCTTGGTTACTGAGGACTTCTGTGAGCACTGGCAGTCATCCAGGGTGGGGGGCAGTTCTGCTCACACCACCCTGAGAGCTCCTGTGGACTCCTGGTTACTGAGCACTTCACGTATTCATAGTTATTTCTCTTTATTTTTTAGTCTGTCTAGTCTCTCTTAAAGAAGTTATTGTACACATACTCTTTTTTTGTAGTAAATTATAGCTAGTTAGTACCTTGCTTATATTGTGTTACCTATAGGCAAAGGTTTTTTTTTAGTTGTAGTTGCTATTAAGAGTTTATTGTTATTATATGGTAACTACCTAGTACCATTCTGCTGCTGAGCCTTACTGTTAGTCATTTTGGGATAGCACATCTAATCACATAGCTTTCTGAAGTTGGTTTTGAATAATTTAAATATATGCTCATGGAATGTGAAAGGATTAGGGTCTCCAATTAAGTGCAAAAAGGTGCTGTCATATTTAGCCAAGAATAACATTGATATTGCTGTGCTGCAGGAGACACATTTATTGCTGGCTGAAGCAGCAAAGCTAGCCAGAGCATGGGTTTCATCGGCGGAGTACAGTGTATTTAACGCCAAACAGAGAGTTACTGCAATTTGGATCAAGAAGGGGACCAACTTTGTCAAATCAGATCACTTTGCAGATATGGAGGGTAGGCACCAGATCTTAACTAGGGGTATAAATGGCTGCAAAGTGATCATTGGTAATTTGTATGCCCCCAATTCACATCAAAACCTTTTCTTTGATCACATTTCTACTAAACTTGGCACTGTCAGGGATCATGAAATCATTCCTGGGAAGGGATTTCAACAAAGTTATGAACCCCCTTCTTGACAGAAACAGAATCTCCACTCTCATAGGTAAGTCTAAGTCTCAGATTGCTCTCCATAAGATGATGGATGATTTGAATTTAGTAGACACTTGGAGGTTGGTCCACCCTGCAGATGAGGATTATTCCTTTTAATCGGCCAGGCATAACTCTTACAGTAGAAATGATTATCTGATGATTTCCAAAAATCTGGCACGGGTATCAACAGTGCATACCTGAATGATATTATCTTTTCAGACCATGCCCTTTTAAAGCTTTCACTCTCTATTGGAGAGGATCAGACTAGATCTCGAATGTGGAGGTTGAATAACTCACTCCTAAATGATGCAGATTTCAAAATATGGTTGTGAAAGGAAATTGATGGGTATTTTGAAGACAGCAATAACTGAGAAGTATCTTTTGCTTGTTTGTGGGATGCCTTCAAGGCCTTCATTACAGGCAGAATAATTAGTTTCTCATCTATTAAGAAAAAGGAGGCCCAAAAAGGCTTAACAGAGAAAGAGAAAGAGACAGAGACAGAGAAAGAGAAAGAGACAAAGAGAAAGAGACTGAGAAAGAGACAGAGAAAGAGACAGAGTCAGAGAAAGAGAAAGAGACAGAGACTGAGAAAGAGACAGAGAAAGAGTGGCATGTTCTTGAGCAGGATTTTAAAAGTGCAAACAAATTCCGATGCTCAACTGCTATTTAAAGCTACCAGCTTGAAATGTGACACAAAGAAGATCCACTCAGCTAAAGCAGAGTATGCACTGTTCAGAACGAGACAAACCTACTATGAAATGGGAGAGAAAGCTGGTAAGCTATTATCATATAGGTTAAGGGCAAGACAAAACCAGAATACTATAGCGGGCATCCAAAATAAACATAATTCTGTTATGGTTACCAACAAAGAAACTAGTGCCGAATTCAGGGAATTCTATAAAAACAATACCAAAATACTGGGGAGCCACCAGATAATACCAGGGAAAAATACCTAAAATTGGTTAAAATCCCAGCCTTATCAGATTTTGAGAGGGGAGCCCTGACCAGACCTACATCTCTTGAAGAAATGACCATTGCCATTAAGGATCTGCCCTCTAACGAAGCTCCAGGCCCTGATGGGATGTCTGCAGAATTGTGTAAGTATTTAAATGACCAGACTCGTAGCTATCTCTTAGAAATGTTTAAAGAAATTCCTGATAGAAAGTCACCATCTCACTCGATGCAGGAAGTACACATCACTCTCATTCTAAAACATGGTAAAGATCCCCTGCTATGTGAAAATTATAGGCCTATCTCATTGTTAAATGTGGATTATAAGATCTTCACAACCAGACTCAAAAAAACATGTGACCAAATGAAGCTGCATCTGGAAACAAGCTTCAGCTTAGTGTGCTACTCCTGGTTCAACAATGTTCCCTTTCCCTAATAAGCAAGGAACAAGCAGGGTTTGTCCCAGGGAGGTCAGGGGCGGATAATGTTCACAGATTGCTTAATGTCATCTGGGCAGCCTTCAAACAGCATACCCCCACAGCAGTTGTTGCTCTAAATTTTTGTAAGGCATTTGATTCTTTGAAATGGAAATATCTATACGATGTCCTAAGAAGTGTCAATGCAGGAGAAGAGTTAATTTCCTGGGTTAGGATTCTATATACAATGTCCTAGCAAGTGTCAATGTAGGAGAAGAGGTAATTTCCTGGGTTAGGATTCTAAATAGTAGCCCCTCTGGTGAAGTAATAACAAATGGTCTCGTTTCAGAACCCTTTTGCATTTTCAGAGAAACCAGGCAGGGCTGCCCACTTTCCCTGTGCCTGTTTGTTTTAGCTATAGAGCCTCTGGTTTGAAAAATTTCAGATGGGAAAATAACTTGTGGAGTCAGAACAAGTGAGGTGATCAGTAAGGTGTTTGCTTACGCAGATGACTTACTAATCTTGACACGTAACTCTGGTAGTTCATTCCATGAGCTGAGCAAACTATTGGAGGATTTTCCCAGGTCTCTGGTCTGTGAGTAAACTGGAGCAAGCCCCAAGTACTAGCTGTTGGCCCACACCTCAAAATTGTAGAAGGATAAGGGGGCTTAGACCCAAAGACACAATACAAGAACCACATTACATATCTTGGTCTTACAATCTCTAAAAATACTGGATTTAAATATAATGATTTGCTAAAAGATCCGGACTGTGACCTTCTAAAATGGCAGATTTTGTATCTATCTTTATAGGGTAAGGTAAATGCTATTAAACTGATTGCTGCTCCGATATTTTTTTATCTTTTTTCAAAGTATCCCCCTTAGAATACACAATATATATATATTTTTTATGTAAATGTACTTTATCCTCCTTCCACCTCCGGCTGCCCCCTTCTGACCGAATCCCCAGCCCCATCACCCTGGTATCACCAGGACTTACCCCTGCCCAGTCGCCGGATGCGGAGCCTGTGGGAGGTTGGTCATCATCCGCAGCCAGAGGTGTCTTTCCTCTTTTTTTTCCCTTCCACATTGCTGGGGTGCACGGCAGGACATGTGCACGTAGACGCGCGCGCGCGTGCATCCACAGAAGTCCCGCAGCACTCTCCCTTCATCTGGCTCCTCTGACCCGCACTAACCCCCAGCCTCCACCTGGGGGTAGTCATTCAGTGGGAGTGCCAGTCCTCCCTCCCTCCCTCCCCAGGAGAGGAGAGGAGAGCTGTCCTCTGGACATTCAATCCTCTCCCTCCCCTGCTGATCCCTGATGGCCCGTGCTCATTCCCGAACATGGGTCACCGGCATGGTGTGAGGTGCAGCGTCCAGTGCCTCAACCCTCAGAGCCACCGGGCTGGCTTACACAACAATATTTTTAAGTGAATAGATAGGCTGCTGAGAACTTTTTTATGGGGAGACAAACCCCCGAAGCTATCCCTAAAAAAGCTGAGGAGCACATGGCTAGCAGGTGGTTTTGCTCTGCCGAACTGGAAAAAGTATCATATTACCTTTCTTATTCAACCAAGCTGTTAAATATATTTCTGTAGGCAATGCTGCTGAAGCATCATTGTGGTTGGCAGTTGAAAAAAAAAAAAAATTACTCACCGCAGTAATCTTCCTTCTTCCATGGGGTCCTTTAGCATCAGTAACTTTTTTGCACTCAGCTGGCTAGGTGCAACTGCCCCGGAGGTGTGACTTTAAGAGATATTTAATAAACATAGGGCCAAGCCAGTCAAAAGACAGGAGGGGGTGTGAACTGAGTGAGAGCTGTTGACTGCTCCAGAATTTTTTCAAGGAAAAACGAGGGCAAATGCCCCCAAAAAAGAATTAACAGAATGCAAAAAACATGCAAATGTTCAAAAGTGGAAATAAAAACAACAGCAACACGAGGTAAAAACTCATCAATAAGAAACTCCAAATTTGGTAAAAAGGTGACATAAGAGCCCTTCTCCGACAGGTGAACCAGGGAGGAGGGTGGGAGCTTACTGATGCTAAAGGACCCCATGGAAGAAAGCAGATTACTGTGGTGAGTAATTTTTTCTTCTTTTCCCAGGAGTCCTTTAGCATCATTAACTTATTTGCAGACTACCAAGCAGTACCAAGTGGGAGGTGGGCAGAGAACCTACTTAGGAAAGAGGCTCTGCAGAACTGCCCTGCCAAATCTGGCATCCGATCTGGTCTGCACATCCAAACTGTAGTGTTTCACAAAGGTGTACACAGATTTCCAGGTAGCTGCTTTGCAGACATCCAGTAGGGGAATGTCCCTTGCTGCTACAAGCGAGGCTGCAGTGCCCCTGGTGAATGGGCCCTGAGCCCCACTGGAGGTTGGTGACCAGCTTTCTGATAGCATAATCTAACACAAGAGACCAACCAATGAGAAATAGTTCTTTTAGTAGCTGGTCTTCCTCTGCCTACATCCCCGTAGGTGAGGAACAACTGAGTGGAAGAGCCTCTGGACTGTCTAGTATGCTCTAGGTAGTGAAAGATGGCTCTTCTGACATCCCAGCTGTGGAGCTTTTGCTCGCCAGGAGCGGATGGCTCAGTAAAGAAGACAGGCAGAGTAATGGACTGGCTCAAGTGAAACTCTGAAACCACCTTTGGCAGAAATGTCCTATTTGTTCTGAGCTCAACTTTATCGTTATGAGGGATAATGTAATTTGGCTCAGTGCACAGGGCCTGTAGCTCTGAAATCCTCCTGGCAGACGTAATGGCTAGCAGGAAGACGGTCTTCCAAGTTACAAACTTGATGTGGGCTGTGGACATAGGCTCGAAAGGTGGATTCTTGAGTCCATCTATGCAAAGGTTCAGGCTCCAAGAAGGAACAGACTCCCTGGTTGGAGGCTGGAGGTGCAAGAGGCCTTTGAAAAAATGTGTAAAAATGTCATGGGAAAAAAATTATTTCTTCTTTTCCACCGAAAGGTAGGCTGAAATTACCGTCAGGTGTAGATGGGGTGAAGATGGTTTCAAGCCTGATGCCTGTAGGTGTACCTGGTAGTCTAGCAGCCGAGGGTCTGAAGCTGATAGGGGTTCAACCTTTTCACTCCTGCACCAAAGGGAAAACCTCTTCCATTTGGCTGCATAAGTCTTCTTTGTGTTCAGTTTTTTAGCCATCCTCAGTATCTTGAGGACCTGTTCAGAGTACTGTGAGGATGGAAACTCTTAACTCCTCAAGAACCAGGCTTTGAGGTGAAGAGAGTGTATGTCTGGGTACTGCACTCCTGTCTGAGGAAGGGTCAGAAGGGAGCGAGTTGGGGGCAGGTGAATGGGCCTGTTGCAGGACACTGAGAGAAGGAGAGGGTACCAGGCTTGCCTGGGCCAGTCTGGAGCCACAAGGATCATAGATGCAGACTGCTGCCTGAGTTTCAGCAAAACCCTGAATATCAGAGAAAAGGGAGGAAATGCATATAGGAACCTCCCTGACCAGTCCAGGATCAGGGCATCCAGAGGAAGCGTTCCCGGAACTGGGGGCCTGCAACAGTACTGAGGAAGCTGAAACTTGAGAGGCGAGGCAAACAGATCCACGTCTGGTGTGCCCCATTGCCTGAACACTGTGGCTAGTACTTGCTTGTTCAGTGCCATTTGCTCTGACCTTGACTGATGCGGCTTAGAGCATCCACCAGAGTATTGAGTTTGCCTGGGAGGTGAATAGCTGAGAGGCTGACTCCCAGGGAGAATGCTAGACACCAGAGTTTCAGAGCTTCCAAACAGAATATTCCTGATCTGGTACCACCCTGCTTGTTTATGTAGAACATTGCAGTGGTACTGTCCATTCGAATTTGAACCGCCTGCCCTTCTATGTTGGGAGCGATAGCTTTGAGAGCTAGTAAGACTGCTCTGAGTTCCAAAAGATGTATGTGCAACTGTGACTCTTCTGGAGTCTAGTTGCCGCTTACTGAGGCACTGTCTAGATGACCTCCCCAGCCCAACAGGGAGGCATCTGTGGTGATTACCTTTTTGGGAAGAGGAGCTTGAAAGGGAACCCCTGCCTGCAAATTTGCAGGGTCCTTCCACCACAGCAAGTTTTGGAGGAACTGCTCCGACACCGGTATTAACTTCGAAAATTTGTTGCTTCTCTGAGACCAGCGAGCTCTGAGGTAGGCTTGCAGGAGTCTCATCCTGTACCTGAGCCCTGCGACTACTGAAGTCTTAGAGGCCATATGGCCCAGAAGTCTGAGGAAATGTCTGGCTGGTCTTGGCTGTCCCTGGGTGAAAGAATCTGTCACTGAAAAGAAACTCTGAATTATTTCCTGTGAGAGGAAAGCATATCCCTTCCGAGTGTCCAGCTGGGCCCCTATGAAGGTGTGCAGCTGGGTGGGTTCCGGGTGAGATTTCTTGAGATTTACCAGGAAACCCAGAGACTCCAGAGTGTGTTCTGTGAGGGAAAGAGATTCCTTGACCTGGCAAGGAGACTTTGCTACTATCAGCTAGTCGTCCAGATAGGGATAGAGAGCGACACCCAGTCTCCTGAGATGTGCTGCTACCACTGCGAGACACTTGGTGAAGACTTTTGGGGCTGAGAACAGACCGAAGGGCATTGCAGTGAACTGATAGTGACCCGAAGGAAGTCTGAACCTGAGAAACTTCCTGTGAGATCTACTTATGGGTGTATGGAAGTAGGCATCCTTTAAGTTGAGGGAGGCTAGCCAGTCACCCTGCTGTAAGGACTGTATGACCAGTGACAGAGTGACCATTCTGAATTTGGGTTTTTTCAGATGTTTGTTTAAATATCTGAGATCTAAGATAGGTCACCACTCCCCAGTTTTTTTTTGTGTCGGAAAATACCTGGAGTAGAGGCCCTTGCCCTTCTTGTGGGCAGGGACCCTCTCCACTGCTCGTCAAGCCAGAAGGTTTTGTACCTCCATTTCCAATAGCGGTATCTGTGTTGGGGACAGAGGTCTTGACATCTGGGTACGCTTGAGGTCTGGCAGCTGCTTGAACTGTAATGACAGACCCTTCTCCACTATCTCCAGCACCCACTTGTCCGACGTGATGAGGGACCAGTGTTGAAGATAGTGAGAGAGTCTACCTCCGACTGGAAATGGGGAGGTGACCTGGACACTCACATCAGGACTTAGACTGAGAGGCAGATGGCTGGGTAGAGGTGGCTCTTCTTTGGCCCCCTCTGTCCCTGCTTCTGAAAGACCACCTGTACTGGTTAAAGTCAGATTGGGGATAGGGATTGTAAGGTCTGGGAACAAAACTTCTGCCCCTACCGCCCCAGGGACGGGATCTCTGAGGGGTGGCGGGTTTAGGCTTGGATGAATGGCTGTGCCAGGAGGCCTTGTACTCATCGACCTTTTTCATGTAGTCAGTGGTTCTGTAATCAAACAAAATATTTTGATCACAGGGAAAATCCAAGGCCTTGTTCTGAGTGTCTGTGGTCAGACTGATTGTTCTAAGCCAGGCAAAGCATCTCAGACAGATAGCATGGGCTATCGCCCTAGAGACTGCATCATTATTGTCATCTGCCTTGTAGAACTGGTACATAGTAGCTTCCAAGGGAGTTTTTGATGTATCCACCAGCTCCTGCACCATAGAATCTGATCCGTTGCGGGCATTAGCCTGGACAGATTTCTAAAGGGCTTTCTGATATTTGGCTGTGAATGCCATGTAAGAAGAAAGCCTGAGAAGCAGGGAAGCTGTGGCATACATTTTCTTTGCTATAAAGTCAATTTTCTTTAAGTCCTTGTCAGGGGGAGAGGGCGACAAGGAGACTCCATCTTTCTCACAAGCTGCCTGCTGCAGTATACTCTTGTGGCTATGGTGTGCTGACAGGAACTCTGTACCATTTTTAGACAATTTATATTTTCTCTCAAGCCACTTATCAACTCCTAGAACTGAAGTGGGGTGTTGAAGCACCTTCGTGGTATTTTTTCTAAATGCATTATATATAGGGCCGACCTGGGTCTCTGAGGATGAAAGACCCTTCATCTCCTTAAAATCTTCGTCTTCATCAACATCCTGGTTGGGCTCCTGCATAGGGAGGGCCAGGGTATCCAGCATATTTTGTATAAATGAAAACATAGAGGAAGGATCCTCGTGGTCACCCAGGGGATCCCCAAGGCGAGGGTCCGGGGACTTCTGGGGCTCAAGGCCCTCAAAATCCATGTCAGGGGCATCATAAAATTGATCATCATCTGCGTCACCCTCACAGTCTACAGAACAGAGAACTGTGGAAGAGTGCTTGCCAGCCCCAGTAAATAGAGGACCCATCTTTTGAAGGGTCTGAAACAGTTACCGTGCTTTTTCCATATCTTGCACTGACAGAAGAACCTGCGCAGTTTGTAAGTGTTTTGCTTTTTCTGTATGCTTTAAGCTGCCTGTTGTCTCACTATTGGCTTTTCTAGGAGCAACGGAAGCATACCTGTCTTGACAGAGTTTATTTTTAGCCACTTCATCAGAGGCTTGATCAAGCTTCCTTTTTTTATCACTCTTATTATTTTTCAGTTTGTGAGGAACGTCATTTTTGAAAGCTTTATTTTTTGACTGGGATCTGGAAGGTTCCTCAGCACCTCTGCTTTTGGTATTAGTACTTTTGAATGGCCCCTCGTCGGAAGCCTTTGATTTGTCCTCAGCCATAATTATCAAAGGTTTGTCTGCTATGTTTCACCAATTTAAGCAAAGCAAACCAGTTCTGGACCTACGAACTGAGTGCAGGTTTCTGTGAAAATGCCACTGGCCAGTCCTGCCCCAGTTAATAAACTCTGTCTATTACCAGTGCCTTTTTTTTTTTGGTTCTAAAACTGGGATCTATACCAGTGCCAATCTTAATAGAAAACCAGTAATACTCAACTGCGAATAGGTGGCTGATGGACCCTTACGGACAATCCTGACACAGGTGATACCAAGGTCCAGTAATATAACAAAAAAGGTTTCCTTGTAATTGCCAATCTAGAGAGAAATCCCCCAGGCACTGTTTAAGTTTGAAATCTACTGCAGGTGCCTCGCAGTAAACCCCGCGAGGTCTGAGGTACAAAACAAGGCAACTGTCCCTAATTCAACAGTTCCCACAAGAATTTAGCCAAAAATGAAGGAAACCATTGAAAATAAACACCCGCGATAAAATTAGGCTTTAAAGTAAATAGTCGTGGTAAAAATAAAGTCTAAATAGCACCATCGTGCTAAAAATTAAAAATGTGCGCAGCGCTAATGAGAAAGTAAACTTTTTCACTCAGAGCACTAAAGGAAATCATTTATGAGGAAATCTTAACCCAGCTAAGCACTAGGAGGCTGTCAACAAGGAAAGTTGGGAGACAATTCAGAGGCAATATTGCTCAGTCCAGCGGAGAAAAAAATTCTGAAGCAATCAACAGCTCTCACTCAGTTCACACCCCCTCCTGTCTTTTGATTGGCTTGGCCCTATACTCATTAAATATCTCTTAAAGTCACACCTCCGGGGCAATTGCACCTAGCCAGCTAAGTGCAAAACAGTTACTGATGCTAAAGGACTCCTGGGGTAAGAACACTAGTTTTCCCTTTAAACCCTCCAATTTGTTGTTTATTCCTATCCCAAAGCAAGTTAAAGATAACCCCGTAGTACAGCCTCTGTCAGCGTAATTAAAAAGATTGAGTATCCTCTGCATTAAGAAATTCCCCATGAACTTAACAACAATCTGGAATAATGCTGAAGTTGCGTATAGTGGCAGACCTTTCATAGATACAGAGTGGTTACTATCTGAAATATCAAATGCAGGGGATCTAGCTGAGAAGGAAAGTAAGACACTGCTTTCCTTTGCTGAAGTTAGAAACACATATGGGTTACACAACTATCAGTTTGCAAGGTTTCTCCAGATTAGAAGGGTGTTGCAAGACTCACTTCTAAGTCCAGAGTTTACGCTGCCTGAGCACACTGAGTGGGTCCAGTTGATTAGATTGAAAAAGGGGCTGGTATGTGATATAAAATGATAGCTGATGGTGATAATATTTCACCTTCGCAAACATCTATGCTGAAGTGGGAAACCGAACTGGGTGAGACCCTGACAGAAGAGGAGTGCGCAAGAACATGGAGAAATGTTTACTTCTGCAGGGAGGTTCAAGATAGGACAATTCAGTTCAAGATCAGTCACTATTATTATTATTATTATTATTCAAAACACTTAGAAGAAATTAATTTCTTACAAGAAGCCCCTGTTGGAGGTGCTTGTTAAAACATGCGAACCTCAGCACATGCTTTGGGGGTGTCCAGTCTATAAGAATGTTTAGATCGAGGTTCACAAAGTGTGTGAGGCAGTAACTAATTCCAGGTTGCCTTTCTCATGCAAGCTTTTTATTTTAGGTATAGGCTCAGAAATACCTCTTCTAAGCAGCATGCATAAACACTGGATCTTACCAGCTGCCCTTGCCCTGAAAAGGCTGGTACTTTTATGTTGGAAATCCCCTATTCCTCCCTCAGTAAATGAATGGTTTAATAACTTAGATCTGTTGGCTAATAACCAAAGACTTGCTTCAAATGCAATTAATAAAGCTAGAGGTATTTGAAAGAGTCTGGTCCCCTTTCCTTTCTCTAATGAGAAACAGAGTTTCAGCAGAGGAGTGCATCTAATTACCTTTATTTAATGCTATTTATTATATCAATAGTATGTGCTCCTGTTTTATCTCATGTTACATTATAAATTGTTTCCCCTTATTAAGGCTAAAGTAATGTTGTTCTTGTAACTGAATGTGTAAATATCTTTAAAAGTTTAGTCTATTAGTGACTTACGTACTATGTTGTACCAATTTTTTTTTGTCTTTTGAAAAAATTAAAAAACATTTTGATTACAAAAAAAAAAACACTCAGGGAACCTTTTCCCCCTGGGATTTGAACCTATGTATTGCTAGGCTTGTGGAGTCCCCATTCAAAACTATGGCCACTGCTGACTTGAAATATGTCACTTGGAAAACCGTTTTCCTAGCAGCAATCACTTCAGCCAGCAGGATTTCAGAGCTGCAAGCTCTCTGCACTGAACCTAACTACATTATCTCCCACAAGGATAAGGTAGTTCTCAGAACTAACAACAAATTATTTCCCAAGGTTGTGTCTAAATTTCACCTTAACCAATCCATTACACTCCCTGTCTTTTCCACAGACAAGTCCACTCCTAGTGTACGCAGTCTTCATAGCCTGGATGTCTAAGGGGCACTGACCTACTACCTAGAGCATACCAAGCAACTCAGGGCCTCTCATACTCTGCTTTTCCTCACCTATGGCAAAGTGGGCAAAGGTAGGCCAGCCTCTAAGAGAACTGCAGTGCATCCCACTTAAACGCATACCTGATAAACACATAACCAGCTTAAATGCATAGAATTTCCAAATCCCAATTTTTTTCCTATACTTCCTATGTTAAATAGACCTGTTGAACGCATATAAAGATCCCTTTTAAATGCATATTGTTTCTCTCAGTTTTGCTGTTCAAGTGTGGACTGACTGGTCCCATTGTACTGACACTGCCTGTAGCTGCCTTACTAGTTAGCAATTAAGTGTTTATAAATGCACTGTTCTATTTAAAATGAGGTGTTAATCATCTACTTCAACCTTTTAACCATTAAGCCCAAGTCACAGAACCACCCTCCCTCACACTGAAATCAAAGTAAAGAACCCAAAAGAATGTCACAGAAGCACTTTACGGGAATCCCAGAAGCACCCTCCCTCACACAGAAATCAGACCAAAGAATGCCACAGCATGTCACAAATCACTTTATCCCAACCAAAAAAGCACTTTCGTGCTACTGGCATTTCTTTTCCCTATCCAGCCCCTAGCACATACCACAAGTTGTGCTCACTATTAAAAGAATACAAGATCTGATAAAT
Organism: Neoceratodus forsteri; assembly: GCA_016271365.2. Taxonomy (NCBI): domain Eukaryota; kingdom Metazoa; phylum Chordata; order Ceratodontiformes; family Ceratodontidae; genus Neoceratodus; species Neoceratodus forsteri. The sequence goes on from JADMNL010000023.1 coordinate 545,010,279, forward strand.
GCATAGCCCTCTTAAATGCATACTTTTTGCTGGTTCGAAGGGTATGCGTTTAAGAGGGCTGCTCTGTATCTCTCACTGGATAGTCTCTTGCATTCAGTTCTGTTATGCTAAGACTGACAAACAGTCACCTCAAGGACTCGGGGACCACTCCACTAGGGGCACTGCAGCCTCAGTGGCAGCATCAAGAGACATACCTTTGCTCGACTTCTGCAAAGCAGCTACCTGGAAAACTGTACACACCTTCACAAAGCATTATTGCCTGGAGGTACGGTCCAGATCTGATGCCAGAATTGGCATTGTGGTCCTACAGAACCTGTTTTCTAAGTAGGTTCTGTTCCCTCCTCCCAACTACACTGCTTTGTAGTCTGCAACAGTTAAACATACAGAAGGATTCCTGGGGTGAGAAGAAAAAATTACTCACTGTAGTAATATTATTTCATCCAGGGGATCCTTCTGTATGCTTAACCTCCCTCCCAGCCTCCCCTCACATAACCTGGCAGAGAATAGTTCTGCAGTCCTTACTTAGGCCACATTTTTAACTGTAAAACTTTTTAGACGTAATGTTGTGGTTTCTCTGTTTGCCTATGTACATAGTTCGCCTATGGGCACTCATTTTTCTTTTATTTTCTCAGAGTTATTTTTCATTACATTTTGTGACCTTTTGCCCCTTTAACTTTGAAATAAATCTGACTGGAAGACAGCAGCACCTACAGACAGTACAACGCTCCTTCAATCTCATTGGCTAATTCTCTGGCATCATTAGCATGACTCCACCTCCGGGGCAGCTGAACCATAACTGCAACAGTCAAGCATACAGAAGGATCCCCTGGAAGAAATAATATTACTACAGTGAGCAATTGTTTCTTGAAGTACAAAGATAGATTCATGCAATGGCCATGAGAGTAAACAATTGCTCATAAATGTGTTTATTTTGCTTGATTACACTTCTCTAGCGTCAATAAATTATTTATTTACACTCGAGGAGGGTCATCACCATGTATTTAAACTACACCTGCATCATCCAATTTTTAACAGAGCCTGTGACAGACTTGTGACCAAACTGATCTATTAATTCCCTTTTTTTAATTTCCTTTGTTAATGTGATTATGCTTCTGTTATAAGTTCTGCTGTTTGCAGTGTGGACACAAAACATGGCTCACAGGGTCACATGGCCAGACAAGTATTATGGGACATACTGAGAACTGCTCTGTGTAACCTTCCCATGAGCTAATCCAGGCTGCACATCCTTGCAGATGTGAAGGTGCAACTTCAGACACTTCAGACCTCCTGGAAAACAAGTCGTAAAGTGGAGAAGGGATGTTCTAGGTCTGAAGGAAGCCAGTTGGCCCGGGTGATGTCAAAACACACACACACACACGCACACACACACATTTAGAGGGAGATGGGAGAACTGCCAATCAAAGGAGATAAGACCATTCCCCACAGTGAGAAAAGGAATAAACTGAGGTGCTGAAAGCCAGCACGCCCTCTTGGACTTGAAACATCTGAAGAACAGAGCCCTGCCATACAAAGACTAGCTGACTGGTAAGATAGCACAGTGAGGGAAAGTGCATTCTGATGCTAGGGCAGGTTAAGAATTTTACATAAGGGTAGCTCAGAATTTTGCTGTACATCAACTGTCTGTTTAACTTGCTTTATTTTCTGTTTCTTAGTACATGTGCAACTCTTTCGTTTTCCTGTAACTACATCCTGCTTGTAAATACTTGTACTCACTAGTAAAGAATCCATTTTTATAGAATCAGTGACTGCTTGTTTCATTTATAAAAGTAATTCTACTATTCCTACTGTTTGCAGTCGGTCTCTGAAGGGTCACTCTACCCACAGTTATTGTGTTGACCATCCTGACCTCTGGCAAAGAGGAGGTAAAAAGCAGGTCTCAGGGGCGTGGCTTAGCCAGTGAACAAGATGGCAACTTAATTCTCTCGAGCAGCCAATCCGGAGTAAAGTACTTGAAAAATATCTGGTTTCCCAAGCAGCTAACTGTACACACTGCAATCGGACAATATTTGAAGTTGTTTTCTACCTGCAGTGCATTTTTTGGAAGGTCTTGTATCTGGAATCGATTGTTCTCTGCTTGTGGGCCTGGACATAGGTTGTATCCTCGACCGCATGGCGCACAAATCCAAAGAGGGTGGGGAGCCCTCAGTCCGCGATATGTTTGCCTCGATTCTGAGTTGTATCAAGGGACTTACTGAGGCCTCAAACAAGGTCGCTGGCACCTTACACCAACTAGAGTTCCGGATGGTTCTTATGGAGCAGAAAGTGGATGTGCATGAGGAGGCTCTGCAGGGTCACTGCATGACCACGTGGGAGCAGGCATTCCAAATAAAGGCGCCACAGGAAAAGATGGATGATATGGAAAACAGGAACCGCCATAACAATATGTGGCCCCTGGGCTTTCTGGAAGGCTGCAAAGAGGGCAGAACAGTACCCTTTCTACAAAAAGCCCTTCCAGCGCTACTGCGGCTCCCCATCAGTACGAGAATCATGATCGAATGAGCGCACTGCTCACTGTAAGCTAAACCTGCCAATGGCGAATGGCTGAGACCCATCCTGGCCTGGATTCTGAATTTCACTGAGAAAGAGGCCATTCAGGCCAGAGCTTGAGAACGTGGAACCGTGGGCTGGCGCGGCCACCACATAATGATATTCCAGGACTACTCGAGGGAGTTAACTGCTCATAGGAAGGTCTACACGGAGGTGCGCTGAAGGCTCCATGATCTACAGGTACCCTTCACTTTGAGATACCCAGCAGTCTTGAAAATCACTTAAAATGGGTCCTCACATCAGTTCTCCGCACCAGAGACCACTCCAGATTTTATTGACATGACCTGGCCTCTCCCCAATAATCGGAGACGTAGTCTGGCTCGGGGCCCTGCTCCAGATCTCCACAGTGCCTATTTGGACCGCCGGTCCCCACTGAAAAGGGACCAACACCCCTCGTCAGAGTGGGCTAAGCATCAGAGTCCCCGCTGAGAATTGGAGCCCAGACCAACTAAGGGCTGCAAGAGGCTACAATCTGCTTCCTGTGCCAGAAGGGAACACCTGCAGGATAGGGGGAAGGATGAAGAAGGCACAGACCAGGATGATCAGCATGTAAGGAAACAGGATTTAGAATACACTAGCCCATATTTCTCCCAGAATCGATTTTCTCCACTCACCCTGCAATCACCACCACATGTTGACGAGGCTCTCACTGAGATGGACTTTTCTGCCTCTGAGCCTCTGGAACAGGACATTAAGGGAGTCCGACGATCCTGGGCAGCTTCCGCTGACATTGCCCTACTGCTCGATGACTCCCCAGGCACGGCCATGGACTTAGGCCCTCTGCAGAACAATCACAGCAACAAGATGAAGTCGTTGCTCAGATAGAACCGCACGACGTGATCCCTGTGTGAATCAAGGAATACAGATAAGTGCCTAACAGGTTTTGTGTCACTGAGGAGAGTATGTAGGAGGGGTGGTATAATGGGATAAATGGGAGGAGGAGAGGCCTTGGCGACTGTTTACATCAGCTGCAGGATAAGGCTGCTCCCCCCCCCTGCACTTCACTGCGTTGTTAAGATGGGCAGGGTTGTATTTATATCCAGCTCCCCCTCCAGACACTTCTTCTTCTAGGGATATTTGTACCACACACAGGCTGTTTGATTTAACATAGTATGATCTATTTCGCACCCGACATCTGGGGTGGGGTGGGGTGGGGTGGAATGAGCTTATCTTTCTTCCCCTGAAAGTGCTGGAACATAATGCCCCACATCGTTTATGGCTCCAGATGAACTGGCGATTGTACCCTCCCCCTGCTCTCTCTCTCTCTCCCCTCCATCTCCCCTGATAAGCTTTGACACCTCGTCTCTGTTCTATATAGAGGAAATCAGGCTGCCATCAAGAAGGACCCCCCCTACACAAGGGCAGCCACCCCCCCCTTGATGCCGTAACCTAATAGCTCTATTGACCAGCTGGTGGGGGCACAGAGAGTGGCTACCTTACTCCTACTAATACCCTCATTCTGCTTCATCTACCTACTCAGAGCTCCAGGAAGATTCTGTACACCCTATAGCTCTGGGTGGCAGCTAACCCATGGGGTTTCTTTGTATTTGCTCCCCCTGCAGCTAGTGTTTGTCTGAGTCCCTCCATTTGTGTGACTGTGATAGGCATGAGCACAAAAGTCCTGCATGCCTACTAGTTCAAGTCCCCCCCCCCTTAGGGACAACTGGGCCTGCCATTGGCTGCTGAGGCAGCCGGCTAAGTCCAGCCTCTGACCCTTAAATAACTTTTTAGTTTATAATTCCTTGTACATAGGTTGTGTAATTGTTATTGTATACGTGAGTTCTACTCGGGAAAACTACTTAGCCAGGGACTTTAGCTGTCCCTACCTGCACCACTGTCACGTACAGTGGATTACAAGTGACTGCAGGTCGGGTCAGTCCCTCCATACCTGTTGACTATATAGGAAAATTGTTTAGACTAGACCTAGGTAAGATTGGGTTCCTACGCAGCAGTACTTATCTTGATACTTGGAAAAAGGTCCCACTAACACTTGGTCTGGGTAATATAAAGGGAAGGTCTGGCTAACCCTTACTACATGGGAACTATGGCAGACATGATCTTTCATACGTGGAATGCTTGGGGGCTGAAATCCCCCATTAAGAGGAAAAAGGTCCTCTCACATTTGAAACACTTGAAATCTAAGGTGGCCTTCCTCCAAGAGACCAAGCTGACCCATGGTGACCATGTTCTAATGAGGAAGGACTGGGTGGGTCAGGAGGTCCATGCAGGGGGCCTCCACAAGAAAACACGAGGTAATTATTCTACTCCATAAATCACTACAATGGACCCTGAATGCATCAATGGCTGACCCTGACGGCAGATGGGTGGTGGCCAACTATAATACCCCCTCAGGTCCCATAAGTCTAAGCAATGTGTATGCCCCTAACACGGATGACCCCCAGTTCTTTCATGCCCTAGCCGAGATTCTCAGTACCTTCCTCCCACCCAAATGCCCCATGCTGCTTGGAGGGAATATCAGTTTGACACTGGTCCCCCAGCTGGACAGGAGTGATACTGGGAAAGAATCACATTCTAGAGGAGGTAGGGCCCTGCAGCAGCTTATCTCAGAACTGGGGCTCACTGATGCATGGAGACTCTTCCACCCTAGGGTTAGGGATTATACCTTTCACTCAGAACCCAACTTATCACATAGGAGGCTGAATTTCTGGCTAACATCCCTGTCCCTACTACATTCCGCAATAGATGCCACCATCCTCCCTAGGGTTGTCTCCGACCATGCCCCAGTCCAGCTGAAGGGGCCCTACTTCCCCTTCCTCACACAGCTGGAGACTGGACCCCCTACTCATGCGGGACCCAGACTTTATCCCCTGGGCGAAAAATGAGGCCTCATTATTTTTGGCACAAAACTCCTCCTCAGACACCTCAGCAGGGAACACCTGGGAAGTCTTTAAGGCCACCATAAGGGGCAGTATTATTGGCTATGGCCAGCCAGGCATAGGGAGAGGGAACAGTACCTGGTAGAGCTTGGACAACAACTAACACGTGCAGAGTCCTCATTTAAAGCTATGTCCTCCCCTCCTACAGTTCTCCTACGGGCAGAGAAATTCTTGGCCTATGCTTTGAGATCAACCAACAATTAATTAAACAGAAAAGTGGAAGTGGCCATTCTCCAACTTCGACATACCTTCTGGGAGGGAGGAGATAAAGGGGGCAAGGTCCTAGCCTACCAGCACAGGTGACAGCAGGTCAGCAGGCATATTCCTGGCCTGACAGATAACCAGGGGACAGTGGTTCATACTCCACAGGCCATAAATGAGGTAATGTCCTCTTTCTATGCCGGCCTATATTCTACCACCCATATAGGGCCAGTACCAAACACACAACCCTTCTTGGACCGGTTGCACCTCCCTAAACCCTCCACGCAACAATCTTAGGAACTGGATGCCCCATTCACCCAAGGGGTTAGTAGAAACAGCCATTCATAGTCTTCGCCTGGGAAAGTCCCCTGGAGGTGATGGATATACTGCTGACTTCTACCACGCCCTGGCCCCAGTGATTACCCTGCTTCTAACAGAAGTATTCCAAGAAGTGGAGGTCAAGGGGACCCTTCCTCCCTCTCTTAGAGAAGAAACTATCATTGTAATCCCCAAAAAGGATAAGGACCTTACCAACCTGGCCCTGGTAGTTACCTACCGATATCACTCATCAACGTGGACAGTAAGGTCTACGCCAAGGTTCTAGCCCTACAGGTTGAGTCCCCTTCTATCATACCTGATTCACCCCTCCCAGGTGGGCTTTGTCCCGTGCTGGCACAGTTCTGACCATCTCAGAACACTAATGAACCTTATGCACACAGCACGGAGCCTAGATACCCCAGCTGCAGCCATAGCTGTAGACTTCGAGAAGGCCTTCGACTCCATCGAATGGGACTACCTGTACACTGTACTAGCCCATCTGGGACTGGGGGAGGGGTTTAAGGCCACCCCTCTTGTTCATAATGGCAATTAAACCTCTGGCGGCGGTGATCAGGCAACACCCAGATATTGGAGGCATCCGAGTCGGAGATGCTGCATACCCTACCCGTATGTACGCGGACGACCTGCTTCCCCTCTTGCAGATGCTTGCCAATCCTTGCCAAGGGGCTTCTGACCCTCCTGGATTCTTTCACCAGTTACTCTGGACTTAAGCTTAACCAGGCCAAAACCAAATTGCTCCCCCTTATTGACAACTGTACTCAAAACATAGCAGTGAACTCTGGCTTGTCATGGGCCCCACTGGAATTACATATCTGGATATTAGACTTACTCCTAGGTTGGAGGACCTGTGGCATGCGAACATCCATCCATTGTTGAGTGCCACCAAGACTGAATTTGAAAGATGGAAGCTGCTCAAGCTGACGCTGGTAAGGAAGATTGCTACTATAAAAATGGTGGCCACCTCTAGGTTCTTCTACTTGTTGGCCCACATACCTGTCTCCCTTCCTAAACACAGGGCCAACTCATAGACAAATTGATAGGGGACTTCCTCTGGGAAGGATCCAAGCCCTGGTTCAGCTGATCCAAACTTAGAGCCCACTGGTCCCAAATTGGCTGGAACCTCCCATGGATGGAGGGATACAAGTGGGCATTTCAAGTAGCCCAGACTGCCCATTGGCTCCAACCTGCAACTTCGCTCTACCCTCAATGGGTTAGTATAGAACAGGATACTACAGGGATCCTACACCCCCCACCCTCCTGTACAGCCAGGACAGGATCAGCCCTACACATGATGGTGTCCGACCTTCCCCCACGGTAGAGGTGTCTAGGAAAACTTGGTATTTAGTGCATGCTAGACTGGACATAGATCCACTGCCTTTCCCCTATGTGCCACTTTGGCAGAACCCCCATATTACTATAGGTAGTAAAAGAGTGGCATGGAGACACTGGTTTGACAAGGGCATTCATGGCGAAGTAGATTTATGTGATCCCCATCTAGCTAGGGTGAGTACTTTCCAGAAGCTCCAGGAAGAGTGGGGACTCCATCAGGCAGACTTCTGGAGGTATCTGCAGATTCAGGCAGCAATCATGCCCCTCCTGGAACGTCCCAAAAGGTTTGGTAACCCCTCTGAACTGAAGGTCTAGATACAAAATCCTAAAGGCCTTGCAGGTAGAATATATGCCAAACTGAGGGACACCCTCCCATCCCAGTCAGTGGAGTCTAGGAGACAATGAGGAAAGATGCTTCAGTGCACTATCTCTCCTACTCAATGGGGTCTGGCCTGGAAGGATACCCACAAATGGTACCAAGACACCCGGTCTCGACTAATTCAAAACAAAATATCCCACACATGGTACAAAACCCCCAATGTACTATGTAAGACCAAGCTCATTGACTCCAACCAATGCTGGAGATGTCAGGCATCTGGTAGAGACCTGGCTCATATACTCTGATCCTGCCCCAGCCTGCACAACCTTTGGCAGGGAGTGTGCTCCACTGCATCCACTGTACTCCACAAACTTATTCCTTGGTCTCCCAAATTCTTCCTGCTGGGGATTCAATCTGCTCTCCCATCTTTGACCCAGCAGGAATGCAGGAGGCCAACCTTGCTGGCCATACAGACCAAGAGAGCCATTGTATGCAAGTGGCACACTTCAACTGCCCCCACAATAGGGGAGGTTCTGGCCTCTTTGTCTGCCTTGGCCGAACTAGATAAGATCTCTCATCTTCAGACTTATCAGATGGCCAAATTCCAGTTGTGCTGGACACCCTAGCTGAGATACGTCAGCCCTCCAGAGGGGATTGGATTAATCCAACAGCTAGTGGCTGGACTCAGTATGGTCTTCGATTACTGCAATGGGCCTACCCTTACAGGTGGGGCACTAAAGGTTGCTCCACTAGGATATTATGCCTATCGTACCTACTACTAGATTTCCAAGACTACCTGACATACTGCTGATCTCCTAGGACTATGTAATTTAATAAGTCTTGTACCACTATTTTGAAGTACCCTTTATTTAGTTATAGGGCATAGTTCCTGTAGAAGTTATAAATGGCTCAGGAGCACAGATCCTTTGTGTGTATGTTTGTTCTGTTTTGGAAATGGGACATCCCAGACCAATTAGAACAAATTTGTCCTTATCTGGGTCATCTCTGAAGTCTTGCGGAGACAGGAATCGTACTCAAAAGGATAAGTATTTTTTTTGGTTATGCTATAGATACGGTCTGTGAGGATCCCTGGGGGGGTGAGCAACCCTTTTCATATATACCCAATATTGTGCATAATGCCCTCTCTAGGATGTGATCCTATATCCCCCCTCCCTTTTTTAGAGGGAGGGGAAGTACACTACTTAAGCTCACACTTTGTTCAATCTTAGCCTTTGTATACCTGTAACCATGTGCGGATATTGGTTTGTATATTTTTTCTTCCCTTCTTCCCCTTCAGACTTCCCAAAACTATCACATTATGCTGACCCGGAGGGCAGATTCCAGATACTAACAGGGAGGGCAGAGAAGTCACTATTTCTAATGTGTATGCCCCAAATTCAGGACAGACCAATTTGTTATAAAGATATAAACTTTAGATTGAGCACAATTAAGCATAAAGACATCATCCAGTGGGGGGGGGGGTTCAATGAGACCCTGGACTCAGCAATGGATAGGAGTGGCATCCCAACTGTCATAAGATCCATGGGCTCGCAGAGAGCACTGCAGTTCTTGCTGGAAGATCTGAACGTGAAGGACTCCTGTCGCCTACTGAATCCCCAGGGAAGAGACTACACCTTTTATTCTCACGGACACTGTTCATATAGCAGGCTGGATAGCTAAGTCACCAATCCCAGACTTACTATCAGTTCAAACTGGTAATCTTGAATTATCAGACCATGCCCTCTCAAAGATGGTACTAACATTGGGGGGGGGGGTAAAGATTAAAACTTCTAGAAGGAGATTTAATGTCTCCCTTCTTCTGGACCCTGATTTTATTGAATGGATGAATCAAGAGGCTATAGTTTTTTTACATTAATGAAAATGGTGAAGTGGGCACTGGCTGCTTGTGGGACACCTTTAAAGTTTATATGAGGGGAAGGATTATTAGCTATTCAGCAACAAAAAAAATCATTAAGGGAGCTCTCGGAGAAGGAAGCTCAACTAGCTAATCTTGAACAGCAATTTAAAGGTGGACCACAAGTGAAAAAACACCTTCTGAGCCAGATTACTAAACTGAAGTATGAGATCAACAAAATTCTCTTGGCTAAAGCTGAGTGTGCTCTGTTCAGAGTCAGAGTCATTTTGGGAGTCAGAAGAGAAGACGGGAAAACTGTTGGCTTATAGAATTAAAAAAAGGACGTTACAAAATAACATCGCTGGCATTAAGAATGCATACAGTAGGGGCGGCGTGGCCAGCAGCCAACAGGAAAAGACACTCCTCTAACAGCTCCAGACCCAGATGGTGGCATAAACTTAAAAAAAATCTTTTTTTTACTCAGCTTACTCAGATTCAACAACGAAATCGTGAAGCAAAGGACTCAGTGCTGTTATCGGCGAAATTTCAGACACTTTCTAGCATGGGTCGCACAAAAACGGACAGTAGTAAGGACGGGGGCCAAGGGAAAGGCCACACAGTGCTACCCTACTTAACCCAATGCCGAGCAGGAAGCCGGAGGACTTAGACACCAAAATTGATGCAATCCTGCAAGAGGTGCACCAAATCGACAAGAAGCTTGAGACGTACAGCTCGAGGCTTATACAAGTTGAAACCAAAATACTGAATATTGAAACAAATCAAACCGAATTAACAACCTCTGTGACTAAAGCTGTGGCTGTGACTGATGGTGTCCTTTAGGAAAACAAACTACTTCATTCACTGTTGGAGTACTTGGAAAATAATGCCCGTGCCTGCAACCTCCGATTTTTGGGGATACTCGAAGGAGTGACAGGTGCTAACCTTTGTGGTAAACTCAGGTACTGGAGGAGAGGGGATTTCCCTGCGTAAGATAGTCAGGGTACAGCTGCAGCTGATTTGGCTGATTAGCTGCAGCTGCACAGACAGGAGAGCTTTAAAAACAGGAAGGAAAAGTCAGCAGGTAGTTGCTGCAGGGGTAGAGAGCTGACAAGCTGCTTGGATGTGTTCCAGAACAGGAGTCCCTTAAGCAACCCTCAGGAGATTGGTCTCCTGAATTAGGCCAAAAAGAAAAAAGTTATTTCCATTGTGAGTTTTCCGTTTTACTGTTTGTGTTCTTCCAGAAGATCTAGCTTTCTGGAAAAGGGAGGTTTCTAGTTAGGGTCGGGGATTGTTTAGTCAGCGCTCTCACCCGGAGCTAGGCCTCTTTATTTCTGTTTTTGTTTCATTTTCCCTGGTGGGGCTTAAAAAGGAAAAGGGCAGAAGCCCAAAGTTCTGTGTCACCAACCATATTAAGAAAATAAAAATATACCCTGTTGGTTTGATGTTAACAAACTGGTCTTCCTGAGACTCCTTAACCACCGCAAAGCTGATCCTGAATCCCGTGGCGAGGTTGCGCCTTGTCACACCTTACAGTCTGTATGCAGCAACTTTTGCAGAACTTATTCAAAATGATGGGACTTCTGGTGACGTCACGGGCATGGCTACACGCTAATCTGAGGCGCTCCTCCACAACCCCAGAATAATCTAAATTAATCGACCAATTTATACCACCCGGCAAGTTACACTGATGGTTCTCCTATTAACCGGAGATGCCAGGGAAATCGTCAAAACTCAAAAATCTCAAAACAACATCATCTACGGGAAAAATGAAGCAGTTGATACTAGGGGAAGCCTTGGAAGGTATAAATGCTCTACCCCTACGTAGGCGCCAGGCCTCCGAATCCTCGGAGAAGCCAGATGAGGAAACCATGAATTCAGCGGACACTACAGAGGAGACTCTAAAGCAAATACTAAAAACAGTCCCAAAAATCTGCTCAGCACTGACAGATCTCAAAAAGGATGTATGTACCCTGGACCAGAAGGTATCAGACAACATAGCCAAGGTCACTGAAATTAGTGAGGCACAGGACACCAGTGAGCGTCTGCTACTTTATCTCTTACAGTGAGATCGGGAGAATCAGCAGAGGATGGAAGACCTGGAGAATAGATCTAGATGCAACAACTTTAGGATACACAGAGTTCCAGAGGGACAGGAAGAAGGCTATGCCACTGTTGCTGATTTTGTGCAACACTTGCTCAGGTCAGTTCTGTCGATCCCCTCAGACTTAAACCTAGAGATCGATTGGGCAAATCGCTCACTAATTGCAAAACTGTCAGACCCAACAGCGAGGCCCCGCTCCCTAATAATTTGCATGGTATACTTTCAAAGTAAAGAGTGGCTCTTACAGGAAGCTTGGCACCATAAGGATCTAAAATACCATGACGCCTTCATCTTCTTCGATCAAGATTTCTCCAGCACATTGCAGGCAGAACGGCAAAGGGCCAGGAATGTAGTGAGGGAGCTCAAAGCAAAAAAAAATATTCGGGCGCAGATCCTCTACCCAGCCCAACTAAAACTCTATCTGGAATCGGGAGTCAGATCTTTTCCTTCACTTGTAGAAGCTGCATCTCTACTGAAAGAGTTGAGTGTTCTGTTTCCAGACCTCAAAGTCGAAACCCTGGAGAGAAAGCTGAGATCTGAGATGTGGTCGCAAAGCGGGAAAGGGCAGAATAAGAAGCAAGGGCTTCCTGGCTCCCTGCCACACGAAGTGGCGATGGACATAGAGAAGCTGTTGAAGTGAGCGGATCAACGAACCCAGGGTCATTCATTGGGCTTGTCACCTACCAAGTTACAAAGAAGATAAATTGAAAGGTCCTGATCGCTGGTACTGTAACTGTTAGCTGTTCTCTCCTTTCCCCAATTGTGCCTGTAGACTGTGAAGGGGCTGCGGGGGTGATTGCCAGAAGGGGGAAAAATCTTTATTATGGAAATGGATTTCAGAGATTCGATGAGGGAATTCCAGACAAGACATGAGATCCTAAGGCTGGAGTATTAGATTTAAAGACTATGTTCGAGATGTGGGAATACTGAGGGTGGGACACTCAGGTATTAAAAGAGGGAAGGCAAAAATAAAAGATGGACAGAAGGGTAAAATAATTTGTGGGAAAGTTAAACCCTCAGTAGCAAGAGGAGCTACGAATTCTGCCACAAAAGTGGGGGGTGGGTAAGATTTTATAGGAGGGGGTGTGGGGGAGGGAGGGCCTTGGATGGCGTGAAAGGGTAAAGTGACGTCAGATACGAGTGGTGAATAGTGCACATTGAATGTGTGAACAACCACAACCTCTGAAAACAACTAGGAGGTGATCAAATTTGAATACTGGCTATAGAAGCTGGTTTCTCCTTGGAAGCATCAAACTCTATAGCAAGATAATAGTATAGTTTGAAGTGTTCTCCAGTTAATAGGGAACAAAAGATTACAGGTTAACAGTCATATGTTGATGGCTGATTTGTATGTTAATACGCAGTTACTTTTTTCTTGGTTGATTCAAAATTGTGGAATGCTGTTTCAATTTAATGTAAGGGAGGAGGAGGGGGGTGAGGTCAAAGAGGAAAGAAGGGAGGAAGGAGATTGATACTCGGGGTACAGCTGATAAGATAAAAGATTTACCATGACCCAATTAACTATAGTATCTTATAATGTTAAGGGAATAGGCTCACCAGTCAAACGAACAAGACTGCTCTCTGAATTAAAACAGTTAAAGTGTGATATAGCTATGTAACAGGAGACGCACTTGAGCCCCCTGGAGCACAGGAAGCTCAGACGAGCTTGGGTGGGGCACATGAAGGCAGCCTCACATGAAACAACTAGAAAAGCAGGAGTGGCGGTGCTCCTGAAGAGAAACTGCCCATCTCAAATTCAAGAGGTCGAGGGTACTTTTTCAGGTAGATATCTTAGAGTATCAGGTAGAATACAAGACAAAGTTATCCACTTAATCAATGTATACAGCCCTAATGTAGGCACAGATCAATTCCTCACGGACATTTTTCATAAGATAGCAGAGCTCTCTGAGGGCCAATTGATCCTGGGGGGAGACTTCAATGCAGTCTTATGCCCAGCAAGGGGCAGATCATCAGGTCAGACAACCACAAACAAAGCTGCAACAAGAAAGCTGAAGCTGTAGCTGGAGGAGGGGGGGTTGGTGGACATGTGGAGATCATTGCATAAAACAGAAAGAGATTACACATATTACTCAGCAGCACAGAGATCCTAATCATGAATAGATATGTTTTTTGTCCGTCGATCTGATCTGTACTTGTGCACCGCCTCAACCATACACTGCATAACACTGTCGGATCACGCACCGATCTCCATTCAGTTGTTCTGGGGGAATGCCAGTAAAAAAACTCTATGGAGACTAAATGTTTCCTTATTGGATGACAAAACCTTTCAGCAGCATATAACATGAACAATAAAAGATCTGGAATCTGACTCACCAGTTGAGGAGACTACACCCTTACTATGGTGGGACATGATGAAGGCAGTGGTCAGGGGAAAGGTCATTAGTTTCGCATCAGCTAGAAAAAGAAGCATTACTAAAAAGCGAAGTGAACTAGTGGAGAAAGTGAGGGATTGGGAAACTAAGCATAAGCTGAACTCAAATAATTCCAAAAAACTGAGGGAACTACAGGGAACTACAGGCATTAGACAACAAAAGGGCAGAGAGCATCTTAAGGTTTTTAAATCAGAAATATCATGAAGGGGGGCCCAGAGCGGCCAAACTACTAATGTTAAGGCTTAGAAAAACCCAAGCTAGTAGATATGTGCAGGGTATCAAGAGTAAGAATCACGCAAATGTGGTGTGGAGACAGCCGCAGGAGATAGCGGATCAATTCAGGCAATACTATGAGAAGCTCTATAGTGAGGATAAACAACCACAGTTGGTTAAACAGGAAATGAAGAAATTCCTGCAAGTTCTTGCCCTACCAAAGCCCCCTGTGGAAGCCCAACAAGCCCTATCGACCCCCATTACAGAAAAGGAGCTCCACTCTGTAATAGCCAAATTACCAATGGGCAAGTCCCCTGGCCCGGACGGGTACCCAGCTGAGTTCTACAAAACTTTTAAAAAAATCTTAGTCCCCAAACTAACAATGATTATGAACTCGGTCTTAGAGAATGATAAATTCCCACAATCATGGTCAGAAGCTACGATAACTGTCATTCCTAAATCAGGTAAACCAGAAGATCTGTGTGAATCCTATAGACCAATATCCCTATTGAATCAAGACTTCAAGTTATTAACTAATATATTAGCCAATAGGCTACAAAAATATATTGAATTTCTAATCCACCCCGACCAAGTGGGATTTATTCCAAATAGACACCTTTCAGATAATATATGAAGGTTACTTAATATTATTACTGCCCCAATCAAAACAACCACATCCCATATAGCTCTTTTTTTAGATGCTGAAAAAGCATTCGATCGCATCAACTGGGCATATATGGAAGAAACCCTAACACAGATGGGGATAGAGGGGAATTTTCTAAAATGGATTTTACTAGCTTACCAGAACCCCATAGCCAAAGTGAAGGTAAACGGGACAGTCTCAGAGAATCTAAGAGTGGGGCGAGGTACCAGGCAAGACTGCCCCCTGTCACCGCTTTTATTCGCACTGAGTATTGAACCTCTTGGACAAGCTATCAGACAGGACAACAATATTAAAGGAATTGAAATTGAAGGGGTCCTGAATACGGTCTCCCTGTATGCAGATGACACTCTGGTTTATTTGGATGACCCAAAAACTTCCCTGCCTAGACTCCTGGGACTTCTGAATCAGTTTGGGAGAATCTCAGGTTTCAAGGTGAATGAAGGAAAGTCAGAGATGCTTGTCATCAGAGGAAAGAAGAGGTGCAGATTTAATTCAGGCATACCATTTTCCTGGGCTAGGGATAAAATAAGATACTTGGGCATCCAGATACCTGCAAAATTGTTGAAACTATATCAACTCAATTATGGAGTGCTTAAGAAACAGGTTTTTACTGACATCAACCGATGGCAGGACATGCCTTTGACACTTTCCAACAGGATTGAAACAGTCAAGATGAACATACTGCCTAGGTACTTGTTCCTATTTATGAATGTACCCATCCCATTTACTAAAGGGGCCTGGAAAGAACTTAGACAGAAAATAAGTAACTTTATCTGGACTGGAAGATGCCCTAGGAAGAGATGGGAATTACTGACAGAAGCACGGCAGAAGGGGGGCCTGGCAGCTCCAGACTTCTATAATTATTATCTGGCAGCGCAGATATTGCCAGTTCTAAGTATGCTATCCTTGGACCACAAAAGTAGTTGGTACTTGATGGAGAGGGCAGCTCATCCGGATACACCCCTTAATTACTTACCATGGGTAATCCTTAAACAGATATGGGCAGAATCAAGAACCAATGGACCAGACATACACCGTCAACTTGGCTTCGGGTCAGACAGTGGTGAGAGATCCCGGCTCCAGTCTGGACATATATACCATTGATGTTCTTGCCACAATTCCCCATAAATACCAGAGACAGCAAATTTTCTGAATTGGAAGAAGCAGGGCCTAAATTACCTTCACCAATTCATAGAGCGGGGACTGATTAAAAGTTTTACCAAACTACAAAGGGAGTTTAACATTCCCCAAAGGGACTTTTATAAATATTTACAGTGTAGACACTATATTGAAGTAAGGACAGGGGTATTAGCTCTAACTAGTCCAGTAGCTGCACCTTTTGCCATGACTTACCAGAGAAGTCAAAAAGGGGACCTAAAGGGGTTTATTTCTTATACTTATAAAACACTGCAGGAGGGAACAAGGGGATAAGGACCCTAGGAGTTCAAAAGATAGAACATACATGGCAGGAAGAGCTAAACATCACCCTGACGGATAAAGAATGGGACACGATCTGGTTAAGGATTAGCAGAACAACTAGTTCCCCAATATAGAAAGAACACCGATGCAAAGTGGCCTCCAGATTCTTTATCACCCCAGTGATCTCTGTGCATTACACCTCATCCCGCACAGACAGATTTTGGAGGAACTGTGGAGCAAAAGGAACAACTGCACATATTTTCTGGGAATGCCCTCAAATAAAGGACTACTGGAAAGAGGTGAAACAAGCCATAACAGAAATTTTTCATTTGGAGGGAAACCTTAATGGGTCCAATGTGGTGTTGGGCCTTCCCCCTAGAGAGGTGAAGACAGGGGCACGGAGGTACTTATTTAACATTCTTATAGCAGCAGCTTCAAAGACCATCACACAACATTTGCTTAGTACACATTCACTGACACTCCAACAATGGGGAACTAATGTGGATCATATTAAAGGTCTGTCCCTAACCGTCTAGTCCCTAGGGACTAATGATCTCGCCAGCCGGTCAGTTGTGGAGACCAAGGAACACCTGACTAAGCTGGGTGACAAACTATCATCTATTTCATCCGGCATCTCCTTCTCTGAGATCCTGCCAGTCTGGGAGAAGGGAGCAGATGGACGGAAGGTCAGAGAAGGGGAGATAGGGGAGCTAAACACGTGGCTCAAGGACTGGTGCCAGGAAAAGGACACAGATTTGTAGGGAACTGGCAACAGTTCTGGGAGCGAAAGTTCTTTAAATTTGATGGACTGCATCTGACTAAAGAGGGAGTCAGTGCATTGGGGCAGAAGTTTGACGTCTTTGCAGAATATTTAAACTAGCAAATGGGGAGAGGGGTGCAGCACCCCATACGTTGAATGGGAAGAACACCCCTCCCCCCTCAGCTAGTGGTCAAACAGGAATTCAGCGTGTTTGCCGTTCATTTGCATCACCAGGTAAGAAAAAAGGTTTGTCTCCCCATACGATGCACAGGGGTAATGCCAAACTTCACCAAACAACTAACACACCAAAATCTGGCCAATGGAAAATCATGTACACAAGTGCTCACAGCCTGGGAAATAAGATCCCAGACCTGCAGGCAATAATGTCAGAGGCTAAACTGGACATAGTAGCAATTAGTGAGACGTGGTTTACCAGTAACCACACTTGGGAGACTTCAGTACCTGGCTATGTATTGTTCAGAAGAGACCGAGGTGCAAAAAGGGGGGGAGGAGTGGCCCTGTATGTTAATGAAAATATCAAAGCTACAGAAATTCAGAATACACATAAGGAGCCAGAAGAACTGTGGGTCACCCTGGAAACAGGAAATGGGACAGCCATAAGAACTGGGGTTGTCTACAGGCCCCCAGACCAGAGGGAGGACATAGACACATTACTGTTAGAAGATATACAAAACATGACAGCTAAAGGGAGGTTCTGATAATGGGAGACTTCAACATGCCAGATACAGATTGGTCAATACCAGCAGGAACATCTGCCAGAACTAGACTCATAGTGGATTCCCTGCAGGAGGGCCTCAAACAACTGGTACAGCAACCCACAAGAGACAGGGCTATCCTAGATCTAGTACTGACTAACAAAGAAGGGATCACAGATCTCCAGGTAGAAGGTCACCTGGGGCCAGTGACCATCACATGGTATGGTTCAATTTGGCTACTACATCTAAATCATCCCATTCCAAGGCAAAAATATGGGACTTCAGAGGAGCTGACTTTGATAAGATGGCCAACAGAGTTAAGCTAGCCCTGGCAAAAGAAACACAGGTGAGGAGGTACAGGCAAAGTGGGCAAGCATTAAGGATACAATACTTGAAGCAACATCCCATTGTGTTAGACAGAAAAGGAAGTGCAAAGAAGAAGGAAACCACTTTGGTTCTCAAATACAGTAGCAGAAAAGGTCAGAGCCAAAGGCTGGCCTTCAGGAAATATAAGGAACACAGCGGGATGAAGATAGGAGGCAACCAAACTGCCCTAAGGGAAGCAGGGAAGGCAGTAAGGCAGGCAGAGTCCCAAACTGAGGAAACACTAGCACGAACAGTAAAAGAAGGTGACAAGACTTTCTATAGATACATTAGTGAAAGGAGAAAGTCCAGAGGGTATTGCTAAGCTTAATGGAGAAAAGGGAGCATGTGAGGAGGAGGACCCTGTAAAGGCATCTATCCTAAATAGATACTTTGCTCAGTATTTACTGAAGAGAAGGTAGGGCAGTGCCCACAGCTCAGCATCATGGACACAGGGGGAGGAGGTGAGCACTACTCCTTCACAAAAGAAGGGTCCTACAAGAGCTCTAAGCTCAGGGTGGATAAGGCAATGGGACCTGATGGCATACATCCCAGGGTACTTAAGGAGCTAAAGGAGGAACTAGCAGAGCCATTAGCAGAATTGTTTAGTGAGTCTCTGAGCACAGGAGAGTCCCAGAAGACTGGAGAAGGGTCATGTGATCCCGCCCACAAGAGTGGTAGCAGGGAGGAGGCGGGAACTACAGACCAGTCTGTCTTACCTCAGTAGTGGGCAAGATTATGGAGGCACTCCTTAAGGAAAGGATAGTGCAACACCTGGAATCCATAGGGCTGGGATCCAAGACAGCATGGGTTTACAAAGGAAGGTCCTGTCAAACTAATCTCATAGATTTCTTTGACTGGGTAACCAGAGTGGTGGACCAAGGGGAGCAGTTGATGTCGCCACCTTGACTTCAGCAAAGCTTTGACACTGTTCCACATAGAAGATTGATAAATAAGCTAGGTAGGCTCGGGTGGGTCAGAGTTGGTCAACTGGGTGGCAAACTGGTTGACTGGCAGAAAACAGAGAGTGGTGGTAAATGGTATACAGTCAGAAGAGATGCAAGTCACAAGTGGGGTACCTCTAGGATCAGTCCTGGGGCCAGTCCTATTCAACATCTTCATTAGTGACCCTCGCAGATGGACTAGAGGGTAAGGCTTGTCTGTTTGCAGATGACACCAAGATCTGCAACAGAGTAGATGATCCAGATGGGGTGGGCAGAATGAGAAGAGATCTGGATAAACTAGCAAAATGGTCAGAAGAGTGGCAACTGGGATTTAATGCAAAGAAGTGCAAAATCATGCACATAGGGAAGAGAAACCCTGAAGCCACTTATAGGCTGGGAGGGGAGTTGCTAGCAGTCACAAAGGAAGAAAGAGACTTGGGCATCATCATCACTGATGACCTAAAATCATCCAAGCAGACCTCTAAAGCAGTAGGTAAGGCTAGGTGGGTGTTAGGGTGTATTAGTAGGGGTATCACAAGTCGTAAGAGGGTAATAATCCCTCTGTACAAGACATTGGTTAGGCCCCATCTGGAGTACTGCGTGCAGTATTGGAGGCCACACCTTCACAAGGACATTAACCAAATTGAGGCAGTCCAGAGAAGGGCAACCAAAATGGTGTAGGGACTGCATCAGAAGACATATGAGGACAGATTAACGGAGCTCAATATGTATACCCTTGAGCAAAGGAGGGAGAGAGGTGATATGATCGAGACATTTAAACACCTTAAGGGCATAAACAAGGTGAAAGAGTCTAACATGTTTAAATATAAGAAAAATAGCAGGACAAGAGGACACAGCATGAGATTAGAGGGAGGCCGATTAAGGGGGAATGTGAGGAAATTCTTTTCACAGAAAGGGTGGTAGATGCATGGAATAGCTTACCACAAGAAGTGGTGGCTATGAATACAGTGCAGAGCTTCAAACAGGCATGGGATAGGCATAAGGGAGCAATACAAATGACTATGAATAGATAGGTCACTGACAGAGCAAAGGCCGATGGCACATTTATAAGGTAGAAAAAGAAATGGGCAGACTGGATGGGCCTTGCTGTCCTTATCTGCCGTCAACTTCTATGTTTCTATGTTTCTATGTAGGTTAGGGACAGACAAATTTAATGCAAGATGGTTGCCCTATTTTGCCTATATAGAAAAGAAAACAGGGGAATCGGTCCTAGAACAATATATAGCCCCCTGGTGAGGGAATTAGAAAGATGTCCCCCCAGAACAACTTTTCCGCCTTCCCTGGGTAGGTGGGAGGAATAGATGGGTTAAAATCTGAACAAGTATTGAAATGAGGTTTTATACACCAAAAAGGCAGGCTAGTTGAATAAGCTAGATTTATCATTGTTCAGATTAAGGACACATAATAGATAAGAGACATAAATTCCACACAGTTTATGTTATGTAACTGATTTTTATTTATTTTGTGAGTTTTATTATTGATTGATGGAAATGGGTTTGTTAAAGGAAAAAGTAGTATAAGGCATAACATCGATTAATAGAAGTAGAAGAGACAAAGTCCACAAAGAATATCAATTATAAGCACTGGAATATTCTGGAAAAGTCTTCACTCTGGAGCAATACTCATTCTCATCAAGTGGTCAGACATTCCTGCGAATATAAAAAGTATAAGTTAAGAACACCAGTGTAATAATAATAATGCCTTCATGTAGTTGTGAAATCCTATGATTTTGTATTGAAACAATTGTTAAATGCCTATGTTTAAATAAAAACTATGCAAGTTCAAAAAAAAAAATGCAGGTTGATCACTTTATCCAACAGGTTTATCATATAACTCCACACAGAAGGCCTAACAATCCAGATCTCCCACGGACTGCACTGGTGGCAACTACAGGATTACACATCAGGGATTTTGTTCTGCACAAGGCTAAGTCAGCTGGAGCTCTCACCTTAACGGATGGTTCTATCTTCCACAGTTTTCCTGACCTCAGCTATTCCATGAGGATCGACATCGTGGATTTGACGCTGTTCCAGCGGGTCTCAGGGAGTTAGGAATTAACCATGCGCTGCAAATGCCTGCACAACTCAAGGTTTTATATGCCGGTAAAACCTACATCTGCAGTGATCCAGCGGACGTGGGTTGGAGGCTGGACATGATCAGCACAGATTTTGCTAAATCAGGTCCTTTGGATCGTCAGGATGACGAAGAAGAAACCTGAAAAGGGCCATACTGGACAGTCTGGGTGATTATGACTATTGAAACTGGAAGCTTACCACTACAACTAATTAAAACTGCCTATCTGAGAGAAGTGTAGTTTGTTATTATACTGCACTGTTATAAAATGTACCACAGAGGTTGTATAGTGGTTCAGATTAAGAACTGTAAGTTGAATGCAACATGTTTCAGTTGCACTAAATGTTATTTTCTTATAATATACTGGACACCCTCTAGTGGGGTTGTTAAGTTAATACAACTTGTCTCCATTTTGTGCACTATTTAGCAATGTCTGTGAGCTCTACTTTAGAGGGCAACTTAATAAATTATATTTAGGGGATTAATTCTCTGTATTTGGGACATACATGGACTCCTGGGCCACATCAGTAAACAACGGCCTCTCTGCAAACAAGGGACTCTTTGGACTGTTTAATAACAAATCATTATTTAGGTAGGGTTGTCCATGGTCTTGCTGCATAAGCCTTTTCTAAATAGATTTGATAGCATTTGCTTAACTATGTATGTATAAACCCCCAATTGTTGTAACCTTGAATGAAGGGATAAGAATTACTACTATAATGTCTCTGTTAACAGATCCTATACCTGGAATCAAATAATGTACTTTGTATGTTTCCTACTAAATGTACAAAAATAAAGTATAAAAAAATAAGAATGCATAGGGTAACTTAGAGGTGTCCAATGATAAGATTTCGAAGGGAATTCAAACAATTCTATAAGAGGCTTTACCAAAGCAGGCAAGAGGGTGGGGCAGTTGAAAGGAATGCCTTTTTCTCTTCAGTCTGTCTGCCCAAGCTGACTGACCTGGACAAAAACACTTGGATTAGCCCGTTTCTGAGGAGTTTTGTAGGGTCATGAAGGAGTTACTGCCTAAAAAGTATTGGGCCCTGATGGTCTGCCAGGGGAATTTTTTAAATTCTTATGTCCCAACAACCAAAGTTACTTTTCCAAACTCTTAGGGCAGCACTTGCTACTGGGGCTTTACCTAAATCTATGAAACATGCTTACAGTTCCCTCATCCCAAAGAAGGATAAGTACAACATTGTAAAAGTTACCAGCCTATTTCACTAATAAATGTTGATTACAGGATCCTAGCAAAGATCATAGCCAACAGGCTCAAAGACCTTGTAACCAACCTGTTGGGAGAAGAGCAGGTTGGTTTTGTTCCAAACAGGAATGGTTATGGAAATGTTAAGAGGCTGTGCTGAGCTGCCAGTTTTTAGCAAGTAAACATAAAGATGTGGCCATCACCCTGGCCTTAGATTTTTTCAAGGCGTTTGACTCCATGGAGTGGGAATATCTTTTTATAACCTTGGAAAATTTTAACATACATAAGGGGTTTATTGAGGGCATTAAAACCCTCTACACTAACCCAATGGCAAGGGTAATTTCAAATGATTTTATTTCTAATGCCATTACACTTTGTTGACGGGCAAGACCCCTATCTTCTTACTTATTTATCTTCACCCTAGAGCCCCTACTGTGAAAACTATCAGCAAACACACTAACAAAGGGTATAAAAGCTGGAACGGTAACAAACAAGGTTTTTGCTTTCACAGATGACGTCCTGCTCACTGTCTCAAACCCCTTCTCAGCCATGAAGCCTCTAGAAGACACTCTGGACATTTTTGCTAAAATAGCAGGATTGGAGATAAACTGGAAGAAAACTCAAGTTATGCCACTGAACAATTCTATAAAACAGGCCTAACTCTTGGTAAACTTGGGGAGGATGCATGGTGCACAGAATCTGTAACTTACTTAGGAATTAAAATACCAAGAGACACCAAAAAGACCTTAGATTTAAATGTAATACCATTACTATTGGAGACTGATGAGATTTTACAAAATGGAGAAAACGGAACTTCTCTTTGTGGGGGAAATTAACTCCATAAAAATGATGGTGGCACCCAAACTTTTCTTCCTTTTCCAGAATATCCCATTCCTGAAGAACAGACAACTATTTAAAAAAAAAACACCACGGTCAGGAAATTCCTACAGGGGACACACCTCCAAGGTTGTCATTAAGTAAATTGTGAGCAGGTAAAACAGAAGGAGGGTTTGGATTGTCTTACTGGAAAAATATTTAGTGGCCTTTAGATTTAAACAAGCAGCCCCCTACATCACACCCAATAATGAAACTAAGGGTCCCTTATTGCTGACTGTAGAGAAACAGATAGTTCTACCTTACAAGCTTTCTGATTCCTTGTTTATGATGATGCCTACTAAGCTGAAGGAAAACAACTGTATTTACGACTCTCTCCGCCATTAGAAAGCTTCAAAACCTATTAAAAATTGAGGAGGCTCCACAAGAGTTAACTACTGTTTGAACAACCCACATCTACTTTACAATGGCAAGGCTTTAAAAGACCCGGGTTGGGGGATTCTGGGCATCACGAACCTCAATGATTTGCTAAGCCACTCTGGTACCCTATTGTCCTTCGAAGAGTTGAAACACAAATTTAAGCTGCACAGATTTCATTTTGCCATTTACCAACATCTAAGGAAGGTTTTGAGTGACCCCATATTAGGCTCCAATCTCACGCTCCCAGAAAATAAGCAGCGGAAGCCCATCTTGAAAGTGGCAAACCTTATAAAAGGGGTGAGTCTAAGGTATAAGCAACTTAATGAGGTGGCAGACCACACAATGCTTATGTTGTCTGCTATCAGAAATAGGAATGTGACATGGGAGTAGACATCTCGGAGACAGAATGGTTTTCGTCATGGAGCAATGCCTGTTTAGCCAGTAAAGAAATCCTAGGGAGAACTATACAATCCAAGATCTTGCATTGTTATTATTACTACTCTCCTTTGAGACTGCAGTTAATGGTCGATCTCCCAGAAGGCCCTTGCTGGAAATGCCAACAGAAGCATGTTAACCTATTACACATGGGAATGTCGTGCATTTCTCCCTTATGGAAGACAGTGCACAAATTTTGTTAAGTTGCTTTTGGTATCATTATACCATTTACCCTGAAATTCCAATTACTGGGCATAGACTCAGGAGATACGCTCATTAATAAGCAACAGAAATCAGGAATTTGGGCTACAACCTTAGCATTCAAAAGAATTCTTCTGTCCAACTGGAAACTTAACTCAGCCCCAGCCCTTCAAGAATAATATAACAACCAAACCAAACCAACTTTATTTATAGAATGCTATTTCAAGAATAGATCATAGTATTTTACAGAATACCATCAAATCAGCTTAAAAACAGATCTTATTTCTAAAAAGAAACACAGCAGGAATCTAAATGTCGGTGTAAGCCAGTTCAAATAAAAACATTTTCAAAGCCAACTTAAAGGACACAAGTTGGGTGAGACCATTAATAATGAGCGTATATCTCATATCATAGCGGGGAAGTTTCCCATTTTTGATGCCATTTGGTCTATCATTTTACATTGCTAGAATAGGGCTGAAAAATTTCCAGCTGGCAACAACATTGGCATCGCAGGACTCAGTAACTACGGCCTATTTCAGGAGTTGCCCACCTGTAGAGTGTTTCTAGAATTAAGTAAAGTAAATCTGCTCAAATAAAAGATTTTAGAAAGTATTGTGAAGGTTTTAGACCTACGATTGAGGTACTATAGTTTAATTTTTAGGTGTGAATATTTTTTTGGAGGGGGCCCCGACTGGCATCCACTCAGCGTTGTCCCTGCCATATCCGCCTTTGTCGACGAACCCCCCCCTCCAGCCAACACCCCTGGTCACCCCCCCAAGCTGGAGCCACCAGCATCCCAGCAGATTTTTCTATCAGTTAGGGCGGAGAGGGGGTCCTGACCACAGAGCGGGGGATGGCAACGGCATCATTCATCTTGGAGCCGCATTTTTTGCATGGTAGATGGAGGGTGGGATATGCAATGACATCCAGCATCTGCCCTGCCCCCAACCTAAGTGGTGCCAGCATGGAGGTTCCGCAACCTCCGCCAGGGGTCGCATGGTGCTGAACACTCTACCCCCTCCCCTCCCGGGAGAAGGAGAGCAATCCAAAGGATGCTCAATCCTTCTCCCCTCAGCTGGCCCTCTCACATCCTGAGTCCGTTCCCAAACCCGGGTCGTCAGCATTGCAGTCAGGCATCCTGCCCCTGTGCCAGCGGGCTGGCTTAGGTGTGAATTTAAACTGTTTAGAATGTATGGGAGTTGCTGTATGAATTAACATCCTCAGTCATAGTGTGTGGAGGTTTGACTGTGTCTGTATTAATGCAAAGAATTTAGAAAATCAATACAAATTTTTACTGGAAAAAAAAAAACATCGAAGTGGTGCACAGAATGCCAATGTAGATGGACTGTCGAGGCAGGACTGAGTGCATGACACGTTCCTTTAGGCAGTCCCCAGGCCCTGCATGAATGGCGGTGTCTCTTGGGTGTTGCCCAAAAGAGACGGGCCTTCATTCCCCGGGGGGGAGGGGGAGATGTGACAGACATTTGACCAAACTGATCTATTAATTCCCTTTTTTTTAATTTCCTTTGTTAATGTAATTATGCTTCTGTTATAAGTTCTGCTGTTTGCAGTGTGGACACAAAACATGGCTCACAGGGTCACATGGCCAGACAAGTATTATGGGACATACTGAGAACTGCTCTGTGTTGACTTTCTTGACCTTGTTTTATTTAAAGGTAATTCTACTATTTCTGCTGGACTCGGTTTGCAGTCTGCCTCTGAAGGGGCACTCTATCCACAGTAACTGTGTGGATCTTCATGACCTTGTGCAAGGAGGAGGTAAAAAGCAGATTTCCTGGTTCCTGTTCTGGTAAAAACCTGGTGCTGGCAGTGAACTAAAAGTCTCTGGTGAAGGGATTTTTGTCACAGAGCCCTAAAGTGACCTCACTTTGTGCTGTACCTACATTGGAGTGTTCATTCAGTAGCTCAATCCTATCTTCCCCTCACGCTTAGGGTCTAAATTGTCGATTTAACCCACAGTGTTGCAGCCAGCCCACTGGTGTGGAGGGCTGAGGCATCATGCCGTACCTCCTGCCATGCCGATGACCCGTGTTCGTGGTGCAAGTGGGCTGCTGGGGGTCGGCTAGGGAGAGAGAGGATCAAGTGTCCAAAGGACAGCTCTCCTCTCCCGAGGAGGGGTGGGGACAAAGTCCACTGCCTGCCTGACCCCTAGCAGTGGCTGGGGGCTGGCACAGTGGGCCCACATGTAGGTGGTGGTTGCAGGGCAGATGCCCGGTGTACCACGTACTGAAGCAAGCGCAGCTCGGCCATTGGCGTCGTTGCACTCCGCCGTGCCACACTCAGGAGATGGGCAAAAACAGAGGAAGAAAATAACGTCGGCCAGAAGGATGAAAGCTGACCCCATAAGATGAAAGTCCAGTAGATGTTGGGGTGATGGGGCTGAGGGGCTGGCAGAAGGGGGCTGGGATGGGTGAAGGAGCATAAAGAAATTAACAAAAAAAATGAATAATTAACCCACAGTGTTAATCTTGCCTGTTTCATTTTTTACCTTATACTGTATTATACTGATTTTGTATCAATGACAAAACAAGCTCCCACTCAGAGTGAATAATACAAAAGTCATATGCAATACGTGAATACAGCATTTACCACTGTGAGCAGCCTATCAGAAGCAGGCATACAGGACATCCACAATAATGTAGAAGGCTTGTTAAAAGGAACTCAAACCAATTGAGGACAAGCTTCCCAGGGGCTCTCAGCTCTTTAGCCGAGGGAGACTTGGCCAGCGGGCAGACGGCACTTTCCCAGCCGCCACACAAGACCGCAAGCCTGGACTCTTGGCAAGAAAGGTACGGCAAAAGCCGCTAACCAATCAGAACATGAGCACCTTTTGGCCCTGGCCTCCGATTGGTTTCTGCAGTATCCTCCTTTACTCCTTTCTAAACTGTGCTAAAAGTCTGTTTCTGATGTTAAAACTGCTCTAAAAGACTGTAATTTCTTAGCCAATCGTACTGTTAAGATATTTTACAACTGTTTACAGTGCTAAGCTATGAAATTTTAGTGATTACAGCTCTTTCTGTATTTGTGTGCTGGGCCAGATTTTAGGCGCCAAAGCAATACGCATCCTTTTGTTTTACAAATTTCAGACCCCCGCTGGTTCAGTGGGCCCTTTGTCTATGGCCAGCTCTTAAATTTGACCTCTCCTTTCTCTCTTCAGCCGAGAACAAGCTTCCCAGGGGCTCCCAGCTCTTCAGCCGAGGGAGACTCGGCCAGCAAGTGGATAACGCTTTCCCAGCCGCCACTCGAGACCGCAAGCCTGGACTCTCAGCAAGAAAGGTACAGCAAAACCCATTAATTTTGCACCCATCCCCCACCTCCTCCACTTATTAAATACAGCCTCGTCCCTCCCCCTCATAGGAACGCCCACGGTGACAGCTGCCAACCAATCCAGGCAAAACTCTGCTCTTCTCCTTTTACTATTGAAAATTAGATTCCCCTGAGCACTGTGTCTGCAATACTGTCCCTTGAGACAGTAGGTTCTCTACCATTGCTAGAATCTGGTACCCCTTAAGGGGCCCGTGTCTTAGGTTATCCTGGCTGAAGCATCACCCTTGAGACTATAGGCCCCCTACCGTTAATGGAATTTGGTACTCCTGGGGCGGGGCTCTTATCCCAGGATCTTACCTGGCAGTAATCCTAGTCTGTCAGAAGTCTCTACTGGTCCATGAGAATGTGTGCCTATGTATGCCCCATCATGCGAGGAATCCCTGTGCTCTCTCTCCTGACTATCCTCTCTCTTGTACCAGGAGTACACTACTGGACTAAGCTCCTTTCGCAACCTGGGGACTATGATCCTCATCTAGAATGTCTACTGCAAAATAATTTGTCTTCCAGATACCTATGTGCCCATGTGCTTCCTCAACTGCAAGCTTACACTCAGGGAACTCCCTATGGTGGCACCAGTGCTGAGATGACCTTTCGCGCTATCTCTCCCTCATATTATGGTAATTGTCTTTCCTTGCATTTCACTGCCAGACTATTGGTCTTCTTAGCTCTAGGTCAGTACGCTCCCAGGGGTAATGACAGGCATACCATAACTGAGAAACCACACAGATGTGCTAGAGCTAGAATACTCAGATTAACTATTGCCGCCCTGTCAAAGATTCTAGTACTTCTCCTGTTGTGCTCCAGTAATATTGAGCTGAATCCTGGTCCCCCTGCAGCCCTTACATCTCCCTCTGATACTGCCAGGCTGAAAGGCATGAGTTTCTGTCATGTTAATGTCTGCAGCCTCATGAAAAAGTTTACTCTGATCCAGGCATGGATTGGCCATGTTTCGCCGGATGTTTTGGTGATTTCCGAATCCTGGCTTAGGCCAACCACTTGGACAGTAAGATTAATATCCCTTCTTACACAACATTCAGAACACACAGACTGACTAGAGGAGGAGGAGGAGTGGCAGTCTATGTTAAGGACAAGTACTCTGAATCTTGTCTTGACTCAGCCATGGTCAAAAATGAATTTGAGTGTTTGGCTATTAAGACTGAGTTATCCACTTCACTCGTGCTTCGTGTAATAGGTTGTTATATACCACCATCCACTGGGCTGCAGCTCCTTATGCATCTTGGCTCATTATTAGGGAAAGGGAACCTTATCCTAGGAGATCTAAATTTCAACTGGCTAACCAAGACCTCTACTCCTTTGGATACCTTCTGTGATTCCCATGGGCTGACGCAATTAATTGACAAGCCTACACGCCCTAATAAAAGGAACCCGAGCAATAGTACCCTACTGGATGTTATACTAGCTAATAAGCCCCACCTATTCTTTCATGCTGGCACCTTTTTTTCCGCGTTAGCGACCACTGCTTTATTGCTGGTGTCAGATCATTACATAATACAGTTCCAGCAGCTAAATTTATTACTAAAAGGTTCCGCCGGAACTTTGATCTGCTTGCCTACATCACTGACCTGCAACATTCATTGCGCTGGCAGGACTTCTACTTAGCCAAAACGGTTAACATGGCCAATGATATCTTCTATGAAATACTGGTGGGGGCACTAAACAAGTATGCCCCTATGGTAAAAATTCATGTGAGGAACAAAGCTTGTTGCTGGTTCTCTGCTGAACTGAAGGCTGCATTGCTAGCAGGAGACAAACTTTGGAAAAAGGCACGCAGAACTAAGTTAGACACAGACTGAGCCGGCCCGGTGGTGCAGAGGGTTGAGGCGCTGATGCCTTACCTCACACCACACCGGCGACCCAGGTTCAGGAATGGACTCGGGCACCAGAGGGTCAGCAGAGAAAGGAGTAGGATTGAGAATCCGGAGGACTGCTCTCCTCTCCTCTCCTGGGGTGGTTTGGGGATCAGTGTCACTCCATAGCGACCCACAGTGGAGACCAGGGTAAGCTCAGATACAGCGCAACTAGGGGAAATCAGAGGAAAAACTTAAAATGGTGTCTCCTCCTACCAGATGATGGCCACCCGGACCAGTGTCTTCTCGAGTTCTGCGACAGCTGACCCAGCTGCAGCAGCACCCAGGGCCAGTGCCTGGGCTGATAGGCCGTTTCTCCATGGAAGAGGAGGACCCGCCTGATGCAAGGGTTATGTTGGGTTACCCTAAGGTGGCTGCGATGTGGGGTTGGGATTGGCGGCAGAGACAAGTGAGAATTGAGCGTCCTTGTGGTAATTGGCCTGAAGGAGAGGTAGGTGTGGGTTACAGGGGAGATAGATAACACAAAAAAAAAGAAAAAGACACATTGGTGTCAGTTCAGAAAGGCTCGGAATTCATGTACAAAAATGGTTGGGGAAGCAAAGGCTGCATTCTATTGCAATGAACTGGATTCCGTTGCAAAGTGCTCCTCCAAATTTTGGAAGACAATCAAGAAAATGTCGGGGAACACCCCAGGCAACTCTCTGCTGGCAAAGATTATCTCAGGGAATACTGCTATTTGTGATAAAATGGGGATCCTAGACTCCTTTAATAATCATTTTGCCATTACTGGTCTTGCATTTGATAACTCTCCTGCATGCTTGGCATGCTCTCAACTAGGAGTACAAGGTGAGGAATCTCCTGCCCCTGCCCCTGGCTTCCCCTTCCAGCCTGCATCTCTGAAAGAGGTCAAAGATCTCTTGCTTCAGTTAGACTATAAGAAAAGCACTGGGGCCGATTCACTAGATCCCTATTTCCTTAAGATTGCCTATTATGTCTTAGCAGTGCCAATCACTCATCTCTTCAACCTATCACTGTCCCAAGGGATTATTCCCATGATGTGGAAAATTGCACGTCATTCCCCTGTTTAAATCGGGGGATCCTTGTGATCTGAACAATTACAGACCAATATCTCTCCTACCTATTTTGTCAAAACTTCTGGAAAAAATA
Source organism: Neoceratodus forsteri (assembly GCA_016271365.2). Lineage (NCBI taxonomy): Eukaryota > Metazoa > Chordata > Ceratodontiformes > Ceratodontidae > Neoceratodus > Neoceratodus forsteri. Next base: position 545,040,895 of record JADMNL010000023.1, read on the forward strand.
CTGAGTAACCAGCTCAGGAGCTACACAGAATCCAATAATCTATTAAACCCCATGCAATCTGGTTTCAGATCAAGACACAGCACTATTTCAGCCCTTGCCAAAGTAACCAATGACTGGCACCATGACCTGGATAGTACAAACTTTGTCTGGGCTGTATTCTTAGACCTAAGCAAGGCTTTTGACACCGCGGATCACAGCCTGCTTCTCTCATCCTTGAGGAGTATAGGTCTAGACCCAGTACCAATGCATTGGTTTACTGAGTATCTTTCAGGACGGTTCCAGCAGATCAAGGCTGAGGGTGAGCTGTCCTCACTCAAACCTCTTCAAAGGGGAGTGCCACAAGGGTCAATATTTGCCCCCTTACTGTTTGCTATCTATATTGATAACATTGATGATAGCATAAATAAGGCCAATATACACCTGTTTGCGGACGACACTGTTCTTTACCTTAGTCGTTCGACTCCTGAATCCGCCTGCGCAGATCTCCAGGAGGAATTTAACCAGCTGCAGAATCAGCTTCTTTTTAAAAAACTCCTCCTAAATGCAAAAAAAAAACCAAAATTGATGCGGTTCTCGCCTTATAGTTGTGTGGTGAACCTGGCCACTACTGGAGCGTTACCTCTGATCACCACAATCCTCGGAGAGAATCTGGAGTATGTATCTAAGTTTAAATACTTGGGAGTGTGGCTGGATCAAAATCTCTCATTCACTGAATGTATTGAGGACTTGCTAAAGAAACGAAGGCAGAGGCTGGGCCTTTTCTTTAGGATTAACCAGTTTCTTACTAGCGAGGCTAAAAAGTGCCTGGTCCAAACAACTTTGCTCTCTCTAGTTGATTATGCAGACTTCTTATATAGTCAGTGCCCCAAAGCTTCTCTCACTAAATTGGATACACTTTACCACAGAGCTATTAGGTTTATAACTGGCCCTCCCCTTCCCACCCACCATTGCGCCTTGTATGCAGCCGTAGGGTGGACCTCCCTTATGTTTAGGCGTAATAGAAATGCAGCACTTTGGACCTTCAGAGCAGTCACGAATAAGCTTCCTCATTATATGACTGACTGTCTCCCGCTAAGCATGACACGAACATATGCCTTAAGAAGTGCCTCCTTTATCACATTGTGTATTCCCAAGGTCTCTTCCCAATTGGATAGAGCGGCAATTAGCTTTGTGTTGCCATCCTCGTTGAATAAACTGCAAAAGTTGTTGAAATTGAGCATTCCCATCAGTTTCAAGACACTACATGCTCGGACGGTGAGGGAACCCTGTAATTGCTTCCCTTGTCCCTAACCTACCCTGAATCATAGGCTCTCAGCTTCAGCTCCTCGCAGAATATACTATAGTATCTGCTGGCTCCATGTGTCCCCATTTACCATGGATTCATCAAGACCATATATTCTCCATCTGTGAGGGAATTCTATAATTGCTTCTCTCCCCTGGCTGCTTATCCACCCTTTTCCATGCATACCCGCTCATGGCCACTGGTCTCCTTCCCCCTACCTTGGTCCATCCACCATGTTCTCCCACCCCACAGCCCCACCACACCTCCCCCTCTCTGTTCCTCTGCTCAGTTATCTGGGAACTCCATACGTCCCCTCAATCTAGCTGTTCATCCCTGGCCAGGACTAGGTACTGTATTTGCTACTTTCCTCGCCAGTCTCTTATCTGGTTGCACCCTTGTCATTTCTCCGAAGCTATCTAGGCTACTCAGATTTCACATATATGCCATAGTCATCCTCTGTGCTGTTGTATGCCTACCTTTGGATTATTCTACTGCTGCATTGTGCATCTATTTTATACTTGTTTGTTGTTATGATGATGTCATTGTCACTGTTGAGTGTAAAAATTATTTTTGTAATGTTTTTTGACCCAATAATAACCAGGTCCAACTTGCAAATGAGCTTGCTCAACGATGTTCACCTGGATAAAGATTTGAGTGATTGATTGATTGATTGATTGATTGATTGATTGAATTGTGGTTTTACATGTGGATACAAATTATGTGGGAAAGAAAAGGCAACTTGAAATCCACAGACATTTTGAGGGAATTGGCAATTTCTTGAAACAGCAAAATTGCACAGTAGCAATACTAGAAATAGAAGCATAGAATGTGATGGCAGATAAGGATCGCTTGACCCATCCAGTCTGCCCATTTCTGCCTTCCAACACTTTTACTTCAGACCGTGCCCAATCTATAGCTCTTTCTCCCTCCCCCCCTTCCTTTCCACTATGATTCCTTTGTGTTTATCCCATGTATTCTTGAACCCCACTACTCTTTTGCCACCACCACCTCCACTGGAAGGCTGTTCAAGAATCCACTACTCTTTCTGTGTAGAAGTACTTTCTCACATCTCTCCTGAATCTACCCCCCTCCAGCTTTATAGCAAGTCCCCTTGTTCTTGAGCACCTCTTGTTCTGCAAAATACTCCCCTCCTGTACCTCCTTTACCTCCATGAGGTATTTAAAGATCTCTGTCATGTCTCCCCTCTCCCTCTTCTATCCCAAGGTGCATATAGTATTAAGGTTCTTTAGTCTCTCCTCATAGGGTGTTTGATGCAGACCCTGCACCATTTTAGTTGTACTCCTGTGGGCCGCCTCCACTCTATGACCTTCTGGAGATGTGGTCCCCAGAACTGGACACCATACTCTAGGTGGGATTGTACCAGCAGTCTATACAGCAGCAACACCGCCTCCCTCTTTCTGCTGGTGATGCCCCTTCCTGTGCACCCCCAGCATCCCACTTGCCCTCCCCACTGCCTTGTCACACTTCCTGGCCACCTTTAGGTCATCTGATATGATTACTCCAAGTCTCTTTCGTGCTTGGTGGTCATCAGTAACATTCCACCCATTTTGTACTCTGCCCCTGGGTTTCTGTGCCCTAACAGCATTATTCTGCATGTTTTCTCATTGAAACCCAGCTGCCATACCTTTGACCACTCCTCCAGTTTTCTCAAGTCTTTGCTCATCCTTTCCAACCCCCTACCCCAGAGTATCCATCCCTATTGCAGATTTTGGTGTCATCCGCAAAGAGGTAGACCTTCCCTTCCAGCTTCTCTGTAATGTCACTTATACATATATTAAAGAGAACCAGTCGCAGTACTGATCCCTGAAGCACCCCACTGGTCACCCTTCCTTCCTCAGTGTGAACTCCATTTACCACCACCCTCTGTTGCCTAACCCCTGACTAATTTCATATACAGTTTACCCCCTTTGGACCCACTCCTCCTAAGCTACCCAGCTTGCTTACTAGTCTCCTAGGCAAGGCAAGGCAAATTTTATTTGTACCGCACCCAATCCCGGAGGCTCTGGGCACTTCACATTAAAACAAAAGACAATACAGGTACAAAAGCAAATACAATCACATAATACAGTGGAATCATAAATAATTTAAAATGATTAAATAAACAGCATATTAAAACAGTACTGATCAGACTCATTCACTCAGGAAGGCCACAGTGAAAAGGTGAGCCTTTAGACTCCTTTTGAAAGCCTCGGCCGAGGGGGCCTCCCTAAGAGATGGAGGTGGATTGTTCCACAGAACCAGACCAGTAACACTAAAGGCCCTGTCACCAGAAGTTCTTAGCCTGGTCCTAGGAACCTCGAGGAGGCCCCTGGTCAAGGAGCGGAGGGAGTGGGCTGAGACGTAGGGTGTAAGGAGATCAGCCAGGTATCCAGGGCCTTGTAGGTGAGAAGATTTACTTTGAAGATAACCCTCACCTGACAGGCAACCAGTGCAAAGAACAGAGCACCAGAGACACATGACTGGACCGTGAGGAGCCAGAAAGCAACCAGGCAGCCATGTTCTGAACTAGTTGCAGTCAGCGGAGGGTACCTCCAGAGACCCCGACATAAACAGCATTATAGTAGTCAAGTCTGGAGGTCTCGAAGATGTGTACCAGGGTTGACAGGTCTTCGGGTGGAACCAAGAATTTGATCCTGGTGATATTCCTCAGGTGGTAAAGGCCGCTTTTGATGACAGCTGACACCTGAGATTCATTATCAGTTTGTCGTCAAGGATCCTGACAAGATCTTGCACCCTAGATGAGGCCAATAACGGTGCCAAACCCAGATGTAAACCCAGCATCCTAGCATCAATGATACTCCCGCAACCTGGCTCCATAACTACTACATGATCTTGTCTGGGTTCAGTCGCAACCAGCTGGAGGACATCCAGTTAATGTTTTATAAACATTCATTCCAAATAAAACACAATAAGAACTAGAAATGCAAGATGTGGACGATACTCGGGCTCCTCCCAGCAGATACTGTCATAAGAAAAAGGAGAAAGGGCGGGCCGGCTCTAATGGAAGACAGGTACGCTGCAGGGAGGCCCTGACCACACACCACACACTAGACAAGGCTTCAGGTGAATATACATCTATGTCAGAGTTTTGCCACCAATTTTTTCTTTGAAAAACATTCTTCTAGCTTCTAGCAGTAACAAAAACTCTGTGGCTTTGTAGCTTTCTATTAGCATGCATGCGTTTTATTTAATTTTCACTCTTGCAGTGCAAACAACACTAGAAACAGACTATCTGAGATGGCACCCTAATTCTTCAGCCTCCTTTAAATCTATTCCCTCTCCCTGCCCTCTTCCAAATCAACACCCTTTTACTTTCAGCATGTCATAATGATGCCTTCGCTGGTATATTTCTTCTTTCTCTACCTCATATCTTGTGTTATTACTATGATAATCTACACTTGGGCACTTATCTCTAATTGTATAATTTTTACACCATTTGTGCCTTGTACCTTTATTTGTCCTAACTTTACCTCACCTTATGTTTGCAATGTATTGCTCATCTCCTTATACTGTATTCTATGTAACTGTTATCTTTCTATGTTGTTGACCTCCCGGGTCGTGCCTGAAAATAGTCACTTTCGTGTCTAGCACACCTACCCGGTTATCAAAAATAAATAAAATATCTGCGCCGTAGTTGCCTGTGACAACCTTTGGGAACCCATAGGAAAGCAATGTACAAGGACGCCGGAAAATGGTAAAAACTGAGAGGGCAGAGGATGTGAAGGGCACATATGAGGGTACAAAGGGCACTTTTTCTACACTAGTTTTTGCCATACAAAATCAAAAGTCACTCCTCCGGTTCCTACTCCTATAGCAGTGTATTCTTTCAGGCTTTCCTAGTACCCAGTTTTGGGCTTAAAGTCTTGTAGAAGGTATAAAATAAAATTCAGTTTAAACCCTGCTCACTCTGAAATTAGCAGAATGCAGGCAATTCGGGCAAAGGGAGAGTCAGAAAAGAGTTTCAAGAGATAGAGGAGAATACCTACAAGTGGCCAAGATGTAGGTAGGGAAAGTAATAAAGTGCAGGGCAGCGCAAAGCAGCAGAAAAGCAAGAAGTAAACAGAGTAATAATGTTGCAACAGATTTAAAGCTTTTTAAAGGGAAAGTGTCACTCAACCTCAGCCCAAAGAAGCAGCAATCTTGTTTATTGTTTAATCCCCATTTTCTTCCGTTTTAATCAGTTTTGGAGATCTGTTAGAACACTGAGGCTTAAACAGCAAAAGGGGTGTAAGGGGCGGGGCACCAATATGGTGTCACACTTTTGTTACTTTTTTGTGGCTCCTCCCCTTCTTCTTCCTCTGTGAACACTGAAAACAAAGTATTTGTTCAGGATGTCTGCCTTTTCCTGGTCCCCCTCTGCACAGTCCCTCTTTCCCATTTTAACCTTACAATCCCACCCCTGGTCTTCCTCTTGTCATTTATATACCTAAAAAATGTTTTATCCCCTTTTGTTACTTCCTGGGCTATTCTCTTTTCAGTTTGCACCTTTGTACTCTTTACTGCTTTTTCTGCTTCCGTCTGTTTCCCCACTACACCTCCCTATCCTTCTCCCTCCGAGTATCCTTATACCTTCCGATACACCTCCCTATCCTCCCCCCGTGTCTCCTTATACCTCCTGATATACCTCCCTATACACCTCCCTCTGTGTCTCCTTATACCTCCTGATAAACCTCCCTATCCTCCTCCCTCTGTGTCTCCTTATACCTCCTGATACACCTCCCTATCCTCCTCCCTCTGTGTCTCCTTATACCTCCTGATACACCTCCCTATCCTCCTCCCTCTGTGTCTCCTTATTCCTCCTGATTCACCTCCCCATCCTCTTCCCTCTGTGTCTCCTTATTCCTCCTGATTCACCTCCCTATCCTCCTCCCTCTGTGTCTCCTTATTCCTCCTGATTCACCTCCCTATCCTCCTCCCTCTGTGTCTCCTTATACCTCCTGATACACCTCCCTATCTTCCCTCTGTGTCTCCTTATACCTCCTGATACACCTCCCTATCTCTCCCTCTGTGTCTCCTTATACCTCCTGATACACCTCCCTGTCCTCCTCCCTCTGAGTCTCCTTATACCTCCTGATACACCTCCCTATCCTCCTCCGTGTCTTCTTATGCCTCCTGATACACCTCCCTATCTCCCCCCTCTGTGTCTCCTTATACCTCCTGATACACCTCCCTATCCTCCCTCTGTGTCTCCTTATACCTCCTGATACACTTCCCTATCCTCCTCCCTCTGAGTCTCCTTATACCTTCTGAATGCTACCCTTTTAGCTTTTCCCTATTCAGTCACCTCTTTCAAAAACCATAGC